>JAWDJD010000002.1:317457640-318100140 GCA_035047305.1 Bradypodion pumilum | reverse complement strand
CAGTGACGTGCTCATGTGCACAGGGTATATGTGTGCTGAATTTAATGGGGTTTGGTCAAGGGGTGCGGCAGTCCATTCCGGATACCACACTCACACCTCTGCTTTCATGTTTCCACAGGTGAATTTTTTTGCTTCTTCTTAGCAAAATGATGTCAACTCTCATTATTAACTGTTTTATATATGTAGAAGACTATGGGAGAGGGCAGGTTAAATGAAATCAAAAGTATAAACAAAACAAAAAAGTAAGAAAGCAAAAAAGTAACGTTTGATTCTATGGCTGAAATCCAGTTGTGGAACTTATGCTGTGTAAGATTGCTAATATCTTTAGCCACAGTGACCTTTTGTAAATTAAAAATTTCCAACCCTACCCCCCCAAAAAAAGGTTCCAGGGCTCCCCCAGGATCCCCTTGTGGGGAAGCCATTGGGTGTTGTGATATATGAGGGGAAGTCTTTAATTTTGGGAAACCTATTTATCAAAGGCAGCAATTTTAGGAAACTAACACCTTTCATTCTCTTTCCTATGGTCTTCAAAGGCTTCTCATTAGGTTATCTCAATGTAGCATTAAAATCTTTTGGAGGATACTGCAAAAGGTTAAATCATGAAAAAATGTGCAGCCTTATGCATCGTAATTTGTACAACAGGATTTCAGCCAATGTATAATAACTGTGGTTCAAAAAAGTCATGGTTTTGGAATACGTCAGGGAACCATTCAGAAAAGGAGCAATTCATTCTCCAAAGATTTAATAAATTTACATCATGCTTTCTTCTCTGTTTATGTTAATAATTGTTAATATAGCTTCAAGGAAATATTAACAGTTCAGTTACAATTTGTAAAAAAGCCAAGGCCAGATAAACGATACCAGATGTTACATGCAGTGTTCTTGATTTTTTAACCAAAGGCTTCAAGTTCAGAGTTCAACACCCTACCACCCACCCCAAAACTCACTTGTTTGGACGAATCCTCTCAGAGTCCCCAGCCAACATAGTCTGGCTGGGGGAGTATTTTGGGAGTTGTTCTCTAAAAAAGTAACAACTTCCGAGTGCTTATCAAGTTTCAGCATGGAGCAATAAACAGAAGGATTTCTTAAATTTTTATGCTCCAGCCATTTCCACATACAGAATATCCCATTTCCCCTGCAGCTGTTTAGATGCTTCTGCAGGGGATATTCAAATCAAAACTTTTAGGACACAAATCAGTTCTTTTTATCTTCACAAAATATTATATCTCAATTGTTAAGACATTTATTTAGAGATAGTATAATAGTCAATAAATCTTCCATTCCACCACAAGAAGGTAATCATTTGCACTTCAACTTTCTTAATATCATTCACTGTTCCCTGTAGTTTTGACTTCCTCCGGAATTATACTTGCTGCATTGAATCCTCTTGTTCTCTTATGCTCTGACTATGACACACTGCATATTTTATTCTGAAAGGGCATCAATCAAATAGATTTTAATTGCCTTTCTTTTGTGAAATAGTTACAGGTCAACACTGAATAATAATCCTAAGAGGCAAAGAGGGGAAGGTAGAACTTTGATTGCAAACCAGAGCACAAAGATTATCATTCAAATGCTTCCAAATGAGGCTTTTTGGGTGCAGTCTATCCTGCTTCGAATGTAGACTTTCACAGAGGATAAAATAATAATATATAATTGCCCTCAACCCAGCCCCCATTTTCCTATGGTTTGTTTTTTACCCCAAAAATATGATTAAGAGGGTGGGGTGGGAGGAAGAACAGTTACAAAACAACTTTAACTTATAAGTTAATAATTACCCATCTGTAAACATCATCCAAATATGTCTTAATAGTTCTCTACATAAACAAGATGAATAATTGGATTATATCTGAAGTTAGCTATGAATAGAATAGATCTGTTGGACTTACTTACTTGCTTACTTACTTACTTACTTACTTACTTACAGGCTGCCTTTCTCCAGATGGAGAAAATACAGTATAGTATAACTAACTTTGGATTTAAACACATGATTTTAAAATATCAGGGTTCTCAATGAACTTCCTACTGGGGTTTGACTTAAAATATTACTAGCTTTGATCCTACGTCTCAGCCTTTCTAGGAGGAGGGCATTATTTCTGGGATTTTATGAACAGGACTTTTGTTGTTAGAACCCTGGCTTCAGTTCTCATCTTTGGAATTACTTTAACAGGCTTCTGCTTAGCATGACACTTATTTCATGGAAATGGCTAAACATTCAATTTAATAGCACAATGGCTGCAGCATTTCTACCTGTACAGGTGTGTTCAACATGAAATCTTGTAAAGCTTAATTAAGATATCTTAGAAGGTGCAGATTATAAAGCTTTCTTTCAACAGTTCTGATTGTTCTAGCAGTCAGGAAAAGAAATTGATAGACATAGCATGAAATGATCACTGGCTTTTTTTGTGCATAACTAACCCTCAAGTGCTTTCCTCTAATTATGTGTGCTTAAGTCCCATTGATTTATATGTATCTTAATCCTACAGAAACAGGTAGCGGCTTGCATCACCTATTTCATCAAACCCTTCTCCTCTATTACTAAGTGAATTCCATAGTTTCAGCTAAACTAAAAATGAGTTTCTCAGTTTTTTCATGTGTGAAGGATTTGTAGGCATCGCTTGATACTAATGATTTTGCCAAATGTACAATCCAATTCATAGCATCTTTCTACAAGGTCCTTAAAATATCTAAATTATGAATTTTTTCTCACCTGTCACATAGTTCTTTACATCCAGTTCATTGCTGAGGGGGTTGTTGCTCTTGAACATATACAAGTTGAATGGGGCAGGTTCCTTACCAATATTTTTCCACATAGTATAGTCGGGAGAGGTCCAGCGTCCAGCCAACACATCATAATCTCTTTGAGTAAAGTGGACCAGTTTTGTTAAGGGATCATAGAGTCCTCCATGAAATCCAATTACTATTTGGAAGTCTGGGTTAGAGTCATGATAGATCTCCCCATATGCTGTGTATTGTAGCTGTTTGATCATTAGGCCATTGATACTGAACACCGCCAAAGGTGTACCTGTGTTATCTGAGGCAACATAGTATTCTTCTCCGCTGCTGCTTTCCATTGCAAAAAGATGACCTTGCAAATCATAATAAAGAGAGGTGATTTCTGAATTGGAATGGTTATACACGTGAGTTATCCTGGTAGGGTTATAAAGATCAGCATAAAAGTACTGAAGATGGTGTCCCAAGTTAGTCTTGTAAGAGGCTCTTCTTCCTAAACCATCATAGCGGTACTGAATACTCCACCCACTTGCTTTATTATAAGTTCTTGTTAGGAGGCCTTTGGAATTGTACTCAAAAATTTCAGAGCCTCTTTGACACAGAAAGCCATCATCGTCTATTTTATACTGCATGTCCCCCAGGCGTGTGATTCTATCTCTCAGATCATAGCGTAGCGGCATCAATCGGACACTGTTT
The DNA here is from genome assembly GCA_035047305.1 of Bradypodion pumilum. NCBI lineage: Eukaryota > Metazoa > Chordata > Lepidosauria > Squamata > Chamaeleonidae > Bradypodion > Bradypodion pumilum. The sequence goes on along the minus strand of JAWDJD010000002.1, from coordinate 318,096,711 downwards.
CCAGGGTTCAAGAGATGCAAGTTGCCATTGAGATCATAACTGTAACGCCAGTTTGGCCTGTCATTGACTGCCACACTCTGGAGCTGCCCATCTCCATCGTAGTCATAGGTATATTTAGTTGTGTTGGCATAAGGGCCAAGCTTCAATTCTCTCTTAGTTACCCTTCCCATGCTGTCATATTGCACTGTCATCCAATACATGAGTGAACGAAACATTTCATACTGAACTTCTTTAATGCGTCCATGTGTGTCAAAGTGTTTGCTCAGTGTCATCACAGCCGTAGTGATGATTTGATTGATATCATAGTAAATTACCCCAAATTTGCCGAAGTGTTCCACTTTTCCTGAGATTTCATCGTAACGATAAAGGTCAACTGGAAGAGGTATTTCACTTATTATAGGTTTGATACTAGCAATTCGAAAACTATTGTCATGATAGGTATAATCAAACCTTGCATTGACCATACCTTCCTCAGAGAATCTGTAAATCTGTTTGTCAACCAGAGGTCCAATTTTGCGATAGCGGATGGTACAAGAAAAGCCACCACTCTGCAGATTAACCATCTTCAGAACTCCAGTGGTTTCGTCGTACCCAAAATTCACTGCTGTACTGTCATAGACAATCTCTGACAACTTGGACAATTTCCCATATTTGTAGAAAACTTGCCGACCAGTTCCTAAAAAAGAGGTTTTCAAAATCCTTCCATCATCACTGTAATCAAAAATCACTGAGGCGTTACTCTCAGGAGGGTTATAAATATTACGAATGTAGCCAATAGATGTGTGAGTGGAGAGGGTGTGGCGAGCGATGCTGGGCATAGTAACAGCATGCAGCCGATCTGAAGAATCATATTCAAAGATGTATTGCCGCTGACTCTGAAGTAGTAGCACCATGGACTATTGGAAAACAAATAAAGAGTATAAATTAGATGCTATGTAGTCAAAGCATGCACCAAATAGGCTTTTGAATTACAATCTGAAAAACAACAACCCATAAATAAGGGGGGAAATTGAGTACTTGTTCTAAGTAGGTGACAGTTCCATCCACTGGTGCTAATATACTGCTAACATACCTGCTAAGCATTACTTAAAAAACAATAAGTTCTCAAATATTAAATAAAAATGACCATGTAAGAGACAAATTATATGCAGTCTTTCCACTACATTAAAAGAAAGTGATCCTCTGGATGTAGACACTATTATGGAAAAATAAATAAAAGTACATATACTGTATGGGGAAGTTAAAAAACTAATGGTTATATATATATATTTTCTGGAACAGCATAACACGTAGCTCTTATTTTAAAAAAACATTAAAACATAAGACAATTTTGTTTCACAAATAAGGTTCAGAGAGAAGTCATCTGCTGCTATTTCATCAGTTTTGGTTTGTGCTTTAACCATTTCCTACCATACAATGGCAGTGTTTAATCTTGTTACCACACTAACACTCACTTAGCAAGGCTCCAAAGTTAGACTTGCTCTCTGCATGGTGCCAAAGAAACCAGATTGTAGTAAAATAATCCATCCTTAAGACTTGATACTTAAGACCAGCAGTTTTTTTTACTGACAACATTACTGTCACAACAGTTGCCTTATGCCAGTGATATCGAACGTTGGCACTCCAGGCTTTCTTGGACTTCAGTTACCAGCACTCCTGCTGATCAGGGCTTCTGGGAATTGAAGTTCAAGAACATTTGGAGTGCCAAGGTTCACCATCCCTGCCTTATGCTGTTTTAAGATAGAATTAATCATCTGGGTCCCACATAACTGTATGAAGACTAAAGGAACTCTTTACACTTAAAATATTGCTGTTCAGCCCATTTTTTAAAAAAAAATCATGTCAGAAGCACACTAAGGTGTTTCTAGGTTGAAAGGATTTTTGCTGGAGGAACTCTGCTCAGGTGACACCCAAATGAGGCTCCTTTCATTTCCCCAAGATCTTTTCTCATCGCAGTGGTCCCTATTTATCTACTTGCAATTTCTTGCTTTTGAACCATAGGTTGGCAGGAGCTGGGACAGAGACAGGCGCTCATTCCATCATGCAGTGCCCAGGTCTTGAACCGCTGACTGGTTGACCTTCTAGCTAACAAGGCAAGCTTCTTAACCCCTGAGCCACTGCAGACTCTTTTAGGCAGTACACGTCTTAAGGTCAAATAATTTCAACTAACTTTCTTTTAAAGATACTTACTAAAGAGTATATTGGAGAGTAAACAAAACAACAACAATAATGTTGTGGCACTTTAAGGACTAACTGTTGTATTTTAATGCTAGCTTTCATGGATCAACTTCACTATTCCAAAAAATTACTAAGGAGTAAATACCAGTGGACACAGCACTGCTTGCTTCTTAGAAAATATGCACAGGGCTATGCTGCTACAAACTAAAAATCTGTATGTCTAGCACATGAAAACAACTGGGATAGGAAATGTGAGCTTCATGTAGATGCATATGTATGCTTAGTCAAATTATAGAGTAGACTTCTTTGTGTGCAGTACTGTAGCTCATATGAAAGGTTGCCTACATTTTCCAGGTAGGTATAACTCCACACTTTTCCATCTGCAAACATGCGGGTTATAATCCTGCCTTGTTTGTCAATATCCGTCTTTTCACTCATAGCACCGCGCTGAAGTCCAGCCAGCCGCCCGTTGGAGAAATAAGACACATTCACAGCAGCAAGACCACTGCTGGGTAGCCAGAGAAAAGGGCGTCCCAACTGATCATAAATAATACGCAGTGTAAACTTCCGGTGATCATCATATATTTTCTCCGTACGAATGTTTCGGTCATAATCAATAGACAGCAAGTTTCTTCCATGAACCTAATTAAAGACAAGATACTTCTGTGAGTAAGCAAGCCCTAAAGATTTGCAACATGAATATTGATGAACCAAAACATAAATATTATTAGTAAATATAAAGATTAAATATAAGAAGAAAGGAAGAGGAGTGCTTAGAAAGTGCACTTTCATACACATTTACCTGCAGTCATCCTAAAATATTGACGTCTCTTCATTGGTCTTGTTGCTCCCCCCCCCCTGCTCACAAAGCTTTACTGTGTATGCAAAGCATGCAGAGGAAAACCCCAGTATATTCAGTGGGTCTTTCTCCTCAGTAAGTCTGATGACTGTGTCCTTTTCCAGCGCATGGTACATTATAACAATGAGCCTTTGTGGCACAGTAAATGAGTAAAATGAGTACCCAGCATGTTGGGGGCAAAATGCTAATTAACTTGTAAACCACACAGAGAGTGCACTAAGCCCTATGGGGCAGTATATAAATGCTATTGCTAACAATTACAATAAAATACACTATTGTATATATACTATGTCATTATTATAGTATTAATTATGCAATTTCTTATATACAATTTATTTCTTACACAGATCATAAGCAGTTGATTTTGAGTAATTTGTGCTCAGTACAAAAGTACGAATACAAACATTAATATGAAAACAACACTGAGATTTATCAAAGAGCATGGTGGCACACATGTGCCACATTTTATGTGCCACATTCATCTCCCTGCTGAGTATCGGGCAGGATCGAAATACCTGTTTTAGGGTACAGAAGAGGCAGGTAATAGCCCAATGAAATGTTTTTTCTTTGAGTAACTAAATATCTCCCCCCTGGCATAGCCTTGATTGCTTCTGAAATTCTCCCATGATTTCAAAAGCAGTTTACTATGGCATTACTCTTTGTGCAAAAGAATGAAATTCATTTGGGTCCCCAAAACCTGTTTAAATGAGCTAAATCTATTTTTAGCCCTGGGTAATAAGAGGGCCTGTCAAAGAAACTCCAGCTGGATATACATTCTGCACCTTTGGGACCACCACTGAAAAAGCTTCTTCTCCATATACAGTTGCTTCCTTGTTCTTAAAGAAAGACAGACAGAAAGGCCTTAAAATGTAGACAGGTTTATATAATCATTTATATAATGGCTATATAATCACAATTTCCCAGATGGTAAAATTAATAGGATAAATGAATTCTTATCTGACCGGGGCCCGCTCTGCCAATAGGTAGAGGCAGACAAGCATCTCAGAGCAACTTTTTAGCATTGTAGGGGTTATATGGGCATACCAACTCTTGCAGTTGTTTAAACGACCTCACTGTATCTTTCCCGGGGTCCACGCCATCGGTCCTGGGATGGGAGACAGCTGCAGCTGCTGGCATCACTCACCCTGGCCCCGCCTGGCCAGATGGTAGAAGAGCCGCTAGAGCCGCCGGATGGAGGACCTCATCGTGTCTCTCCCAGGGCCCACACCATTGGTCCCAGGATGGGAGACAGCTGCAGCCGCTGGTGTCACTCCCCCTGGCCCCGTTCGGCCAGAGGGTAGAAGAGCCGCCGGAGCCACTGGATGGAGGACCTAGCTGTGTTTCTCCCAGGGCCCACGCCATCGGTCCCAGGATGGGAAATAGCTGCAGCCACCCCTTTCACTCCCCCCTAGCCCCACCCGGCCAGAGGGTAGAAGAGCCACTGGAGCTGCTGGATGGAGGACTTCGCCATGTCTCTCACAGGGCCCACACCATCAGTCCTGGGATGGGAGACAGCTGCAGCCGATGGCATCACTCCCCCTGGCCCCGCTCGGCCAGAGGGTAGAAGAGCTGCCGGTCATGGACGTTGAGCCCCGGGCTCCATTGGAAATGCTGAGCAGGAAGGACCTTGTGATTGACTTTTAGTATTAACTGTGTTTATTTTATGTTATTATGTGATATTTTGTACTTTATTGTTTTACTGTATTGCATCTTTGTTTGATATGCTGTGAGCTGCCTGAGTCAGCGTATGCTGAGTGGGCGGCATACAAATCAAATCAAATCAAATAACTAACTAAATAAACTATACACTGGTGGTTTTTTTTTGGGGGGGGGGAGGTGGGAGACTGACTTTTTAATATATGACATGGTAGATAATAATAGCCTTCATTTAAAGAAAAGCAGCTTGTTTTAAGAACAAGAAAAATTAAAGAATCAGATCCTCTGAAAAGTAAACTGAAACAGGAAGGTACAGAAGCCTTGCCTGGGAGATACTTTAAAAACCTACTCCTTCACACATTTCCCTGACACTAACACCCTATTATATGCTGATGACATGGTTCTGATGGCATACTCTCAAGTTCGCTTGAGAAAACTAATGAGGAAGTTTATTGACTATTGTACTTCCAACTTTCTGGATATTAACAAAGTGAAATGTAAAGTTGTGGCTTTCAGAAAATTCAAAAGTGAAGATCTTTTATTAATCAGATAGGGGTTGCATGTAAAGGTGACAAAGTTTATTGATAAATTATTTTGAGTAAATTTTATATCTCATTTTATTGTGATTGTACGGCTAAGACGCTGACTGGAAGGCAGGAGGTCAGCAGTTCAATTCCCGAGTACTGCAGGACGGAATGAGCTCCCGCCTTTGTCCTGCCAACCTAGCAGTTAGAAAGCAAGAAATAGCAAGTAGCTAAATAGGGACCACTTCAGTGGGAAAGTAAATAGCATTCCGTGTGCTCCGGTATCTAGTCATGCCTGCCACATGACCATGGAAACGTCTGCAGAAGCAGACAGCGCTGGCTCTTCGGCTTTGAAACAGAGATGAGCACTGAATCCTAGAGTTGGATACAACTGGCTTTCGAGCAAGGGTGACCTTTACCTTTACCTATCATCCTACTTTTAAACTATTTTTATTCTGTTTCATGTAATTATATTTTATCTAATGCATTTTATTTTATTTTAACTTGATAAGGTCAGATGACTAATCAGTTAATAAAGGATGATGATGATGACGGAAAGTAGGTTTTTTCATGATCAATCTTCTCTTTCTTACTCTGGCGATGCAGGATGCAGGGACAGCCTGTAAAGTAACATAATTCTTCAGGAAGTCCATATCCAAACTTTGTATTATGGGCTACATTTTGACTCCAGCTCTTGAACTTTTGTTCTCATTTTTAGTTTTAATTTCTCTAACCAGCTAGCAATGAAGAATTATGTTAAGCCTGTAGATAAGATGTTGCTTATTCTTCAGTTACTGTGATGGCTAGAGCAGAATTCAGTGCTTATTGCTAAAGGACAATAGAAAAACAAATCTACTCTTAATTATTCTTTACTCTTTTAGAGAACTCACTCCATCATAGGGGCTATTTTTTCATACGTTTTGAATGACTGGTGTCAAAGGATGAATAAAGTCCTGGCATAGTTCTGTACACTATAGTTGGCTTGCAGATCACTTAGTTTCACATATTTCTAGTTTCTGATTTCCCTAATGAGTACACCACAACATGAGGCCTTTTCAGAGTTCTTGAGCCTAAAAATCAACTCAGCAACTATTATTTTTTTTTAAAATCCAATTTATTTTCATGTTTAGTTTTCAGCTACTTGCTTACAGTGTGATCAGATGGTCATCTAGCTTGTTTTTGGACTGCTTGCGGTATGGTAAGGTTCAAGTTTTATTTCTGGTGATTATACGACATGCAGAAAATCACAGACCAGCCCAAAACTCTTTCATGCATGTCCAGATCTTTTTGGTTCAGTTGGAGGGTGTACTCTTTCTTTTTCTTTTGGGATTGGATTGAAGCAATAGGAACCAGAGCATGTATGCATGGAAGTGTAACTTTAAAGGAGATGGCATCTGGCAAAGCAACTCATTCCAGCATAATGCAACACGGTCCTGCTCCCCTGACTCATTGCACTTTTAGTCATTTATACATCATCTAGTTTAAAAGCTTCACCTTCATTGTATAACAGGAAGCAAGATCTGACATTTAGAAAGAAATCTAGAAATAGGGACCAGAAGTAGCACATAAACACTTTTTGAAAATAAAAAAGGGAGGGCAGGAGCAGTGCATAATGTTTCATACTCAGCCCCAAATATACCTTCAGAGGGCACAAACCAGATGAAAACCAAGAAAATGGTGCTATAATTTGAGCAAATAGAGTTATGCTTATTGTTACCTATCCTGCAGGAAATACATTTTCTCTGTGTAGTTCTAGCCAAGAAGTGTTAGCAAATACAACTTTAAGTATTTTTTTCCGTTGTACCCTTCCCTAGACATGTAGCATAAAGAACTCTGTTTTTGAGGCTAAGGCAAAAATGAAGTTCTCTTTTTATAACATTAACCCTCCAAGCAATGCAAATCATTCAGTGTACATGCCTAAGACAACAGATATGCAATCGAAATTGTGCTGTTTCCCAACTGCCCAGTTACAAAACAGAAGCAAGGCATTTTGCCAAAAGCAGACTGTGCACTGTTTCTAGGTATGGAATCAGTATTGTTTCTAATGAGGTCCTTTGATACCAGTCCAGCATCAAAGCCAAGCTTTGGAGCTCACGGTCATTACCACAGTAGTTCACTTCGTGAAGAATCAGAACACGGGGCAGACTACACGCGAAAAATGATTGACAGGTGAACATAAAGCTCTTGAATATGTTGTTCCTGAGGAATTCCTCAAGAAAGAAGAGGCAAATCATTAGATTAAGCTACATTTGTAATGAAATGAATGTGTTGATCATTATTTCCATGAAGAATCCTTCCAGAAAGAGAAGTATTGTGACATATTTAACATCTTTAGTTCAGTGTGAGATTTTGTGGATTATGATCCACTTCAGTACACCATATGTAATCCACAAAACCTCACACTGAAATTAATTTGTTAGTTTTAAAGATATCTCAATATGTCTACTTGTGGAAATGATGAAATAACCATTGTCCTGGCATCGGTTGTTGACTTAAAGAGCAAGTCAATTTATGTAGGTCCCCAATAATAACAGTCCTGACTACAAAAAAGTATTAGAAAAAAAGACACTGTTTTCTTTTGTTTCTTGTTTGAAAAATAGAGCAATGTGAATGCATTTCAAAAACCTTTTCAGAAAATGTATCAATTTCTGTTGTAAAGCCTTTGCACCACAGCCACATGTGGTTCAACATGTTCAATTCTAACTCAAATCCACCAGCCGTAGTTCAATTATGTATATGAAAATGTATTATGTCCTTTATGCTACATTAATACCTTTTGGATTGTCCCCAGTCTTCAAAAAAATCCACCGCTGTCTAAATATTTCATTCTAAAGATTTAACCAGAACTGAATTTGAGAGATTGAACTCTTGCCAGACTGTGGGAGACCACCAGAAAAAGCTCTTTTGGACAGAAGCAGAATGGGAAATACTGCCTTGAGCTAAAAACATTATGAGCAATTTTTACACATAACAGTATCAAGATGTGAAATTTTGCATATATAGAGTACTTAAAGGGTGTGTAATAAAAACACCTCTGAAAACGAACATTGTACTTTTAAAATTAAGACTGAACACCAGTGTATTAATGGTGTGTTTACATTTCAGGGGAATTTAAATATAGAGAGGCAGGGGACCTATGCTAGGCAAGACTTCATAATAACATAACTCCACATGATGCCACCCAACACATACTAGATACCAGGGAACATCATGATACCAGGCATCATATAGTAGCAATGTAGGCAGCTGATGGGGGAAAACATGGATTATCCTCCATAGATTCAAACTGGCTTGTTTTAGACTAATTTTGCGTGCCATTTATGATAGGCTTAGAGGCTAAAATTTGCTGAAAAATATAATGCTTGTTTAATTCTAAATTGTATATTTTAGAGATGTATTCTCTGCTTTTCCAGAGCTCCTGCATTTTAAAATTCCCTTGCAACTTGATTATAAAATTTCTTTTTGCCTGCACCTTAAGTTATGTTCTCCTATCTTACAGTTTTTCCATAGCTGCAAAACTTTTGGATAGTTTCACCAATTTTGAAGAATTTTTGCATATACAGAACCTTGATGGTGAAACCTTTCACTCCAGCTGTTCTTGGACTTTGTATGTGCAGTAAACCCATTCATGTGGATTCACAGGGACTGGGGCCTCTGGGAAATGAAGTTCAAGAACAGCTGGAGTGACAAGGTTCACCATCACTGATATAGAATATAGAAATAATTTAGATAAATAAAGTTTGTAAAAATAGACAAACTGATGTTGCCAGGACTTACTGCAGCAATGAATGGACTTACAACTTGATACTCAAATTAATTCTGATATAATTGGAAGTGATTGTCTCATTTCATTCTGGAATTAACCCTTTATTTTGGATAAATGCCATCTGTGAGAAACAGAGGCTTCTAACGTTTCCCTAGAGGTCTGAAAATCCTATAAGGAATATTATGTACCTATATTTATGGTTTTAACTATTGTAAACTACCCAGAGTAAGAAAACATCCCAGATAGGCAGTATAGAAATTAATTACTTAATTAACATAATATAGAATTTACTTATATTTGCTATAAGTCTCTTAGGAGGATATTCACATATCAGGCTCCCTGACCTGACATTAGTGTCCTATTTCTACAGGTCATAGTGCAGTAAATGCAGTACAGAGGTTCTCATAACTGATATGGCAGTTCATGTGATACAGTGGAAGAATGATGAACAAGGAAAATATATTTTAAGAGAGAAGGGGAGAGAGAATCTGAAGATGTGGTGTAGGATGGCACAACTACTCAGAATTGTGTTGAGAAAAGGGAACCCTTAAGTAGTTGTCTTATTCTGAAAAATCAAGATCTATTTCCTCTGGCCACCTCTGAAATTTTAACTTCTTTCCCCAATAGCATTTGTTACTTTACATTCATCATGCTCTTAATATGGCCCCATTCCAGGAGATAAGTAGCTTAGCTTCTAAGGGAGATGTTCAGTGTCTTTTCTTAGCGTGATGCTGGACAGCTCCAATCTTGGTTAAATTACATTTGACTATTGCCCCAGGGAAGACTGTAGTCTATAGCAGTGATGGTGAACCTTGGCACTCCAGTTGTCCTTGAACTTCAATAACTAGAAGCCCTGATCAGCAGGAGTGCTGACTTGGGCTTCTGGTAATTGAACTCCAAGAACACTTGGAGTGTTAAGGTTCGCCTTCACCAGTCTATAGCATCTGCACAAGTAGATGGGTATTCTTGTCTCTGCTGAACAGGCATGCTGTCTGATGAGCTGAATTGCAGCCAGGAAGCTTCTGCAGTATTATTTAGTGACAGGTCAGGGGACCTTGAATCAGCAGTGAACACAGCCAGCATTCATTAGTCCTCAGTGCCTCTCTGACTGCTTGGGTAAGAGCCTCCACAGTGAAGACCAACTGAGAAGAAAGACAGCCGGGGAGCTGAAATGCCTCTGCATGCTAACAGCAAAAGAAAAAACTGCTCAAAACCCGAGGTGGAATAGTGTAATTAACCATCCGCAAAGCAGAAACAAGGTTCACTTCACATCCATCCTTTAAGGGTTGGAGATCTTTTCTTCATTTGTAGCTCTCTCTTTTTTTGGAGGAGGAGGTAACAATGAGTTAAACTAATTGATTTGGATTATTTTAAATTCCTGCCAACTGGCTAATTGCAAGTCCAGGCCTAGCATGAGATAACTGGAAAAGAATTCACAATCCCTGGAGTTCTGGAGAATAAGATGACTGTGTCCTTGACAGAGGCACAAAAATCACCTGATGCAGCTTTCCTTCTTGCTGACTAGTGTACAGCTGATGGAGCCAGGGTGGACAACAAGTGGCCTCCAATTCTTTCTACACTGCTATCAGTCCAAACCAGCACAGACAACAGTGAGTATTCATGGGAACTGAAGTCTCGCATTGTCAGGAGGGTCACACATTGTTCGCCTCATCAGTTAAAAGAACAGGGACATCATTTTGATAAGTGACAGAGAATGATAGCTGCAACCTCCTCTTGGCATTATGTTTTTATCTTGCACTTTCTTCCTTTGGTGGCACATAGTACATCCAAACAGATGTTCACAAGCTTCTGTATGTGAACATTAAGAGTTCCCGCAGCATAGTGGTTAAGCCAGCACTCTGCTCACAATCTGAGTTTGATCCCAACAGGCTCAAGTTTGACTCAGTCTTCTATCCTTCTGAGGTTGGTAAAATGACTTCCCAAATTGTTGGGGGCTAATTGGAGTTTGCATAATTTCTTTATAAACTACCAAGAGTGTGCTTTATTACTATGGGAAGGTATACAAGCAGCTGCATCTGGATTTTTTAAAAATATCTTGCTTGATAAAACTGTGTCTAGTCATGCCTGCCACATGACCATGGAAATGTCTGCAGAAGCAGACAGCACTGACTCTTTGGCTTTGAAACAGAGATGAGCGCTGAACTCTAGAGTTGGATATGACTGGCTTTCGAGTAAGGGTGACCTTTACCTTTACTATAAAGAAGAAAAAATGTTGTCTTTATTTTTCTTTCTGATAGTTCAGAAATTCATTACAAAGTATTTGTTTTATTCTTGTGATCATGTGCTTTGTGAATATTGTAATGCTTTTCACAGCCAGTAAATTATAGCAATTAGTTTTTAAGATACTGCAATATTTTTGTCTTTTTTTTAAAAAAAAAAACCTTTTGTTTTGTTTCTTGTATTGTAAATAAAGGCACATATAGATTAACAACCACCTGCATTTGCCTTAAAATTAAGTGAAAGAAATTCCACCCTCAGCCTTAATATTCAGAATTGTGTGTTACTCAGTCATAGATATTATAGAGAATCTCCACACCCTCCCTTTGTCAATATTACAAGGAATAGCCTGATCAGATGGTCACAAGAAGAAAGCAAATACTCTAGATATGATAGGAGTGATCCTTGATTGGAGTCGTTTTCAGACCTGATGGTCCTCTAGAGGAAGCCTCCCCTCCATCCTGACAGAGCATTTCCAGCATCTTTTTCAAATGGCAGCTGTAATCTATGAATTGGTCCTTAGTTACTGGCATCTATGCCAAACAGATGCCAATTCCCTCCCCCAATTTATAGGCAGCTGTCACTTTCGTCAGAGAGAGCTTTCTGAAGGCTGGAAAGCATTTCACAGCATATAAAGAGTTGGTGAATTTTTAGGGTCTTTGAAAAGTATGAACAAGAAGTTGTAGTGACCTTAAATTTAGCATGTGCTACAGCAAATGCTTTAGTATGAAAGATAAATGAGTGCATTCACTGGAGATGGACCAAAGAATCCAGGCCAGCTCTGTAATCTAATAAAACTTCTTAAGCAATTTAACTGTGAATGAACCATTAATAAAGTAGAAGTCTTTAAATTAGATATCTTTTGATAGCAGTAACTACTTAAGAAGCATTCATCAGTTCCTGGGAATTTGTTCTTCAGCTTATATTTTACAGTTGCTTTAAGCAATATTTTTTTCTTATTCAAATTTAAACGCCACATCAAATAATATGGAAATAGACCTCAAGCCTTTCTTGAGGACTTGAAAGTTATTCTGAATTATTTGCACAGCAAGGCTGAGTCCAATTCCCACCCCAGTCCACACTGCAGGAAATCAGTTATAGAGAAAGTAATTTTAAAATTAATACAACTTTGTATTTGTAAGGAAATAATTTTTAATTATCACTCATTTTCCTCACTCTGATTTTTTTCTCCACTTAATGAAGTAGGCCTCTCTTTACCATGGTTTTCATTTACTCAGTGGATAAGTTGTAAAAATTACTATTCACTCAGGATTTTCCTGAGAAGGTTTTGTCAAATAGCATGTCTCTGAAGTAATGAAATACAGTAGCTTTAAAATTGAATCTTACTGAAGAATGTCTGTCTTCTTCAATTACTCTCTCAGATTTCCATGGTACTCATAAAGAAACAATCCAAATCTGTCTGCATTTTGTGTATGTGTGTGGGGTGGTAATTATGAGAAAGAAGGAAGCCATTGACAGTTATCTTGAGGATAACACAATTCTACAAAAGGGAACTGAAAATGTTCCAACAATCACGTGCCTTCCCAACTCCTTCAAAATTAATTTAACAGTGGAATATTTTGGACTTTCTCTCTCTCTCTCTCACACACACACACACACACACACACACATGCATACATACGTGGGAAGACACACACACACATGCATACATACGTGGGAAGAGGTAAGGAAACCAAGAGCCTGACAGATTAAACAGCTGAGGCACAAAGTTGTGCAACACTTAGGACTAGAAATGCGTTAGGCTGGCACTTCTTAAGTTTAAAAGATTTTTTGTTTTGCTTATAAAAGCACCACAGCCCTGACCAAAATCCTACTGGGATTTATTCTGAAGAAAGTGAAATTGCATTAACTGTGAGGGTGAATTACGGCTAATTAACAAAGCGCATCTGTAGCCAGCACTTGTTCTAGCTGCAATTTGTTGCAATGACTTATGAGATTTCACTTCCTCTGGAGCCAATTCCCAACAGGATTCAGCCCAATATGTGCTGTGCTCACTCAAATGAGTTCACAAACATTACCCAGGAAACACAGAGCAGCTGCTCTGAAATGTCATATTCTAATGGCAGAACTCAAAGCATCATAGAAGATGATTGGCATGTTTATATTCACTACAAAGAAGACCATATGAAGAGCTAACTCCTACACTCCACGGGAATAAGAATCACATTACAGTATTGCTAATATCATGACTTTAAATTACCAAGTACACTGGTTTGTTCTTTCTTCTGCACCTTAAACTCACACCTGTTTTTCCATGCTTACAGAAGAAGCAACAGACAACTGTTAAGGATGCCGGCATGCTTGCCCCAAAAACATTACTTGCATCTTATTAAGCTGAACGCACAAAATAAAAGAGAAGTCTTCAGAGGTATCTGCTATGCATTGCCTATGTCACAAACAGTTCCCAGCTCCTAAACCCCCCAACCCACCCCACCCCACCCAACACACACAATATATTAAGAGCTCTGGTGGAGCAGTGGATAAACTGCTGTATTGCAGCCAAAAGATTGTGAGTTTGATCAGGGGTGTGCTTGGTTCCATGGGAGGGTGCTGGACAGGGGTGAGGGGCAGTGAAATGAGTACCCAGCATGTTTGGGGGGAAAATGCTAATTAATGTGTGAATTACCCAGAGAATGCACTAAGCACTATATATGGGGCGGTATATAAGTGTAATTGCTATTGTTACATTTTGTCTACATAATAAAACTACAGCATAGGTCTCATTCAGCAGTCTTAATTATGGATTTTACTTAATCAATGAGAAGCAGAATTTTACATGCAATAAGCAGAGGGAGACAGAAACACAACTTGTAATTTTTGCACAGAGATAAATCAGCTAAAATCTTTCCTTTATGGGTTCCAATGGTTGAGTCTGAGTTGCTCCCTGACCTGTGCTCCAGAATTCCCTGGGATTCCTCATGCACTGCTATCAATCAAATTTAGTTCCTTGTCATAGCTGGCAATCATGTGCTCAAATGAAAAGGTGTGAAAAGATTGCTGCACCTGATCATGCTCTCTGTTGGCCAGCTCTCTCATTCCAACAGCAGCCAGCCATCCTTAATAGCAATGACAGCTAATATCTTCAGGCTGAGGATCCCACTGGCTGCCAGGTAAAGCTATGGATGCTGTATCTTTCACTGCTGTGACCACCATTGTAATTACTGGCCAAAAATTGCACTGGCTCTATAGTGAAGGGGGAATGCCAGAGCATTCACCTGCATCACAGAGCCCCAGATTCTGAACACAGAGGAAGCAGAAGAAGCAGGTAGAGCAGGTAGCAGAAGTGAGGTTCTGCCAAGGTAGTGATGGCAGTGGCTGGGCTTTTGGAGCCACTGCAAGTGACATAATGTTGGAAGCTGCATTAGCCAGGTCACACGCTGAAACTGGAAAAATGTTGGGAGCCATGCATGTAGCCAGGTGCATTGCCACCTTTTTGTACAGGAGAGTTGGGAAATGTGTGGCTCTTCAGAAGTTGTTACATTCTCCTTTGCCACTGGCTGTGCTGACTAGCCTGATGGGAGTTAAAATTCAATGCATCCAAGTGATGTGTGTGTTCTCTAGTTTGCCCCAAGACCCAGATATGGCTCCTTGAACTAACCCAGGAGGTAATGAGAGACATCTTCTAATTCTTTGCTCAATCCTGCTAAGTTGGTGGTCATTTCAATATTTTATACCAAATAAACTGTAGTGTAATTCTTTCATGGATTCACTCAGAAGTAAGACAAAGTGGCCAGGATGTAATCCAACTGAACTATATATATATATATATATATATATATATATATATATATATATATATATATATATATATATATATATATATATATATATATATATATATATATATATATATATATATATATATATATATATATATATATATATATATATATATATATATATATATAGGGAACACAATGGAATTTGTTTATTTTCTTAGTAGTAATATTATGCATTCCTGATCTTTCAACAAATCAGAAGGGCAAAATTACATCACCTCAGTGGTGCTACCACAAAGGTATTTCGAAAACCTTATGTTTCTTTCAGTTTTCAGGAGACTGGGGAAAAACTGGTGCTTTTTAACATTTGTTGGAAACTTTCTCCTTGCTATCAAAGGTCCCAAACTGATTCTATAATTTAAGATGATTCAGAAGGGCTAGGAGACAAGAAAGACTGCAAATTCCTTGTCAGTTCTGGAAGCTCATAAACTACAAACAATTATTTAGTTATTTCTCATCCAGTATATTAAGCAACTGCCAGAAGTTTGCATTTTCTCGAAATCTGTAGCCAAAGTCACTGAATTACAGATTACAGACATATTGAGACATCTCAATTAATCACATGCCCTCCTCATTAATCCTCGTCTGAGAAGAGACACTTGGCCCAGATGTCCCTGACTGACCGGAGTGGTGAGTATTATGCTTCCTGTCTGTTCTTTTACCCTTTTCCCAGTGCAGCTGCTTTTATTTCATTCACAGGGGGGGAAAAGATGAATTGGAATAAACGAGATGCAAATGCATTCACGTCTTTCCCTCTTGTTTTCAAATTACACTTTCAGTCCCCTCAACCTGTTATAATCTCATAGTGATTTTCATTTAAAAGAGTCAAATGGATGTGTGATTACTCTTACAGGAACTAACACAAGACAATTAAATGCTGAGGTGTTGAAAGATAAAGCTGTGTTTTGATTCGCATATATATTGTGCAAGGAAATCTAGCAAGAATTCATTTCTGCAACTCAGTATGTTTAACTTCTGCTAATTACCACTAGTGACTTTATTAAGGTTTTAATACTCAGAGCTAGGATTATAGCTATTTATTTTAGGGCCATTTTTGTTAGCTGAGATTAGAACTGATTTCACACATACCCACTAATTCCTAGGGTGATTGTTATCAACATTTCGCCTCTACAGCACAACATTTTACCCAGATCGGTTAATATGACTGCATGAGATTTGCATGATTTAATTCCTAATGTCATTATGCCCCCACCCACCTACCCAAGAGCTACGTGTCTGTCATCACATGCAAAACATTAAGCAAACAATATCACCAGCACTAACTACTTCTGAGGTAGAAACTAAACCAAAAGGGATGTAAAAATTTCATGCCACTCTTTCCCTTGCTCTCCAATTTATTTAACAGATAGTAAAGGAAATGTTAATAATGTGGAACTCAGTGTAGTTTGTAAAGCAGAATTTAAAGAAGACTGGAAGGAGGATATTCTCTGACAATACTAGATACAGATGGGTGAATTCTACCTGAACATCCCCAGGTGATGGTGATCTCTAGCTACTGCTGGAGTTCCAATTCACTAGCATGGCCAGTGGGAGGTACAAGAGGAAGTGTAGTAGTGGTTCAGCAGCATTCATCTCCCAGCCATGTGGTACTATATAACACAGTAATTGTCCCCATTAACTAGTAATAGAAAAATTTGCTGTAGACATTCTTGGAGAAGACTGGTATGGACAGAAATAAGTAGTTGCATGCATCCTGAAGACTGTGACCATGTATAAAACAGTCATGCCCAGGAACTGAACATTTATTGTGCTTCTTTTAATTAAAGTGGAGTGTTTCCCCCAAATCCTCTAGGGACAAATAAAAATGGCAAACTAAGGCAAGTGTTACTTTTATGTCCTTCTTTGCCACTCTGATTTTTATAATTCAAGATGAAAATCCTGCTTCAGATTTTCAGTGAATAGGCCTACTAGTAGACTTACTAGACTACTAGTAAGATAAAACTAGTATAGCAGTCCCCTACCCCTTTGGCCCTTATATTTTTACTCCTAATTTCATATATGATTGTGGAAATCCTACATTTGAAGCATGAGTCTAAGCAGAGGTAGCTCTGATATAATGTGGAAGCCTTTTAGTTATGATGTACAAATACACACAGATTGATATGTTAAACAGAAGAAAATGTTACAGAGTTCTGGCAGTAAAAAAAAGTGTTTTATACTTACCCTGAGTTTTCTTCCAAACACAGTAACTTTTCCTTTAATCTGCTCCTTTCTGAGTCGCCATTCTATTGAATTTAAGCCATTTTCCATTGGCAGCGAAATGTTGCATCGACCTATTGTTGGTGTCACAGTACCAGCAAGGACGTGTGGCTCACTGTGGAAGCTCATACTCATTCCATTGGCATACATCACCCTCAAAGTGCCATTATTACACAGCTGATAGCTGTTCCTCACTTGATCTGGAGCAATAATTGGGGGGGGGGATTACTTAATGCATTAGTATTTCAGAAAACATATTACCTAATCTACCAAATTTTCATGGTATTTTTGCAAAGTTCAGATGTTTCCCAGCAATTACCTCTTGTGTCCTGATAAGGTGGATGGATATCTGAGATTTTATTGATTTATGTAAAAACTGTACCTATTAAATATCTGAAACCTGAAGAGATACTTTAGTTTATTAGAATTCTGATTCCCAGTTGCTCCTCGATTGTAAATAAAAATACATATTGATTTATTTAAAGCAAATATCTTCAATATTTGTCGGTACACACATAATTTGAGAGAAACATGGAGGAGAAATTATTTTAATTGAATTGCTGGGTGAACAAGAAGCCTATTTAATTCAAAATATAAAAAAAGAGATAAAGAGAAAGAAAGAGAAAGCAAAGGGCAACTTTCTCTTAGAGATCTGGAAGCCTATATTTTCTTTTTATACTAGTTTCAGTCCTTCTTCAGCAGATATATGGCACAATTATAGATTAGGTCTCAGTCCTTAAAGCTTGGTGCTCACACAGAATGAGCTGTCAGACCCAATCTATTGTGGGGATGTCATTCTTCATTCTGCCTTGAAGAACTATTACCAGCCAACCAGACAGCTGGCCTTTTACTGATTGACAGAAGTTACACAAAAAAACCAACACTTTACATTTATAACTCTGTTATAGCCTTGCCCGGCTGATACAACCAAACCCATTCTCTAGAACAATTTGAAAAAGGAGCTCCTACAGCCAGACAGCACAGCAAGCCACAAAAGAACCACAATCCTTTTGTCAGAAGGAAAATATCTACATAATTAATCATCTGATAGCACAGAAATAAAACAATCAGAACCAAGGAAAATAGTCCATAAATGTTGACATTTATATGTCAGGGAGCTATTGTCCTATGACAGTGTTTGTTTTCAATGACATTACTTCTTAATTAGAAAAACATCCACAAAATTCCTTTTGCAGTGGCTTTGTTAACAGTGTCCTAGTGCTTGCAAATAAAATCACTTTCAGAAGTCTCACATTAACCCGTCTGCTGATCTTTGCTGCAGGTTATGTCAGACAGTTCTGTGCTTAGCTGGAGAAAGAAGGGCCATCCAAGCCTACAAGCTTCCCTCAGTGATATAAGCGACATGTCCTGTTGACAGGTCAGACTCTGAATTTTAGGCTAGAGGCAAAACATGCCAAATACAAAGAGTGGAGACCAGAAGAAAAGGTTATTTAGATCTGCTCTGCATAGGGTTGCATCCAAACATACTTATGTATGCAAGATATAATACTTTACAAATATCAGCACACAGGATGAATCAGTCATCCTCCCGAGCAACAGATGGGGAAATCTCTCTGGAGAAAGCAGAGTATTTCCCTTGGCTTTTTTGAAATGCCTTTCAGCATGTAGTAAAGGCTGACTTTGTCAGTTGACAGTAAAGTTCAAGGGACAAATTAGACAATACTTTAAAGGTACAGCTAGTGATGATAGCTTTAATTTTCCATTGTGTGTCAGAGAAAATGCCAAGGATGCAATCTGGATTGGAAGCTCTGTCGTCTACAAATTTGCCTCGCCACAAAGTGACCAATTTGTTGCAATAATATCAGACAAAACCAAAAAAAAAATAGACAAAGATTTCATTATCTCATTGCTGTATTTTAATGAGAGCTTTCACCGGTCAAGTCTGGTTCCTCAGACTTATTGTTGCAGTAAATCTTACCTGGAAAGGAAAAGGAGTGGCATGTCCCCCACCTGATGCAGCATATGGATATTAACCAGTACTGTATATTTGTCTAGGCGGGGAGAGCTAAATCTCCTTATATTACACATTGGAGTCCCAATCCATATCATTGTGGAACCATATTTGCTCTCCACATCTTTAAAGTAATGTTGCATTTGGCTCTACTACAATCCAATTAAGAGTGTTGATGAAGAAACACACTAAACCTAAAGTGAGGGTGAGATCATCACACAAATACTCATTTGGTTATTGTGGAATGTGGAGTGTGTGTGTGTGTGTGTGTGTGTGTGTGTGTGTGTGTGTGTGTTTGGGCAGGTGGAAATCTTCAAAAGACACTGTTCTTCACAGTGTGTGGGATTTTTACCCACTAAAACCACCTCCCATTACTCCCCATTATTTTGCGGAACTGCCATCAGGCATTACTTCACAGGGGGCAGACTGACTATTAAAAACCCTCCTCCAATTTGGCTACTCACCCTCCTCCTCTATGCCTCTGGCTGCCCTCTTCTCAGTCTCTCCACACGTCTAAGTTCCAAGATGACTCCAGCTGCATAATTGGACATTGCGACCCAGGTAGTCTCCCTGCTCAACATCTCGCTGATGATGTCTTCCGGAGAGAACTGTCATCGAAGATGTCTATGTAAAATTTCCTGTTCTGCATCAAAGCATGGACATTGAAAAAACACGTGCTCCGTGTCTTCCTGCATGGGCTGGCAGACGGGCATGAAGCATCATCCTCTAGCCTAAAGCAGTGTTGGTAGGCTCTGAAGCAGCCATGCCCCGTCAACAGTTGTGTGAGGTAGTAATCCACCTCACCATGCTGTCTCTTGTTGACCACGCGTTAATGTCTGGAATGAGGCAATGAGTCCACCATCTCTTGGTCGATGTATCCCACATCTGCTGCCATTGTGCTGTCCTCTCTATCCTGGCTTCCGTAGCAATTGTGCATCGTTCGATCACCTGGTTTTCTCGCCTCCGTTGGTAGATCTCTGCCTGTTCCTCTGCTATCAGATGGATTGGCATCATATTGGCAATGACACACATGGCATCGTACAAGACCGTTCGAAATGCCCGAGGTACCAGCAGGGCACTCCTACAGTATATCGAAGTTATTTTTCGCATGTACGATGTCCCTGCCATGGCTTCCGACCAAATTGGGGCTGCATACAGCAACACAGAACTAACAACGTTTGAGAGGAGTCTTCGGTGAGTCTGCCGTGGGCCTCCAATATTTGGCATGATCCTTGTCAATGCATTACATACTGCTCTGGCCCTTGTGCTCACAATTTGCAAATGCTCATTGAAATGTAGCTGGGCGTCTATCTGGACACCCAGATATCGTAAGGCTGCGAGAGTATACTGCAGCCTCCAACAGTAAGGGTGATGGTCTCCCTAGCTTTCCTACTGGTCACGAGAACTATCTCATTCTTATGATCTGCTAGGTGCAAGCCAGCTAATGAGAGCCACTGACAAATTTTGGCAACACTCTCGTTTGCGGTTTGGACAACTTCCTCCAGATGTTTGGCAACAACCACCACTGTCCTTGTCCCAACTGGCATAAGCAACGGAAGCACCCAGTCATACATAATATTCCACAATAAGGAACCAAGCACCGAACCTTATGGAACACCTCCTGTTATATGTTTGAAGTCCAGCATTGGTGTTATACATCATGGTTCAATCTGTGAAATAACTTATGATTATGAGTATGGTGTACTCCAGAACCTCCATCAATCTGAGCGCATTCAGGATATACAATCCCAGTTCGCTGAATTGAACGTGTTCCTCGCATCCAAGTTGACAATAGTGCAGTACTTCTTGTCACCTCTCTTCCAACATTTGCCTACTATGGCCTTGCGGGCAATATGTACAACTATGTTGATGGCATCCACAGTAGATCTCACCTTCCAGAATCCATGTTGGCTTTTGGACAGTCCACGAGCTCCTTCGCTGAACTCCTCCATCCGGTTGCAGATGATCAGCTCGCCAACATTGAGGATGAGACGCTCACGATGGAGAGACCGGAGAGACCATTCCAGCAGATACCTAGACATCACCTGGATTGAGAGCCGATATATGTGATGAGGCATCTAGGAACGATGGGTAAATGTGACTTAAGTCATCGTGTGGGAAGGACAACCCACTGCCCAGAGATGCTTCGACACTGAACTTGAGTGTGATGACACCGAGCGGAGGTGAGCACATTGGTGATACTAGTGTGTCCCAATATCAAAAGGTGTCAATGGCAGGGACAAACCAGGCACCGAGCACATTGGTTCAGCCCCGCAAACTGATTGGACAGTGGTAGCAAAGTTGAAATCAAGATCTAAGAAGCCACGACCCTCATGTCCTGACATAGTAATTGTGAAGGTGAAGGAGGGAGGTCCTTCGTATGTTGATATGCTGTGACAATTGAAGGATGACCCATCTTTGAAGGAGGTGGGAGAGAATGTGATGAAGGTGAGGAGGAACATGGCTGGAAATCTGCTCTTGGAGCTGAGGAAGTCTGCCGCAACCACCCAACCACCGCCGTTACCCAGAAGCTGGGCGAGTCATAGTGAGTTGAAAGGATGAGAAGACAATTGAAATTCAGGACCTTGATGAGCTGACTACAATAGAGGAAGTTTGTGAAGCACTTGGCAAGGAGTTGGAGGTAACCATGGAAGCAAAGACCATCAAGTCCATCAGAAAGGCATATAAGAGCACACAATCTGCCATGGCCCATCTACCAACAAACCTAGCCAGGAAGGCGATGGAGAAGGTCTGGGTACACATCGGCTGGGCGATCTGCCGAGTTAGGGAGAAGGTTGATGTGCAGAAGTGCTTTAAGTGCTGGGCTTTTGAACACTTGGCATGCGTTTATAAGGGAGTGGACAGGTCCAAGTGTTGTCTCTGATGTGGTGAAACTGGCCACACCCATGAGGCGTGTAAGAGCGAGGGGGCGAAGTGTATACTATGTGTGTGTGCCTTTACTGGACTATTAAAATATCAAAAATTTGTGATCTTCTGAGTCCTGCAGAACTATTATTCAGGGTGGGATGTTTTTGTTTCTTTTCTCATCCCTGCCTCCCTATAGAACTGAAAAGTTTGTTTGATACCAATATTTCAGTGATCCATTTGAAAAAGAGCCATGGGAAGCCCAGAATAACTGTACTGCAAACATCTTTACTACAAAGTGAAACTGCTTAATGTCATTGATGTTGAATAATGTCAGTAAAAGGGCCCCCACCAAAGTCAACACAGAGAAAGGAGGATGTTCTTACACTTATTCTAAATTAAAAACATATTTTTAAAGAAAGGGTTTTTCAATTTTCTTTATCACACTCTTATTATATTGCTTAAATATATATTTGCAGATATACCTGGAATGGGAATGGGAATCCATAAATGGAAAATGGCAAAAAAGGTTATATCTCTAAATCTCTTTGGTGAGGGAGAGAGCACCCTTTCTTTGGTATAGTTGTGCTGTTTGTGTTTTTTTGTGTTGTATTAGGGTACTAAGTTTTTAAAAAAAGATATACTTTTTTTGCACTTTTTTGTCTTTAAAATTTAAAGAAATGAAAAAAGAGAAAGGAGGATATTGTTACTTCTAAACATACACTCTTTCCTTGTTTTAGAACCAGGAGATGGAAACTGAAAGAGGCATTGCCATGAAAGAAATCTTCAGCTGCAAAGTGGGTAGATAATTTCTGCAGCAGGAAAGTTAAAAAGCTAATGCTGCCTTTTAAAGATGAGCGAGAATGAAACTTTTAATGTATGCCAATTGAATTGTAGCAAGGAACTGGGAGTCCCAAGTGATGGTTGCCTAAATGCCTATTTGAAAGGACGTCATGAGGTCAGAGAAAATCATGCTCAATTTTGAATGTCTTGATTTTTCAACATGGAATAAAATGCTTTTGATTTGAGCCTCGGGTATCTCTGATAGCTCTCCTTCTTTTTGCTGTATTTTATTTTATTTTTAATTCTTGGTCTGATGGTGAACCTGAAGTGCTTTTGTGCATTCTAATATCAAACAATATTTTGTAGACTGCAATGATTCACAAAGATACAAGGTACCTTTTTAATTCTATGGTCTCTTTAGAGTATTTTGAATGCAAGCTTTGAACAATGGTGTGTTGTTGATAAAAAGGCAATCTATATGAGATCTGGTTTAAGACTAGAATACAACTCAGCTATGCCAAGAATACAGATGCTTCCTGGGGAACTTGCCATTTTTCACAAAGCATTGAGCTGGTGCTTTGCAAAGAGAAGACATCAGTCTGACACCCATGCTGACCTCTCAGACAGAAAACATAGCTCTCTAGAAAGCAACTCTGCCAACAAGAGAGAGCAGATTATTTTTCTCACTCAAGATCACACCATCAGGATGTTGTGGTGCAGGTTGCTCTGTGATGAAAAAGAAGGTCATTTTGATAACTACCACAATCTTAGCTAGGATGAAGATCTCAAGGTTTGGCCACAGAATGGCAATCCTCCTGTCAATCCAAAGTCCCTCTTGGTTTGAAAAAAATTATTTTCCAGCAGACCTCTGTATTTGTTTATGTTTTTATTTAATCCCTTATCTTAGACTGTGTAGTACTAGAAATTATTTAATTTAAAAATAAAAGAATATAAAAATGGTTTTGTGTCAGAGACCAGTGGTTCATCTCATCACTGTAACAGCATAGACTGAGTACAAGGGAAGTGGATAATTATGTAGATATTTTCCTTCTGAACGCAAAGACCAGAAGTTCAGAGGCCAGCAAAACTCAGGCCCAGAAGAAAGTCCACAAGCGTAATTAATAGATCCTGTTGAACAAATGGATTTGCACTATCTAGGGCAGGGGTTCCCAACGTTTTCCTGCCAGGGGCTGTTCCCACCCTGACACACAGCTGTGGGGGCCAGAGGTGTGGTTGCTCCCAGTGCTTACGTTTTCGGCGGTGACAATTGCACCAGTTTTTTGGCTTCTTGCACAGCCTCCACCACTGCCCATGACAGCGGGAGGCTTTTCAGAGCATTTCTGCTCCATTTTGGGAATTTTTTGCCACATATCTGCTGCATTTTAGTAGCTAGAATGCAACATTTGGGCACTTCCTGGTTCTACGCTGGGAAGCCAGGCACTGCTGGAAGCTCCACCTGGCACTGGAAGTTCCAAGCCGGTACATTTAAGCTGCTGAAATGCAGCAGAAACACAGTGAAAATTTCCCAAAATGGAGCGCAAAAACCTCTCACCACCATGAGGAGCAGCAGAGGCTGTGTAAGAAGCTGGAAAAATGGTGCGATTGCTGCCACCACCACTTTAAGTGATGTTTTCGGACTTCCGGTGGTGGTGGGAGCTTCTAGCGGTGTCTAGGTGGCTACCATGGGCTATATTAATGAGCTCTGTGGGCCAAATTAGACCTGTGTGCCATAGGTTGGGAACCCCTGACCTAGGGTTACCAGGTCATTGGCTGAAATTTCAGAATATTGCTATGTTTTCCTGGACATCCATCTCCCTTCATTCCTAAACAGGCATTGGAGCTCACTGGTTCATTATCTAAACGTGTTTGGTCCAAGCAATTGCATCCACCAGTCATCTATCCAGTCACCTCCCCTCACAACTGGCCTTTTGGCATACCAACAGTGGGTTCCCAGCACAGACTAGGGAGTGGAGTAGTAGCAGCATCAAAAAAATTGAAGCTTCTTGTTTTACAAGCCTTGGCAGCCACACTGAAAAATCCCCACCTGCACTCTTTGTCAGCCCCTTCTCTGTGGCATAACAAAAATCCTCCTTGATCTCAGGTTTTGGTGCTGAAAAGGGATGCTGCTGCTATGGTGACCCTAGACTCTAGAGTTAGCTTGCAATATATACCATCCAAGCTCTTTCCAATTGAGTGTGTGTGGAGTGTACTGGTGAGGGCAGGGACCTTCATGAACTAAGAAAAGATAATAACTATTAGCCATAGGTCACACACAACCACAACCATAGAAATTAACTAGATTTTGCATGCTGCCATTGTTTTAATCATACATTGCTATGCAGCCTTTCAAGAAGGGTGCTTCTGTACCTTGGACGACAGTATAGGATGCCTCCACAGAGGAGAGGTTGGTGATTACTGTGACATCATCATCTCGGTTGGAATTTTCAATATCAATTGTAATAGACTTTTCCATTTCCCGATGAAGGCTGGTTACTACGCCAGTAGGGCGTGTTACATTGGTCAGGCGTCCCTCATGGTCATAACTACAAGATGCAAGAATGGAGCTTAATTAATTACAGAACTTCAAAAAAAATTATGAAACAGAGAAAGAGGCAAGAAAGAGCAAGAACAAGTAATTTCACGTAAGACAAATAATATTAAATTTATTTTCACTTAGCAAATGAAAGGAGGGTGTAGCAGTAGATAGAAATAATGTATTGCTAGACTATATGTTCCAAAAGAAACTCTAAATGAAGGATCAAAAAGATATATGATACATAACTCTGGGAGTGTCTTCCTCCTTTGAGCATCCCAGAGCATCTTGATACTCTGTTAAGCCTTCTGATATCTTTACATAGTATAATAATAACTTCTCTCCCCGTTTACTAAACTAGTCTCTCCCAATCTTCTTCCACCCAGAATAACTTGAAATATTGCAAATAATCCTAGTTTTCAAAGTGTTCAATGACATGAACCTTTGTTTACCAATCTCTCATGAAGGCAAGTTCACCTCTTGTTGAATGGCTCAATCATTAAGTTCTTTCTAGTGCTTAGTCTCTGACTAGAGAAGATAATTGAAAGCCAACTGAAGTGACAATAGATTAGTTGCACTAAATCCAAACTGCACCCATCCTGGTCGAACTGTATGCTAGCATTGTGATTGGATACACAGTCGAGGTTTGATGAGTTGCTCCCTGTACCAGACTTTCTATACCCTTTTCCTTTGCCTCTTCTGCTGGTGGCCCTTAGACCATGTAGCAGTTCTGCTGGCAAGTTCCTCTGCTAGCAAAACTCTGGGATCAGTGAGGAGAAGGCTGTCTGGCCACCACAAGGGCCTTTTAGCCAGAAGAAGATTTCTGCCATCCAAACAGGCTTCTGATGCCTCCTCACCTCCTATAAGCCAGTATACAATTCCACTACTCACAACCATATCCTGTGCATGTGCTTCCAACTACACAAGCCTATGGTGTTTAGTGGCTTGCCAGAACCATTGCTTTGCACATGAATTCTGGCTGCTGGGACCCAAACATTGATTAAAAAATCAAGTCGACCCTGCAAGTGTGAGATCTGTCTAAAAAAACCTGGCTTAATTATGTAATTTAAAAAGGAAGCTGGTGATTACAATCAAAGAATGCAGGGTGCCAATTCTGTTTTAATCTTTCACTTGTGAAGGATATTTATTCTACTTTATTTAAAGTACTGTTATTATTTAACCCACCTTAAATATATAGCCTCTGCCTTCAGCCCATCTTAGCCAAGAATAAGCAAAATGAAGGGGTTCAGAAATGTGGAATGTCATTTTTAACAGAACGGAAAGCTTTACAAGAACAACTGGTAAAAAGCGGGTGGCATCTGTTTTGGAAGCATAGAAAACTCTGATTATTGTTTAGGGAATAAAGATACTCATGTTGTCTCTCATGGCACTAGCAGATTTAATAAAGCGATTTAAAATTATGGATATGGTAATAATTACTTCATTTGGCAGAAGAAGGAAGTCATTTGGTGCAAATTGCTTTGATTATTTTTCTGAAAGCTCTGGATCAGCAATTTCAGGGTAACTGGGTATTTTAGGTTGTCAGTTTTTCTCATAGGTAAGAAAGGGATGAGTGACATCCTAATGAGGCAGTAATTGTTGAAACTGGTGTATGTCCATCTAGACATAGTTATATAGGGGTGTCTACAAAGAAAAGTAAGCAGCAGATGACGAACAGGGGGCATTGCACCTGCTGCTTGGAAACATATTTCTTCTCAGTTGGGGAAAGAGTTCTTTTCATTAGATTGCACAGGATGCTAAGTAAGTAGTACAATCAAACTATTCAATGTACAGCAAACCCCCGGTTAATGACGTTTCTTGGTTCCCAACGTTGAGTCGTTAACCGGGAAATGTCGTTGTCCAGGAGGCAGAAAAACGCTCACCCTCCGGAGGGGAAACTGGCCTAGCGTGTCACCACAAAAAAATTTTCTCCACCCATTTTGGCTTCTCTGCCAGTGTGGGTGCCTGTTAGGCTCCAGGGAGGTGATCCACTTTGTTTCCAACCACCTGCAACCCACCCCCCTGCTGCCGCTGCTCCAAGCCAGAACAGCAGGGAAACCTCCTTTGTCAGCTTGAGGTTTTCCCTTGCAGCTGCAGTGGGGGGGTTGCAGGTGGTCAGAAACAACATGCATAGGGTCCCGTTGAGCCTCTCAGAGGTGGCAGAGAAGCCGAAATGAGTAAAATAAATTCAGTCACCATGGAACTTTTTTCACCCATTTTGGCTTCTCCACCACCTCAGCCCCCTCTGGGAGGCTCAAGGGACCCTATCTACATTGTTTCCAACACCCCGCGACCCCTCAAGGCGATGCTGCAATGAAAAACCTCCAGCTGACGAAGGAGGTTCCCCTGCTGTTTTGGCTTATAGCACTGCCAGGGTGTGTGTGTGGCGGGTGTCAGAAACAACGTGGATAGGGTCCCTTGAACTTCCCAGAGGTGGCTGAGGTGGCAGAGAAGCCGAAATGGGTAAAAAAAGTTCTGTGGTGACTGATTCCCCCCCCCATTTCGGCTTCTCTGCCACCTCAGCTCCCTCTGAGAGGCTCAAGGGACCCTATCTATGTTGTTTCCGAACCCCTGCAACCCCTCACCCGCTACTGCAAGAGAAAACCTCAAGCTGACAAAGGTTTCCCCGTTGTTCTGGCTTGGAGCAGCGGCGGGGGGCAGAAGTGGTCAGAAACAATGCGGATCGTCTCCCTGGAGCCTAACAGAGGCACCCGGGCTACCTCTGCCTACCCCCAGAAAAAGGATGAAGTGGTCTCCTACCTGTTGACGCTGGTTGGAGATGAAAAGAATCGCCATCTTTGGGTCCTTGTGTCTGGCTCTCAGCCTTCCCAGGAGTGTCTTGAAGGCTAGGAGGACCTATCCCGTGCTGTTTCCACCTTCCTAGCACCTCCCTGGCCTGGCCAACAGCTGAGGAAATTTGTGGCCGCCATCTTATTTTTTTATTTTTCAAAAACAAGATGGCGGCTGCAACTTTTCACAGCTGATGGGTGGGCCAGGGAGGTGCTAGGAAGGCAGAAACAGCGCAGGATAGGTCCTCCCAGCCTTCCAGACACTCCTGGGTAGGCGGAGAGCCGGACACAGGGACCCAAAGATGGCGATTTTTTCATCTCCAACCAGTGTCAACAGGTAGGAGACCAAAGACGGTCTCCCGGGTAACAACGTTAAGTCGTTGTCCGGGGGAGTAGTTTTCAGGAAAAAAACGCGTTGTTAACCGAAAATGACGTTGTCCGAATGCATCGTTAACCAGGGGTTTACTGTACTTAGTATATCACTTCTGAGTTCTTGTAATCTAGAAAACTCTGGAAAGGGTTGCCTAAGCCAGAATTGACTTGACAACACACAGTTATTGCTATGCATTCCAGTAAGCATATGGCATTTATTTCTAAAATATGTAACATGTTATTGTAACTTTTGGGAGGCCCATCTCTCAGAGGTAGACAAGCAAAAGGTCTGTCCCAAGTTTAGTGCTCAAGCACCTGTTAGGAAGGCTGAGAAGATTCTCTGCAGGCTGCTCAGAAGAGCTGCATCCAGTGGTGTGCTGGCCCACAGGGATACAGGGACTCTTCCCGGTGCACCCCAGCGACTGGCATCCCCCAGAGGCAGGCAGAGGTAATGGGAATGTATGGGATTTCTCGCCCCCCCCAAACCCCAAATAAGTGCCCCCATCCCTTCCTGTCCTCCGCTCTCCCAAGGTGCCCAGCACACCCCTGGCTGCATGTACTTGATTGATCAATCTCTGACAGTTTCCCTGTATGCTTAGTTTACTTTGTTGCTGAACACTGGCCACCAGTCTTTAAATTATGATTCAGATCTGTTACTTTCCTTGAAATCAAATTCAGATTGCACAAATAGATTCTAGCACCTTTGACTGCTTTGAATATCCTTTATGCATGATTCTGCCTGTCTACTATGTTTTATTTAGAATCTCCCTCTCTCTCTCTTTCCCTCCCTCTCCCTCTCTCACACACAGAGAGATGGGTGGGGTATAAATGCAACAAACAAACAAACAAAATACTCAGAGAGAGAGAGAGAGAGAGAAAGACTAAAGACCCACAAGCTCACACCTTGACAGATGGAACTGAAAAAGATACAGACAACATGAAGTGTATCTAGGCTACTTTATATTCTGGATCTGGTTTAATTCACTCTGGAAATAGGCAAGATTTCATGTCAGCCATATCCACCCAATCCTAACTGAATACATTTTGTCTCACCCAGTGTTTGACTGAATGTACACAGAAAAAGCCTCCTTGAAGGTTATAGTATTTTTGAACCACAGTCGGGCGTACC
This sequence comes from Bradypodion pumilum, assembly GCA_035047305.1. NCBI lineage: Eukaryota > Metazoa > Chordata > Lepidosauria > Squamata > Chamaeleonidae > Bradypodion > Bradypodion pumilum. The sequence goes on along the minus strand of JAWDJD010000002.1, from coordinate 318,067,027 downwards.
CTGGTAAGAGAAACCTTGCTGCCTAATCTTTCTCACGCTAGCTCAGGTGAAAGGAACTGCAGAGTGAACTCATCAAAAGGTGCCTTCATTTTGGCAGTTTCACATCTGCCCTAGACACGGAAGAAGAAGTGTTTGACTTTCTGTAGGACAAAGCACAGTGATGGGGTCTTAAGGGGACCTAATGTGGCATCGCTGAAGTACTTTCAATAGTATGCCCCCAAATTATCCCACATGAATCCAGTTTATTCATTATTTATGTATTTTTTAAATGTATATACCGCCCACCTAGGATTTTATCCTACTCTGGGCGGTTTACATCTTTGGAAACAAGGACAACCAAAGAGCAAAAATTAACCATTGCTGATTTTGAAAATATATTTGGGACTGTAACATGACAAGTAATTGCCCATCATATGACAATTCTATGCCTCTGTTAGTGAACCTAAACAATAAAAATAAACCAACCGAGTAAACCATAGGGAATGGATTCCTCTCGCCTAAGAATGTAATTTACTGTTCATACCACTGCTTCATGCTATACCAGATGAAGAATGTTGCAAGATAATTGTAAGCTAGCTCGGCAAACAAAGATTTATGGGGTGATCATCCATTTCCTGATCTGGCAAATGATAATCTAAGTTTAAAAAAAAATCTATGAAAAGAGGCATACCTGTTCATGACAAGTAATTCTGCAAAAGTACCAGAAGATGGCAGTGTCCTCCAGTTTAATTGATTAAATGGCATCCTACTTTTTTAAAAAAATCGCTTCCAGTATGTGGATATCCTTAGAAAATGTGGGGTTTCTCTTAATCATGCTAGACACACACTTATTTATGTCCCTCAATTATTTTCATTTGGTACAAACATATATATTAAACATCCATTTTGGGGTTAAAATAAGGTATGCCCAAACTAGGTCATACATAATGCACAAGATCTTTGTGCATTTAACATAAATCCATAATGTGGCTTTACTACAAAAAAATCAATGCCTAGGGTCAGGATCAGATGAAAATTACACCACCTTTTCTTAAGGAAATCCCTCTCTGTCCCTCAAACCCTACTCTCACATCCTACTATTAAATAAAACAATTTGCCCAGTTTGGGCCAGTTGGTAGCTAGGTAGCTTGGTACGCTGGATGTACATAGCCTGTACCAAACAACAACTAAGTGAAGAACAAAAATACTTATAGGAAGGAACCCTGGTGGCACAGTGGTTAAACTGCTGCACTGCAACCAAAAGGTTGTGAGTTTGATCCTGACCAGGATTCAAGGTTGACTCAGCCTTCAGCCTTCAGCCTTCCATCCTTCCGAGGTTGGTAAAATGAGTACCCAGCATGTTGGGGGGAAATGCTAATTAACTTGTGAACTGCCCAGACAGTGCACTAAGTGCTATGGGGTGGTATATAGTGTAATTGCTTTCTTTATACAGCTATGGTAATAAGGATGAAAAATAGCACTGTCCCTTGTTTCCTCTTGCGTAGCTCCAAGATTTGAAACATTGCTTCCTAATTTAAAAATTAACTGTTTTTTGTTATGGTATCTTCACAGGAAATGTGGCTAGTTTGAACTGTGGTTTATTTAAGCAACTTATGGTAAGAAATCTTTGTTTGAGATGAGCTTATGTTTGGCTGCGTTCAAAAGAAACAACAAATTGCTATTAAACGAATAACTGGATAATTGTCATTTCCTCATTGTGTCTTCACCTGAGGAGGTGAGATGAAGGGAATGGAAGAACAGGGTTTGACCTGACTGAAGCACAAAAGCACTTTAGCATTACATTCAAACTGGACTACTCTGAGGAATGCTGGCCTGCCCCCAGTTACCTGAGGCACTGAACAAGAGTGCTTCAGCCTTATGATCCACATTGAATAAAAGCAACAACATCAGAAGAGGGATATTAGTACCTGGGAGTTCTGGACTCTTCTGATCTGCTGCACAATTAAGTCAAAAAATCTACTTCTACAAAATATATAGCAGGGTCTGGAAAATCTTGAGGTCAAAGCTGAGTGAGAGGCAATACTCCCCAAATCTGTGCTGTTTAATAATCTTTCTACACAACAGTATTTTTCTTTATAAGTTATCTGCAGGATGCCACTTACTTGAAAATCTGATTCCCTTTCTTACAGGTATGTTCCTGAGAATTATTAAGGGAAAGATAATATTTTAGGTAGATACTGGTTTTGTTGCAGTTGTTTTAATGCCAAGTATTTTTATTTATTTGTTTATTTATTTTGCGCATTTATATCCCGCCCTCCTGGTGGGTACACCACTCAGGGCGGCTAACAACAAAAAGGGAAAGGGAAGAGGGAGAAAATACAATAAGTAAAAATTACAATATAAACCAGTTTAACAACAACAGCTAAAAACAAGACCCAACAACCCCAGCTAAAACCAGCATTAAAACACAAACAAATCATCATTAAAAAACAACCCTCCCCACCCTGCCCACGTTAAAAACAGAATAACCATTTGTCTGTTGCACTTAAAGAGGAATTATTTGCCTTTCTAATCTATCCAATCCCAAAATGAGTGTAATTTTGAACTCTCCAGAAATCATGTAAATCACATTAGCAATATTAATCAATGATCTATCTGCCCTTATGGAGCATGGTTCCAATATCCTGACATTTGAATAGCAAGATTTGTCATTTGAGTTCCAAAAGAAAAGGCAATATTGAAATCCCCGGAGAGAGGAAACTTAGCGGGGTGTAGCCATAATATATTAGGTTATGAGTTAGGCAGAGCAAGTACAGGAAATAAATATTCTCTGTCTTGCTAGACAAGGTCAACAAATTTGGGTCATGTACTGCAAGTTGCTATACAAATCCATGCATCCAAAATGACCATGCATTTCAGACTGCTGTGTGCTACTGTACATCACTTTCTCTGGAGGGCATCTGTAAGATTATCAAGGTTACTGGAACCTATTCAGTGCTATTTTTCTTGCAAATTGTGTGTAAAAACTACACAACACCATCCTGCACATCTGTGTTCCAATGGAACATATAACAGAATATACTTTAGACTTCAAGAGAAAGCTACGTCATAATGCTTAAAGAAAAATGTTTTATAATGCTGTTAGTGTAAATGCAGCTTTTTATTTTCTTCTCCAGAAGGAAAGGATCCAGTGTATCAGTTATTGCACAGGGCAGAATATTTTCTCCTTGTATAATTTTCTGCCCTTGCAGTTCTTACTTCAGTATCCTTTTACCTATTTCCTGTTTTGTCCTTTGGTTTTGCTAGATCTAGACTTTAATAAAATAGTTTGAACAGATTACATCAAATAAGAAAATGTATAGAACACTGGGGGTTCAATCAATGTGTATTTATATGTCTGCCTATGCCCTTCTCAGTCATGTTCCATGACGAAGCCCTGCCTGTTTTACCACCTTGACAGACAATGGATGTGCAACATGTTTAATAAAATGGTCTTACTCATAAAAGGTTGTCCATCCGGTCTCATCACTTTTCGTTGCCAAGAGTCCACTGTTCCCATGATAAGTCATTAACCCAAGTTCCAAGGTCTGGGTTGACACTACTTTAAGACCACTGTTTGTGCCAACAGCAAGAGTCACAATTTGATTGTCAGGCATTAGGAAATGACGTGGTGCTCCATTTGCATCCCGCCGAATCTTGAGTAAATTTCCATTGTTATCAATCACCTCGGTCACATCATTTTCGGCACTATAGGTGAAATTGTATAAATATTCTCCTGTAACAAGGCTGAGGGTATACTGGTGGATGCCATCAAGGTTAAAGACATATAGTTCCTGCTCCCCTGGAGATGCTATTTCATACTGGTTGAATGAGTTCAGAACAGGCTTGTTTTTGCTGACTGCCCTGATACGTATATTCCCAAGATCTGCTATGTAAATGGTACCATCAGGGGCCACAGCTAAGGAAGACGGAGTATTCAAGATGGCATCAGTAGCATAACCATCATCACCGGCATAGCAATTACAGTTGACATCATTTTTGCAGTCACAGTCAGAAGCTGCCCCAGCCAGAAGGCAAATCTCACCGTTAGTTGTGACCTGGCGAAGCCGGTTGATTTTCTTCTCATCTGTCTCACTGATGTAAAGGATTCCAGTGTGTGAAATGGCAATAGCACTGGCTGACTCCAGGGCAGAATGAATAGCCAATTTGCTGAGTGAGTAGTCTATGCCAGGAACCTGGCAGTGCATTGGACGGCCAGCAATGATGCTAACCTGGTGGTTCTCAGTGATTCGCAAAATGACATTGTTCTCCAGCACATACAGTGAGTTATCCATTGGATTGACAGCTAGGTCAGTTGGCCACTCCAGACGTACCTATGAGATGCACAATAAATCATGACTGCTTTTAAAATAACCAGGACAAGAATACATTCCTTGGGGTGCATCTAAACCTTATGTGGGGGATGCAAATAGTGCATCAAGGTCTCAGCTGAACAAATAAAGGAAAAAGGCGTTTATAGTTAGTCCTTTCACCAACAATACAATGACTATCTTGGATAGTTATACAGTACTGTGCAAAAATGTTCAGCCACCACCAGCTGATTTGGGGGAAATTCAATGAGTGATGGGGGTGGGTGGGGCGCATAACTTGGATGTCCTAAGTCCAAACTTCACCAAACATGGAGAGGGTTTTGAGTAGAGCAAGCAGAAAACTTTGCCCAATGTTGGTGTGTCAAGGCAGTTAGGGGGCTGATTTATCCCTCTCCCAATCACTCATCAAAATTTTCCCAAACCAGCTGGTAGAGGCCTAAGACTTTTGCACAGTACTGTATATCCAAGATTTAAACTGCAATGTAATAAAATTATAGTAATAGCAAATCTAATTAAATGCAACATTGTCAAAGCACTATTTTTAAAAGCTGATTTATATTATCTCTTTTAAAGAAAGCTGGTTCAATATTCATATGCAATCTCATCTTACAATGCACATTATGAATAACTTCAAAACCTGTGGCGTTTTTCCCCTAGCAGATAGGGGTAGATGGTGCTTCTTGGAAAGATCAACTGGGCATTTATCCAAAACAGATAGCCATCTGTTTTCTTACAAAGGAGAAGTAACACTCTACCTGGGTGACATCCATGCTGGAATCACAGCTTAGTGGTCGAACAGCAGTTAGGTCATTAGAGCCCAGCAGAGTTGATATTATTCCATTCTGGTCAACTTTCCGTATCATGGTAGCATCAACAAAATACATAAGGCCATACTTATCCACTGCAATTCCTGTCAGGGGGATTTGAAATAGAAAACAAATTGAGTTCTTTGCTTTTATCTATTATGGACTCATTTAACAGAAACAGGGATAACAGTGATTATTGCTCGCTTGTATATTTGCTGTGATTCTGGTGTGTGTAAAATACTCTATCCAGCCAAATGAAGAAGCACTGTGCCGTTAGACTGAATGAAATCTTGGGTTCTGGATATTTCAACTAATTAATTTGCAAGCTAACACTAACACTGCTAGTTTGACTTTCCGTATTCTTTCTGTTATACACAACAAATGAAACAACTGCTACTTTACATTTATCACAAAAGCACAGTTTTCTTTAATACACCACACTGTTGGAAGCCTGAGAGCGCACCTTTTGTGCAGTGTTGCACCTACAACTCATGCCTACTATGGTCTCCAGATTGATATGACCTTAGCTGTCCCTGTTTTTTCTTATCTCATTGCTCTCCTGCATTTGAGAGAAATGCTCAAATGACACTTTTGGGGATTATGCTCCATTTCTCTAAGTATACATATATGATCATCCAAGATAAAATAACTCAGAGGCTCTTTCTTTTCCTAGATCCTGTGGTTTCTGGGTCTTGAAGTTCTTTTCATCCATTTCATTGTATGGACCTTTGTGGTCTTTGTGAACCACCTTTACATTGAATGATTTATCTAAGTCTGTTATTCTGCACTTTGTTGCTATACAACTGGAACTTTCCTTTGCAGTAAATGTAGCATTTTTCTTCTCAGTGAGCTCTGGCACTCAAAGAAGGTGTATCACCCCAATCTCAATAGCTAGCAGTTGCCCAGCTGTTACTAAGCTAACAGTATGTCTTAAGTTTTCTCTGACTATTCTTTATACTTTATTCTTACTGTGCTTCACTTTTTTTCATTCAACAGCTCCTGTCCTTGAACAGCAGAAGTAGATGCAGTTTCAGCACAGAAGAAAAATGCCTTGACTTGTTGCTGCAGCAAAAATGACATTTTAACACCCACCTATTAATGTGACCAAGAACATGCAAGGTAAGAGCTGGTGCATTCAGCGCGATGAACATGAATTTAATTCAAGCAATTAAAGAAAGCTCATGTTGTAGGAAATACTGCAGGGACTTCCGATTAATTTATTTTGAGCAGAACAAAAGAATTATCAAATTAATGCTTATCAATAATTTTTAGAAGAAAAATATCCTAAATGTTTTAATAGCAGATTTCAATGCTTCACTGCAACTGTGCCAGTCATATTCACCAAGTCAGAAGTACTGAAGATGGGATTTCAATATAGCCAATAGGCAGAAAGTTATTTTATTGCCTGTTTCTGTTTCCTCAGCTGTGTGTTTCATCCATCCTAATATGGCAACTAGTCATAAATAGCTGCGTCCTAAAAATGTGGAATTGAAAAGCAAGTCCATGCAGCCTATAACCTAATTATCTTAATGTTTCACACTCATTTCAATAATTTTAGAAAACGTATTGGTAAAACACAGAAAATAACATTTGGCTTTTTACCTCTTTGTAGAAGCAAATCAGAAGCTATACCTCTGCCCCAACCTAAAAAAAGTACCTCCCTGTAATTTTATATCCTAAAGGCTTATGTTTCAGACAATTCTGTTTGTTTTTACTTCCTCTTCACACCAGAGTACAAACAATTAACAAATATTTTGAGCCTTCTTTTGGAAGGAAGTTAAGTACAGGGGCTAGAGTTTTCTAAGAGCAAAAGGAAGCAAATAAAGCCTAAGATAAAATTGGATGCAAAACTGGACCTGCTATGGTTAAACTACAGATAAAAAATAACTCAGCAAGCAGTGATTTAATTGCCAGATAATTATATCCAGGCTCAACCTGGCGTCAAATCATTGTTTGCACTCTCCTTTATGTCCCTTACCTCGTGGGCTCATTAAAGTTGCATCCACTCCTTTCCCTCCATCTCCACATCTGGCTTCATCAAAAGGCAGACACTGCTCCCCCGTCCCTGCCACCACTTCAGAATTAGTAGCAAGGTCTTTGGCACCAGTCAGACTTTTGACCCTGTAAATACGACGACTGTTGGTGTCCGAAACATAGAGTGAGCCCGAAACAGGATCCACAGCTAGGTAGTATTTGTGGGCAGGGTTGTTACTTTAGAAGAGAAAAAGATAAAGAATATGAGGTCTAACCAACTCTCTGCAAAGCCTTCTTGTCACAAGTGGTCAGGAGGTATGACTGAAGTAGCCTTGGCTAGGAGATGTATGATTCTATGTCAGCCCATACTAACTCCAGTATTAGTTTTCCACCCTTGCGTCTAAGGGAAATTTCTACCCTCTGCTTCAACACATAGTAGAAAATTGGGTTTTACCTAGTCTTTCCACCTCGATTTCTTGCCTCCCAGTTTGACTGTAGTTTGAATCTGATCATGTAACAATGCCATGAACTCCTGACATGAAGAATGTTATTATAATTATGTCACCCCATAGTTCTATACAGTGGTACCTCATACAATGATTTTAATCCATTCCACAGGGTTCGTTGTTGTATGAAACAATTGCCATACGATACATGCACCGTATACCAATTTTCCCTATGGGATGCATCATACAACTTCCGTTCCAACTGTGGTTACAATTAGATTTGTCTCCTCCTGCATATACACACATGTGCCTGTTGTTCTTCAGGGGCAGAATAATGTTCTGCAGGGAGCCTTGGTTGTAATGGTCCCCTGCTTGTGAATGTCCTTTGTGGGGGCACTCACCTGGTTCTCAGAATGAAATGATTTTACCACCATGAAAAGATAGCCCCTGCCAGAGATTTATCCTTGAAGGATGGAAATATGATTCAAAATTCTTTTATCCATTCATTTTGCTAAGTGGTTTTTCCCATTGAAAAATTGTTGTACAATTTTTTTCCATAGGGAAAATTGTTATGTTGGACACCATTTCCCCCCAAAAGCCTAATTGTTATGAGATTTCGTTGCTATATGGGGCAATTGTTGTATGAAGTTCCACTGTAATTATTTTCAAAAATTCTGGCAAAATCTCATCTCTGCAGTTCTCTGTACTTCTACTTGAGAGTAAATTACATTGAATCCATTTGGTTTTTTAAAACATGCACAGGATTGTATTGTTTCTCTAAGATATTAGCGCTTGACAGTTGAGCTCGTTGACAAGTTCCTGTCACATATAATTCTGTTCTGCTTTGTTGTCTAGTCATTCACTTTTAGAATGTTACATCATTCTATTCTTCTTCTTCTGCTACTGCCAAATCTAAAATCCAAATCTAAATATAGGCGATCATCATGGCGATCAGCCATGAAGTCTGTTCTGAGAATATAATGCAATGGCCTTTCATCAGCTTTCCATATCACAGCATGACCACCATACCACTGATCCAGTTCCTCAAGTCATCTTCTTGTTCTGAGCCCCTTTGGCATTAAATGTCACCATCAGTTCCAGGCCAGTATTGATGAAGATGGTGTCCTTCATCAAGATGGATTCAAGTGGGATTTAATCCACTTACGAACCATCACCCTTCCCTGTGGACCTCAGCACCAGTTAGTCCTCAGGGTTGTCAGGTTAACTGCCACCTGACGCTCGGTGCTGAATTGCTGGCAGTATGGTCTACTCTATTACCATAGCAGGATAACCTGGCCAGATTGGAACATATATATGTTTGTGAAATCCAGAAAATGTTACATCATAATAACATGGGCATTGAAGATATATATGGTTTTCAATTAACTTATTTTTATAGATTTCTCTCCCCACCCTGTTGTGAATCCACCTGTTTTACAGAGCATGGATGTTCATTGTGCTATAATGATTTAGGGATGGAAAAAAGATAACCATAAATGCAAAGTATATGGTTCCAACAAGACACTATAAATTATTTTTCAAAAACATACGGCATCTGTGCCTCCTCGTAAACATTTTCACCCTGTCTTTTTACCATGCCAAATAATAGAATGCGATATAGCTAGCCCTAAAGCTGCATAAAAGATGAATGGTCTCATAATATTTAATTGCTGTCTTCTCCCCTTTCTCATCCAAAACTCTTTATAGAAGGATTTTTAATAAAATATTTTGCACTTCTTTACAATGGGATTACTAGTTTGTAGTGGTTAGAGTTTAACATGGTATTTAGTATTCCAAAATTGTGGCAAATATACTATTCAAGGTTAGTCATACAGTTAGTGCTGAACAATCAGGCCAGCCCAACCTTTGTTGTGTTATAAATCAAAAGAGAGGGAAGAAACTGGGTAAATGTACTGGGTAAATTCACTCAGCAACAAATAACTGGGCAATTCAATTGTGCCATCAGTCATGCCTCCTAGCACAAATAAATGCAATACACTAGCTGAAGTGTTTTGCAGATAGCACTCCTAACTTAGTACTATCCTAACTACCAGAGGTGCAGCTATTGTGGACACATCAAGAATTTGACCATTATAGATAATTTCCCTTATTTTCAAATCTAAGTTGTGAAAAAACTTCACATATTACATTGAATAAAACTTGACATACCACTTAAGGACAATGTAGGTGATTTTAATACTTATTCTTTCCCCACAAAACAATTTCCTAAGATTGCGGCAAAGGAACTATGTCTGAAGGCACCTTGCTGAAGGGCATGGCTTTGCCCCTTTCCACCTCGGGAGGAGACGGAGGAAGCATGCCCGGTGGTATGCTGGGCTGGGGGGGGGAGCCATCGTATTGCCTCATAAGGCGGTTCTTCCCCAGCCTTCTTGTTGACAGTAGGCGAGTGGAAGAAGAGCTCACCTACCTGCCAACCCTCCGTCGTTCCACGTGGGAGCATTTGGTGCAGGGCTTATGGTTGTGTTTTTTCTCCCCAGCCCTTGTGCCCTACCAGGCTCAAAGCATGACTGTGTACTCTCCTCGTGCGTGCGTGCATACCCACGTACCCATGACCACCATTTTAGGGCTGTGTGATCACCTTTTACTTTAAATTTCAGCTTTCCCCCTCCCTTGCTGTGGGCCACACTGGCTGTGGACAGTTTTGGGGGAGGCCGTGCCGTGAAACAGGGGGAGTGGGGAAGACTGTGCCTGGGCTTGCCTTGGCTGGGGGCTCAGAATGGGGTCCGGTGCAGCGTTCTGTAAGCCAGATCATCGCAGGTGGTATTAATGGCTCCTAAGAAAGGGTTGGGCAAATGCACAGGCAAGTGCCCTCCCCTGCTTTCCCCTCAGGCCCCTTTGACCTTGGAGGAGGAGGAAGAGGCAACTGACCCTCAGGTGCTTGCGGCTTGCATCATAGCCTTAGAGAGGGCCATGGGCAAGCACCCCGAGCAAGATGATGTGATGCTACCACGGCGTTCAGGCAGGGAGTCTGATGCATGCAGGGCTGCCATTTGGGAGGACATGGTCTTCACCCTCCAATGGCATGTCACAGTGCTAGAAGCTGACCACAGCATGGGTAGTAATGTTGCTTCTGTTTTAGGGCAGGTTGGTGAGGAGCCTACCAGATAAATGGAGGGGCAATGGTGGGGCATCCTGTAGCCATGGTAGTGGAACCAGTGGCTACTATGCAGGTCAGAGGCGATGACCTACCAAGTGGTGATGGCAGACCAAGGGGTGGTGCCCCTGTGCCTGGTGAGTCAGTTAATGCAGAGCATATACAAGCAGCAATGGGTGGGGTGGAGAGCAATGCTGTGCAAGGACACCCTTCACCCCAGTATTGGCCATGTGCCCCTCAAGGGTCCCAGGCTTAGGCTGGTGCCCTGAGCAGCGGGCAAGTGGGGAATGCTGAGAAAAGATGAAGGCAGTAGGAAAAGGACCAAATATAAGCTGGATCAACTCAATAAATGAAGCTATGGTCAATACATAACAGCAGCAAATATGGTAGTGATGCGGGGAAGATACCCATCTTTTTCTACAGTGTGAGATGCTGTGTCTTGCTTGCCTATATAACATAGCCTTTGAGCTATCTATCTATCTTTCTATCTATCTATCTCTACTGTTTCACTCTCTCTATATACACTAAACACACACACACACACACACACACACACACACACACCAGTGCCGCAATCGGGGGGGGGGACACAAGTAGGACTCCCATCCCAGGCCCGGTGATGACAGGGGCCCATCGGCGCGCGCGCACACACACACACACACACACACACACACACACACACACACACACACACACACACACACACACACACACACACACACACACACACACACACACACACACAGTAGAACCCCATATAGCGATTTTAATCCATTCCACGGAGCTGATCACTATGTGGTTTTTGTCGTTATACGATCTTCCCTATGGGAAAATCCATACAATGATTTTCCCTATGGAAAACCGTACAACAATGTTTGGCGCTAGGTGGTTTTTCCCATTGGAAAATCCTTGGACGGATTTTCACATAGGAATAATTGCAATGCGGAACGGCTTTACCCCCTCCAAGCCTCATTGCTATGTGATTTCACTGCTGTATGGGGTGATCACTATACGAGGTTCTACTGTGTGTGTGTGTGTGTGTGTGTGTGTGTGTGTGTGTGTGTGTGTGTGTGTGTGTGTGTGTGTGTGTTTTAGGAAAGGTGGAAATCTTCAAAAGACACTGTGGAGCCCTAAAAAGCTTCACAGTGTGTGGGATTTTTACCCACTAAAACCACCTCCCATTACATCCCGCTACCCCATGGAATTGCCATCAGGCATTACTTCATAGGGGACAGACTGGCTGTTAAAAACCCTTTCCAATTTGGCTACTCACCCTCCTCCTCTATGCCTCTGGCTGCCCTTTCCTCAGTGTGTGTGTGTGTGTGTGTGTGTGAGTGAGTGATATATCTGTCAAGCGCGGCTCCGGAAATACGGGAACTGCTCTGGCCCAGGTGCGCATGCGCCACAACAATTCATCTGCACATGTGCAGAACCCCATCTGTGCATGGAACAACTCATCTGCACATGTGCAGAACCCCTCTGCACACGCACAGAGCCCATTTGCAATTGGCGTGTGTGTGCAGTAACCCCTTTCCCTGCCATTCAGATACAGGATGGTGGCGGAAAAGGGGAGGAACAAGCAGAGAAATATGGGAAATCCCGGCCAATCTGGGATACTTGACAGGTATGGTGTATGTGTGTGTGTGTGTGTGTGTTTTGTTTTTTTATTCAACATTCAAAAGCTTAATGCTCCCAGCATAAACACCAAACAACCCTAATAATGTTGCTGAACTATAGAGTCCAATGGCCCTGGCTAACATAGTCAAGAGTGGAGGAGGGAGTGACAGAAGCTACTGTTCAGAAACATCCCTTGTATGAAAAATGATGGCACATTTGTACTTAACTACAGTGATTCTAGGAGATCTAAGTCCATTTTAAAAACTAGAGTTGAAGCCAAGAAGCAAGAAATCCCGGTTAGGACCAAGTATGGTTAACATTCAAGACATCCATCCCACTGCATTTGACTCCAGCTGTGTTTTTCATGGGCACACATGCTTTAAACAGCCCTTGTCAAAAAGATGTTTTTTCCCCACCAGTAATGCGGAGTCGATCAATATTGTACATATGGACAATAGGCCAGGCATCTGAAGAGCTTATCAGGGAAGCCAGTAGAAATGAGAGAATTCCTTCATGCTAACACATCCCGAGTTGGACAGATGCCCATTTTTATTTTATAAATCAGACTGTGTCCCCACTTTTACTCTTATTTCAAATGTTTGGTGCTTTTCCCCTGTCAGTTGCATTTTGAAGCTACCTCGTAGGAAATTTGCCTTTTAAAACAAGCAACAACAATAAAAATGCCTGGAATAAAGAAATGAAAATATCCATTTTCATTTCCCATTTATGGAAAACTTCTAGATTAACTGCATTCATAAAGCAACAACAAGTTTCCATATTGGACAACAAACTAAGCTATTGTTCTGCTGAAACCTGTCCATTTTTTCTTGTGGGGATCAGTGTGTATCTTGAGATATTACCTTACATCTAGCAAATCTGTTTTGACAATGGTTCAAGTGCAGAGCCAATGAGCCACCTGCAAATTTAGAAATGTCAGATTTAACTATATAAACAGACAGTTGGACTAAATGGGGAAGCTCCTACACAAAGATGCCTGGCTAACACTAGGCACGCATAATGAGTATTTTAAATAAGATCGCTGCAAATGCCATTCTTGAGCGATACAGAGTAAATGTCCTTCAAAGCCAGCAGAGGTTTCAGGTGCCAGCAGGGCAAAGATGGAAAGTGATTGTCCTAGTTATTTCTTTGCAGCTGGACTTACTGGCCTCTGAGGAACCAGACTCCAGGATTTGGGAGAGAAAGGAAAGCTAGCTCATAAGTCTGATCCTGCTTGGAGAAGTACAGTATAGCACTAGGCATCTTTGTAGACAGAACAGTTAAGGTGCCATAGGCAGATTTAGGGAGGATGTTATAGAGGAAGATGTAGAGGCATTAAATGCCAATCTTTTCGTTAACAACATTGCCAGAAAGACCACCTGTGACACTGTGAGCTACTTAGAGCCAGACATTATGGGACACTGTGCTGGCAAAGATGGATTTAGAAGAGCAGGTTGCTTACCTGTAATTGTTGTTCTTCGAGTGGTCACCTGTGAAGCCACACAAATGGGTTTTACCCGCGCATGCGCAATAGCATCGGAATCTTCCAGAGCTCTTTCAGAGTCAAAGACTCTACCTCCGCGCCTCCCCACCAGCGGTCCCGCCCCCAACCTTCCCCAGTTCCAAGGTGCCGCCGCAGTAGGAATGATAAAATTGCGACAGTGACACCAGAGGGGAGGATGGGTGGGAAAGGTGTGGCTTCACAGGTGACCACTCGAAGAACAACAATTACAGGTAAGCAACCTGCTCTTCTTCTTCATGGTCCCCTGTGAAGCCACACAAATGGGTGATTGAAAAGCTGACTTACCCGGCTGGAGGGGTGTCACTGGAGAACTGCTGAGAGAATACGTCTCCCAAACTGTGCCTCCTGCTTTTGATGGACATCAATCCGGTAGTGTCTGATGAAGGTTGTGGGCTGCTTCCAAGTTGCAGCTTGACAAATCAATGGTAAAGATACTCCACCTGCAAAGGCAGTGGAGGTCGAAGAAGCCCTGGTGGAGTGTGCCCGCAGGTGTTCTGGAACAGGCTTCCGTGCAAGCCGATACGCTAGGGCAATTGTCTCCACTATCCAGTGAGAGAGACGTTGGGAGGATAACGCCTTGCCCTTCCTAGGGCCTGCATGGGCAACAAAAAGTCTCTGAGTAAGTCTGAACTCCCTAGTCCTGTCAATGTAGAAAGCTAGGGTCCTACGCACATCCAGGGTGTGCATCGTTCTTTCAACAGCCGTGGAAGGGTTAGGGAAAAAGGTGGGAAGGATAATAGGTTGATTCATGTGGAAAGGAGAGACAACCTTAGGAAGGAAAGAGACATCGGTATGTAGAGTTACCTTTTCAGGGTAGAATAGGGTATAAGGTGGGTCAGAACGGAGGGCCGCCAACTCACCTACCCTGCGAGCAGATGTAATAGCAAGAAGAAATGCTGTCTTATAAGAGAGAAGGTGCAGGGGCGCTGAAGCGAGTGGCTCAAACGGCCCTTCTGTCAGTTTTTCTAGTACCAGGGGGAGTGACCACTGAGATACTGGGGTGACTCTGTCTGGGTAGAGATTTGAGAGGCCTTTCAGAAAAGATTTTAAGGTGTCATTCCGAAAAATGTGTCTAGCTTCAGAGTCAATGGGCTGATGAACCACAATTGCAGCCAAATAGACTTTAAGGGAAGAGATTGAAAGGCCAGATTGCTTTAAGTGCAACAAAAACTTCAACACAGTGGGTAAGGTTGTAGGAGGGGATGGGAGTTTTGCATCAGCAGCTAAGGAGATGAATTTTGTCCACTTGTTGTTATAGCTAGCAATAGTCGAAGGTTTCCTTGACGCCAGCAGCACTCTCCTTAGTGTGGGAGAATCAACCACGCAGTCAGTTTGAGAGTGCGGACCTCCGGATGGAGAACCTGAGCGTGGTTCCTCGAGATGATGTCTGGTTGCAGAGGAAGAAGGCGATACTGAGCGGAAATGTTCATGAGGGACGTGAGCCAGGCTTGTCTCGGCCACCATGGAGTTATTAGAATGGCATGTGTGTGGCGATGTTGCAGGAGAGACACAACATGATACAGAAGTGGAAACGGAGGGAACATGTAGAGAAACTCCCGAGTCCAGTCCATCATGAAGGCATCTCCGAGTGACCCTGGCCCGATTCCGGTCCTGGAGCAATAACGGGCGCATTTCTTGTTGAGATGCGTTGCAAAGAGGCCCAGTGATGGTTGGCCCCAGCACTGTGTCAGAGAAAGATAGACGGTGGGGTTGAGTTCCCATTCGTGTAGCTGGCTCGATGACCTGCTCAGGTGATCTGCTTCCGCATTGTTGACCCCAGCCAGATGTACCGCTTTGGGGAGTACATTGTGTTGAACACACCAATCCCAGAATGCTATGGTCATGTGGAGGAGAGGTATTGAGTGAGTTCCTCCCTGTTTGTTTATGTAAAACATTGCAGTTGTGTTGTCCGTGAGAATTTGGACAATTTGGTTGGTTATGACTGGTTCGAATGCTTTCAATGCTTTCCAAATTGCAAGGAGCTCTAGATTGTTGATGTGCAGTCGACGCTCCTGAATTGACCAGTGGCCATTGATTTGAAGTCCCTGGCAGTGTGCACCCCATCCCGAGGTGCTGGCATCTGTGGTTACTTGGATGGTCGGAGTCAGTGGCACAAAGTATCTGCCTGTGGTCAGGTTCTGTGGGTGGGTCCACCATCTCAGTTGTAAACGCAACTGTTTTGGAATGTATAAGGGCATTGACATGGAGTCTGTTTGGTGGTTGAAGCTGTGAAGAAACCAGATTTGTAGGGGTCTCATGCGTAGACGTGAGAGTTGGATGATTGCGGTCGTGGAGGCCATGTGGCCGAGCAGCTGGAACACTGCTCTCGCTGAGACCTGTCTGGCAGCGATGATGGATCTGGTTGTGTGTATAATAGTCTGAATTCTTCTCTGTGGAAGAAAGGCTGCGCCTGCGATGGAGTTCAAGCATGAACCGATGAACTCGTCTTGAGTGGGGCTGAGATGTGATTTTTTTATGTTGACGCGTAGACCGAGACCCTTTAAAATGGAAAGAACGAAGGTGATATCCAGTGAAGCCTGATGTTGTGATCTGGAGACCAGGAGCCAATCGTCTAGGTACGGGAAAATGGTGACACCCTTTGTCCTGAGGAATGCGGCTACTGGGGCCATGCATTTTGTGAATACTCGAGGTGCAGCGCATAGACCGAATGGTAGGAGGTTGTACTCGAAGAGGTATGGGCCCAGAGAAAAGCGAAGGTATTTCCGATAATCCTCCTGGATTGCAATGTGAAAGTAGGCATCGGTGAGATCTACGGACGTGAACCAACAATCTTTGTAAAGTAAATGTAGAATATTTTGAAGGGTGACCATTTTGAACTTTCTGACTTGTATGTACTGATTGAGGTCTCGGAGATCTAAAATCGGGCGAAGATCTCCATCCTTCTTGGGAACTGCGAAATACTTTGAATAAAACCCTGTGTGGATTGTGGATGGAGAGACCAAGTGAATGGCTCCCTTTTTGTAGAGGGTCAGAATTTCTTCTGCCAGAACAGGAGAGGGTAGGGTGAATCTTGGTCTCCCAAAGGGAGGTTGTGTGGTGAATTCGAGTGCGTAACCAATTTGGATGATGGATAAGACCATCTGTGGTGATGCTTTGCCAATTTTTGAAGAAGGGGGAGAGAGGCGTGATTGAGGTTGAAGTGATGGATCCTGAAGGATGGGAGTCAAAACCGCTGTTTGGGTTTTGGGGGGTTATATTTGAAGGATGTCCTGGGTCTGGATCTCTGGTTCTGTTGAGAGAAGAGAGGTGGAGGAGGAAGACGAGTTGCACCATGATAGGTGTTTTGCTGAGGTCTATAATAACGCTGTGGAGGGTAAAAACGAGGCCTCCAGTTTGGGCGGAATGTGCGTTGGCGTTGATTGGATAACTTCATCCGTGTGGCAGAAGATTTTTTCTTCTGGTACTCATCCAGAATATCATCAGTCTTTTGGTGAAAAAGCCCTTCACCATCAAAGTCCATGTCTTCGATTTTGACCTTCGCCTCATCTGGAAAGTCGGTGGACTTTAGCCATGCATAACGTCGTAGGGATATTGCGGTAGTAAGCGCACGTGCAAAACAATCAGAAACGTGGCGTGATGACATAGATTGTTGGGCGGCCAACCTAAGGGCCTCCTCTTGAACCAATGCCAAGGCCTCCCTTCGTTCCTCAGGAAGGACGTCTACAATGGGAGTAATCTTTTTCCATAGAATTCGTTGATATGCCCCCATAACAGCCTGGTAATTAGCAGCCCGGATTCCCAAGGTTGATGTTGAGTAGACCCGTCTGGCTGCTGTATCCATCTTCCTCCCATCCCTATCAGTAGGAGTGGAGGAGGGTCGTCGCCTGAAGCCAGGTTGAGCGGTTTCCACCATCACAGAGTTAGGCTGAGGGTGTTTAGAAAGAAATTTAGCATCATCATCTAGCACCTTATACATGTTGTCAATGCGTTTGGAAATGGGAAATGTGGAGGAAGGTTTAACCCAATTCTCCTTTACCCGTTCCAGTATAGAAGGCACCATGGCAAGCTGGATTGGGTGTGGTTTATTCTTGGATATAGGGTCAAATACCGTATCCACTTGTTTGGGATCCTTCCTCTTTGCCGCCAGATCGAGAGACTTTGCCATTTTGGCTACCAGTTCTGTATAGGCCCTGAAATCATCTGGGGGTGATGAGGGATATGATTCCATGACCCCAGATGCAGGGGAAGAAGGGGCTGGTGAGGCCGGTTGAGACTGTGTGGGAGTTGAGGGTTCTGACATTGAGGTGGAAGATGATGTCGACCTATGCCTCCTTTTCCTCTTTTTAGATTGACGTGGTGGTGTGGAAACAGTTTGAGGTAAGCCAAAATCAAGGTTCTCCTGGTGTGGAGAAGCTGGGCCATTGGACTGAGAATGGGGTTGGTGTTGCGTCTGGTGAGAGCCAGAGGCAGATGTCAGTGCCTGAGGCTTAGATGCCATAATGCTCTTAGATGTTGAGGCATGTGGGCTCTTAGACGTGGAGACTGAAGTGGAATTGGGCCTCACAGTACATGCTTGTGAGGCTTGAAGCTGGTGTTGCTTTTTAGCCTTTCCATGCCTGCCTCTCTTATGACGTCGAGATTGACGACAGTCATCATTGGAGGAGGAGGAGGATGAATCCTCAGACGTCGACGAGACTGGAGGCTGCTCCCAATAGGGGAGACCACTCCTGTGTTTATTCTTCCCATGACGTCGAGAGACACGGAAGGAGGGCAAAGGCTCCATTCCATAGGTGTCATATGGCTGAAAACAAAGGCCTCTCTGCCAGTCCTGGTCATCATAGTACTTGGGTGCATAGGCTAGACGTGGAGAGTAGTAAAAATCCTGGGGATAATACACTTCTCCCTTGTGGGACTTCTTCTTCTTCTTCCTTTTTGGGCATGGTGAAGGAGAGGATGAAGAAGAGGATGAAGAATCAGAAGAGGTATCTGCGTTTTGTCTGTGCCTTTGAGGCTTCCTGGTCCTTCCCCTCTCAGCCTCTGAAGGCATGGGGGTGGGAGGGGGTGAGGCCAATTGTACTGATAAGGAAGGAGAAGCAGGCGCTTCGACATCGAAGTCTGCTGCTGAAGGAGTGAATGGAGAAAGCTGAGGAATGTTAATCTCCCTCCTCCCCCCTCCTTCTGCCCAGGAGGAGGAGGGGGAGGGTCTGCTGGGCTCTGAGGTGGCCGCAGTAGCCCTAGGAGAGAGAGCAGGGGCCCTACGAGGGGGGCTGGTGGTAGGTTTCACTGGCTTGGATTTCGACTTGTCCTTCTTTTTGGAAGTGGAAGCCTCTGCCGAGGAAGAATGCTTGGACTTAGAAGCCTGGCCATGCTTTGCTCTCTTTCGGGAAGCTACAGCAGCCCTTTGAGTATCAGCGGACTTAGAAGGTAGAGGCTCCATTGAGTCTGAAGCTGGAACGGCCAGGGGGAGGAGGGGGGCCGGGGGCCGGGGGGCCGGCGGGCGGAGAGAAGTCTCGAGCAAATGCAGCCGAAGGCAAGACTCCCTATTTCTCCGAGAAACCCGGGTGAATTTAGCACAGGCTGGGCACGATTGAGGTTGGTGTTTCTCTCCTAAGCAAAATAAACACTCCTCATGGCCGTCTGTAAGGGGGATTTTGTTATTACAAGACCTGCACCGTTTAAACAGAGCGGGTGCTGCCATAAACTAAAAAAGACACAAGGAAAACATAAGACCAAGCTAATTAAGGCGAGACAACTATTCTCCCAAACAAGCGAGGGGGGGAGGGGGGACACAGTAAATACTATACGGAGCAATAAAGAACTGTAATAATAAACTATTTCAACTCTAATCACAACAAGCAAGGGGGGGACACAGAAAAACTATCTATAAGAGTAGAAGCAAGAGAAAAAGAGATAGAAGTAAGAGAAAGGGGGAAAACTTTCAAATGCAGTAACCGTTAAAAAGGCGCAAAGGGAGCTCTGAAAAAGACAACCGATCTCTGCGGCGGTAAAAAGAGAACTGGGGAAGGTTGGGGGCGGGACCGCTGGTGGGGAGGCGCAGAGGTGGAGTCTTTGACTCTGAAAGAGCTCTGGAAGATTCCGATGCTATTGCGCATGCGCAGGTAAAACCCATTTGTGTGGCTTCACAGGGGACCACGAAGAAGAACTCAGCTCAACAATGGCCATAATTTTCATCAAAGTTTTTCATGACTTTACATGACTTTTGCAAATTGATCAAAGGCACTGAGCTGGTTTGGCAACAGGGCTAATGTTGCTTCAAAGACAGCAAGCCATACTGTCACCTAAGGCACCATGCTCCCTTCCAAAATTATTGCTTGCTACAGGCTCAGATTGAATGGGAAGGAGATCAAGCAGGTGCCAGATAGACCTGGGCAAAGCCTACTCCCTAGTCCTGGTAACACAACTTGAAAATCAAACATTTCCTTCATTTGCATGATCTCATTTAAATTGCTATTTCCTGGTTGGTCTAGACCAGGGTCCCTGAAACTTGGCACTCTAGTTGTTCTTGGACTTCAATTGCCAGAAGCCCAAGTCAGCACACCTGCTGATCGAGGCTTCTGGGAATTGAACTCTAAGAACAACTGGAGAGCCAAGTTTGATCAACTCTGGTCCAGAACATCAGAATAATGCAAGTCTTTGGACAAATGAGCAAGAACGGAACAGTGGAACCTCATATAACGAACACCCCCTTTCGTGACTAAATCGATAACAAATAGATTTTAAAAGAAAATGGTGCCCCCGCAAATCATACAACAAATTTTCAATGGGAAAAACCGCTTAGCAAAAAAATTTGTTGTATGATTTTTTCCATAAAGAAAATCGCACAACAAAATCGCATAGTGAACAGACCCATAGAATGAATTAAAATCATTATACTGTAAGTAAGAATGTCTCTGAAAGGAAGATCTATATTACTTCTATTTAGGTATAGATTGGATGTTTCTACACACAGCTCTTTAGAATGCAGGGGGCTTTGATAGCATCATCTATATACTACAAGAGTAAAAAAATAGTGTGGTAGAAGAACTATTGGGCTAGGGCATGTGCTTCCATGGACAGATACTGGATGGGGGCACTGGTAAACTATTCTTTTGAATACCTTACATTCTTCCAAAATCTTTTTAGGGCCACCATAACAACAGTGCTCTCAGCGATGAAACTATGCTTCTTACAACAGAACAATGAAATTGGGCTACCCACAGGCAAAGTCTGGCTTTCTCTGTATGTGAGGAAATTCTTGGGCATGCAATAAAACTTTAAAGCATTAAAAAAAGGAAAGATTAAGGGAAGGATATGTATTCTTCTCCAGAAGTTGAAAACATTTATGGCTGTTAGATGTCAGTTGGGTGTGAAGAACAACACTGGAAGATGGGGTGGATCTGACCTGGGCAAGATGGATCCAAATCACAACACAGGTCTCTCTTGATCAGTGATGTCTATTTTACAGGCTGGCAGGGTTCTCTAGGATTTCAGATAGAAGCCTTTGTATCTCTTGTGTAAAGAAGCTAGGGATTCAACCTGGAACTTTTTCTATGCAAAACCTATGCCCTAGGACTCCCTGCTCCCATCCGCACCCCACAGTTCTTACTAGGGCTACAGCTTCGCTTTCCCATGAAATGGTAACCCCTATAAGACAAACTAAGTAATGACAATTCACTTGCTTTTAGTAGTAGTCTTTAAGAATGGGATGGGAATGATAGGTATTATGGCAAGGTGGAGCTAAGCATAGAGTGCAGCTAGAAATATCTATGTGATATTTATAAAGTTAATTTTACAGTTTTACATCTAATCAGAAATCAAGGGAAAAACATTTTGCTAAAACTAAATATTTACCTGATAAGGATTCTTGGCATCTATAAATTAAAATGACATTTACATGAACTATAAGGTTTCATTTTTAGAGATCAAAGAAGCATCGTTATATTTCTAATTTAAATCAGTGAGCACAATAATAAACTTATATACTACTTGTCTTGAAGCAACCATCCTTATCAAGATCCCCCCGCTCCTGCACTGGCACCATTATTTACAGTATTAGATGAAAGTAGATCTAAGGCTAACACTGACAAGAAGTTTGTTAAAATCAATAGTATTCTGTTAGAAAACTGATAGAAAAAAATAGCTTTCTCTTACTTTCTTATGTTAGTAATCATTGACCAGAATCCTATCGGTGTTCACATAAGATTTGGATTTATTTTTTTATTTAATCTTATATTTATTTAATACATTTATACCCTGCCTTTCCTGAAAAGGATACAAACCCACTTACAGTATTAAAAATAAATAGTATTAAGAGATGAAAAATATAAATTATCACAATAATTAAAAGAATTAGACATACAGTAAAACCTCACATAAAGAGCGCCTTGCTTAGAGATTAACTCACTTAAGGAGCAGAATTTTATCTGAATGATCACCCTTGCTTAACAACTAAAAACAGCCAAAAACTCGCTTAACAACTAAATAAGGGTTTGCAATCCCCCCCACAAACACACACACACACCAGAAGTCACAATCAATCACTTACAATAGCAGCGGTGGCACTTTTCCCGTGTTTTGCTTAAAGAGCAATCCTGTTGAACACATTATGCTCTTTCAGTGAGGTACCACTGTATATTAAAACTGGTAGCTATAAACTGGTCTAAAAATGCATCAAAATGTCAAAAACATAACAGCCTAATAAAAAAAATCCTTTCTTAAGCATCAATTCATTAAAATAAAGCCTAT
This sequence comes from Bradypodion pumilum, assembly GCA_035047305.1. NCBI lineage: Eukaryota > Metazoa > Chordata > Lepidosauria > Squamata > Chamaeleonidae > Bradypodion > Bradypodion pumilum. The sequence goes on along the minus strand of JAWDJD010000002.1, from coordinate 318,044,534 downwards.
CTGAAAAGAAAGGTCTTTGGCTGCTTGTAGGATAGCAAAGGGGACTAGCAAAGCCTTTCATAGGAGGGAATCCCATAATTTGGGAGCAGCAAATGAGAAGGCTTCTCTCCTGTCTTCATCAAATGTACCTGAGGATGGTGCAAACAATCCTCTATGATCTTAAATATGAACAATGCACTGCAGCTAATTGATGAGGTGTCAGTGGCATCTCATTAGCAGGCTCAAGACCAGGCTCAAGACCAGTTGTGCAACCATGATGCACTTTGCCATCTCATCAGTTAGATAGTTAGTGGCAGCAATTGCACAAACCTTGCAGAAAGCTGAACAGGATTCTATCCAATGACTACACCTGGTACTGTCAATACTAATGTATTACTTCCATAAAACTGGCACTGAATAATGATATTTAAACCTGGAGCCCATTAATATCATTTCTCTGCTATGCATAGCAAAATAATTATTGCACCCATGGAATGTACAACAGCATCTATTCAAGCTGAAGAAGGCCCCTAAACAGTAAGGGAGGAAGTGAGGGAAAGGGCAGGGAGAAGCTGCTATGTTCCAATAATTAAACTAATTTAGCGTGTTCACTATTTGTTTTAGCTTCCCAGTGCCAAAGTCGGTAATCTGTGTATTTTGTTCATCCTAAGAAGAATGAAGAAAGAAATATGTATTTAACAAACACAGGAGGAGGCTTACATTATCTCAGAAACAAAGTCTGAATTGTAGGGATGATATATTTTGCCCAAACAACGTGGCAATATCTCTGCTGCTTTCCAGTTATGCATAATGCAAAACTTTCATTTGGCAGCAAATTGATTTTGACGATGAGCAACTCCAGGAGTTCCCAAGATGCCAGCAAGCAGACGCACAAGTGTTTTTGTGTTTCTGTTGCACTTCCCCTTAACGGCCTCAAGTGAAACATGGGTGGACTCGATGACCAAAATGTACATGCATCAAAAGAGGGAACAGATAAACTGATGAGGAGAGCAATGAACGCTTCAGCAAAGGAATTATCTCTTTTTTTAAAGAACTAATGAATTTGGTGGTTAGAGACAATCTGCCCAACGGATTGACCAACTAATAACATCGTATTAAAGAGGTGGTGGTGGTGGTGGTGACCGAGTTTAAAAAAAGATTATTAATGAGTTGGAAATGAGTTTCTGACCCATTTCCAGTTCATTAGTGCCTTTCTGAACCTTCTCCGGCATTTACAAAAGGCACTGCTGTAGTCTGCCTCAACCTTTTAGGCCAATTACAGACTGGAGGGAGAAGTGTTCATCGAAAAGTTAGCTCAGGCTTCATTATACTTGCATTCCATTAGGCAGTCCTAATTGCTGTCAAAATTTATTTGGTCGCTTTCTGACTGCATCATATAATTGCTAATGCTTATCATATTCACAACACACAATTATCACGTAAATGTTGCTAAATTTGCTACATTTAAAACAGAACATAATACAAGAAGCACAACACACACAAAAAAAAGCAAACACAACGGTGCAAACAAACTATAGTAAATGATAAGAGGAGTATGGGTTTTCATCTTACCTATGTTTAAATTCTTTATTTCTTTATTGAAAGGAAACAGAAAAGAAGGGGTGGGGAAAAGAAAGAGAAAACAGTTAGCGGAAGAGACCAAAAAGCAAACATAGCATTTTCTTCTTACACTACAAGAAGACATGAAAAAAATATTTTTTTTTAGCTATAGCCTTAGGTTAATGTTGGGATGAAACACAACAGAAGGTGTTGTAGTCAGAAAGATACTGGGCTAGCCCCTCAAGGCATTTTTTTTTGTAAGAAACTTTCTGGATCACTGAAAAATGTCTCATGTAAAAATGTCCATCTTTCATTCTGACATTGAAAGAAGTTGGCAGCTGTCTGTCAGTTGGCTTGCTGCAGCGTAAGCCTGACAAAAGTGAAATGTGTTAATATCCATTCCAGTCAAACAACTGAACCACAAGGATGTTTTTTAACCTTGAGCCCATCTCTGTTCTACATCTGCTTTTCCTCTTCAGTCCTCAGAAGATTTCACAATCAGAACAAATCTAGAGTCCATCTCACATGGAATGGAGAGCTGAGACTCCTTACTTTTGTAAAACCACACCACTTTAACCACCATTCTTCTGAGCACTATGAGATGAGATTTTAAAGACATGCAGAATGCTGTGTATTCTTTGTACAGGTTTTTTAATATATGAAAAACAAATGAATGTATGCAGACAGACAATCATGGATGTTCTCGAATCCCCCCAAATTCTGAAGAATGGGCCTTCCAAACATTGTTCTTAGGCCATTTTCTACATTCCCTATAGAACTAAGGGGCATGATGTTGCACAAAAGTTCTGTCTGAATTCTCTTTCAGGCTTGAAATGCAACATATTCTTTTCTGGACCTGTATTCAATAAAACGGTAAGCCTCTGTAAGGTACACTCCATCAGAATTAAAATAGTTGCTGTTGAGACCCCATCAAATAAACAGTTATATTTAACAAGCTGAGATACAGAAAAATAATACTGTGATATGATAAAACTGCCCTCTGGAGTAAAGCCCAACATTTTGCCATTAAGTTTTAGGATCTGTGTGTCTTGTCTGCATTTTGAAGATAGGGTGTAGATTGATTTGATGCTTTTGAACAAGGGCATTCCATCTAGGTATTGACTAACAACCACTGATAAACCTATCATCCATGAATGTGCTGAATCCATTTTTAAAGAACACTATCCACAACTACATGCTGAGTCCATATTTAAATCTCGGATTGACTGACTGACATATTGATTGATTGATTCCCTTTCTTTTTGGAGTACATATCTTTTCCTCCTAAAATTCTGTCATGATTTGAAAATTAAATGATACATGGATTGAGGCTCCATCCCTAATTTTTGAGTAGATAATGTTACCTGGGCCTAGAAAACAACTTCTAATATCTACCATGGCTTAATTCTCTACATGTAATACAGACGGTGACCATTAACCATCAGCATTTTGCTGCTGTATCTACATTATTGCACTTGTGCTTGTGTAAATAACCAACAGGATTCTAGCCTATAGCAAATGTAAGCAGTCATACATGAGTCCTCACTCATGCATTCTTAGATCTTGCCAATAATTGTTTAATTATTTCTACCATTTCTTAAGACACTCAGTGTGGATAGAGTAATGGGTTCAAATCCTTGCTCAGCCACGAAATTAACTCAGAGTGTGGAAATACTCTTTAAATATTTCAGTTACTTTGAAAGCCTTGGTTGGGTCTATAAATCTGTTCTGACTTGGCAGTACAGTACATAAGAACAACAAGCACTCTTTCTATCTTCTCTCCATTTCCTTATTTCTACTTCTTTTCCTTTTGAAATTTGTCCAACCTTTCCTATAAATTCTCTCCTTTGTGTTGATTTCCTTTTCTGTATTTTCTGGGGTTGGGGGGGGGGGTTGGGGGGGACATTTGAGAGGTAACATTTGACCACTTCTTCTGTTTCCTTCCTTGCTACTTTCATTGGCTTAGCAATATTTTCCTTCCTTCCTTTTTCTCCATTGTTCCTTTGACTTTCCCTTTTTTAATGTCCCTTCTTCATTTTGCATGCAATAATCTGGCAGACAATGTTTAACTATCATTGTCTATCTTATATTTGGGGAGAAATCCCATCTAATTCTTAAAATGCCTTTGGTGCAGAAGAACCAAAGCTCTATTGCTTCAACTCCTATTAAGATCCTTGCCAAAAAGGAAGAAGCAGCTTTACGTAGACTCTGATCAGTAGCACCTTATCCTTATCTGAAGTTTAATGTCCATGCAATAAATTGTCATCATGTGGACTGCAAGCAATAACAAAACAGAAATTTACATAAAAAGCAACAGATACGAGTGCAATTATAATAAGACATGTTGCGGTGAAAGTACCTTAGTTCCAAAATGCTAGTGACGTTTCTAGAAGGATAGATACGTCGGATGTAGTTGAAATCTCCAACAAAGAGGCTTCCATCAATTCCCACAGCGAGCGCCAGTGGGGCCAGAAGTTTGTTTCCTTCCGCCAGTCCATTGCAGCTGGGGCAGGAGATACTCCTCCTCCGGCCATTTCCCATTATGCTGGTGATCACAGCTGGCTGCTGAGATAGGAACTGATTCTCTCCACTGCCTTTGTGTAGAATTCCTAGCAAGGAGAAGAGCATGAGGGGATGTTTCATTTATTTTTAATTGATTTGCTGTTGTTGGATATTGTTGGGTTGACTCAGCCCTGAAAGGCAGCATGCAAAGGATTACACAGATAAAAATAAATATATATGTTGAAATATTTGTCTTAAAAGGGATTTTTTCATTTGGTGAGCCCTATTAGTACTGATAGGGAACTGCAGTGGCTCAAGTCGCTAAGACACTGACTGGGAAGCGGAAGGTCAGCAGTTTGATTCCCGAGTACTGCAGGACGGAAATGAGCTCCCGTCTTCGTCCCAGCTCCTGCCAACCTAGCAGTTCGAAAGCAAGAAATTGCAAGTAGATAAATAGGGACCACTTCGGTGGGAAGGTTCCGTGCGCTCCGGTGTCTAGTCATGCCTGCCACTAAGGTGTTTAAGCGCTGGCTCTTCGGCTTAAAAACAGAGATGAGCACTGCACCCTAGAGTCGGATACGACTGGCTTTCGAGCAAGGGAAACCTTTACCTTTATTAGTACTGATAAATTGCCTTGAGGCAGCCAGCATGTGCGCAAACTCCCTTGTGAGTGTGGCTGATACCCTGCCTCAGTGTAGTAGTTGCTGACCACTGTCAGTCCTGTAGCAGACAGGATGAACTGTAATAATAACTTGGTCAGACATAGGAGTGAAACTTCATGACATTAATTTATATATATCAGGTACAGAGGTACATGATAATTAGCTAGCATGAGAAATAAGTTTACAAACCAGTGTGATTATTTACAACTAGTAATAACAGAAGATCCCCGATTGATATTCATATTTATTGCTATGGACACAAAATAAACATTCTAGAAATGCCGACCCCGAGATTGGCAAAGAAGGCCATGACTTGGAGAAGAGCCTTCTCGGTGGAGGCACTAACTTTGTGGAACTCCCTTCCACTTGAACTGCGCCAGGTCCCATCCTTGCCCATGTTTAAGAAGCAGTTGAAATTGTTACTTTTTAAAGAGGCCTTTGAGAATGTTTTGCCAATGGTGGAGCATTAGGTATTTTATTCTCTCTCTCTCCGTCGCCAATAGGGTTTTTGTATTTTTTTAAATATGTTTTTAATATGTGAGTTCGTGTTGTTACCCGCTCAGAGTAGGAAAACTGTCTATAAAGGTGGGGTATAAGTAAAATAAAACAAATATTTTTTTTAAAAAAAATTTACACATCTGCTAATGGTTTAATTGAGGATGGTGTGAGTGAACTAGCCAGAGGCCAATGACCTAACCTGAGCCATCCTACTGAAGTTATTTCTGTAAACAAACTTCAGGTGGTATGTGTGACAATCCTCTTACTCCCAGGAAGGACTCGGGAGTCCTCGGGACTCCTGGCAATGGGATTGCGCCTGAACCTGCTTCTCTGTCCAGATCAGACCCAGCAGTTCAGGCTTCTATCAGTGTGCCCAGTCACTCCTGACCGAAATCCAGGTAGTGAGCAAAGGGTGCATGTGAAACTAGTGTAGATTCAGGTAACATGAGCCAAGTAAACACTTCAAGCCTCTTTAGGTATTTTAGAAATACATTGAAAGCACAGCAAGATAGAGGATACAGTCCATCAAAAGCTTAGGAAGCATTTCCAAATATAGAAATAAAGCAAGCTGCTTCTTTAAGGGATAGCCCCTGGCCCCCCTTCTGGCTAAACAGGCTACGTGATTGCAGTTCAAAAGTACAGCACCCAAGAGAGTGTCTCCCTCTCAGCCCACACCATCTGGCTTATATCTCCTCCCAAATGGTCTACCTTGTGGTCCTCCTCCTTAGGTATTCCAACCAATGATCTTACAGCATGACATGTCAATCACACATTAGATTGTTTTATCCCAGCCATGAGGCCCACACAGTTTACATTCCATTCTCTCTTGCCATACTGAATGAGGCTAAAGCAAGAGTATAATTAGGTGGACAAAAAGATAATGAAAAAAGCAGAAAACAAAGGAATACCAGAAACAAGTTTACTTTTGTTTTATAGACCACAACAAGATGTGGCAAGTAATTAAAGAGATGGGAATACCAGAGCACCTCATATGCCTCCTGAGAAATCTGTACATGAACCAAGAAGCAACAGTTAGGACAGAACATGGAATGACAGAGTGGTTTGGAATAGGAAAAGGAGTAAGACAAGGCTGCATTCTGTCACCCTGCTTATTCAACCTATACACAGAGCACATAATGCACAATGCAGGGATGGAGGAATCACAATATGGGATCAAAATTGCTGGGAGAAACATCAACAATCTGAGATATGCAGACGATACCACCCTAATGGCAGAAAGTGAGGAAGACCTAAAGAACCTCTTGATTGGATTGAAGGAGGAGAATGCTAAAGCTGGCTTGAGACTTAATATCAAGAAAACCAAGATAATGGCAACAGGTCCGATCAGTCCCTGGAAAATAGATGGGGAAGAAGTAGAAGCAGTGACAGATTTTACTTTTCTAGGATCTAAGATTACTGCAGATGGCAACTGTAGCCATGAAATAAAAAGACGACTGATTATGGGGAGACAAGCTATGAGAAACCTGGGGAATATAGTGAAAAGCAGAGACATCACCTTGAAAACAAAAATTCGCATAGTCAAAGCAATGGTATTCCCAGTGGTAATGTATGGGTGTGAGAGCTGGACCATTAGGAAGGCTGAGCGCAGAAGAATAGATGCCTTTGAGATGTGGTGTTGGAGGAGAGTCCTGAGAGTCCCTTGGACAGCAAAGAGAACAAATAGGTCAATACTGGAAGAAATCAATCCTGACTGTTCATTGGAGGGACAAATAGTGAAGATGAAGCTAAAGTACTTTGGACATCAAATGAGAAGGGAGGACTCACTTGAGAAGGCCTTGATGCTGGGAAAGGTGGAGGGAAAGAGAAGAAGGGGGTGTCCAAAGATGAGATGGATAGATGGTATTGTGGACATAATGCAAGCGCGGCGCCAAAATGGCCGCCGCGCCCTTTGCGGGCCCCCCCCACAGGACAGAGAATCCGGGTAGTTAGGGGCGTGGCCAGCTCCCTTATAAAAGGGGTGGCCACGAGGCAGCCGAGCTGCCATTTTACCTCAGCGACGGAGCGGAGAAGTTTTTTCCCCTGTGTCTCCGTCGCTCGTTAGCTTACCGGGAAGCCTTTTGGTAGCGCTTCTGCCTTGCCGGCTTCCCTTTTTTGCTTCGGTGGAGATGCCTTCGTAGAAGAAGGCAGCTTCGAGTTCAGCTCGCGCTGTTAGGAGGCGCAACCTAGGTCGGAGGACCGTGGTGCAGCCTCCTCAGCAACCACCTTGCCAGCCCCGACCGGGGCCGGCGGAATGGGGTCTATTGCCCCTTGGACCGCTCGGATGGCGCTCCGGCCCGCGGCCCACGAGCGGTGGACGCCGCTCCTCCTCCTGCCCACTCCGTCGGGCCTATTCCTTTTGGGCCGCAGCCTCTCCCTGGGCCCTCTGGCCTTGGGGGGTGGGGCGGCCCCCTGCCTTGGCAGGTTTCTCCACCAGCTCTGCCGGGCTTCGGTGCTGGCCAATGGCCATATACGGGCCCTGGGGTGCAGGGACCTGTACCCGTGCCTGGATCAGGCGGGCCGGCCGGCCCTTTGCCCATGGTCAACGTGGACACCTTACTGGCCCGCATTGCGGCCCTGGAGGCGTCTTTGGCCCGGGCCAGTCAGGTGGGCGCCCCCTTCGGGGTTCCTTTTGAGGCGCTGTCGGCAGCAGGACAACAGCTGGCGGGGAGGGTCGAGCTGCTGCAGGCGGGTCGCGCGGCTTCGGCCACTGCCTCGCAGCTCCCCAGCCAGCAACCTGGTGCGGGTCAAGCCCCGGTGATGAGCTCTAGGTCGGTCGTGAGCTCCGACGCCCCCAGTGGGCCGGAACCCCCAGTGGGGGCGGCCCGCGGGGGTGCAGCATGTGAGTATACGGTGCAAGCAAGTACATCTACACACATTCCCAATATAGGGGGGGCCTTTCAATGGCCGCGGGTGGTGCGGGGGCCATGCTGTCGACGACCCACCCGGCGACAACAACTGCCACCTTGGGCAATGGGGTGGGCATTGGTCCTTACACTGCGGGGAATGTTCTGGGGGTGGCTGGGTTAGCTCAGGCCCCTTTTACTAGGCCGGCTGTCACCTTTTCGGCTTTGCCGACGGCAGGGTATTCCTTGCCATTGGGTGATCACTTGGCACAGGCTACTAGAAAAAAGATATGGCGAGGGGAGTACATAGATATCTTCTCACTCCTGAACAGAGAGCCTACCAAGGAGGAAAGGGAGGGTCAGGACGAGAAGGACAAGGAGCAGGCACGCCGCCGTAAGCCGCCGCGTACCTGGGCCAACTGGCTCCCCGCTTATTTAATATACATGGCGGTATATTTGAGGGCGCGACCGGATTTAGCTATCCCCATGGTCCAATATTTGGACAACATATATAGGGTGATGGTTGATTTCCCGGGCCCCTCATGGCTAGCATATGATGAGGAATTCCGTATGAGGATTCCTCTCCACCCCGAGATGAGATGGGACGAGCCGTGCCAGAGACTGTGGCTCTTGTACATGACACCCACACGCCCTGCCCCGGGGGATAGATACCATTGTGGACACGCGGTCCAGCGAGCGGCTCCAGCGCAGGTTACCCGCCAACCGGCGGGGCAGGGGGTTCCAGCCCGCCTGCTGTGCTGGACTTTCTAGTCAAATGGTTCCTGCAATCGAAAGAATTGCAGGTATAAGCATGAGTGTCCCACATGTTCTGGCCCCCACGCAGCCTCTGCTTGTCCCAGGCCTGGGGGGCGCGAGGCAGAGGGAGGGGTGGACAGTGGGCTGGCAAAGCTGCCGCGGATGGAGCTGGTCCTCCAAAAGGCCCCCTCCCCAATTAAGGTGGACATGCTGGAGCGCTGGCTCGCATCGTAACCAAAGGGGGAGGACGGGGAGTATCTACTTCAAGGTTTTAAGCAGGGATTCCGTATCCCTTTCATGGGTGATGGGTCCCCTCAGGATGCTCCCAACCTTTTATCCCTCAGAGGAAGGGAGGAGGTGGCTGCGGCCAGCATTAAAAAGGAGTTAGACGCGGGCGGGGTCGCTGGACCTTTCCCCGCACCCCCTTTTCCCAATCTTAAGGTTTCACCACTGGGTTTGGTACCCAAAAAGTCCCTAGGTGAGTTTCGTCTTATTCATCATTTGTCCTACCCAGCCGGCCGATCGGTCAACGATGCTATCCCCGATGACCTTTGTTCAGTCAGGTATACATCGTTTGACCAGGCGTTGCGCATGGTGCGCGCGTGTGGCCCGGGTGCCCTGCTGGCCAAGTGTGACATTAAGTCAGCTTTTCGCCTCTTGCCGGTGCACCCGGGCGACTTGGAATTGCTGGGTTTAAAATTTAAGGGGGAATATTATTTCGATAAGGCCATGCCTTTTGGCTGCTCCATATCATGCTCGGCTTTCGAGCGTTTTAGTACCTTCCTAGAGTGGGCTTTTGTCCGCAGGTCAGGGTCCCGGTCTGTAGCCCATTACCTGGATGACTTTTTATTCGGGGGTGAACGGGGCTGGGACACGTGCGCACGTCTCCTTAACACATTTCAGACGCTAATGCAGGGACTTGGTGTCCCTTTAGCGCCCGAAAAGACCGAGGGCCCATCGACCAAGCTAGTATTCCTGGGGGTTGAGATTGACACAGTAGTGCAGGCTTCTAGGTTGCCGGGGGATAAGGTGTCCAGGATAGTGACCCTTATCTCGGAGTTGCTGGCCAAGCGTAGGCATCCCTGAGGGAACTGCAGGTGCTCCATGGGCACCTTAATTTTGCCTGCAGGGTGGTCGCTCCGGGCAGGGCTTTTGCCCGGCGCTTATGTGACGCCATGGCAGGGTTATCCAGGCCCCACCACAGAGTCAGGCTTACCCGGGGTATCAGGGCAGACATGTTTGTCTGGTTGCAATTCCTGAGGGAGTTTAATGGGGTCTCATTTTGGAGGTCTGATCTCCTGGCATCCCCCAATTTCCAGACCCAGTCTGATGCCTCAGGATCCCTGGGTTATGGGATGTACTTCAATGGGAAGTGGGCCTATGGTGGGTGGCCACTGGCATGGGCAGGCACAGGTCGCCTGCGGGATCTCACATACCTGGAATTTTTTCCCATTCTGGGGGCTTTGATGCTATGGGGCGAACAGTGGGCAAATTCGGTGGTGCATTTCTGGTGTGACAATGCTGCCGTTGTACACATTGTCAATGCACAGACTTCCAAATCGCCCAGGGTTATGGCTCTAGTGCGCCATTTTGTGCTGCGCTGCCTGCGCCTCAACATCTTATTCAGAGCCAGGCATGTCCCAGGGATTAATAATGATATTGCTGACGCTTTGTCCCGCCTGCAGATCTCCCGGTTCCGCGCCTTGGCCCCGGATGCGGAGGAATTTCCCTCGCCACTCCCGGACGAGATGTGGACTATTGGCAAGGAGAGGTGAACCGGGCGATTGGCCTGTCACTAGCGCCACGCACGCGTAAGGCGTATCAACAAGCATTCAATTTGTATAGGGCATTTGCTACTCAATTTCACTTGCCAGAGACCTGGCCGATTCCGGTGGACCATGTTCTGCGGTTCATGGTTCACCTGCATGCACAGGGCCTTGCACCTCGCACCATAGCATCCAATCACTCGGCGTTGGCTTTTATGGCCAAAGTAGGGGGTCATGTGGATACCACCTCTGACTTCCGTGTGAGACATGTTTTGGAGGGGCGGGTGCGCGAGCGCGGGCATTGCCCGGACGACCGGCACCCTATTTCCCCAGGGGTTCTTACCCAGTTGGCCCGGGGCTGGCCAGGCCTCTGTTTTGATCATTATGAGGCAGCCCTTTTCCATGCAGCCACAACGGTGGCATTTTTTGGAGCGCTCCGCGTCAGCGAACTCGTGATGCTGTCTAAGGCGGATGCAAGTGGTAGGGCACTGGAACTCGAAGATGTCTATGTTGCCAAAGACTGGGCACAGTTGAGGATACGCTCCTCTAAAACAGATCAGCATGGCGTAGGCAGTGGAGTAAGACTGCTACGGTGTTCTTTGGCCGACATCTGTCCGGTTGGTGCCCTACAGGAATTCCTGGCACTGCGTGGCATGCACCACGGCCCGTTTTTCTGTCACCAAGATGGGTCTCCCCTTACTACATTTCAGTTTTGGAAGGTGACAGCCAGAGCCCTCACCAGGGTGGGCCTACCAGGTGCCCGTTATGGCACACATTCGTTCTGTATTGGTGCAGCCTCTACAGCAGCTGCTTTTGGGTACTCTGGGGCTGACATACGCAGCATGGGGAGGTGGGGCTCGCAATGTTTTCAGTTTTATGTGCGCCCACTCCCGCCATGAGTACCAATCCAGTCACCTTACCGCCTTTTTTCTCAATTTTCTTACAGACCCTGGGTGTCGTATTACACCGGTGACAGTATGGCTGGTGGGCCACAGCTATGTGCGCAGGGCAGCGCGTTACGCTGCGGCGACAGAGTGGACCCCGACTGGGACTGGGTGACCACGCCAGTCTCGCAGGGCATGGTAAGCCTGGGATGTTATGGCGGGAGCTGCGGCCTTTCCTTTTTTCTGGCCTGGATGCTGACCCGCCTGACATTCTAATCATACACCTGGGGGGCAATGATTTGGGCCAGGTCACCGGCTTGTCGCTCAAGCATGCGATTTGCGAGGAACTCGCCTACTTGCATTATGTCTGGCCTGCCACAACCCTGGTTTGGTCGGACATTGTCCCGTGCCATTCTTACAGAGGGGGCGTTAACCTCCTGGCCCTTGACCGCGCTAGGTGCGCGGTCAATATGGCGGTGGCGCGTTTTCTTACCACCAGGGCTTGGGGACGGGTCAGTCATCACCCAGATATTAGTCTACAAAATTATGTCTTGTACGCAGGGGATGGGGTCCATCTGTCGCGAGGAGGTATGGACCTCCTGTTGGGCGATTGGCGAGCAGGCCTGTTGACCGAGCTGACGGTCTGGGGGGGGGGCGTCAGGTCTTCTTTGAAGCCCCTCCGTGTGGCGGGTAGCACTGGTAAGGTAAACAGTATGACCCACAAGTATCCGGCAGGTTCGCAATTGACTGGACAACACTAGACAGGAATAAATTAGTTAAACGTTGTCCGGTCAACGACGAACCAGGCGATGGGGTGATGACGATTGCTAACCAGCATGCATCACCCCTGTGATTTCACGGATACGCGTCAGAGGGTGGGGTCATGAGTTAGTTATTGACTACGGTCAATAATTTGTTTGTTGTCAACAAACAAATTGATACAAATTGATACATTGTAACCAATTGCCGTTGGCAATTTTGGGGTGGTACCTTACCAGTGTTACTTCGGCCTGCTTGCCTTAGGAATTATGATTGGTCGTTTTACCAATACAAATTTATAATTCGGACTAGGGCATTGAATCAATAAATGTGGCCCTATGCTGTTATCCACTTTCAATGTTGTCTGTGTCCGTTATTGGGGGGGTGCGCCTGCAATGCAAGCGCGGCGCCAAAATGGCCGCCGCGCCCTTTGCGGGCCCCCCCCACAGGACAGAGAATCCGGGTAGTTAGGGGCGTGGCCAGCTCCCTTATAAAAGGGGTGGCCACGAGGCAGCCGAGCTGCCATTTTACCTCAGCGACGGAGCGGAGAAGTTTTTTCCCCTCCACCCCCTCCCTAGTTAACAGTGTGATATTATGGTCGCTTCGGGGCCGGGTGGGAATTTTTGGTTGGGACCCATATTGGCTTCCGGGTCCTGGCTTTTTTGCCCATCCCACACTGTTGCTATGGTTTGATATAGGGGTCTTTCTGTGTTCCTACTGTTGACTTTAGTCACATTGGCGGGTAGCACTGGTAAGGTAAACAGTATGACCCACAAGTATCCGGCAGGTTCGCAATTGACTGGACAACACTAGACAGGAATAAATTAGTTAAACGTTGTCCGGTCAACGACGAACCAGGCGATGGGGTGATGACGATTGCTAACCAGCATGCATCACCCCTGTGATTTCACGGATACGCGTCAGAGGGTGGGGTCATGAGTTAGTTATTGACTACGGTCAATAATTTGTTTGTTGTCAACAAACAAATTGATACAAATTGATACATTGTAACCAATTGCCGTTGGCAATTTTGGGGTGGTACCTTACCAGTGTTACTTCGGCCTGCTTGCCTTAGGAATTATGATTGGTCGTTTTACCAATACAAATTTATAATTCGGACTAGGGCATTGAATCAATAAATGTGGCCCTATGCTGTTATCCACTTTCAATGTTGTCTGTGTCCGTTATTGGGGGGGTGCGCCTGCAATGGGCACAGAGCTTGGTGGGCTGAGGAGAATGGTGGAGGATAGAGGTGCCTGGAGGAAAATGGTCCATGGGGTAGCAAAGGGTCGGAATCGACTGTGCGACTGAACAACAACAATAGTTTTAAACGGGGCTTATTTCATGAGAGTATGGGTAAATTGCGGCATATAACAGCCTGTTCATTCTAGTATTTTAAATTTGATAATGTCCCAGAAACCCTTGACTAATATTCACACCATTGAGATGGGTGTTCAGCATATGTATATATTTTACTTCTGCTGTCTATTTGTGCAGAGTGACCAGGTAGACTGAAATGATTTGAAAAAGGTTTCTGTGTATTGCCATTCCTGATGCCTGACTTATGTCCATTAACTCTTTTGCAAAGAGATTGTCTCTTTTGTAAAATAAAAAATCAAATAAAAACAGTTTACAGAACTGAACCCTAATCAGAGATTTTGACTTGATTCATGAAAGTAAAGGTAAAGGTCACCCTTGATCGAAAGCCAGTAATATCCAACTCTAAGGTTCAGTGCTCATCTCTGTTAATAGCTAAAGAGCCTGTGCTGTCTGTGTCTGTAGACATTTCCTTGGACATGTGGCAGGCATGCTATTTACCTTCCCACTGAAGTGGTCCATATTTATCTACTTGCCATTTCTTGCTTTCAAACTGCTAGGTTGGAAAGAGCTAGGACAGAGCTGGGAGCTCACTCCATTATGCAGTACTTGGAAATCAAACTCCGACGTTCTAGACATTGTTTCAGCTTCTTAACCACTTGAGCCACCACAGTCCTCTGATTCATGAAAGCTAACAATAAAGCTTGATTCATGAAAGCTAATATTAAAATACAAGAGTTAGTTTTTAAGGTGCCACAATGTTTTTGTCTTTTTTTTTTAAAAAAAATGATTTGTTTACTCTCTGATATGTTTGCACAGACTAACAGGGCTACCACTTCAACAAAAAAATGTAATAACATATGTTTCATGTCCTGTTTAGGTCACTAAAAGCGCACAACAGGAGAGAAAGTTGTACTTTTTGAAATCAGGGTTCTTCAAATCAAACTGGACAATTGGATAGGCCTTCCTTGGCCCTCTTCTATCTGTTATCTCCCACTAAGGTGTTTAAGCACTAAAAAATAATGAGTGAACAAAGCAGACTAATATGCTAATTCTGGGAAGTGACAGAAGCTTCTGCTGTGACAGTCTTAAGCTATGTATAGCATCTGCTTCTGCCTTTCATGTTGCATGATATATTTACCGAATTTAGTCTCCCAAAGTGTGCAAGCATTCTGATTATCATTTCACATGAGATACTAAAATTCACTATTGAATTTTGCCACACATGAACATTAATAGACTATAAAAGACAAATCAAATTGTACACTATGTTTGCCACAAATTTAAAGAGGAAGTAATACAAGTCTTACATGCAGAATGAATGTCAGCTAGTGGGTTTGTAGAAATGTCTTGCAGCTAGCTTCATTCTGCTCCAAATACCCCTGCTGAATGCCACAGTAGGTGTGGCTGTGCATGTGCACATGCGTGGTAGCCAATATATCTATCAAAATGGCATCATTGTTACCATTTATTATTTTTACTGAAATTCTTAAACCAAAGTTGCATTGTATTATTTGATTTTTGTTGTTGTTGTTCAGTTGCATAGTTGAGTCCAACCCTTTGCGACCCATGGACAACAGCACACAAGGCTCTGCCATCCTCCAGAGTTTGCCCAGATCTACACCCACTACATCAATGATGCTGTCTAACCATCTCATCCTCTGCCTCCTCCTTCTCCTTGAATTTTTCCTACCATTAGGGCCTTCTCCATTGAGTCCTCTCTTCTCATTTGGTGGCCAAAGTACTTGAGCTTCAGCTTCAGTATTTGCCCATTCAATGAGCAGTCAGGGTTGAGTGATTTGATCTCCTTGCAGGCAAGAGGACTCTTAAAAGTCTACTCCAGCACCACAGTTTGAAGACGTCTATTCTTCTGCACTCAGCCTTCCTTATGGTCTTGCTGTCACAGCCATACATTACTACTGGGAAGACCATTGCTTTAACTATGCAGAATTATGTTGGTAGGGTGATGTCTCAACTTTTTAATATGCTTCCTAGTTTTGCCATAGCTTGCCCTCCAAGGAGTAAGCGTCTTTTTATTTCATGGCTGCAGTCACCAACTGCAGTGATCTTAGATCCCAAGAAGGTAAAGTCTGCCACTGCTTCCATTCTCTACCCCTCCCCACTTTGGTTTGCCAAGGAGTGATGGAGCCAGATGCCATGATTTTGTTTTTTTTTAATTATTGTTTCAATCCAGGTCTTTCCACTCTCCTATTTCACCCTCATCAAGAAGCTCTTAGATCTTCTTCACTTTCTGCCATTGGGGTATGTCATCTGCATATCTCAGGTTGTTCAGGTTGTTCATATTTCTCCCAGCAAGCTTAATTCTGGCTTGTGCTTAATCCTTCATCTAAATTAAAATTGCAGAGTGATAATATACAGCCTTGTCATACTCCTTTTCCTATTCTAAACCAATCATTTGCTCCATATGTGGTCCTAACTGACCCGCATACAGGTTTTGCAAAAGACAGTTGAGGTGGTCTGGTACTCCCATCTCTTTAAGGACTTGCCACAGTTTGTTGTGATCCACACAATCAATGGCTTTGGTGTAGTTGATGGAACAGAAGTAATTTTTCTTCTGGTACTCCCTTGCTTTCTTCACAATCCAGCAATTGTTGGCAATTTGGTCTCTAGTTCCCCTGCCTCTTTGGAACTCAGTTTGTACTTCTGGAAATTCTTGATCTTACTAGATTATGTAACAACAATTGCACAACTAATAGGTGGCATTTTACCCACAGCAGGTAAAATGCCACCTATTAGTTCTTTCTATGTGAATGGTCATACAACTGACAGCCATCAAAGTGTGAGAAGTGTATTATTGCACACAAAATATTGTGCAACAGGAGTTTAGCCTTTGGTGTTTATGATGGCTTAGTCACTGCCTCATGCTATGTTCATATTTACAAAAAGGTTTCATTTGAGTATTTGAAAGAACATTCAAATATGCAGGCCTATCCTTTTCACCTTAGATAGAATGAAAACAATTACCAATATGTCTATAAACCAACTTCTGGTACTACTTTGGAAAGAAGACATTGTTAGGGGATGTAAGTCTTCGCCTCACACCCTAACTGGTTGCAAGGCATATTGTGTCTGTGATGCCTTTAAGACCCTAATGCAGGGACACACAGGTGCTGGGACTTTTCCCTGATGTGCTCCATGGACCAGTGTATTTAGGTCAGAGCAGGACTGCAGACTTCCAGCTACAATGCTCAACTTCCTCTGCTGACAGTCTGGATGAAGTTTCCTGCATGTTCCAGAACCTGCTAAAAAGACTGAATCTTTGCACTAATCCTGATGATGGCTTTTGCCTGATATTCCATCTGTGCTTGCTGGACAAAGAAGGACTACTTGGGGAAAGCCTCCACCAGGAAGACAGAAGCTGTAGAACTCTTTGTCTTTAATTACAGCTTGCATTTACCCTGCTGGACTGGACTGGACTGCTACTGAACTGTATGGACTTGTATATAGCACAACTGAACTGTCTCAGTGAGGTCAACTGAGCAGCCCAAGATAATATATCTGTTTTGTGTTAAACTTGTTGCACTGTATATACCTGCACCTTTTTAATTCCTGAGTAAACCTACTTTGAGTTTTTCTTCTGCACCAAGATCTGTCTGCCTGTTTTTGTCACAAGGGACCAACTTGCCAGGTGCGTACCTCTTGCTGGCCACTGCATACCACTCTGCTAACCGTTTACATTAACAGACATTAGTCCCATATTGTAGAAGTTGAGGAAAAGCATGAAGAATACTGAAGGAGCAAGGAAAAGGCAACCATGTTTATTGATTCAAAAGAATGCTCCTCCATGGTGGTACTTATAAGTATACAAACAATTATTATTATTATTTTATAGCATTTATGGTCTCTTCATCAAGTGGCTGATCAATCTGAGCCCTACTTTTCACTTTGCTTCGGTGGTGCCTTAGCATTCTGAGGAATCATTTTGAATGAGATATTTAAAGCAAGTACACACCCCAAGAGATCACATCAAAAAGGTAGAAATTCATGGATGATTTAAAACACAGGTTTCATAAATTGCTCCTGAACTTCTTTTGTTGTCAGTCACCTGAAGTCCTAGTTCTGTGGACTTTCAACTGCTACACAACAATTTTCTTATGCATAACAAAGGTGCAAAAATAACCTGACATATATTACAGACTCTTGCCTAGTGTTGCTGAAAGATAATATACAGGTACATAATAGGCTATTAAAACAGGAGCCCCCAGGAGATTGAGAGAGGCAGTGGCCAGAATCCTGTTCATGTAAATTTATGGAGCTTCTCTCAACCAATTGTGCCTAACTGGCTATGGGACATGTTCCTCTAGCACACACACATGTACAACAGGATTTCTTACAGGAACAATGACAACAGGATTCTAGCTGTCAGGAAGAGGCGGGCCTACACAATGGAGGAGGCTCTCATTTTCAGACCACCATGTTCCATTCATGAAAAGCAATGATGGAAGAGGAGCCTAACATGTTCCCTTCCTCATGTGTTAAATTGAACCACGTAACATAACATCTGAATCTGGCTCAGGAGTTGTGTTGAGGATTGGCATCTCCACAATCACTTTAGTAGCCTTGTGCAGGAACATGAGCAGGTGCACAGATATACTGGTGATGGATCCAGAGATGCCTTGGCTGGGCTTTCTATTTAATTCCCAGGGTTTTCAATGGAACAAAGCTGGAGAGTGAAGCTGAGATTTTTGGCTGGGCCCATTGTTTGCAGCCATTGTCAATTTCTTAAGTTTATCTGCCTAGTTCAGTTCTAATGACTGAATAAGGTAAGTGAGTGATGCCAAACATATGGAAATCTAGACCTTCCCTGAGATTCAGGAGACATCTAACAGTCTACAGTTAAAGTCTTAAAAACACAAATGAATCAGCACTTACCACTTTTGACGTTAAGCACATGATGCTTATCCAGAGACCAGCCACCTAGTTTTGAGGGGTCAAGTTCAAATCCTTGCAGCAGGGCAGTCCTTTTCTCCCACAGAATCAGACTGGGACAGGTCTCATATTCAAATCCCACAGACACTGGAAAAATGTATAAATAGAGGAAAAGAGATATTAATAATCATTGTCATCCACCATGAAGAACTGTTTCCAAGGTGCTCACTTTCAGTCTGCATTATTAAATGCAGATATTTGACTTCATTTGACCCTGAAACTTAATTCACTTGCACCCAAGAGAACTGCAGAGCCTGAAAGTTGGGGGGAAATAACTCATTTAATGAGCAGGAATAGGGGGAAAATCTGCTATGATGACAGCCCAGATTTCATTTTTAATTAGCTGTCTGTTTTCAGCAAGTGATGAGATATAATATCTAAGCTCAATACTTTGTTTATTTGATCAAGGAAAAAATGTGCAGCACAGTTCAGTAGAAATATATTAAATGATGCACTAAATATATGTTAATGGAATATGTGCAGAGAAGGAGTATTTTCATGGGAGACCTTGTGATTTTTCTTTGGAAATTACAAATGATGGATCTTGCCAAATTGACTTTCTTTGTTCCAATTTTAATATGAGCCCACTTGTTAGTTACTGTAATGGTTATGGATTCTGAAGAAGCCTTTACACACTAGCAAATTTGTTTACCACTACACTTTCACACAGCAGGAAACCACAGCCACTGCCATCTCCCAGGCACATGGATCAGCATGATACATAATCAAGTAAAGAAAGAGTTTGTTGAAAACATTTTAGCTTATATAAAATAAAATATTCTGTAAGTACAGTTGCTTAACAATGTTTGCCATTGGAAAGCTAGCATGCTGTAGGAGACTGAGATCCAAACAGTACTAAGGAGACAGGGTGAAACATTAGGTCCATCTGGGAAGTTCAGTTGTGGTCCCATGGAATTCACTAGACACTAACTCTATCCAGGCATTTTGATAAGTGTGTTCAGCAATATGAAAGGGGAGGGAACACTCTACAGCCACCTCTCCTCTCACTGCGTTTAGTTGCTTTCAGTGCATGGAGAGCAAAGAGTATAACAAGAAAAGCCTTCAACGTGCCTGAGGGCTCTCTGCATGATCAGAGCCTGGAAAAATCACAAGCAGAAATGGAAGGTAGTGTAGTGTGGTGGTGTGTGATGGCTGGGACTGAAGCATTCTCCCTCTTCAGATGTGCCTGGGCACATTTATAAAATGCCTGAGTAAGCCTTCTTTCTAAATGGCTGACTACATCATCAAATATGTTTGGATTTGTTCTGCATAACTAAAACAGGTGAATTTGTTTTTTTGGGTGTTTTTTTGCCTGCATAAGAGAAAGGCTGAATCAAATCCATCTGTGGTTTTCTTCTCCCAA
Source organism: Bradypodion pumilum (assembly GCA_035047305.1). Classification (NCBI taxonomy): domain Eukaryota; kingdom Metazoa; phylum Chordata; class Lepidosauria; order Squamata; family Chamaeleonidae; genus Bradypodion; species Bradypodion pumilum. Next base: position 318,024,695 of record JAWDJD010000002.1, on the reverse strand, counting down.
AGAGGTTTTTTTCTGGGCTGCTGGAGGGCTTTTACTTCTTTAATGTTGGAATGAGTCCAAAGGGATTTTTCCCATGCAGAAACATGGAAAGATGGGGTGTGTGCCTGCATGTATATGTAGGTGGTGTTTTGGTAACGTAAGCAGATATGTGTGATGTTCAGGACTGTGCCAACACATCCCTGCTTTGTTTCCTTTGTCCCGATCATCCTCTTTTAAAATATTTAATATATGACAATAGCACTTGATCAGCACATTACCTTATTGCTAGGTCTTTGAAATGATATATGTTTCTGTGATGTGTTTCGAATGCTGTCACCTTTCCTGGAACACTGTGTAACCCTTTCAAAACTAAGGGGCAACACAGTTCATTTCATCTTCTACTGTTGTTGTCTGGGAAATGGACAGGGAGATAAATACAGGAAATAATCATAGGAACGAAGACCTACCAATAAGATGATAGGGTGATATTGTGCTATTCTCATCTAATTAGCTAAAAAAATTGCAAAAGAACTGGGACCACACGAATGAAAGATGGGTGGAGGCAGGATCACAGGAAAAAAGGTAAGAAGGATGGGGCGGGGGAGGCTGTGTGTTGGATTGTGATGCCAAAGCATTGAATGTCCTATTCTATTTGTAATGTGAGCACTCACTATGATTTCAAACATAGTTGAGGCTGTGAATCAAACCACAGCAGAATTGAATCACTCTGATTTGGCCTTCCAGTGTAGTCATGCCCTAAGCCTCATGTAACTCCTTGATTGTTAAGAGAATGGGGAGAAATCACACATGCATGCACACACACGTACGCACGCACGCATGCGCACACACATGCACACACGGCACTACTCTAAAACAATGAACAATGTATTTCAGTTATATCCAAAGTCTGTTCGGTGCAACCTCACATTGGTATTATTCACACTCACCCTACAAATATCCTAGTTTATATCTTTATAACGTTATAATACTCGATTCCTGAGTATTGCACAATGGAGTGAGCTCCCATCTCTGTCCCAGCTCTTGCCAACATAGCAGTTTGAAAGCAAGAAATTGAAAGTAGATAATTGGTACCACTTCAGTGGGAAGGTAAACAGTGTTCCGTGAACTCCGGTGTTGAGGCATTCCTAACAATGTCCATGGAAATGTCTGCAGATGCAGACAGCGTTGTCTCTTTGGCAATTAACAGAGATGAGCACTGAACCCTAGAGTCAGATACGACTGTCTTTCAATAAGGGACAACCTTTACCTTTACCTAAAATGTTTGATAGCCTTGGTTTGCATTATCTACCACAGAATTTCCCCCACTCCCAAGTTCAGTTTTCATGCAGATAGCATTTTACAGGCTTTTTAGGTGGGAAAGGGTAGAAGCTCAGGCTATAGCACTGCTCCTGATTGTTGTTCTTTATAAAAAAAAATACATGCTAAAACTGTTAATAAAAAAAAGTTCTCAAAAAAGTTCAGTATGACCAAGACTAATGAATCACTGATATCTATCACCAAGAATGTACTAATGAATCAGTCTGTTCCAGCATCTGTTCTGGAGTTCCATCTTTATGCCTTCTCCATGTCTACCCAAATTGTACTAACGGTGGTTAGATTTTCTTTCTTGTCCTACTGAGAGGGAAGAAAGCAATTATGTATTTTGGAGCCTTTACTAGAGGACTTGATGGATAATGACTTTTTTTGTTTACAATTATTCTTGAATGTTTATTCAGAACTACTTTTTGTTAGCATGGGGCTTGACACTTGAAATGTGTATAATCTGATGACTTACCTACAGCATCCGAGAGCCCATAAACTCTTTGACCATAGGCATCTGCTTTGTCCCAGAGGAAAGTGTATGCCAAATTAGGAGATGCCTGGAAAGTCTTTTGAAAAAGATGACCTTCCACTGCAACCATCAGATGAACTTTAATTAAGTTCAGGGGCACAAGAGAATGCGTCATGGTGATCTTAAGCAAAGATTTGTATCCAGCAGTACGGGAACTTAGGTAGCGAAGTTTGATGTTGGAACCTGGGATTTCTATTTCTTCATGAAGAACCTGAGTGAGAGAACAGAGTACACATTACATCTGAATCATATGGAAAGTATTTTTGTTGGCTTGGTTTTGTTCAGCTCATGAGTCATATCGATTTATATTATTGACTTTTTGCTACCATGAAGTTTCAGCTTGGCCTTCTCACAATGGTGCAATTTAGGATAAAATTTCTAGATTCATGTTTTGGCTACTGTTGCATTTCTTTTAAAAACCACACTGTTACCAAAACATAAATAAAAAAGGACTACGTTTTCCTCAATGTTATGGAGTCACCAGAGACACAACCTTCAACAGATAAAATAATGAATTTCGGGGGGGGGGGGAATATGCTCGGATACAAGTAGCTGCTGACAACAGGACAACAGCTCTGCCAGGTAATTAATATCTGCATTTGCATCTAGAACAAGCTAATACTGAAGAAACTATCCATTGCAGGAGACACAAGGATTTGTTAGATGTGAAAGATAGAGGTCTGACAGTAAATCCTTTAAGAACTTCATGAAATACACATATAAGACTCATAACTGTCTTTATTCATATTATGAAGTCTCCAGTTGCCAACATTATTGTGCCAAGTTATGAACAGAAATGCAGTATCAGAAATGATTCACAAACATGCTTAGACAGGTTGAGAGAGCCTCACTTTTTGAAGACAGACAAAGAAATTTAAACTTTTTCCTTCACAGCAAGCTGGTTCACACTTTAGATGGCAGCAACCATTGCTGCATTTAAGTTCATGTTTCCTTTAAAGTATACATCAGATGGAAAGGACAGGAGAAGGCATCTACCCAAACCTACACCACATAATTTGCTAGTTAGCTTACACCAGTTGTGGCCCCTACCCTAACTTTGCCACTTGTATATCCCTGAGTGTTTGGCTGTGTGCGGTTACCTTTTATACTTTGGACATCCTCCACAGTTAACATTAGTGTGAAAACAGGCCTGCTTCTGTTGGCCCAAAATGAAGGACCAGTGCAGGGCAATACCTGGCAAATGACAGGCTGTTGGTAACATTACATTTACATTCATATTTGATACCTGAGTCTCTGGAACAATGGAGTTTCGCCCAGGAGATTCACTGAAGAACGTGGAAAGTGGTGAGGAGATTATAACAGGATCAGGCCGGATAAAACCACTCAAGTCACAGCTGGGAATCGAGTTCTCTTCAGTCTTCATTGCAAGTGTATCCATGGCATAGAAGCTGTTCCATGGCAGCCACACTGTCCTCTCTTGGCTCATGAATGGGGCTCGTTCAAAACGTAGGGTTAGAGATGCTCCTCCATTTGCAATCAAGTCAAACCTAGGAAAATGCAGAGTCTGTATCATGAATAATCCCTTAGGGATGTAAAGAACGGAGAACAAAATGTGAGAATTGCAATATGTAAACTATAAATATGGACCACATCTGTTGAAGGCCAATGCACATGTTGGATACTACTCTTAGCTTACATTGCATTTTATGGATCCATAAATTTTGAAAATAACTTAAGGAGCATTATTGATGGATGATTCAAAACCATTGTAAAGAAATTAATAAAACAGATTAAAATAAAAAACAGTCCTCTTGCACATCAAATGAACAGACAACAATGAAGGGAAAACAGCTTATTTGAAACACATTTGATCTTTGTAATCTGTAGGGAAGAAGAGTGTGAGTGCTAGAATAGCTACCATATTGTACTTGCACTGCATCAAGAGTGCTGTCACTCTGTGACATGCCATATTGTGACAAATTAAGTAGTTGCCACCTACTTTATACCAGATTACCCCATAGTACCTTAGACAGAGTAACAGACATAGCTACAGTTTGGCAACATGCACACATAGCGAATCAATACGACTCTAATCTGTTTTCCAACAATATCCTGAAACTGCATCTGTACTACCATCACCTATAACAGTGACGGCAAACCTTTTAGAGACCCAGTGCCCAAACTGAAACCCAAAACCCACTTATTTATCACAAAATGCCAACACAGCAACAGGGGAGGAAGGAAACTCCCATTGGGCTGCTGGACAGAGGAGTGGGGTGAACTCTGTGCTGGGTGGAGGGAGGAAGTGCTCCCATTGGGCTGCTGGGCAGAGGGGTGGGGTGAATTCTGTGCTGGGGGAGGGAGGAAGTGCTCCCATTGGGCTGCTGGGCAGAGAAGTGGGGCAAACTATATGCTGGGGTGACTGCACGGGTGCCCACAGAGATGATTCTGAGTGCCACCCCTGGCACATGTGCCATGGGTTCACCACCCCTATAGGAAAGTTGAAAACTGGCAGCTCTTAATTAAACAGGGAGTGAAGACTTTGAAATAAAACATATTTTTTTTAAAAATTGTTAAACTTATTAGTACAGACATTTTCTTTAGAAGAGTTCCAAAATGGCATCTGCAAAATATCACTGAATCCAGTGTTAACTAGAGCTTCTGTGATTAAATCCAAACAGCGACAGAACTATCCTTTCATCAAAAAGGTTGTGGCAGATGGCAGAGAAAGAGCAGTGAGGGAAATCTGCTTGACTGCTCTCTGTGCTGAATCTCTTTCAGAAGTAAAAATAAAAATAAAAAATGCCTTTCTCCAGAATGTCTAAATGCTAAGTATTTGCTATAAGGAAATTGGCAACTCTATGGTTTTCAAACTGGGTGATACGATCTCATATGGAAGTAAGAACCTCTAGCAGAGGAGGGCTGAATACCTGCCCAACATTTGCTATGACTGGGTTAGGAGAAAGTATATATCTTGTCTCCTGTGACTTAATTTTGGAAGCATGCGATGTTTCATTTGGATAGGTACAATTAATAAAAGTTAAATCTTGTTTCCAGTAAGATGTTGTTTTGTTTTGATTTCCTTCCTTAAGAACTGTTTTAAAAAAGTCTGTTGTATCATGGAGCTCTGAATCTTCCTTTTAAAATTCTGACATCTTGAACCCAGGGACCTGACAGTTGCATTGTTTCCTAAATCTTCTTTCCTTCCCAGTATAGCCCAAATATGTGTTTTGTTGAATCAGAGAAGCTTGTCAATACTGCAGTCTACTGTGAAAACAAAGCTGCTGTTAGCAGTCTCCTAAAATAACAGAAATGTGTTCAGGAAATGTGGCCATGCATTGAATGGCAGATCATTTTCAACATGAAACAGCAATGAATAGCCCTTGAAAAGCAATGCAAATGCATTCAAGGAATGTAGTACAGCACTCCATAGAAGGTAGCTTTAGGCAAACATAATATTATAAAGATACAATGCACACAACATACCAAACCCTGAATTGCCATTGTTAACTGTGAGGTATTGTGTCACACACCAGACCTTGAAATCTAAGCATGGTAGCTGTGCAGCAGAAATGTAAACTTGCTTCTAGGCATGGTCTGTTTCTGATCTTTTACTCCAATTCAAACTGCTTCTATGGACTATATATTCAGTGCTGAAAATTTTTACAATGCATTATTTCACAGACATATATTATTTTATTACTGTATCCAGTTAAATTAGGTAAGACACACTGCGTTTTTGTTTGCGGTGAACTTGTGTGCATTTCAAATAAGCTGATAAATAGAGAAATGGGAGACGTTTCTTCACCCAGCAGGGAATTGCCTAAGTATATTCAATTATACTCTTTTGATTATGTTCTGCCCTCAAGAAACTCTAAAGATAGCAGATTTTCAAAAAAGGAAAGGGGCAGATGGGAACTTTTAAGAAAATACACTGTTTTATGATACTCCCTCCTCTATGAGTGGTAGCTAGTCTTGCATTTCAAAATTAAATATTTCTGGTCTCAGCTGGATATCGCTGTAGCCTACAAATGTTTTTAGAGATACAGTGCAGTTTCTCAGAAAAGAAGCCCAAGTGCTAACACATTATTTTCCAAAGTCTGCCCATTCAAATTTACTTTGAGTTAATATTTAAAATGCCACTTGAATCATTATTTTTGTGCTTTCTTGATAACTCTTGATCCCTGTAGGAATTCCACACATTATACCACACAGTTGCCTAAAATACTACCATCTGTTTATCTGTACTGATATTACATACTAAATAGGTCCAAAACAAAGCAAGTAGACTTACGTGCCATCCTGGCGAGTGATGGTGTAGCCGTACTTTGGATACTTGACAAAAGACACATTGACTCCAACGAGTGGCGTTCCATCTGTAGTCACCACTTGGCCTCTTATCAAAGACACGAGGCTAGGAGAGAAATGGGATTAAATGTCAGCTCTGAAATAATGCATTAGCAACCAAGAATACTATTTCACATGTGCTTACTCTTGCATAAATATACTGTACATTCATTCTTCTCTCAAAGTGTTGTTGCTTGTCAGAAACTATAGAAACTAAACAACTCTGCAGGACTCCTGGACACTCAGTTCCACAAGAGAAGGGGTGACTTTTATCTCCAATTTTTTGAGAACAGGCCACGAATTGACAGGAACACTGATCTTGTCGTTGTGATCTCATAACATGTTCACATGGAAAAACATCGCATTTTGATCACTCTGAGGAAAACTCTAGCAGTCTGGTCTATTTATTCAAATAACCATATTTTGAGGCCCAAAAAGCTGGATTGGAATGACCTGTTTGCCTGGATATGTGCATGTTAATTTCTCCCCATTAATCAATGTTTGTCTTAAAGCAGCAAAACCTTCCCAACTTCTTTTTGTTAGTAGAGTCTAATTCAGTTTGGGATGATTGAGAGGAAGTTGGTCCTTCCTTAGAGGTGAAGTGTGAAGTTGTCCGTTCATATAATACACTGAAGGGTTCTTAATTCAGTTTTCTGATAAGACAAACATTAAACAATCTCATCATTTCTGAATGGCCACAGTTGACACACACAAAAGTAATCTGCTTCCAAAAAACAGACTTATCTCCCTTTCACTACAGCTCTAATGCTGCCCAAGTGGGCTTCTGTTGGAAAGAATGGACTTTTCTCCCTTCCCCTCCTCTTCGCAGGCCTTTCCATCACCTAGATAGCCTGTTTTGAAAGCCCATGAGGGGGGCTGCAGAGAGGGTGAGAAATTTCCCACTTCTCAGTTCCCTTCCAGAAGCAGTTTTGCCTGAAGGAGAACACTGGACTGAATTATTATTGGGCCTAGACATTTTTGCTAGATCATACCCTTAAGATTAATCTTCAAACGGGGGCTGAAATTGAAGATTCTGAATGTGTCTTTCTAAAGGCACGGGACTTTATACAATGCTTTGGGGATTCCCTAAGAAGTGGGAGTATTCTTAGTACAGGTTTTCCCTTCAAGTTGCAAATCTTTTACCTTGGCTTTTCTTTGGCAGCTGTTCAACAAGAGGGCAAACAATAGGCTTACAAGTTGATTATACAGGTGGAGCAGCTTTGAAGGATTGTACCTTGGGAGGGATATTGGTTTTACTTTCCAACTGAGAATCTGGTGTCCTGTACAGTTTGTCCTTATACTCACACAGACTTTGAAGAAGAATGAGTTTGACTTTCACACAGAGAGTACTTGGCTTAGGGTTTCCGTATTTCTGTCTTTTATTTCCTTCTTTTCTAAAAAGTAAAGGACAGGGCAGGAACTTTGCCACCATACCAAGCAACAGCCATGGTTGTAGTAACTTAATGTCATAATACTCCACAGGAATGTCATTATATTTTTGGCATACAATGTTTCCAGGATATTTTTTGGAAAAAATGTCTGCCCAGTACGGAGGCAATTTTGTGAATCTGCATGCATCCATGAGATTTTTCTTTCTTCCCTTAGAATAGCAGATCCTCATGCTACATTAGAAAGTTGCTGTCAAATTATTTTGAATTTTAAAATCCAAATGCTATGGGATATGGGGAGGAGAGCATGTTCTAGTTAGGAAAAAAATAACAAGAAGCAAAACCTATGGGGCAAGTTAAGCAGTTGTCAGGACTGTGGCCTTTATACACAATCTGTAATGGGGCCTTCATCTGTAAACATTCATAACAATAATTGCATGCTATCAAGTCAATTCTGACCTATGGCAATCCTTTCCAGGGTTTTCTAGGAAGAGAATACGCAGTAGTGGTTTGACATTCTCTTTTTCTAGATTTGATTTGACCCAAGACTGTGAAACCCACTCAGGCTAGCTCTTCTCCTTGCAACACAGTGTGGAATCAAACTCCCAACCTCTGGCTCTGCAGCCTGATACTTCTCGCTGAGTTATCCACAGCCATAATACTCTGTTCACAGTCATATCTTTCACAAAAATTGAAACTGGGTAATACAGTCTATTAAAGCATATCATCTGACTGTATTTATGGAATATAAAAAGGATAAATCTCTGCTTTCACCACCTATAATCTCAAACTGACATAATGGTAATAGTCTGCAAGGTTCTTCCCCTTTCTCCTGCCTGCCACCAGTTTCTGAGAATCAACATAATCAAAAGTTCGGCTTTGGATCTGACCCTTTGCTAGCCAGTCTGCAGCTTCCAGACTTTGGCAAAGCCATGCATTCTTCACACCTGTGGTCCCTGGACAAAAACATCATAAAGCAATTGAACTGAAATACCACCCCCTGTCTCAGTGTCTGCATGAATGCAGGAGTTTTATACATAACAATTCAGTTAAGAGAGATTTCATTGTGTCATGCAAGAGAATGCTTGTGTGCTTTCTCACAAGAAGCCAGGAAAGAGATAAAAACATCATGACTGAAGCTAGAATAAATGAGGATGCTGTCTTGGGTGGGAGGATATTAAACATTTGTTCTTTTCAATCATTCTCATACATTTCCTCTCTTTTCTAATGGGCTCTGCTTTAGTTCTAGTACCTCTCCAAATACTAATGTTAAAACTAGGTGCCTTTAAAAGGACAAAACCTTTGCATTGGATTTCCCCTTAGAACAGATGCTGCAGATGTAAGGTTCTAAAGATATAGCGAGTGTTGTGTACAGGCAGAAATTTGTCAGAAGCATCAAACACATTACACCCCAAACAAAGAATCTGGTAGCATCTTAAAAAATGTCAGGCGGTGCTGGATCTACCGGATTTTGGCTCAGACTTTGCATGAGCTACCCAATGTGTTGAATTGTATCTTTCACATAGTTTCAGCACCTTGGATGACTCCCTTTGAAGTTCAGATCAAACTCCAGAGTGAATTCACCATCCTGCTGACAGCACAGTCATAAGCCTCCACTGCCCTAATTTATGTTAGGGAGGTTGACAACAGTATCCTATACAGGTTAACTCATTAAGACGAATAAGACATAGTGTCAGAATAAGTATAAGGTTGAGGACTGCAATCCTCAATATAAGTGGCAGGAAGTAAGTCCCACTGAACACAATGGAGTTACAGTAATACCTCATACAAAGTCCGCTTCATACAACATCGGATTCATACAACATCACCTAATTGCTTGAAAAAAGTTGACTCATACAAAGTCGTGCGATTTTGTATGAGGCATTGGGGTTTTCCCAGATTGCATTCTGCCTGGACAGTATAAAAGGCAGGACACATGCATGCATTGCTCTTGTGGGTTTTGCATGAGGCAAAGAGTGTTTTGGAGTGGTTTTGAGCACGATTTTGGATTTTTTGAATTTTTTCGGCAGAATTTTCAGAAGCATTCCTGGGTTTTTTGCAGCATTCTTCAGGTTCTTGGACAATCAGGGTTGTTTGACATGTTTTTGTAATGTTTTTAGCCTTTAGACAATGATTTCTTAAAGTGCTGTCAGTTTCCTGTCTGTTTTCTTGACTTTGCCCTGAAGTCTGTGCTGTTACAGTACAATGTATCTCTATGGAAACAACGTTGTATGAGGCATCGCGGCAAGGATTTGGACGTTGTATGAGGCATCGCAGCTAGGATTTTGCATGCCTCATACAAAGTCCAAATCCGTATAAAGTCCAAACTTTGGAACCAAGTTTGGACGTTGTATGAGGTATCACTGTACGTTCAAGCAAAAATGTAGGAGATTGCCAACAGTCCAAAACACAGTTATTATGATACAATTCGCTGCCTCACTGATACAAACATCTGTGGCATTTCAAAACCACAGTTTCAGTATGGGTCTGGGCTTCTTTTCCAGTTTTATAACATTTTTATACATGCAGACAAAGACCTTTCCACTTAGGCAAAATGACTGGCTGTGGAAGAAGGGTCTTTTAAGAGACAATGTTGTGGTTTTAAATATTGCTTTTAATCCAGCCTTTCTAATATGATAATCAGTTTTATTGGCCCAAATCCTCATGCATAGTTATACTGGTTCAACCCTAATGGTGGTCCTTTTGGAGCCAAATTGCCTCAAATTAAAAAAATCGCCATGAGCACTATATTTTGTGGACTAAGTTATGCAATGCCACATGCAACAGATAATGCAGTGATATATTAACTTACAGTTATAATGGGATAACTATGCAAGAGATTATGATCACAGTGTTTTAACACTATAATCACTTACAGTGCTTCAGTGGACCTGTCTCTTACTTATGCTATGAACTGCTTTGAGTTGAAGATCTGGGTGAAGGGCAGCATGTAGAATATAAAAGCCCATTCCTACTTAAATACATCTTTTCTATATAAATCTATTCAGGATTTGAATATTGATTGCTTTCTAAATAACTGCTTAAGCTGGGTTTTAAGACTTGAACATCTCTCGAGAAATTCTTACTTTGTAATTGCAGACCCCCAAGGCCTATAACTCCTCTCAGTTTAGAAAAGGATAAATAGGATTGATGGAAATAAATGTATTGAAGAATCCTTCAGTTATCTGGTAACAGTTGTGAAACAATTGATCTCTGCTTCCCACAGTAAGAAGCAGAATTGTCATTCTGAAGTGTGTCACATTTTCTGTTTTGTGACCTTGGACAAATTTAAAAGAACACAATTCTCTGTGCACAAATACATTATAAAACAGAGGCTTGTGCTTTCTGGAAGCAAGAGCACTCCAAGCTCTCATTACTAAATCATTACCTTTTCTTATTAGGAATCGTACTTAACTTTGGTGACTTTGCCCACATCCATGAAATTCATAGCTACCCTTTGCCCATATTGAGCTAGAATGTGAAACTGACAGCCTGACATAAAGCCAGCATTAAAAAAATCATGAGGGAAAGCCTTGCAATGTTTTTTAAAAACCAACCAAAAAACCCTGAAATGAAAAGAACAGATCTGCTGGAAGTAGCATTTGGTGTTAAACCATTATTAATATCCCCGCAAGAAGTAGAATAATGCCTGTACTTTATAATGTTTTTATAAGAACCATGTTTGAGAATGTTACCTGCTGTTGAAGGGATTTTCTCCAGGGATTATATGAGTGCTGTCTTTCCCCACTAACAGCTTGATTCGATCATAGAATGATTTCACAATTGGTGAACCAGAGTGGCTTTGTTGTATAATGTCTAGGGGATCACGTGAGCCCCGGCAGAGTAGGCTATTCTGACAAGTAGACTGGAGGCAGCAGTCCGGATCCAGGCAGTCAGTGAGGCCATCTGAAACAAAGAACACATAGGCTTATTTGTTTGTTTGTTTTCCTCTCTACTAGCTGAGACCGGAATAGTTTTAATGTTTTCACTACTTTCAAGCATTCCAAAAGGTGGCAACACACAATTATTTCCTAGGAAGAAAAAATACAAATCTTCATATATTTAATATGTATTAATTATAGAAATGCACTAATACTCCCTTTCTTCATAGCAAGGACTCAGAACAGCCTGCTGTAGTGTGCAAACCTTCTGTTATCATAGTTATTAAGATCAACCAGAAACATTATCTCAAATATGTCAAACCAGGTCCAAATAGGTGTGGGCAGAGTGGTTTTCACTTGTGGTTTCCCAACCTTGATTCTTTCCTCCCTTGAAGATTTGTTGAAACCAATGATGTAAGATGCTCTGAGAAAACTGGCTTTGTGTGGCTGCCAAGGACAGAAGGGCTGTTACCCACCCTAAGTCCTTGTTGTGAAGTAGGCTATACGTCTGATTAATAAAGCATACTATGCTTGAGATGTTTGAGCTATACAGTGACTGAGCTATTCTGCATATGTTTTCCGTGCTGTCACGATCAAGGCATCATCCTCGGGCTGAGCCAACTCTCATTTAAATATGAAACAGCATGGCAGCATTAGCTCTGCCTGTGCAAAGAACAGGAATTACAATGTAGCCATCTTTCTATTGGACTTGATAACTACTTGACTCTCTGATTCAGCAAGCCATACTTTCCAACATGGAATTAAGTTTGACTGTAACTCTATATATTTTCAAATATTTATTCCTGGCTTACATATCTGTTAAATACTCTACACCAAAACGTGCAGTTTTGGGGACACTTTTATTGTGTTTTTGTCATTATTTATAATTTTCTCGAGTTGAGTTTATTGTTAATATTTAATTTTGTGCTGGTATTGATTTTTTTTTTTTGAAAATTTGTTGTATGCTGCCCAGAGTGGGAGAATATCCCAGATGGGTGGGATACATACCTGTCAAACGCAGCTCCGGAGATTACGGGACCTGTGCAGAATGTTTCTGCGCAGGTCCGTTCTACCCATGCGTTCTGTGCAGATCGCTTCTATGCATGTGTAGAAGGCTTTTACACATGCGTAGAAGGCTTTTATGCATGCGCAGAATGGACCTGCACAGAACCATTCTGCACAGGTCACTTCTACGCATGCTTAGAAGGCTTCTACACATCCCCTTCTGCACAGAAGCCTTCTACGCATGCGTAGAAGGGTTCTACGCATGCGTAGAAAGGACCTGAGCAGAAGGGATGAGCAGTAACTCCTTTCCCCCGCTGCTAAATTATGGGGTAGCAGCAGCTCTGGGCAGGAAATGGAGAAAATCGGCACGGAATTATGGGGTAATCCCGGCCAATATGGGGAACTTGACAGGTATGGTGGGATATAAGTAAGTAAGTAAGCAAGTCTAGCCATGGAAGAAGAATAAGCTAGTTTTATAGTAAATCCTGAACTGTTCCCTCTACCCCATATTTCTAGGGTGGTGACATTTCTGCCACTGTAGAGTGAAAAATTTCCTTTATTATTAGTTTCTTCTATTTTGACTCAGATGGTTGCATGGAAGAGAATTCTGCCAATAGATTAAGACATTGAAATGGCAATGCATATGACTGAAATGACTTCTTTCTACAAATTTATATTTACCCTGCTCATGCACTATATATATCTATAGGCTACATCTGCCAGTGAAATGAGCATAGGTTATGCCTATAATGACCTCATCAAGCCACATGATTATGGGCTGCAACAGCTGAACATTTTTAACAACACCATGAACTCTAAATTGGCACGCCAATCTCCTAGTGGCCTGTCAGTCATGAGAATAACATCTTCATGCCAGCAAGCCCTCTTAGATATAGTCTGACATTGCAATCTTCAGTAAATTACCCTGTCACTGCCAATCTTACAGTTATCTCGCAAACAATCAAGGAGGCAATCAAACTGTTCTGAAGTGGCAGTTCAGGACCTAGGAGACTAGAAATGTCTGTATTTGGTACTGTTACCAGTAAGAAACCTGAATATCATCTTCAGATATTGAATGAAAATACCTACATATCTATATCTATATCTATATCTATATCTATATCTATATCTATATCTATATCTATCTATCTATCTATCTATCTATCTATCTATCTATCTATCTATCTATCTATATCTATATCTATATCTATATCTATCTATCTATCTATCTATCTATCTATCTATCTATCTATCTATCTAGATGCTATTTGCATCTTCCGTTGCTCTTTGTTAGTTGTTGCCCCCATGCATCCAGAAACTAGGCAACATGAATTTCTTTCTTCTGATCTTCAACCATGTGGTTACATGGAAGCATAGCTGTTCTACATAGAGCCTGCATTTTCCCCTTTTCATCCTTGTAATTGTACATTTTTTCTATTTAAGCTGCTTTTAGACTGACGGGGGTAAGGAAGACCAGGCAGGCGGCGGGAGAGGTTGCGATCCTCCACCGCCGCCACCGCGAGGAGGCTGCCCGCAGCCAGGAGCAGCCGCGAGACCACCCCAGCCGGGGGTAAGGAAGACCAGGCAGGCGGCGGGAGAGGTCGCGATCCTCCACCGCCGCCGCCGCGAGGAGGCTGCCCGCGGCCAGGAGCAGCCGCGAGACCACCCCAGCCGGGGGTGAGGAAGACCAGGCAGGCGGTGGGAGAGGTCCCGATCCTCCACTGCCGCCGCCGCCGCGAGGAGGCTGCCCGCGGCCAGGAGCAGCCGCGAGACCACCCCAGCCGGGGGTGAGGACGACCAGGCAGGCGGCGGGAAAGGTCACCATCCGCCGCCGCCGCCAGAGGCAGAGGAAGAGGAACAGCTGACCCACGGGGGAAAACATCCACTGCCCGCCACTGCAATGTCCCTGGAGCAAGGGGCCCAGAGACAACAACCCCACCTGGGGAGTGAGGACACAAGGATAAGTAGCTGATGTGAAAAATGTAGCTGAATTAATATAGCAACTGACATAGAGACTTTACACTGACTTAATATAGCAATTAACATAGAGACTGTGATTTAGAGTGTGATAATATGCATGATAATATGTTGTTTAAACTGTTTTAAACTTTTAAAACTGTGATATGATGTATGATGCGAGAAAAAAATGGCGTAGAAACCGGCAAACCACGCCACAAAGCTTGCCAAGAGAACCCTATTGACCAAAACAAAAGGCAAAACAAAGGAGCAGGCTAGGTGAGACAGGATGCTTAACACCACAGAGGGGAGGAAGGGGAGGGACAGGAAGGAGGGAGGAGGAATGCAATGTTGTAAGGAGCAATACTGCATAGGGACATGGAATGTGAGATCAATGAACCAATGTAAACTAGAAGTGGTAAAAAATGAGATGGAAAGAATAAGCATTGACATCTTGGGAATCAGTGAGCTAAAATGGACAGGGATGGGCGAATTCAGCTCTGGAAACCATCACATCTACTACTGTGGACAAGAAAACCTTAGAAGACATGGAGTAGCCATAATTGTCAATAAAAGAGTGAGAAGAGCAGTAATGGGATACAACCTCAAAAATGACAGAATGATGTCAGTAAGAATTCAGGGCAAACCCTTCAATGTTACTGTGATCCAAATATATGCACCAACCATGGGTGCAGATGAAGCCACAGTGGACCAGTTCTATGAGGACTTACAACACCTCATAGAACAAACACCAAGAAATGATGTCCAAATCATTTTAGGAGACTGGAATGCCAAAGTAGGCAATCAAAAAGTGGAGGGAATAACAGGCAAGTTCGGTCTTGGAACACAGAATGAAGCAGGGCAAAGATTGAAAGAGTTCTGCCAAGAGAACGCACTGGTCATAGCAAACACCCTCTTCCAGCAACACAAGAGGCGACTTTACACATGGACATCACCAGATGGCCAACACCGAAACCAGATTGACTACATACTCTGCAGTCAAAGATGGAGAACCTCCATACAGTCAGCAAAAACAAGACCTGGAGCAGACTGTGGCTCAGACCACAACCTACTGATTGCAAAATTCAGGCTTAGACTAAAGAAAATAGGGAAAACAAAGAGACCAGACAGATATCACCTAGACAGCATCCCTAAAGAATACACGGTGGAGGTGATGAACAGATTCAATGGCTTAGACTCAATAGATAGAGTGCCAGAAGAATTATGGACAGAGATGAGGGACATCATGCAGGAAGCAGCAAGGAAAACCATACCAAAAGAAAAGAAGAGTAAGAAAGCAAAGTGGCTGTCTGATGAGGCTCTTAAAATAGCAGAGGAAAGAAGGAACGCAAAAGTCAAAGGAGAAAGGAAAAAATACAATCTTCTGAACACAGAATTTCAAAGAAAAGCAAGGAGAGATAAGGAAAACTACCTAAAAGAACAGTGCAAAGAAATGGAGGAAAACAACAAAAGAGGCAGAACCAGAGACCTTTTCAAAAAAATCCGGGAAATCAAGGGAACATTTAAAGCAAAAATGAACATGATAAGGGACAAAAACGGAAAGGAGCTAGCTGATGCAGAAGAGATTAAGAAAAGATGGAAAGAGTACACAGAGGAACTCTACAAAAAGGATCTCAACACTCCTGATAGTCACAATGATGAAGAATTTGAACCTGAGCCAGACATCCTGGAGAGTGAAGTCAGAAAGGCCCTAAAGAGCACTGCAAACAACAAAGCTAGTGGAGATGATGGTATCCCAGTCGAATTTTTCAAAGCTCTAAAAGATGATGGCATCAAATTACTGCACTCAATATGCCAGCAGATTTGGAAAACAAAACAGTGGCCACAGGACTGGAAAAGATCAGTATATGTTCCAATCCCAAAAAAGGGCAATGCCAAAGAATGCTCAAATTATCGAACAATTGCGCTCATACCACGCGCCAGCAAGGTGATGCTCAAGATAATACAGGATAGACTTCAGCAGCATGTGGAAAGAGAATTACCAGATGTGCAGGCTGGATTCAGAAGAGGCAGGGGGACTAGAGACCACATTGCCAACATACGTTGGATCATGGAGAAAACAAAGGAATACCAGAAACAAGTTTACTTTTGCTTTATTGACTACACTAAGGCATTTGATTGTGTGGATCACAACAAGATGTGGCAAGTAATTAAAGAGATGGGAATACCAGAGCACCTCATATGCCTCCTGAGAAATCTGTACATGAACCAAGAAGCAACAGTTAGGACAGAACACGGAATGACAGAGTGGTTTGGAATAGGAAAAGGAGTAAGACAAGGCTGCATTTTGTCACCCTGCTTATTCAACTTATACACAGAGCACATAATGCGCAATGCAGGGATGGAGGAATCACAATATGGGATCAAAATTGCTGGGAGAAACATCAACAATCTGAGATATGCAGAGGACACCACCCTAATGGCAGAAAGTGAGGAAGACCTAAAGAATCTCTTGATCGGTTTGAAGGAAGAGAGTGCAAAAGCTGGCTTGAGACTCAATATCAAGAAAACCAAGATAATGGCAACAGGCCCGATCAGTTCCTGGAAAATAGACGGGGAAGAAGTAGAAGCAGTGACAGATTTTACTTTCTTAGGATCTAAGATCACTGCAGATGGGGATTGCAGCCATGAAATAAAAAGGCGACTGATTCTTGGGAGACAAGCAATGAGAAACCTGGGGAACATAGTGAAAAGCAGAGACATCACCATGAAAACTAAAATTAGAATAGTCAAAGCAATGGTATTCCCAGTGGTAATGTACAGATGTGAGAGCTGGACAATTAGGAAAGCTGAACGCAGAAGAATAGATGCCTTTGAAATGTGGTGTTGGAGGAGAGTTTTGAGGGTACCCTGGACAGCGAGGAGAACAAATAGGTCAACCTTAGAAGAAATCAACACTGACTGCTCATTGGAAGGTCAAATAGTAAAGATGAGGCTAAAGTACTTTGGGCATCAAATGAGAAGGGAGGATTCACTTGAGAAGGCCTTGATGTTGGGAAAGGTGGAGGGCAAAAGAAGAAGGGGGAGGCCAAGGATGAGATGGATAGATGGTATTGTAGACACAATGGGCACAGAACTGGGAGGACTGAGGGGGATGGTGGAGGACAGAGGCGCATGGAGAACGATGGTCCATAGGGTCGCAAAGGGTCGGAATCGACTGTGCGACTGAACAACAACATATATATATAGAAAAGTGAACTATGGTCTCTTTTTTACATCTACACTAAGGATGCACATCAAAATTTTAATTCTTGATGCACTTAATTCTTATTAATGCATATTACTTTAAATAGCCTACATTTTAATGCAAATGAGTCTTCATGTTCAAACACACAGAGAAATATTTATGTTGCAATTTTATCACAATAGGTGACAGAACACAGCCGGAAAGATTACCAAACAACATATGAGGTATGATTGCAGTGGAAAAATACCCAAAGAAAAAGTACCTATAGACAAATTCCTCACCAACTTTTGGTAAAAACTTAATTTTTATCAGAAAGAACACTGAATTCTAATATTAATAGTAGAAAATATAATTGGTATTCTAGATTTGTAATCCTTCCAAGTAAACATGGATAGAATTATACTGTGAAAAAGGAGATCAAGACACATTTTAAAACTAAAATTTACTAGAATGTGCAAAGCCTATCTAGAAGGTTTGTGACTCAGACAGATACTGGTTGAAACTGTGTTTTCTTTCCCTCATACAGATGGAAACGTTCACTGCAATCTCTTGTTGTTGTTGTTTAGTTGCACAGTCGATTCCGACCCGTTGCGACCCTATGGACCATTGCCCACCAGGCACCTCTGTCCCCCAATGTCTTCCTCAGCCCACCCAGCTCTGTGCCCATTGTATCTACAATACCATTGAGCCATCTCATTTTTAGCTGCCCCCTTCTTCTTTTGCGCTCCACCTTTCCCAGCATCAAGGCTTTCTCAAGCGAATCCTCTCTTCTCATTCGATGTCCAAAGTACTTTAGCTTCATCTTTACTATTTGACTTTCTAATGAGCAGTCAGGGTTGATTACCTCTAAGACTGACCTATTTGTTCTCCTCGCTGTCTAGGGTATTCTCAAAACTCCCCTCCAACACCACATTTCAAAGGTATCTATTCTTCTGCACTCAGCTTTTCTAATGGCCCAGCTCTCACACCCATACATTATGACCAGAAATACTATTGCTTTGATTATGCGAATTTTTGTTTGCAAGGTGATGTCTCTACTTTTCACTATGTTCCCCAGGTTTCTCATAGCTTGTCTCCCAAGCATCAGTCGCCTTTTTATTTCATGGCTGCAATCCCCATCTGCAGTGATCTTTGATCCTAAGAAAGTAAAATCTGTCACTGCTTCTACTTCTTTCCCATCTATTTTCCAGGTACTGATAGGTACTGTTATGGTACTGTTGCCATTATCTTGGTTTTCTTGATGTTGAGTCTCAAGCCAGCTTTTGCATTCTCTTCTTTCAACCTAAGCAGAAGCTTCTTTAGGTATTCCTCACTTTTTGCCATTAGCATAGTATCATCTGCGTATCTCAAGTTGTTGATGTTTCTCCCAGAAATTTTGATCCCAACTTGTGATTCCTCCATCCCTGCATTGCGCATTATGTGTTCTGTATAAAGGTTGAATAAACAGGGTGACAAGATGCAGCCTTGTCTTATTCCTTTTCCTATTCTAATCCACTGTCATTCCATATTCTGTCCTAACTATTGCTTCTTGACTCTTGTACAGATTTCTCATGAGGCATATAAGGTGTTCTGGTATTCCCATCTCTTTAATTACTTGCCACATTTTGTTGTGGTCCACACAGTCAAAGGCCTTGGTGTAGTCAATGAAACAGTAGTAGACTTCACATAGCACTTCCTCTCCCTTCCCTCTCCTCTCTCCACTGTTCCTCTCATATCTTCCCCATTCTCTGCCTTGTTTCCATTCCTTATTGGCTGATGTTGCCAACTTTGGAAGTGAATAAGGAGATGTGGGGCTTTTTAACATGGAAAGTCTGCAGAAAGTCTGAAGGGAAAATTACAGCTGTTACCTCTTTTCTTTTTGTAAAATATAGTCCTGTTTATATTGTCCCTACCAGGTATAAGGCAGATGATGAGAGGTCGCAGTGCTGGATAAAACACACCAGCCCTTCCTCCATTATTTAAAGAGTCTTAGAGAGGCTTTGACCAACCAATGGCAGGGATTTTCTGGCTTTAAATTGTTTCCCTTTTCTGCTTCATGATTCCCAAAGATATTCAGAACAAAGGGGAGTCCAATGGATCTCTGATAGCTAGGGAGGCACTTAAGGAAGTTTTCAATCTCTCCAAAATGGCTACAACACAGCTGTGGCTGATAGCATTCTCACTAAATTGTACAGCTCTGCCACTAGACACAACTAGAGTTGTTGTTCTGTCATATCTGAATCTGAATATTGGTGATCCTCATGGCGATCAGCCATGAAGTCTGACCTAAGTATATAATGCAGTGGCCTTTCATCTACTTTCCACATCGCAGCATGACGCCTGTACCACTGATCCAGTTCTGCAAATCACGTTCTGGTCCTGAGCCCTTTTGGCACGCAAAGTCCTCATCAGCCCCAGGCCAGTATTGATGAAGCTGCTGCCCTCCATCAAGGTGGATTCAAGTGGGATTTATTTATTTAGTATATTTTTATACTGCTTTCCTCACATATTGGTGACCCAAAGCAGTTTACAGACAAAGATGGTAAATTACATAAAACGTAAGGCCCATGTCATGGGATTTAATCTACTTTGGACCATCACCTTTCCCTGTGGACTTCGACACCCAAACCATTAGTCCTCAGGGTTGTCAGGTTAGTTAGCCGCCACCTGACATTCTGCATTGAGTCGCTGGCAGTATGATCTACTCTATTATCATATCAAGATAACCTGTCCAGAGTAGAGTAGACAACTGGGATGTTGAACCTGGGCTCCATAAGGAGTGTAAGGACATTGAGTGGTAGAGGATCATTTGTTATTTGCTATTGTTGTAGGTTTTTTATTGTACTTTTCATGTTATTGTATTCTATTGTATTTATTGTATGCTCTGTATTTTCACTGTGGTTCTGTGTATATCTTATGACTTGTAAACCGCATTGGGTCACCCCAGGGTGAGGAAGGCTGTATATAAATATAACAAATAAATAAATACAAATAAAATAAATAAAACTAGAGTAAACACATTGAAATAAATGGAACCTATGTTAATTGATACATCCCATGTTTTTCAATAGGGCTATTCAAGCTGGGACTAACACTGGATTTAGCTCCATAGACCCATCACTCTGTTGGCTAATAACACTACTACGATACAACAAAAAATACAGAATCTCATGTCATCTTAAAAACTATCAAAAGTTTCTGTTTTTCTAGGTGCAACATAACATGATACCTCCTTAAATGTACCAGTTGCTGTACCCAGGCAATGAGAATTACACCGTTCCTGTTTTGATCAATTGTGCAATACACTTTGTGGAAGTGTTTCATTAGTATAATTTTTACCATGGCATATTGAGCAGACATCAAGTTATGCAAGCAACAAGAGTTTAGCCAGTGTGCTGCAATAAAACTACACTAGACAAGACAATGAGAGCAATGCCCACATCATTGGTTGAATCAAGAAAGCCATGGACATGTATCCTCTTTTACATAATATCGGTAGTCAGTATCTTTGTTTCACAAGTGTTCAGATTTTTTGTGCTAGTATAGGAAGGTATCTACAGTTTCCATGTGCAAGCATAAAGCACCCTTCATTTCAATACGATGATATTTGGCTTGTGTAATGGCAAGCCAAAGACAACACAGAGTACTATTTTGGCAGAACATTATGATCTGTAATTTGAAACAGAATACTGACTGACATTTCCACCAGAAATATATAAAGAAGATATTTGTGAGATGTAGTTTGAACATGATTGTGAATGTATATGTGTTTTTATACAATGTGCAGAACTACACATAACTAAGAATGCAGCTGAAGAAATTATATTTTGCCCAGTGCTTAACACTGATATGCATGAAAAGAAACCTTGGTCAAGTATGTGGAACATAATGTTGCTGATTTTCAATTCAGGTCAAATGGAAGATTTAAACTGTGCCTTAGATGCTGGGCTCCTTTCAGCACCATCTTTATAAAAGCAGTTTTGCAAATATTTCCTTGGGGTTTTAAAAAGTAAGAAATATTCAGCTAGAAAGCCATTGAGACAGCAGTCTTTTCAATTATTATAAATATTAAATGATAATAATACAGGATAACAGCCATGCTTACATAAATCTGTAACTCAGTATTGCTAAAAATGATTTGGCACCCTCAAGAGCAAGAGAAAGGTTCTCCAAAAGGAAGCAAGAGAGGCTAAAGGAATGCATTAGCAAATGAAATTACAGTGCAGTGTCTAAA
Source organism: Bradypodion pumilum (assembly GCA_035047305.1). Lineage (NCBI taxonomy): Eukaryota > Metazoa > Chordata > Lepidosauria > Squamata > Chamaeleonidae > Bradypodion > Bradypodion pumilum. Next base: position 318,002,905 of record JAWDJD010000002.1, on the reverse strand, counting down.
ATTGGATCTTGTTGCTGGTCTTACAAGCTAAGATCTGGAAACTTTAAACTCTTGCTTCTCAGAGAAGCGTAGATATCTTGGTTTGAATATATTCTAACCGGTATCTGACTGCTCAGTATGTGGTTATAACCAACCACATTTACAGGAAACGTTTAGTGGGGCAATGAAGCAGAAGGCAGGCAGATATTTGTTCATTTCTGATCGGCCAGAATTCCTAGCCATACTTGTTTTATTGCTTTATGTGAATTCAGCCAATGTGCCAGGAAAGAGGGATACAACTTGAGAGGGGGGGGGGAATCTTTCTTTCCTTTCAGAAGTGCCACTTTTCTATATAAATATTCTCAGTCAATTAAGACATTCGTTAATCATGAAATTCTTTAAAGAAACTTCTAGGCTGCAGAAAGAATTGCAGAGTATTACAGCTGCCCCATACATGCCACAATATAAAACCCGTTTGATGTTCAATCTTGCCAAATGTTTGTGGCTAATATGATTTTGCACAACATTAAAGAGACACATATAAATGTATAAATGCCCTGATTAGACTTGGTTGGGCAAGAAATGTTAAGAACAATTTCATTATAAAATTGTAGTGATGGAAGGAATACTCACTAAAATCCTTGTTCTTGTTGATTTAGCCTATTTCAACTTGACAAGCTGCCTTGATGAGCGGTTCAAAAGCCCTGCAAGACTTGTAAATGTGAGCGAGCACCCTATTGAGACCACTGGGATGTGCCTCACTATCCTTCTAGGAAGGACGTGAAAGCAGCATTGTATGTGAGGACAAGACAAGTGAAAATTGCTAATAAATTGATAGAGGTGAAATGCTCCAGAATAGCTCAATAGGCTAAACTGACATCTGCTATTCTATATATGATGGAGTAGACTAAAAAGAAGTATCAGTTTTCCCTTGCTCCTCATTACTTAGAATGTTTGGCTGGTGGAGATAGAAGCATAAATGGCACTGATAGACACCTGTAACTCTTTCAATCAAAGGATGCCGATGACTCTCATCTGTAGTTGCCTCTTGAAATAAAGCACACTTGAGGTGAAAATTGAGGCTAGTGCATGATGGCAAAGAAGAACAAATCATTCTGTTTCTGAACCTGCATGTGTTTGCAGGCGCACCCCCCCAATAACGGACACAGACAACATTGAAAGTGGATAACAGCAAAGGGCCACATTTATTGATTCAATGCCCTAGTCCGAATTATAAATTTGTATTGGTAAAACGACCAATCATAATTCCTAAGGCAAGCAGGCCGAAGTAACACTGGTAAGGTACCACCCCAAAATTGCCAACGGCAATTGGTTACAATGTATCAATTTGTATCAATTTGTTTGTTAACAACAAACAAATTGTTGACCGTAGTCAATAACTAACTCATGACCCCACCCTCTGACGCGTATCCGTAAAATCACAGGGGTGATGCATGCTGGTTAGCAATCATCATCACCCCATCGCCTGGTTCGTCGTTGACCGGACAACGTTTAACTACTTTATTCCTGTCTAGTGTTGTCCAGTCAATTGCGAACCTGCCGGATACTTGTGGGTCATACTGTTTACCTTACCAGTGCTACCCGCCCATGTGACCAAAGTCAACAGTAGGAACGAAGAAAGACCCCTATATCAAACCATAGCAACAGTGTGGGATGGGCAAAAAAGCCAGGACCCGAAGCCAATATGGGTCCCAACCAAAAATTCCCACCCGGCCCCGAAGCGACCATGATCACACTGTTAACTAGGGAGGGGGTGGAGGGGAAAAAACTTCTCCGCTCCGTCGCTGAGGCAAAATGGCAGCTCGGCTGCCTCGTGGCCACCCCTTTTATAAGGGAGCTGGCCACGCCCCTAACTACCCGGATTCTCTGTCCTGTGGGGGGGGGCCCGCAAAGGGCGCGGCGGCCATTTTGGCGCCGCGCTTGCATTTTGTGATTTTCATTCATAAGTCCATTCTGCACATTTCCACATCAATCTTTGAGAGTTTTCTTTTTAAAACTGAATTTTTTTTTCATTTGGTTCAGAAAATGCAACTTTTCCATAAAATACTCATTCACCCTAAGACACACATTTCTGTAAGTAATTTAAGCCTTTTATACCTTTTTTGGTATGCATTTAACTTACACAAGGTATAATTTTATACAACACTGGGATGTTTTCTTAGCTAAGAACTATATTAAAAAATTGTGGAGAAGTGAAAAGTCGATAATAACTTCCGACTGAGCTGCCTATCAATTTGGGAAACGCAAATTACATCAACATGAATGAAATACTCAAACATTTTACATTCCCTGAATACTGTAAACTTTACCCCTTCTTTTTTTAATTTTAAAAACAAGGAGCATACAGTATTTCATCCTATGACCAGGAAGGGGGGGGGGAGGGGGAGGAATCCCCTGTCAAAAAGGTTCTCTCCCACACAACTTCTTTCTCCATGTCTAGGCCAGACATGAAACTGCCAAAATAAAGGCACCTTTTGGTGGGTTTATTCTGCTGTTTCCTTTACCTGACCTAGTGTGAGAAAGATTAGCTGGCAATACAAGATTGCCATTACCAGGCTATGCCCGATTGTGGTTCAAAAATACCACAATATCCGAGGAGGCTCTTTTAGTATAACCCCTCTCCCCACAACTGACTATAGGGGATACTCCTCAATGCCAGGCTTTTGTGAATTTTAATGTTATTTCTCCTGCACCCGTATTCTCTGAAACTGTTTATAAAATGGTAGCACTGCCAGAATTGATAAAGTTAATGTAAGTAAGAGTGTTCTGAAAAACTTTGCTGCAAAGTATGCAGAATATTTTCTTTAAGTAAGACAAACAAGCACACAGGGGTTTAATGGCTATTGTAGGAATAAGATTTTCTACAGAGGCCACCTATACTATCTATATTGTCAAAACTATCAATAACAGTATCCAATTGTTTATTATGGTGACAATTTTAAGGATGACTTTGAGCACCAGGCCTATTGTATTGCTCAGAGGAGCCTTTTCTCCTTCACCCCTGAGGTATTGTGGGTATTTGTATTGAGAACCCTTATAAATCTTTTGTCTGAGCTGAATTAGAGACCCCTGCTGTGGCAAAGCTTGATGAGGCAAGCTAAATTACATGACTTGCTTTTGTGCTGTGAAATACTTGTATTATCTTAAATGTCACAAGCCTGATGAAATATCAAATCACAGGATTTACAACTTTATAAAAGCAAAGCTTGCCCAAATAATTATTGCAGCAGGAGAAGATCCATTTTCCCTATCTTTCTCTTCCCTCCTCACTCATTAGACCCCTTGAGTTTAGAGACGGATTTCTTCTAAGTAGCTGAAAAACAACCTATCTACACATTCCAATAAATATGTAGGTCAAATATACTGCTCAGAAGTTACAAGGGTCTATAAGTGAATTTTACCCTTCGACTCAGGAAAACTTTACTTGAAGCCATCTCAAAGACATCTCTTTCACTGTATTGTACCAGTTCAGAATGAGAACTATCAGATAGAAATTGTGAGGCATAAGGTGTCTTCTAGATATACATAAACCGCTGCCGCCACCACACGGGAGGACTTTCCCACCCCTTCCCGGAGACTCTACATTGCCCGGGGAGGTGAAGCAGGTGCTGCCACTGCCTTCCAAGCCTCACCTGCTCGGAAGGCAGAAAAGCCACCACCGCCGCTGCACAGAAGGACTTCCCTGCCCCTCCCTGGTGCCTCTCCATCGTCCGGCGAAATGTTTTTGTGGCATTCTATTTGGACTTGCTAGCCTTGTTGAGCCTTGGGTCCGTTTTGTGCTGGCGAGCCTGGGCTCTGTGATTTGTAGATTTGTATTGCTGCTTTTATGTATTGTAGATTTGTATGAAATGTGTTTTACATGTATTTGGTTATCTTGTATACTTTATTGGTTGTATCGCTTTTCTGCTGCTGTCTGCATGCTCTGTTGTTAACCGCTCTGAGTCGCCTTGTAGCTGAGAAGAGCAGGATAAAAATTAAAAGTGATGATGATGATAAATCCCTCAGGGATATTACTCTACACATTCATGTATTTTCAGTTAAGGATCCTTCCACCCCCAAATTATTTCTTTGGAAATAACTTTGGAAGAGAAAACAAATTGAAAAAGAAGAATTAATGTCTCCTAATGAGAACTAATCGAAGAACAATTTCCAGGACAGCAATCTGGTGTCTTTTAGACAACACTCATAATTCCTGAACACTGATTTTGCTGGATGGAGTTGGTCTTTCTTTATTTCTCTCAGAACCTTGCATAAATCAAAATTGTGGTAATATATGAAAAATTCAAAAACAAATTAAAATATTAAAACAATTAGACTATTTTTGTGCAGAAGCAAGCTACTTCAATAGTATTATTTCTGCAATTTACTAGATCTTCTTCTGTATATGTGGTGGTGCACAAATTGCATGCTCATCAATGCTGCATTGATTTCATTTCTCCAAATTCACAGAACATTTGTTCAAGTAGCCCCCTCTTACTTGATTATTCTTTGAACCTTCCACTTTGCTTCAAAGTCTATTAAGTAACTTCCAGATGGTCCAGCCAGAATCTTGTCCTAGAGAGAGACACTCTTCAGGAATTATCCATTCAACAGGGTGTATTGTTTTTGCTCTCTATATCTGTAGGCTTAACCAGCCTTTTCTGGTTTAAAAGTTAGAGCTTGAGAGGTGTACAGAAACTTCTCCTTGATTTTGGCCATTATCAAGGGGGTTAGTGTCTATGAAGTGGGTGCCTTTGGTGCTGTGTTACTTTATTTCATTCATTATTTGCTAGCACCTCTGTAATGAAATGAATTATACCCTTTGCTTTAGCCTAATCCAAGATGGGGAATTTCGTGTGTAGGAGTCCCTTCACACCAGGTCTGATATGTAAACTATATGGTTTAGAAGAACCAAAACTTAATGTGTGTTTGACATGTCATGCTGTAAGATCATTGGTTGGAATCCCTAAGGAGGAGGGCCACAAGGTGGACCATTTGGGAGGAGATATAAGCCAGATGGTGGGGGCTGAGAGAGAGACACACTCTGGAATGCTATGCTTTTAAACTGCAAAAAATGTAGAGGCTTGAGAGAAAGGGGGCCCCCTGGGCAACCCCTTGAATAACCAGCTTTCTTTATTTCTTTGTTTTGAAATGTTTTCTAAGCTTTTGATGCTTTATTCTGAACTTTGCTCTGATTTCAATATACAGTCTTTTAAAATACCTTAAGAGACTTGGAGTGGTTATTTGGCTCAACACTACCTTATCTACACATATCTATATGCCTGGGTTGTCCAGCCAGGGAGCTGCAACTCAGAAGAATGATATGGCCTACTCGAGAGTAAGACACCCTATCGTTACAACCTCTCAATTATTTTCATAGGGGAAATGTCAGATTTTTTAAAGTGGGGGTGGGTTTCAGACAGCCAGTAATAAGCCTGCACAAATCACTAAGAGCTACATTTACTTGTTTGACATAGACTGATTTATACTACATGACACCAGCATATTCTGCTGTGGAGTAGCACTAAGCTATTCTTCTTGTGTTTGGGTGTGCACCCCAGTCTACACCAACCAGTTTCCTAAGTATGTTATAACACTGTTTTTTGTAGGTCAGGGTTCAATTCAGAGTGACACCCAAACATTCCAGAAGCATCATAAAAGATCCAAGAAAAAAAGATCTGCAGAAGATAGCAAAAGTGGAAGATGGACCACATGAAGAGAGGAAGTTGGTTATTCTATAACTTTCTCAAGGTGTTGTTTGTTCTGCAATAGTGATTGGAATATCAATATAGCCAAGAAATAAAAGTTGACAGTGTCAAACGAACACATGGTGGCTTATAGAAATATGTGAAACTGAATGTGAAATCTTTTATTTAATATGTGGAATATTAGAACTTGGAAATTGGCTTGATAATACATTGTTTTTTATTATTAATAATTCTCTCACATTTTGTTAATGATGTAGCACTTTTGCTTGAATAAATAAAAGAAAAAATTGCAATGAGATGTATGTCTCCTGCTTTTGAAAATTTCAAAGAGTATCATGCTGTGTTAAAAATAAAATATGCAAAAGCTTTCATAAGGTTAGGTAGAATTTATGACGAACAACAATAGAGTTTTTAACACTAAAAACTCAGAAACACACGTAATTGAAAATAACTTTTAGCTTTTTGTGATTCTAAAAAAAACTTGAACTCTCTGGATAAAATAAATAGTGTTTTAAATGGTTATATATGCCATTCTGGGAGATTTATAGAGTTTAATCATAGTCCTATGAGTATTACATTTGCTATATAATCTTGAATAACTATTCATAATCCCCACCAAAGATACTTAAAAGTTATTTAAACTAGTGATAGCTTGATTAGAAAGGAGATTAATTTTTAAAGGATGCTGCAAAGAGTAAATTAATGGACTCCAAATGTTGTTTTTTCTTTTTTTCAAAACGAAAAAGTACTCTGTAATGAAAGGCTTTAGCGAGGAGTTGGCCTCAGGAACATCCTATCTTTTAATTAGGTTGTTTCCTCTGAAAAATTATTCTGTTCTTTTTAAAATTGCCTTTAATATTTTTTGGTTGAAGAAAAAAACAACACTATTTTCACAAAGCTGGAAACAAGCACATGTACATTTGACTGCCATCAGTTCTTCTTGCCATACTGGAATGTTCTAAAAAGGCACTTCATTGGTGGTTGGGGGAAGAGGAAAACTAAACAACATCTGTAAAATAAACATATTGGGCTTACTGGTAAAAAGGTCTCCCTTGCTTGAAAGCCAGTCCTGTCTGACTCTAGGGGGCGGTGCTCCATTTACAGCTGAAGAGCCAACACAGTCTTCATCTACAGATGTTTCCATGGCCTTGGGGTGGGCATGAAATGGAGTTACTTTTTTCACCCAAGTGGTACCTATTTATCTATCTGCAGTTTGTTGCTTTCGAACTGCTAGGTTGGCAGAAGCTGGGACAGATGATGGGCACTCAATCCATCATGCAGTACTCAGGTCTCAAACTGCTGACCTGCCGAACTTCCAGTTGCCAAACTCAGAGTGTTGATCACTAAACCACCACCACTTACCATAACATATTTATTTGCTTGAAATCTTAAACGTGCCTTTCCTAACCTGGGATAGGAGAGGCAAAATTGTATGCATATCTCAAGGTACTTAGATGAGACCTGGATTCTATTGGTATACTGCCTACCCTCGTTTATAACAGTATCCCTTTCTGAACTAGCCACATTGATCTAAGCTTGGGGATGTCAACTTCAATCATGGAACTTCCTTGTTTAATGTGGCTCAGGACTTCATGTCTTTCATGATGCCCATACCCCAAGTGGTACTTGACCTCAAACTGTGTATAATGATAGTGCTCTGGATATGAAGGAACCCCTTACATTTTCATTGTCATTGATATTGCTTTTGTTTGCATATAAGATGCACTCCCCCTCTTAAAATTCACTTGATAAATGGAGTGTGTCTTATATGCTGGTAATCAAAATTATCAGTGGCTGGAGCCAGGCAGGTAGGAGCCCTCTTTCCCCCCATTCCACTCTCCCCGGCCGCTGGTGGCCAGTGGCTGTGGGATGGGGGGAAATCCCATTTTGCTGGGGTTGAATGGGGTGGAAAGATGGCTCCTTTGAATCCCCCCCCAACCCACAGTCACTGGCAACCAGCAGCCTGGGTGGAGGGAATGAGATGGAAAGAGGACTCCTTTAAAGTCTCCTTTCCCCCGGCTGTTGGCAGCCAACGGCTATGAGATAGGGGAAAACAGATTTCAAAGGAGCCCTCTTTCCACCCCAAAAAATGGGCTACCTCCCATCCCACAGTCATTGGCTGCCAGCAACCAGAAGTCAGGGCAGAGGGGGGAATGGGATGGAAAGAGGGCTCCTTTAAAGCCCTTTTTCCCAATCCCACAGCCACTGGACACTCTCCTGTAATTAATTTTGAAAAATCATGAAAAATGTAGAAAATTGTTTTTTCCTTTAAAATGTCTATAAAAAATGAAGTGCATCTTATATCCTGACGCAGCAAATACAGTAACTCCCTAATTGTGTAGCATGGCTGGCTGGCTACAAGAATGCTGATGCTGCCAATGCTGCCACCAGACTCTTTCCTCAGCCGGCCACGGCCTTGAGGGAAAGAAGGGACAGCTGTGTGGCCTGGCCAGCCAGCTAAAAGAATGCTGACGCTGCCAATGCCACCAATGCCACCAATGGACTCTTCCCTCGGCCGGCCCTGGCCTTGAGGGAAAGAAGAAACAGTTGTGCAGCCCGGCCAGCTGGCTAAGTAAACGCCGATGCTGCCAACACCGCTACCAGACTCTTCCCTCGGCCAGTCCCAGCCTTGAGGGAAAGAAGGAGCAGCTGACACCACCGCTTTCACTGCTGCCGAACTTTTTCCCTTGGCCATTCAGCCTGGAGGGAAGTGAACAAGTCTGAGTTTTTGCAATGTATTTTTTCTCCACCACCCCCTGCATTTGTTGTTGTTCAGTCGCACAGTCGACTCCGACCCTTTGCGACCCCATGGACCATTTTCCTCCAGGCGCCTCTGTCCTCTACCATCCCCCTCAGCCCTCCCAGCTCTGTGCCCATTGTGTCTACAATACCATCTAGCCATCTCATCCTTGGCCTCCCCCTTCTTCTTTTGCCCTCCACCTTTCCCAACATCAATGCCTTCTCAAGTGAATCCTCCCTTCTCATTTGATGTCCAAAGTACTTTAGCTTCATCTTTACTATTTGACCTTCCAATGAGCAGTCAGGGTTAATTTCTTCTAAGATTGACCTATTTGTTCTCCTCGCTGTCCAGGGGACTCTCAAAACCCTCCTCCAACACCACATCTCAAAGGCATCTATTCTTCTACGTTCAGCCCTCCTAATTGTCCAGCTCTCACATCCATACATCACCACTGGGAAAACCATTGCTTTGACTATTCTAATTTTTGTTTGCAATGTGATGTCTCTGCTTTTCACTATGTTCCCCAGGTTTCTCATCGCTTGTCTCCCAAGAATCAGTCGCCTTTTTATTTCATGGCTACAATCCCCATCTGCAGTGATCTTTGATCCTAAGAAAGTAAAATCTGTCACTGCTTCTACTTCTTCCCCGTCTATTTTCCAGGAACTGATGGGGCCTGTTGCCATTATCTTGGTTTCCTTGATATTGAGTCTCAAGCCAGCTTTTGCACTCTCCTCCTTCAGCCCAATCAAGAGATTCTTTAGGTCTTCCTCACTTTCTGCCATTAGGGTGGTATCGTCTGCATATCTCAGATTGTTGATGTTTCTCCCAGCAATTTTGATCCCATATTGTGATTCCTCCATCCCTGCACTGCGCATTATGTGCTCTGTGTATAGGTTGAATAAGCATGGTGACAAAATGCAGCCTTGTCTTACTCCTTTTCCTATTCCAAACCACTCTGTCATTCCCTGTTCTGTCCTAACTGTTGCTTCTTGGTTCATGTACAGATTTCTCAGGAGGCATATGAGGTGCTCTGGTATTCCCATCTCTTTAATTACTTGCCACATCTTGTTGTGGTCCACACAGTCAAATGCCTTAGTGTAATCAATAAAACAAAAGTAAACTTGTTTCTGATATTCCTTTGTTTTCTCCATGATCCAGCGTATGTTGGCAATGTGGTCTCTAGTCCCCCTGCCTCTTCTGAAACCAGCCTGCACCTCTGGTAATTCTCTCTCCACATGTTGCTGTAGTCTATCCTGTATTATCTTGAGCATCACTTTGCTGGCATGTGGGATGAGCGCGATTGTTCGATAATTTGAGCATTCTTTGGCATTGCCCTTTTTTGGGATTGGGACGTATACTGATCTTTTCCAATCCTGTGGCCACTGTTTTGTTTTCCAAATCTGCTGGCATATTGAATGCAGTAATTTGACGCCGTCATCTTTTAGCGCTTTGAAGAATTCAACTGGGATTCCATCATCTCCACTAGCTTTGTTGTTTGCAGTGCTCTTTAGGGCCTTTATGACTTCGCTCTCCAGGATGTCTGGCTCAAGTTCAATTTCTTCATCATTGTGACTATCAGGAGTGTTGATGTCCTTTTTGTAAAGTTCCTCTGTGTACTCTTTCCATCTTTTCTTAATCTCTTCTGCATCAGCTAGCTCCTTTCCGTTTTTGTCCCTTATCATGGTCATTTTTGCTTTAAATGTTCCCTTGATTTCGCCGATTTTTTTGAAAAGATCTCTGGTTCTGCCTCTTTTGTTATTTTCCTCCATTTCTCTGCACTGTTCTTTTAGGTAGTTTTCCTTATCCCTCCTTGCTTTTCTTTGAAATTCTGTGTTCAACTGATTGTAGTTTTTCCTTTCTCCTTTGGCTTTTGCGTTCCTTCTTTCCTCTGCTATTTTAAGAGCCTCATCAGACAACCACTTTGCTTTCTTACTCTTCTTTTCTTTTGGTATGGTTTTCTTTGCGGCTTCCTGCATGATGTCCCTCATCTCCGTCCATAATTCTTCTGGTACTCTGTCTACTGAGTCTAAGCCATTAAATCTGTTCAGCACCTCCACCGCGTATTCTTTAGGGATGCTGTCTAGGTGATATCTTTCTGGTCTCCGTGTTTTCCCTATTTTCTTTAGTCTAAGCCTGAATTTTGCGATCAGTAGGTTGTGATCTGAGCCACAGTCTGCTCCAGGTCTTGTTTTTGCTGACTGTATGGAGGTTCTCCATCTTTGGCTGCAGAGTATGTAGTCAATCTGGTTTCGGTGTTGTCCATCTGGTGATGTCCATGTGTAAAGTCGCCTCTTGTGTTGCTGGAAGAGAGTGTTTGCTATGACCAGTGCGTTCTCTTGGCAGAACTCTATCAATCTTTGCCCTGCTTCATTCTGTGTTCCAAGACCAAATTTGCCTGTTATTCCCTCCACTTTTTGATTTCCTACTTTGGCATTCCAGTCTCCTAAAATAATTTGGACATCATTTCTTGGTGTCTGTTCTATGAGGTGTTGTACGTCCTCATAGAACTGGTCCATTGTGGCTTCATCTGCACCAGTGGTTGGTGCGTATATTTGGATCACAGTGACATTGAAAGGTTTGCCTTGAATTCTGACTGACATCATTCTGTCATTTTTAAGGTTGTATCCCATTACTGCTTTTCTCACTCTTTTATTGACAATTATGGCTACTCCATTTCTTCTAAGGTTTTCTTGTCCACAGTAATAGATATGATGGTTTCCCGAGCTGAATTCCCCCATCCCTGTCCATTTGAGCTCACTGATTCCCAAGATGTCAATGCTTATTCTTTCCATCTCATTTTTTACCACTTCCAGTTTACCTTGGTTCATTGATCTCACATTCCATGTCCCTATACAGTATTGCTCCTTGCAACATTGCATTTCCCCTCCCCCCTTCCTGTCCCTCCCCTTTCTCCCCTCTGAGGTGTTAAGCATCCTGTATCACCTAGTCTGCTCCTTTGTTTTGCCTTTTGTTTTGGTCAATAGGGTTCTCTTGGCAAGATTTTTGGCGTGGTTGCCGGTGTCTACGCCATTTTTCCCTCCTCATACATTTTATCACAGTTTTTAAAAGTTTAAAACATTTTAGACAACATATTGTCATGCATATTATCACACTTTATACACTTTATACACAGTCTCTATGTCAATTTCTGTATTTAGATAGTGTAAAGTCTCTATGTCAGTTTCTATATTAAGTCTTCTACATCTGCATATCAGGTACTTATCCTTTGCCAGGGACTCTGAGTCTCGCCCCCTGCTTTTCCTCCTCTGCCCTCTTCCCGTCTTTCAGTTGGTCTTCTCTTGGCCTTTCCGCTGCTCAACCGGTCCTCCTCCTACTCCTCTTCCTCACCCCCCCCGGCTTGGGGTGGTTGCCCGGCGGTCGCGCGGCTGGCCCTTCCGCCGCTCGCTCACCCTGCTGGCTGGCTGGCTCTCCTCCCCACCCCCCGGCTGAGGGTGGTTGCCCGGCGGCCTCGCGGCTGGCCCTTCTGCCGCTCGCTCACCCTGCTGGCTGGCTGGCTGGCTCTCCTCCCCACCCCCCGGCTGGGGGTGGTTGCCCGGCGGTCGCGCGGCTGGCCCTTCCGCCGCTCGCTCACCCTGCTGTGGCTGGCTCTCCTCCCCACCCCCCGGCTGAGGGTGGTTGCCCGGCGGCCTCGCGGCTGGCCCTTCCGCTGCTCGCTCACCCTGCTGGCTGGCTGGCTCTCCTCCCCACCCCCCGGCTGGGGGTGGTTGCCCGGCGGTCGCTCGGCTGGCCCTTCCGCCGCTCGCTCACCCTGCTGGCTGGCTGGCTCTCCTCCCCACCCCCCGGCTGAGGGTGGTTGCCCGGCGGCCTCGCGGCTGGCCCTTCCGCCGCTCGCTCACCCTGCTGGCTGGCTGGCTCTCCTCCCCACCCCCCGGCTGGGGGTGGTTGCCCGGCGGTCGCGCGGCTGGCCCTTCCGCCGCTCGCTCACCCTGCTGGCTGGCTGGCTCTCCTCCCCACCCCCCGGCTGGGGGTGGTTGCCCGGCGGTCGCGCGGCTGGCCCTTCCGCCGCTCGCTCACCCTGCTGACTGGCTGGCTCTCCTCCCCACCCCCCGGCTGGGGGTGGTTGCCCGGCGGTCGCGCGGCTGGCCCTTCCGCCGCTCGCTCACCCTGCTGGCTGGCTGGCTCTCCTCCCCACCCCCTGGCTGAGGGTGGTTGCCCGGCGGCCGCGCGGCTGGCCCTTCCGCCGCTCGCTCTTGAAATATGTATTGTTCTTGAAATGTTTTTTATATTGTGTTAATGTGATACTTTGTAACTGCAATTTGTGATACTCTATTTCTTTGTTAGCCACCCAGAGTTGCATTGAGAGTCAAATAATAATAATAATAATAATAATAATAATAATAATAATAATAATAATAATAATAATAATAATAATAATAATAATAATAATAATAATAATAATAATAATAATAATAATAATAATAATAATAATAATAATAATAATAATAGGGTTTACCTAAACAGATTCTCTATACCAGTGGTTTCCAACTGCGCCCCACAGGAGGGCAATTTGATTTTTAAGGAGGGCAATATGACAATGAGTTATTAATAGTGAATGGCCTTTAGGCATCCTCCATGTGAAAAGGAGTTCACTTTTTGAATAATAATAATTATATGTCACGGGGGGAGGGGTCAAGATTTTAGAGATGCTTAGGTGGGGAATGACCAAAAAAAGTTGGGAATCACTGCTCTATGGAATGGAAAGCCAATGAAGATGGTTCACATGAGGCTTCTGGAATGATCCTGTTGCAATGCCAGGCAATGTTGTTGAAGCTTACATTGAACTCTGCAATAGGAAATGACCAGGAGGATGATATAATCCCCCCCCCCCCAGACATCCTCTACCATGGAGTGAATCAAAATAGTTCTCTGGTTTACTAGGGTGTTTTTCAAACTGTTTGTAAACCACATTTATTGGAAGAAAGGTGGGAGATCTTTTTAAAAATCAATAGAAACAAAAATATTAAATTAAAAAGCTGAGAGAGCAAATGCATCTTTGACATTTGGGTGTGAACACACTAGTGAACTACTCCTTAGCTTTGGAGTATCACCAAAGTAGACCACCAGTGACAGTGTAACTTTGGTGGAGCCCATGAAAAAGAGATCTTGGGTATTTTTTCTTCTAAAATGGATTTAAGGATCAAATGAGGGCCAGAGATTCAGAAGCCACTCCTTCACCACTGGTGGTCTGAACTTCAGAGTAGTAGATGGTTTGGAAGACCAATTTCTAAGACTGAAGTCTTATATTCATGAATTCCATCAGGCAGGTGCAAATGGTACCCACTTTCCCTCCAGAGAAGAGGCATAGTATGTCTGTTCTTCTTTTGTGTCTGCCGCCCATGCCTCCATGTCAGCTGGTTCTGGCCAAATGAGCTTAGCAATACAGACCATCTCCTTTATTTATTGCTGTGAATGGCTGAATAGAACAACACTTGTTCCAATGCAGCTGACAGTAGTTTTTGCATAAAGAATATTTCCTGCATCCATATGATTAATATTTAAGTTCATTATCTTGAAATAATTATGAGCACAGAATTTTCTTCTGATGACCCAGAAAGCAAAAGCAAATGAGAAATAAGTATAATCAGATATTCAGTTATTTGGAAAGCCTGCTGAAAGCACTGAATTCAGTTTCCCCCTCTAGTCTGACATTTGTCCTCCTTGAATCTGATCCATGCTTCATACATGACACCACAATCTTGGAGAGAGAGAAAAAACAACCTATTTAAAGTAAATCAGTGAGTAAACAAAACAAAAAGACAAAAACATTGTGGCACCTTAAAGACTAACTGCTGTATTTTAATATTAGCTTTCATGGATCAAGTCCACTTTGTGAGACTAATGTTAAAATACGGCAGTTAGTCTTTAGGGTGCCACAACATTTTGCCTTTTTTGTTTTGTTTACTCTCTGATACGATTGCACAGACTAACACGGCTACCACTTCAACCAAAAATAAATAAATAATCTGTTCAAAGTGTGCCCTAATTAATACTCTATACAGCAAAGAGTTGAACAGGTTTTTGTTTTGTTTTAAATGCAGGGTTGATTAACAGACACAAGAAAAGAAAAGGAAAAGAGAGATGTCTCTTGGTATCAGAGAGAAACCTGCCCCCTCCTTCAAACCAGAAGAAAAAACATCCAATAAACAACCTTTTCTTTTCTTAAAGTGTTTTATCTTAAGTGTACAACACCATTGTATTTCTTTGAAACATAATTGCAAATAGCTCTAAAATTATGGAGAAATTTCCTATCAAGCTTACTGTGCAGTACAATCAGATCAAATAGTGTATGGGGAGAAAGCGGCACAAGAATGTGTTAATAAAGCAGGTGCAGGTAGCAAGAAAAGAAGCAACAAGAACAAACCCACATTGTAAATCAAATTCAACAATGGTAGGGGTGTCACAGCAAGTAGAGACAAATGAAGAGGTGATGCTTTGTTATGGAAATGGAAAGATTTCTTTGAGTCTTGGCTTGTGAAGCACTCCAACGGAATTTGGAAAGAGATGGAAAATTGCATTTTCGATATCAGAAAGAAGGGGTGGTTTTAACTTTGGCTCAGGTTATTTTAAGACACTTCTGTGAGTAGACACTTCTGTAGAAAGTTACTGTGCCAAGACCATGGCCTCTTTCATACATACTATAACTATAAATGTATATGAAAGCAGACATACTGTAGAGTGGAATAAATTCTGTCCTTTTTAGGCACCTACTAGGAAGGCATTCATTTTCATCTGTAATTTTACCACCACTGGTAAAATCTTTTCGTATTACTTATGACTGTGTGTTGAAAATTACTGAATAATAAACTTATTCAATGAACTAATGAAATGCTTGTAGAAAAATTCCAGTTTTTCCCTTTATATTTTATAACTTATATTTAATAACTACCTGTATTTTTATTTCTTTTTATAACATACATCAAAAATCACAATATCTATTCATTTCGATTTACTTCAATTCCTTTAGTTACCCCATTTCTCTTCCAAAATTTTGCATCTGTTAGCTTTATAGGTAACATCCAGAATAAAAAGTTACTTTTAGGTATAATCTTCATTTTAAATAGCAAATCCTCTTGAACCATGATAAACCTGATCTCCTATAAGTATTTAATTTTTCCCTTCACCTGTTTCAGTTTAACATAATTAACTTTCTTCTGGTCCTGCTTATTCTTGGTAATATATATTCCAAAATGCTTAAAACTTAATTTTAATTTTGGTGTTAAAATTTTCTTGTTCCATTTTATTTGTAAGCCCATTATTTCCTCCAAGTTTTTCAAATGGCACTTAATATTACTCATAACCTTTACTGGTTCTTCAATAGTTAACAAGGTATAATCTACAAACAAATTCATCTTAGTTTTTTCCTTATGTCCTATACCATTTTTAACCTCATCCTCTCTTATTACATTTGGCAGAAATTCTATCATCAACATAAATAGAACCGAAGATAAGGGACGTCCTTGCCTAGTACCAAATATATATATTTGTTCAGTTATTTTATTGTTTACTATCACTGAAGCTATATTATAAAAATATATTTGTTGCATAACGTGTTGAAATTGTGTTCCATTACTTTAATCAGCTTCAATAATGCTAGCCATTCCAAGGCTTTAAAAATATCTAAGGCTACTATACCTGCTGTCATTTTCTTCTCATTTATATACCACTTTAGCTCTGCTTAAGCCACCAAGAAGTCTTAGCTGTGGAGCACCCTACTTGAGGAGCTGTACCAAGCCCCATCCCTAGACAAATTTAGGAAACCTCAAAATCTTACTGTTTAGGAAGGCTTTCAAAATACCATATTCTAAAGGCCAGCTAGTTTAGTTGTTCGTTTAATTTAGTTTAATACTTTATTATTTGTTGTTTACCAGAAATGCTATGTGTGTGTGTGTGTGAATAATAGCCATTAACTAAATTTATCATTTTGCTTCTTCTTCTGCTTTGATGTACCTTCTTCCAATTGCTGCTCATGATGGCCGATCTTCCTATTCAATTTCTTTTCCTCTTCTTCGTCCTCAAAACTAGAACTACAATTTTCTTCAACTCACAGATACTTTGCTTCTTTATCTCTTTAAATGTCTTCACTACTAAATCTGCCAAATTTCATAGAAAAGCATCCTTGAGCTCTTTAAAATCTACTTTAAAATTCTGCCCCTTTGCCATTTCTTTGACTCACTCTCAAATTTACATTCACTGAAGTGGAGAAAGGCACCTATCTGAGGGTTTTTCTCAATAAACACTGTGGATCCTTAAACCACATTCTTCTTACCATAAAACACTTAAATATAGTCCCTTCTTTCCTTGCTTGTAGCTATCTTAGCATTTCTGAAAAAGCCTAGTACAGTATATATTAATTTCATGTCAGAAATTATTCTGGGTTGAAAGGATTTTTGTTGAAGAAACTCCACTCAGGGGACGCCTGAATGAGGCTCCTTTCATGTCCCCAAAAAGCCTAGTGCAGCAGCGGGAGCTCTATCCTTATTAAGCAAAATGGAGATGTAATGCAAAAGAAACAAAACCAAAGCTCAGTAAAATAAAAAAAAATAACAATCCAGACCACACTTTATCAATACCAAAGCTCCATGAGCATACCTGTCAACCTTCCCGATTTGGCCGGGATTACCCCGTAAATTGACGTCGATTGACGTCATAACCCGGCCCCCGCTGCCAAAACCCCGTAATTTGGCAGTGGGGGAAATGCTTTCCGTGCATGCGTGGAAGCGCTACGTCGCTTGCATAAGGGCTGCGCAAGCGGCATAGCGCTTCCACACATGTGTGGAAGGGATAAAACCTTTCCACGCATGCCTGGAACGCGACCTGCGCACAAGCGATGTGCGCAGGTCCCGTTTTTCCGGAGCCGCGGGTTGATAGGTATGTCCATGAGCCTTCTTGATTTTAATAAACTTTAAAGCTTACCCTTACATAGCTTAATTATTGTCCATTGTCCATATCACATTTATCAATGACTTTAGAAAAAGGAGATAACTTATGGAACTGTCTTTCTTTCTTTCTTTTCAAACCTTCTGATACAATGAGCCACCATCTTCTAGCAGGAATTTATTCACATAAACTGACCACTTTTCTCCCCTATCTCCTTTATTAGGCTTTCATTCTACAGTACATAACAGTGTGTGTGTGTGTGTGTGTGTGTGTGTGTGAGTGTGTGTGTGTGTGTGATAGCTGTCAAGTATCCCTTATTGGCCAGGAAAACCCCTTATTTTATCCTCTTTCCCGCCATCATCCCTTATTAATTAGACTGCAATGCCCTATTGCCACCATTGGAGGGCAGCACAGGATAAGCATAGCTGTCAAGTATCCCGTATTTGCCAGGAAATTTCCCTTATTTCCAAATCCAAAACTTGACAGGTATGGTGTGTGTGTGTGTATGTGTGTGTGTGTCTGAGATGGATAGAGAAATATATTTATGGCCTAGCCATACAGGCAGCAGAAACATGCCCCTCATGTTCTCAACCAATTAAAGGATCATGGAATTTTATGATTCTATCCCTGCTGTACCTTTAAGACATATGGTACAGTAGATAGAGCCTGAGACTAGAACTCAAGAGGCTGGGGTTCAAATCCCCATTTGGCCATGGAAACATACTGGAAGATATGTTGTGTCCAAATGCTTTATTGCTTTAATTCTGCAATCACCATTAAGTCTTTGCTGTAAAAGCGCGCCCTTTCTGTAAGGCGTCACATTCGTATTGTTGTTAGTGTAATCTGATTGGTTCTAACACAGGTCTCCCGTGTTATCAAAAGCCCGGGCAAATGTATCACTGTAACTGCCATTAGGTGTGTATATAAGTAGCTACCTTGTCCCTTGTTTTCCCAGTCTGAACAAGCCTTACCTGAGCTGATAATAAATCACTGATGTTTAACCCCGAACTTGCTGTCGTGTTGCTAATTACTCTCGGACTCAACAGGATAGCAATGGAAAGCCACCCTTTGAACTTCTCGCATACCCTGAAAGCTCTGGTATAGTTGCCCTAAGTCAGAGGCAACTCAACAAGTAACAACTATTGTGCTTTTAACATAAATATTTAATATGCTCCTATAAAGGCTTGTATTAAAAGGTGATGTCAGAAATGAAAATTGTAAAGAAGTTTACCGAGGTAATTGTAGGTGGATTTTCTGTTGCTATAAAAATGTCTTTATTTCCATTCCAACATATTTTTAAATTGTGATGTAATTATTTTGGCAGATATTTCAAATATTAAATTTCTCCTTTCCTAGTATTACATGCCCACAGAAATTTGCTTTATACTATGAATTTTGCATTATTTAAAGCACTACAATGAATACAATTGTGTCAGAATCCAATTGGAAATTTATGTTTCTGTGCACCCTGCAACAAAAATAGCACCTCATTTTATTAGAAGCAAGCTGCCTCCACAACTTATACAATTTGACTTATTTAAAACATAAATCATCTGTCAGATTCTAGCCTTGGATTTATAATGTTTTACATAGATATTTTGCCCCTAGTATATTTCAACTGACTGTCTTTTATTTTCCTCCACAAAATCCAGACAGCTAAAAACTTTGGATATGTGTTTGCATCAATATTAACTTGCACTTTTTTTTAACCAACTTTAGTGAAAGAATGTAGCTACAAGACCAAAGTGATGCTGGAAAGGTACCAGTATTGCTGTTTCAGCTGCCACCTTTGGCTTCAAGGCAAATGTTACATATGCTTAGGTACAGAAAGATTTCTATTCAGAGGAATAAAGACATAAGCAGGTAGGCTTCAGGAAAGAGGGTGTCAATGTGCATGACTGTGGTACTGAAGGTCAAGAGAGGGAGGCAGAAATGGCCCTGCTATTTTAAACCCTCAGCCCACCCCTGATCTAAAGGACAAAATAAATCTAGAATTCTTCACTAATAAAAAATTCAAGGGAAAAAAGCATGAATAAGCTGTTGTGTCACCACCAATTAATCATCACATCAATCAGCTGTTCTCTTTAAACACCAACTCCATGAATTGTGAGAACTACAATATACTGTCTTCTCTTTGTCTATGAATCTGCCATGTTCAACCATAACAAGTATTTAATAATAGCTTGCAAAATATACTATTTAATGATTGGTGCATTGGCTTGAATATGCTTTAGCGTATGTTGGTATTTCTGTAACTTTAGGTCACAAAGATGCATATGTAAATGTAATAATAATAATAAAAAACTTTAAACTATGCAAATCCTATTTGTCACCTCTAGCTGGAAAAAAAAATCTGAGTTTTGCCAGAAATGCATCAAGCTCTACATTTTTAAAAGAAGTCTTTCAGGTCACATCATTTCTCCCACGAGAGCATTATTTTCTCCATCTCATTTGTTTCAAAGGAAATGTAACAACAACACTTGACAATAGTAGAAGAGGGGGATTTCTCTAATAAAATGCCTCATGACGAGCTGCACATAACCCTCTGTTCTTTAGGGGCTGGGAATTGGAAGACTTTTGCTCACCTCCCTCATTATCCTTGTTATCAGCACAGGAGGTTTCCATAGCAACATTGCATCCAGGCCCTCTCCAGCCGGTCTGGCAGACACACTGCCAGCTGTTCTGACCGAGTGTACATCTCCCATTGCCATTGCACAAATCAGGGCAGCCATCTGGTTGAAGAAATGAAGAAGATAAGTACAAGAAACACTGATTTGCACTAAGATTTTACACTCCAGGCATGTTAGACAATGTTACTGTGCACTCAAAAAGAAGGGTGAAGGCTGTGTTGTACATGCTTCTGTAAGAATTGT
Source organism: Bradypodion pumilum (assembly GCA_035047305.1). NCBI lineage: Eukaryota > Metazoa > Chordata > Lepidosauria > Squamata > Chamaeleonidae > Bradypodion > Bradypodion pumilum. The sequence continues at coordinate 317,982,707 of JAWDJD010000002.1, read as the reverse complement.
TTTTCTCCTTAAATGAATGAATGATGTCAGGAGGTACTGAGTGAAAGAGAAATAATCTGTAGACTTTGCTGTCAAAAATGTGTCTTTAGGGTCCATTTTGAAGAGCAAAACCAAATTAAGAGCAATCAACCTTGTTTCCATGTTATGGTTGGGTACAACTTTGGAACACAGCCACAAGACTGGCACCTGAGACATACATGTGTCAACTGAGTGCCTTTTGCCACCCCCTGTCAGCTCCAAAATGAGGAGATCTACCCTGACCAACCAGAGGATGTGTCACTGGAAGGAGCGGAGTCTGGCATAGGTTGAGGCAAAACATTTTTCAATCCAGTCTCATTGTGTGTCTGCAGGAGCTGGCAACCTGTCCGCCTACCCTTTGACCCAGAACAAGAGTATCTGGTCACTTCAGGGCTGGGTGAGAATTTTTGGCCCACTTGAAAATTAGCACCATCATGGGGAAAATTTTCACCCATCCTGGACTGGATCAAGAAGCTTTGGGCAATTGGCATTGGTGTGTTGCTCTCTCTTAGGTCACTTTAGGCGGGTAGTGCAGATGGTTAATGAGTACAGCAAGTCCAGGTGGGGGATGGCCACAGAAAACAACAATTAAGTTAGAAAGCATGGATGCAAATTGGGCAAGGGAGCATTGACATTAGGAAAGGTACCATTCTCGGAAGGATTCAAGGATAATGATGTGCCAATGAAAGGCTTGTCCAACCAGAGCACGGTTGGTAGCTGGTGGATACTTTAGTGTTCACAGATACCATTCCCCAGGGTCTTGGATTCACATGTATAGTTGGGGCAGGGGTAAGCATGAACCTCTGGCCTCAATAACTTGTCTATATGCACTACTTGAGTCCACTCTGTAGTTCTGGGAGGAAAAGTTATGGTCCAAGTTTACGTTATGGTTATACACAGTTCTGATGTTAATCACGAGTTTAAAAAGTGGCCCTAGTTACTCCACTTATGTCTCCGTATTTCATTTCGGAGTGGGGATGCAATGAAGCTTGATACAGAATATCATGTGGGAAGATGAGGGTTTGTTCAGATGGGGAAATTGCCAGTGGTGGGCTCAAAAAAAATTACTACCACACTGTGGGCATGGTATGGTGGCCATGGCCAGGGGGAAAGCCCTGCATTGCACCCAAATTAGGACTACCTTAATTCAAAACTTGGATGGGCAGGGCAAGCCAGAATTTCTGCTACCGGTTCTGGCGAACTGGTGCGAACCTGCTGATGGTTACCACTGGGCCACTGGGAATAGCTCTCATTTCAGGTTGCTTGTGGCACAGTCCAGTGTGAACTATTTCACATGATGTACATGTGCTTGCAAACCAGCCCAAGCTTGATCCACACTCAAGATGGACCTTTTTTGAGCTAGCAGTTAGGCAACACTTTTTAGGAGTGGTAATGGTGATGGTGGTGGAAAACTGAGCTAAAGCAATTCCTTCATGGACAGAATAATCATTTTAAGGCAGATTGTTCCAGCATAAGGGACAACCCAGTGTCCCTTTTGCTGGGACAATCTTTCCAGATGCAACCTATCTCTGATTGCTTCTCTTCTTCCACCTCTTTTCATATCTTACAATAGATTATTTAATGGTCCCTAATTATGCTTTCTTTCAGCTAATTTCAATCCTGAATTGAGCTGAATATAATGCACAGATTTTAAAGACTATTCATCAAACAGACAAACAATAGACAAGCAAACACTGAACGATGCTGCTGTTATTCAACATACTCATCTTAAAGGGATCGTGTTTATGTCAGAGTCAAGGAAATGAAATCCACAGCCTTCTCTGTACTAAAAAGGAAGGAAGTTGAGAAGTCTAATTCTTAAAAATCCCTTTCAGAAAACAAAGGCAATGTTTTCAAAGTTCATGCACTGAGTGTTCAGTTTGCCGTGCAGCAATTCTAAGGATGATGTATAGCACCTGCTGTAGCAACTCCAGTGCCAGGTGGCATTACACCAACTCCACAAGTAGTTTGAAATTCCTGCTTCTTCTCAACTTGGGCAGTGTCTTCATTAGTTTGCATCTGGAAAGATTGTCCAAGCAAATAGGACACTGGATTGTCCCTCAGCTAAATCACACTCACATGTGACTTAAGAGTTGATCTTGTTAAAAGAAGTCTCCCTTCCACTTAACATCTATTTTTACTGAACATTTTTAAAATGTGCTGCCTACCTACTCATTACCTCATATTATTTTGGTATGCAGAACTGTATAAAAATGCTCAATCTCAGATGGTCCCTCTGACTAGATGATCTCTGAGTACTGCCAGGAGACTGGAACTGAAAATTTATGGAAGCCATTCTGACCAGAAATGTAGCCATATTATTAATGGATAATAAGACAGTCCTGACATTTGACATTCCAAAGGTAAATAAGTCTTAATAGGGAAACAAAATGTTGTCAACAGAGGGATAAACCTCTTTGAATGTTTTTGTTCTGCCTGCAAACACCCAGGCTAAATTTATGTGTCTCTTTATCAGTTTTGTAGCCCAGAGTCTTTTTGAACACTAAGTAGGATCTTTCACCTTACATTTTAAAGCTGCTGACAGAGGCTGCCAATAAACTACATTGTACAGAAAGTAATGAATTTTCAACCTTTCTTCCTGTGAACAAAGGAACATGTGATCTGAAGGCTTTTAGAAGTGGCGAGGAATAACGACACTGCCCCAAACAGATATTCAATGAAGTGAGAGATACAGTTATGTTCTACTGGCCTTTCCAGATTCAATTAGCAAGCTGCAATCTTCTATCACATGAACAGATTTTCTTCCATAAAAGGTTTTATTTTGCTTTCTCCGGTGACAGCAAAAGCTGTAAGTGGAAAAAACTAGTGCCTAGAAGCAACCACCAAATTCCAGTATTGGTTTAAATGCCTCTAGAATCACAAAGATAATGGAAAAGGTGATGAATTGAATTAACTAAAGGGTATGCTACACAAATGCAAGAGTAGGCCATAACTTTATTAGACCACTAAAAAAATTGAAATAATCAGCAAGCTTTCGTGAATAAAAATCTACTTCTTCAGGGTTATGCACAACATTCCATGGATAGTGCAGAAACATGTAAATAAATAACAGCTGGCTCTTTCCACTTTCTCTTTTCCTCCATGGTGTACATGGAAGCGAAGCGATCTCCCACTCCACCAAGTCTGGAAGCACAATCTGATTGCAGGACATGTAGTTTACATGTTCTACAGTGAGAGATGAAGAATACTGTCATGATCCTAGAGTCGGCATAGCTACTTGTTTTGCTAGAGCTGGTCAAACTGTGACACAGCTGTCTGCATTCTTTCTTTTGTTTATACATATCTCAGATTCCACAGAGATTAGGTCAAAACCAGGTGTCTGTCAGCCAGAAGTGACATCAGAGGAAGCATATTCTTTCTCAACCTTTCTCATCTGGCCTTTGGCCCGTCACATCCAGAGTGAGAGGACAGAGGTCAATCCCATTATATCTTGAGAGGCCAGGTGTGTTCCCATGATCTCATGCATTTTCCCCTTGTAATGTTTGATGTTTTAGTGATGCTGTATTTATATTTTATAGTGTACTATTTGATGTTTCATGGTACGTGTTAGCTGCTCTGAGTTGCATCTGTTGAGTAGGGTGGCATACAAGTCCAATAAATGAAATGAAATGAAAACTGAAATGATATTGAATCAAGGGAGGCATCACAGTATGAACACCTGATTTATTTTCAATGAAAAGCAGGCATTAATTGTGAATATACACTCTGTGTTTTCTTGTTCCAGGAAAGGGGGGGGGGGATGAACAGCAATAAGCAGATCACAGTAGCACTGAGTTTACCTCACAGGAACATCTGAGCAAGACAAAAACATGAACAGTAGGAAGCCAGCAAAATCTCTGGGACGTTTTCATTTCAGCTGGGAATTAATGGACATGTCTTTGCTTTTAGCTTGAAGAATGAAGGAAGAAACAGTATAAAGGGCCTGGCGTTGCTAGGAAACCCTGCACCACACCATAGTAAAGTTCATTCCATTTGTGGCCTTCCAATAGCAAACTTTATATTCAAGAAATATAAGAACAGTTTCCATTAAAAACATAATAAACACATGAAAGAAAACAGATAAGCCACAATGCGGTATAAATATTTACATCAACAAGAGCTGTTTTGTGTGATGCATGTGTGTGTTTATCCCCTTTGAATAATATTAACAGAGGATGAATTGAGTTTTGACAAAGGTTGTAAAAATGCAGTCAGGTAGTGGCTACTTTGGATTTTTTTTAATGGCTGAAAGACACAGTAAAAGTAACTGTGCATAAATATTTATTTGGTAGGTGATAGGGATTGATTTATCAACCATTAGTCAATTTTTTTATCTTAAGTGCCCATTTATACCATGCTCAAGTAACTAAGCAATCAGCTTTGGAGCAATAATTGTCTTTGTGCCCATAATTTTCAGGCACAATTTTTACATTTAAATTTAAATTATGTGCTTCCAAAATCTTCTTGAACACACATAATGGTCACTGCTTATGTCTATATTACAATGAGATCCTTGTGCTCAGCTAGTAAGTACTGAGGTTCTTTAGCAAATTATCTTGAGCAACTAAAATAGAAACCTACATGTTTGGGTAATATTCTAATATAAAGGAAAGAACTCTCTCATCTACAGATGCTGTTCTGTCCTCAGAAATTTTAGTGGAGACACATAGTAGTAAAACAATGCATTTAGATTACTCACGCAGTAATGGAATGGATATTTTCCATTTCCAGAAGACTTGGTGAAAACAGACTATTCTAGGTGCAGGTATTTGCATCTGGAACATGGCAAAAGGTTTCAATCCGAAACTCTGTCCACTATATCATGTTGGCTTTTAATGTTTGTTGTTGTTGTTAAGTTGCACTGTTAGGTCCGACCCTTTGCAACCCCATGGACCACAGCATGCCAGGCACCTTTGCTTTCCACTATCCTCTGGAATCTGCCCATATCCACACCCACCACATCAACAATGCTTTCTAACCATTTTATCCTCTGCTGCTCCCTTTTTTTTGCCATCGATCTTTCCTAGCATCAGGCCCTTCTTCAGTGAGTCCTCTCTTCTCATTTGGTGGCCAAAGGACTTGAGCTTCAGCGTACCTGTCCTTCCAAGGAGCAGTCAGGGTTGATTTCCTTTAGGATTGACTGGTTTGATCTCCTTGAAGTCCAGGAGACTCTCAAAAGTCTTCTCCAGCACCACAGTTCAAAGGCATCTATCCTTTTGCGCTCAGCCTTCCCTATGGTCCAGCTCTCACAGCCATTCATTACTACTGGGAAGACCATCACTTTAACTATGTGGACTATTGACAGCAGGGTGACATCTCTACTTTTTATTATGCTGCCTAGGTTTGTCATAGCTTGCCTCTTAAGAAGTAAGCGTCTTTTTATTTCATGGCTGCAGTCCCTGTCTGCAGTAATCTTGGGTTCCAAAAAGTTAAGTTTGTCACTGCTTCAACTTCTGCCCCTTATATTGCCATGGAGTGATGGTGTTGGATGCTATGATCTTGGCTTTTTTATGTTGAAATTCAAGCTAGCTTTTGTGTTCTCTTTCATTCTCATCAAGAGGCTTTTTAGATCTTCACTTTCTACCATCTGCATATCTCAGGTTGTTGATATTTCTCCCAGCAATCTTAATTCCAGGTTGCGCTTCATCCAGTACTGCATTACACATGATGTACTCTGCGTATAAGTTAAATAAGTGGGGTGACAATATACAGTCTTGTGAAACTCCTTTTCCCATTCTAAAACAATCATTTGTTCTGTACTGTATCAGGTCCTAACTGTTGCTTCTTGCCCTGCATACAGGTTTTGCAGAAGACAGGTAAGATGGTCTTGTTGTACTCTTTTTTCTATTCAAAACCAATCAATTGTTCCATATGAAGGTCTAACTGTCACTTCTTGACCCACATACAGGTTTCTCAGAAGACAGAAAAAATGATCTGGTACTCCCATCTCTTTAAGGACTTGCTTAAAGATAAGCAAGCATGTCTGAATGCTGACTTCTAATTATGTCCTCTATGAAAGCCCCACTGACACATTTCCTCTTTGCAAAAAGCTAGTCTGCAAGGTGCAGCCCTGCTTTGGTCATCCATACATATATGCATATATGCCTGCAAAGAGGTTCCTAAATATGCACAGCTGCTTATGCACAGGGATCCCTTTACAGGTATCTGTACTCATCACCTCAATGTCAGGTTCATGTAACTGTTTTATACCTGTTATCCCAAAGGCAAGATGATGGAGGAAGGAGCTCATTAAAGGAGGATTAAGTTGAGGAACTCAACCTCCCCTACATCACTTGGTGGACTCTGAATAGGCTGAGGATTGGAGTCCCTAAATGTAAGGTCAGTAAAGGTGTTTTTACTGGGTTTTACATGTAAGACCAGTAAAAATGTAAGACCAGTAACATGCTCAAGTGAGGCCTGCTGGCATACAACAACGTGCCATGTGAATGTGGAGAATCCAGCTCATTTACTGGTCTGCTGATTACTGCCAGAAACATGCACCAGTGGGGACTTACGTTTGGCCAACAACAAAGCCAAGAAATTGGCTTCATTTTGGCAATCCTGGGTGTGACCGGGACATGAAAGAAGAAGAACCCCAAAGGAAAAGGCTACTGATTTCAGCCATTGCAGGATGGTAGGAAGAATACAAATTGGTAATGTTCTTTGTATAAGAAAACCATAAACAAAACTTTTTCTTTCATGCTTTTTCCTACAGAAAATGTCACATTTTCAGATAAACCTGTGAGCTACATTCACAGAGCTTATCCAAAATAAGTACAGTATGAGAGCCAGATGACATACAACTTGGATGTCTCCAACGATGTGCCTTGACATGACCTAGAAAAGTCACATCCCTGGATAAGAGGAAAGCTACCTATTCTTAACCTTTTAGTTCTCAGCTTGTTTAAATCAATATTAAAAAGAATAGGAGAACTAAATTACTAGAACCAGTAGATTTTCTCATGATGAGTTGTTCCCCAGAATGCTTTCTCCCAGAGCATGTAATCACTAGTTGCTAGATTGTATTGTAAATACATACTTTATTGCATTTATTTAAGGAACATAATAACATAAGAACATAAGAACAGCCTTGCTGGAACAGGCCACAGCCCATCCAGTCCAGCATTCTGTCTCACGCAGTGGCTCACCATTTCCTTCAGGGTATTCCCAAGCAGATGCCTTCACCTGCTTAGAATTCCCTGGAAATGATATTGAGAGATATCCTGCCTATCTCTCCAACCCGGAGGTTGTTCTTAAGTATCCATAATTATAGCCATTGATACTCTTCTCCTCCATGAACTTGTCTAATCCTTTCTTAAAGCTGTCAAGACTGACAGCTGTCACCACTTCTTCTGGCAGGGAGTTCCATAGACCAGTAATCCTCTGGGTGAAAAAGTACTTTCTCTTATGTGTTTGAGAACTAGTACCCAAAAGTTTCATGGAGTGTCCCCTAGTTCTAGTGTTATGCGATAGGGAAAACAGTTTTTCCTTATCTACTTTGTCCACACCGTGCATGATTTTATAAACTTCAATCAGGTCACCTCTTAGACGCCGTCGTTCAAGAGTGAAGAGGCCCAACCGTTGCAGCCTCAGATGGTAAGGAAGGTGTTCCAGTCCCCTAATCATTCTGGTTGCCCTCCTCTGCACTTTTTCCAGCTCCATAATATCCTTCTGGAGGTATGGCGACCAGAACTGTACACAGTATTCCAGATGGGGCCTCACCATAGATTTATAAAGAGGCAAAATGACACTTGCTGACTTATTTTCTATACCCTTCCTAATGATCCCTAGCATTGAGTTTGCTTTTTTCACTGCTGAGGCACACTGGGTTGACACCTTCATTGAGTTGTCCACCAGGACACCAAGGTCCCTTTCCTGGTTTGTCGCAGAGAGTTCAGACCCCATCAGTTTATAAATGTAATTGGGGTTCTTTGCCCCAACATGCATCACTCTGCACTTACTAATGTTGAAACTCATTTGCCACTGTTTTGCCCACTCCCCCAGTGTCGAGAGATCCCTCTGGAGCTCCTCACAATCTCTCACACTTTTCACTACCCTGTATAATTTAGTGTCGTCAGCAAATTTGGCTACCTTGCTTTTTACTCCTACCTCTAGATCATTTATGAAGAGGTTGAAAAGCAGGGGTCCCAGTACTGAACCTTGGGGGACCCCACTCTTTACTTCCCTCCACTTGGAGAAGTGTCCATTTAGTGCTACCCTCTGTTTCCTGTCCCTTAGCCAGTTGCTGATCCAGGACAAGACCTGTCCCTTTATTCCATGACTGGTAAGTTTATTCAAGAGCCTTTGGTGTGGGACCTTGTCAAAAGCCTTCTGAAAGTCCAGATAAACAATGTCAACTGGATCCCCCTTATCCACATGCTTGTTGACACTCTCAAAAAATTCCAACAGATTAGTGAGGCATGATTTGCCCTTGCAAAAGCCATGTTGGCTCTCCTTTAGCAGCGCCTTCTCTTCTATGTGCCTATTAATTCTATCTTTTAGGATGGTTTCCATCACTTTACCTGGGACACATGTCAAACTGACAGGTCGGTAATTTCCTGGATCACCCCTGGATCCTTTTTTGAAAATTGGTGTTACATTCGCTACCTTCCAGTCATCAGGCACAAAGCCTGATTTGAGGGAAAGATTATATATTTTGGCTAGGAGACCAGCAATTTCATCTTTAAGTTCCCTGAGAACTCGTGGATGGATTCCATCTGGTCCTGGTGATTTGTTAGTGTTTAGCTTAACAAGACATGCAAGGACCTCCTCCCTGGTTATTTCTATCTGGCTTAATTCTTCGGTTTCCCTCCCTACGAAGATAGGCTCTGTTTTGGGCATGTGGCCTCTGTCTTCTTCAGTGAATACTGAAGCAAAGAATTCATTGAGTCTCTCTGCAATCTCTGTTTCCTCTTTAATAACCCCTTGCCTTCCATTGTCATCTAATGGTCCAATGGCCTTCCTAGTTGGGTTCTTACTTCTAATGTACTTAAAGAAGTCTTTGTTATTTCTCTGAGTATTTTTAGCTATACGCTCCTCAAAGTCTTGCTTTGCTTTCCTGATTGTTGCCTTGCATTTGTTCTGCCAGAATTTATGTTTCTGCCTGCTGTCCTCATTCGGATAAGCCTTCCATCTTCTAAATGAGCTTTTCTTGCTCTTGATCACTTCCCGAACAGCTCCTGTAAGCCACATTGGAGTCCTCTTGGACCTGGCAGTGCCCTTTTTCCTTTTGTGTATGCAATCCAATTGGTCCTCTGTTATTGTTTTTGTAAACAGCCTCCATGCCTCTTGGAGTGTTTGGACTCTCTCAATTTTCCCTTTCAGCTTCTTTTTTACTAGTTTCCTCAACTTTGGGAAATTTCCTTTTTGAAAATTTAAGGTCTCTGTGTTAGATTTTATCAGTGACTTGCAGTCTATGAACAAGTTAAACATAATTGAGTTGTGGTCACTGTTCCCTATTGGATCAGTCACATTAACATCTTGCACCAGATCCTGAGTATTACTCAGGATCAAGTCAAGGATTCTTGTACCTCTAGTTGGGTCTTCAACCATCTGTCCCAGGGAACAATCATTTAGCATATCTAGGAACTTTATCTCTTTATCATGTGCTGAACAACAGTTCACCCAGTCTATGTGAGGGTAATTGAAGTCCCCCATTATAACCAGGCTTCCCTTCTTGGATGCCTCCTTTACAACATTCTCCAACTGCCAGTCTCCCTCAAGAGTTTGGGTCGGAGGCCGATAGTATATGCCTACTGTTAGACCATCCTTGTGGCCTGGTACTCTTACCCACAGAGCTTCTAATGGTGACTCCAAATCACCTAGATATTCCAATTCATATGATTTTATCACTTCTTTGACATACAAGGCTACACCACCTCCCATTTGCCCCTTCCTATCCTTCCTGTACAGTTTGTAGCCTGGGATAACTGTATCCCATTGGTTATCATCCGTCCACCAGGTTTCAGTGATACCAATAATATCAATATTCTTATCTATTGCTAAGTATTCCAGCTCCCCTATTTTGTTCCGGAGGCTTCTGGCATTTGTATACAAGCATTTATATATGCTTTTCTGACACAGTCTTTTGTGTCCAGTTGCATTGTTAGACTGCCTCTTGCATCCTTCTGCTAGAATGCTAGTGACTAGCTCCTCGCTCTGCTCAGTAATTTTTGCATCCTCCTCACTACCCAAGTACACACTTTCCCGAACCGGATGCTGCCCAGCTCCTGTCGGCTTTCCCCCAGTTATCAGTTTAAAAGCTGCTCTGCAGCCTTTTTGATGTTGAGTGCCAGCAATCTGGTCCCATCATGGTTCAAATGCAACCCATCCCTCCTGAACAGATTTGGCTTGTCCCAAAATGTTCTCCAGTTCCTGACAAATCTGAAACCCTCCTCTCGACACCACCGCCTCATCCACACATTGAGGCTTCTGAGCTCTGCCTGCCTGGTAGGTCCTGCGCGAGGGACAGGCAGCACTTCTGAAAATGCTACCTTGGAAGTCCGGGACTTCAATCTTCTTCCTAACAACTGAAATTTGGCTTCCAGGACAGACCGCTTGGCCTTCCCAACATCATTGGTACCAATGTGTACCATGACAACTGGCTCGTTTCCAGTTCTCTCTAACAATCTATCAAGATTTCTTGTGATGTCTGCAACTTTTGCACCTGGCAGGCAAGTCACCATACGGTTATCATGTGCATCACAAATCCATTTCTCTGTATTTCTAATTATTGAATCGCCTAGTACAAGGAGCCTCTCTCTTGCAAACTGTTCATCTACATGCACCTCATCAACCATATTAAGGGAGAGAACCTCAGTTTGTTCCTGTTGTTTATCTTCCTGGATCTCATCAAGTGTGATGAAGGAGAGATCATCAGGTGGAACCAGTTGTTCCTCTGTGTGTTCCTCATCAGGTGTGATGAGGGAAAGAGCCTCAAATTTATTCTGTAATTTCAGACTCTCAGAGTGAACCCCTACTCTTCTCCTCCTTTGAGTCACATTCCTCCAAACATCTCCCTCCTGAGTTAGTGAAGGGCCTTCTCCCTCAGAACTGTGCCCTGTCTCTTCTTTGTCCAGCATAGTCTGCTCCGCTCTGTCCAAGAACAGCTCAAGCTCCTTAATTTGTTGATGGTTAGATATGCGGGCCTCTAGCTGCTGGACCTTCTCTTCTAGTAGTGCAACCAGCTTGCACTTGCTGCAAGTGTAGTTCTCCATAAGCTTTGGCAAGAACACAAACATGGCACAAGTATTGCAGGTAACTACAACTGTTTCCACAGAATCCATTTTAACAAGTGCAGTATTCTGGGCCTCAAAAATGTACACGTTTACTACCTTTCTACCTAGTAAGATTATATTCTTCTTTTGTTACTAGTTTGTAACTGCCCCTATGAGTCACAGTTCAGGGAAGGGCCTGGTGTGGCTCTGCCCCCCTGCTTCTGGAAGCTTCAAACTGCTTCCTCTGTTTGAACAGAGGTGGCTCTCAGCAGTTTAAATTATCAATTTAAATTAGTGGAGGCCTCTAAAGCAGCTCTACTCCAACTGCAAAACTTACCAGTGCTCTAATAGTTCAAGACACAGTAGACCTCACAGAAAACACGGATCTGAGCAGGTCATTTCAGGCTATTGATGAAAATTCTCTTTCTACCTTGGTCTCTCATACATTTTCTTTTGTTTTTGACATGAAGGGAAATAATTTACAGTATGTTATTCAAGAATTCATGCAAGGAAGGCAAATTCTAGCATTTTGTATTGCTGGCTGTGCTAGCTAAAGCCAATGGGAACTGCAGCCCAATCTCTGGAAAGCCACATGTTTCCCATTTGAGTCCATTATTTTGTCAATTTATATTTAAAAACAAATTATGCCTGTTATTCTATAAAACACATGGGGCTGCCCTTGATGACCATTCGGAGGCTGCAGCTGGTCCAGAATGCTGCGGCCCGGGTGGTGATGGAGTGTGGACATTATGCCCATGCCTCACCACTGCTTCGGGGGCTGCACTGGTTACCAGTTTGTCTCTGGGTGCAATTCAAGGTGCTGGTTTTGACCTTTAAAGCCCGACATGGTAGTGGGCCAGGGTATCTTAGAGACCGCATCACCCTAAGGACGTCTGTCCATCCAACCAGAGCGGACCGGAGGGGCTCTCTAATTGTGCCATCAGCCAGGGGGGCTCGCCTCTCTGGCACAAGGAGGAGGGCCTTCTCCGTGTCCGCACCGGCCCTTTGGAACCTCCTGCCTGTGGAACTGCGTCTCCAGACGGAGTTGTTGCCCTTTAGGAAGGAACTAAAGACCTGGCTGGTGGGCCAAGTTTGGGGTGTGGGTGGGGATGGGGGTACTGTTGGGTGGTTGGTATAGAGAAGTGTGCCTCCCCCCAAGGTCCCTTCAGTTCGTGAGCACCTTTTAGGGGTGGGTTTTTTAACTTTTAACTTTGTTTTATCATGTGTCTTTTATGTATTTACTGTCTGCTATGTAAACTGCCCTGAGTTGGGTTGTACCTGAGTGGGCGGTATATAACCGTGAATAAATAAATAAATAAATATTTCATTGATACAGATAATGGCATAAAAAGAAAGCCACTGAGTGAAGAAGAAAACTTGAAAATATTTAACCCAAAGTAACACATTTACCTACCATGGGGTGCTTTGCACATTTAGAAATGGATTAGATTTCTACAATACAGACCACTTTAGCAATGATTGAATTTGAATCTCTAGCTAGCTGGCTAGCTGCAGTTCTTTAAACTATTTATCAGTTATGTATCTCTTCCCATAATTCTGTGCTGTCCAATAACCATAGTTCTTTCAGAGGGTCTCCCTGCTGATTGTGTCTTTGTTTTACCTGTAGTCCCAACTGGGGGTATGCTTTCTTTTCCACTACCACAAGATTGCCACTACTTTATCAACTTGACAGGCATAATATGGTTTTGCATGTGTGTGTACTGCAAGAGATGCTCCCTCTGGTACACTGGGCTTCAAGGCATTTAGGCCACTAAAATTTAGTACTTTGAATATGGCCTAGAAAGAGTCTCATGACCACTGCAGATGATAGAACAGTGGTGCAATATAATATCTCTGACAGTTGTGGTCAGTAATCCTCTACTATATTTTTGGACTTCCAGAAATTTCCAGACTATTTCTAAAGGAAGCTCCCTATGTAATGCATTGTCATAATCAAAATGAAAGGCAGGTATAAATAGGGCAGGTATAAAAGTAGCAGGGTCTGTCTCTGTCCAGATAGGATTTCCATTATTCTGTTATCCTCAGTTAATGAAAAGGATCTAGCCAACTATGAGTCTCCAAAAGCAATGCTGTCTGGAAAGTATGGTAGGGGAGTCCTGATACAGTAAGATCTTAAAAATTGCAGAGAACAAGAAATTTTTGCAAATTCTTGTAATACCCATAAATCAATCTCCTATCAGCATCTAAAGCAGGATTGGGCCAAAAATAATACTTTTTGCCTCCCTAGAAAATAAGGTCTGCCATCAATATGTAGTGGTTTTTACAACAGCGTGACATATATGAAGGAAGGCAGTCAATAATGAGTGTAAATAGGAGTTTTGGAATGAAGAAACTTTAAATCACTACTTTCTTTCCAGGTATTTCTCCAGAATTCCTTTTCCTTAACCTTGTTTCTTTACTATAAAAGGATTAAGAGATTTGTAATTTAAGAACTTAGCACAAGTTGTTTATTTATTTATTGCATTCCTATACTTCCCATTAAGAGACTTAAATGGTCTAAGAGACAGTTATCCCTTGATCTCTGGAGCTGCTGCAACATATTAAAATAAGTGTGAACAAATATTTAAATAAATATAGACATTAATGAATGGTTTGTATGTGATGAATGATTGCTTATTTGGTTTTCACAGCATAAATAATATTTTATGGAAAACAATTAAAGTTTTAAATTTCAAATATTAATTTTATTTCATCTCTTATTCATCAAGTGATAAAAAGTATAATCTATTAAAAGGTTTTAAAAATAAAAAACAAACAAAAATGAAAATTATAATAATCCACTTTGGACATGCCCTTTAGAAGTCAGAAAATGTGAGTAATGGCCCTTATTTCCACTGATATTGTCCACCTCTGATAGAAAATGTGTCATCTGATAGTTTATTAAACCATGGCTGAAGTTCTGTTGTTTAGCATTGTAAATCAGCTTAAGTAGGCCCTTTGAATCAGTAGGAGTTGGTGAGCCAACTCCTACACTAGTTTTATTGATTCAAATGAGTCTAACTCTACCTGCAATTTACCATTTGAATTGATAGAATGTATGGAAAACTTATTTACCAAATCATCACTGTTTCAAATGCCTACTCTGGTGTAATATTACTGGACTAAGCAACAGAATTTCTGCCAATATGGTGCATTTAGCAAATTATGCAGTTCCTCCCCCTCCCACTATCAATGCTATTAGAGATCAAAATAGAACAGTCCAGCAGTCTAGCATAATGACTATCAATCTGCCCTTTCTTTCTGTAAATATCAGTAATAAATAAAATTTACATGCTCCGACCTTAAGCCTTGCTATTATTAGTGGAGAAATTTCCCATGTGCTTTGGCACTGATGTAGGCTGTTGCGTGCATGCAAAGTCCCTGCCCAAGATCCTTGCATTTCTCTCCTATTAAGATAAAATATAGATGGATGTGTGTTTGTGTATGTGATCAAGAATACAAAGAAATAGGAGCTGACCAATATCCTTCGATTTGGCATATAGCTTACGCACAAGGGTCCCTTTGCAGGTTTCTGTACTCATCATCTCAATGTCAGGTTCAAGTCACTGTTCTCTACCTGTTATTCTGAAGGAAAGAAGATGGAGGAAGGAGCTCACTAGAAAGGGAGCAACATTAAATGAGGATATAGGTGAGGAATTCAACCTCCCCTACATCACTTGGAGGACCCTGAATAGGCTGAGGGTTGGAGTCCCTAAATGCAAGATCAATATGCTCAAGTAGGGCTGTTAGTGGACAATAACACACGGTGTGAATGTGGAGAGATACAGAATTTACTGGTCTGCCAAATGCTGCCAGAGGCATGCACTGATGAGGACTTGGGTTTGGGCAACAACAAAGTGAACAAAGTGGCTTCATTTTGGCAGTCCAGGGTTTGATCGGGACACGAAAGGAGGAGGGGGTGGTGGTGGCGGCATTTTTACATTTTCTTCTTTTCCATTAATAAGCTATAAAATTTCACTGCTACAGGACCTTTTAGAGGTCACAAGTTCATAAGGTTCCACTAGGTGGAAGTTGGAAGAAGGCAGTAGTTGAGCACACAGAAATAGACTCCTGGATGGTCATTGGAAAAGTTGTAATGAAATGCAACAAGAGTGCTGACCTTCACATGTGTGTAGAAACACTTTGAAAATGCCATCTTCAACTGCCTTTGGACTGCTGAAATCCTGAGCAATATCGGGGATCACAGGTTAAAAGATTTATTGCGAGTAAAGGCCACCCTAAAAGGGAAAATTTACTGTATGTGAGTCATCCTAATCCTTAAACCTGCACAATGCCAACAGGTGTCAATTGGAACATCGCAACTCTACTGAAACTGACACCTGTGCCCTCTTCACTATACAAATTCTTTCCATTTCAACTCTCATTAGATCAGTAGTCTAATCTTGCTTGTCTAGAAGCTTGTCCAAAATGCAGCCTATCTTCACCAGGGAATAGCTTTTTTCAAACAATGTTGTGCTCATTGCCCATGAACAAAGCAAACCACATAACTACTTATTCATCCTTGTGATGTTCTTAAAAGATGACTATAGTTATGGGATAAGCCACAAAACAATCTCTGATCTCCCTAAAAATGTTCCTTTCCAAGTAATTAGCACCTTCTGCTGCCTTGGATCCATATTGAACAGTAAATATTACATGAAAAAGAATGAAATGTGTATTATCAGCAAATAAGTCTATACTTTTGACAGACTTGTCGGCTTGAAATAATGCCAAACCAACTTACAGTGTTAGCTGTTATTGAATACTGGGAAAGCAGGAAGTGGCTGAAGGATAGTCTACAGTTATGCAATTCACAGCTTTTACTGTCAAGAATAAATCCAATGGATGAGCTTTGTTCTATTAAGATATTATCTGACAGTTTTGAAGACTTCAGCTCATCTCTTAAAGTTAATGGCTTTGTTTAAGTGTGCTTCTGTTTGATTTAATATTTGTATACCTTATGATTTGTTGTTCTGTAGCTCTCAGTGAATCTAGCTCAGTGCAAGAGACAATTGGAATACTGCACTTCTCAAGACATTTTCATGGAGTTAAACTTCACCAACCATTGGTTCTTATTCTGTGTCTAGGCCAGACGCGAAACTGCCAAAATGAAGCCACCTTTTGTTGAGCCCATTTTGCAGTTCCTTTGGCCTGACCTAGTGTGAGAAAGATTCAGCAACACAAGGTTACTGTTACCAGGGTATGCCCAATTTTGTTTCAAAAATAACACAATCTTTGAGAAGGCTCTTTCTGTGTACCCATACCATGAAGACTGTCCTGAGAATATAATGCAGTGGCCCTTCATCTGTCTTCTGCATCACAGGATGACCCGCATACCACTGATTCAGTTCCATGAGTCACTTTCTGGTCCCAAGCCCTTTTGGCACACAAAGTCCTCCTCAGCCCCAGGTCAGTATTGCTGAATCTGCTGCCCTTCATCAAGATGGATTCAAGTGGGATTTAATACACTTGAGGACCCTCACCTTCCCTGTGGACTTCAGTACCCAAGGACATTAGTCCTCAGGGTTGCCAGGTTAGTTAACTGCCACCTGACACTTGGCATTGAGTTGCTGGCAGTATGGCCTACTCTATTACCATAGCAGGATAACCTGTCCATACAATTGGAATACTCTAATACTCTAATTCTCCATTGGGTCGAATAAGGTATACAAATAAAAATCCTATCCTATCCTATCAAGAAACTATCATGGAGTCAGACTTCACCAATCATTGGTTAAAATCTTATACTTGTAGAGCCAGAAGAGACTCCAGTGATCATCTGGTCCAACTCCTTACGAAAGAAGGAAAGCCACAACATAAAGCATCCCTGACAGGTACAATCTACCTGTAGATTCTGTTTTAAAAACTGCAATGAAGGATTTTTGAAATGGTAGCTGTGTTAGCCTGTGCAAGAATATCAGAGTAAACAAAACATAAGACAAAAAACATTGTGGCACCTTAAAGACTAACTATTATAGCATTTCTAGACTCCAAAATCCAAAATCCCTAATAAACATACCCAGCTCCTTTAGTTGTCTCTCACAAGACATGAGTTCCATACCTTTTATCATACTGGTTTCCCTTCTCTGGACACATTCCAGTTTATCAATATCCTTCTTAAAATGTGGTATCTAGAACTGAACTCAGTATTCGAAGTTAGGTCTGACCAGATTAGAGCCCTCATATTGTACTACTGTTGAATAAACTAAGCATGCTATTTCTTTCGCATTGTATCACACTCATGACTCATATTAAGATCAAAACTCAAATCTATGAAATGAGATTGTTAATCTCTACTAGATCAGATCCATTGACTGGATGGGTATTGTTAAGTATGTACTTGAGGGAAATCTCATTGACTCAATAGTTTTGCTATAAAAGAACCAATCATAAATTCTAACCTATAATATGCCATTCTAGATTTAGGCCAGATATATTTTACTTTAGTTTTTCTATTTGATTTAAAATGTCAAAAAAAAAAGGGGGATTATAGGATTTTGGCCTTGAATCCCACATTTAATTGAATAACATGTGACAATGCAATAAAAATCAGCCAAGAGGAAACCCATGGATCAATAGAAGTGTAGTAGGTAAACATATATTTGGAGCATATTTAGTCAAGTGCATCGTTTAGCAAATATTCTGAAATAACTTTCTTGAAAATAGTTACAGATTGTTTGCAACACTCATCCTTCTGTATAATTTTTAAGCACCTTTATAATGACCCAAGAGTGTTTATGGCTAGCGTACTAATACGAAAGTGACACATTATTTTTATATATATATATATATATATATATATATATATATATATATATATATATATATATATATATATATATATATATATATATATATATATATATATATATATATATATATATATATATATATATATATATATATATATAACCCCATTAAAATCATTTGCCGCTTTTATCCAAGTTGCTTGAAAACTACGTTTAGTCAAGCTGCATCACTCCAATCAGCTCAAATCCATGAATGTTCTCTAAGGCACTCACAGATATCTTTCATATGACAATACTCCAAAAAGCGTTATCAAATATTAAAAACAACAAAGCACATTGCATAGGAGCTCCATCCTGGTTGCCCCTCAGCTTATCAGATTGCCTATATCCCAGGGCCAGCACATGTGGCTATTCATGACAACACAAGGCTTTCTTTGGGTATGTGTACAGTATTCTGTACAGTAGATCCACAGATCAGAGGCATTTTCACTAAGCACAACAGTCTTCTAATTGGCAGCTAGCTGGTTATTGTGGAAGAAGAATTTCCAACTATCCAATATTATCCAACATGGCTCTTCTTATATTTTGATGCTATGTGGAAGAGAACTGGGCAGGAATTACTAGCAATTTAAGAAAATAAATATTGATAGAAGGAGATTCCACCTATCATGCTTCTCCTTTTACTGCACTAAGAACAGTAATCATTAAAGACCCCGGAAAAATGAGAATTTGCCATTAAAAATGAGATGGTGTGGAAATGTTCAAGGCCAGTAAGGTATTCTTTCAAAAAACAAACAAACCCAAAACCGTGCTTATCTGATAAATTCCCCTAATTATTACTGCCATTTTAGTTTTCACAAACAATAAACACCCTTGATACTATGTCATCTCACTATATGCTTTTCCTCTACAATTGCTGTTTTTCCCCATGCCTTTTTTCATTAGATTGTCAGTGCAGGCTCTCTATTGAACAAGCCACAATCAGAAACATGTGGACTGGTAATACAAGAAGGAATCAATTAGCAATAGCAAATACAGTTGTTTTTACTCTGTAATTGCCTGTTAAAGCAATTCTGTGCATCTAATATGCTTTCTTTATTTTACTCTTTCTTTATTTTACTCTTATTGTCCAATGCCTGTCAAAACAAAAGAAAACTGACTAATTTCATTTGTTTTTCCCCCAAGCCTTTCAAATTCTAAAAAAACAAATGCCAACAAAGCAAAACAAGAGGTTCAGTCACAAATCATTGCTGCTCTTAGAATTCACAAGGAGCAGGAAAACAATGGGCTGAACTCCCATTATATTACCTGAACAGCACAGCTAAGGAGCGCCCGCCTGCTCATCACAACACAGTAGCTTTTCTGCTGTTGCGGTCTGTGTTCTTTTTCTTTTTAAAATAAGCAACAAATAATAATTATGAAACAAATTTGGATGTAGGTTTTTTTTAAAAAAAATATAACAGTAAAATTAGTAAGATTTCTTAAAAATCTTAGGAAGTCAGAATCATTTTTAAAAAAAGAATAATTCTAGAAAGATAAAATCCAGCTTTCCAATTTCAATACCAAGCAAGCAAACTGCCTGCTGCCACAAGGTCTTGTACTATATCAGGGATTCTCAACCTGTGGCCCCCGGGTACGATGTGGCCCATGACACCATTTCATGTGGTCCCCCCACCGCCTCCACCACACCAGGAAGTGCCATGTGGTGGAGGAAGGGTAAAATGGCCATCTGGGGCCCAAAGCTGTCCGAGGGAGCGTGACCCGGATCCCGGCTTATAAAGGTTGAGAACTCCTGTACTATATGATGTTAATTTCTTTATTGGCTGCCAGATGGAACAGGTCTATAAGAGCATAAACACACATTCTGTCATTCTTCATTAAAGGGAGAAGCAAAAGATGTCTGCTTGGTTAATATAAATTCACCAGTGTGCAAAAAGTTGATGCTGACATGCTGCAAGAAGCAAACACCACTTACTGCATTCCCGATAGTGAAAGCCAAAGAATGTTTTCTCCTCTACTCTGATGTCTCTAGTTGTACGAGAATGTAATTACAATCATCTATGGCATCTGCACATTAAGAATTTGCAAAAACAACACCACTGGTCTCCTTGTGGGACTCGTCCAACAAAGGCTCCAGTTATCACTTCAGATTCCAAGCCATTTAAGCTCAGTATTTTGATGCTGCACCACTTTTGTGATCAATAAATCACTAGCTTGTAAAGAAAGAGAGTTAAGTAAAATGTTGTTACTAAATGAGGAGAATAGTTATGCTTCAGTTGTGTTCTCTTTTTCGACTTGCATGGCTAAGAGGGACTGTATTACAAACACCGAAGACAACATTGTTGGATCAAAAATGGATGGTTGGTACAACGACAGATATAGGGGACAGGGTAAGGAGTCTGGGGTTGCAAGAACCTGCCTGGGCCAAGTTTTAATCCTTCAAAAGGGGCCAGTACCATTAAATTAAAAGGGCCCAGTCCAATTAAGTTACCAGAGTTAGCTAAGCACAATTACCTGCAGATAGAAGATGCAGTTGATATCTTAGGTGGTTTATGTTTAGCTTTTGGATCCCGGTGGTGGGGGCAATCTAAGATCTATTCTAAGGAAAGAGGACATTGTTAAGGAAAAGACAGCAGGGGAGGTCAGGAAAGGTAGGTTTCTGGGCCTCTTTGACTCACCTCCAGTTTGTAATTAAAGAGCTTCCCCATTGGGGATAGTGCCAAAGAAGGTTCTCAGTAAATATCAGCTAATTCACCACTGTTATTACCTAAAGGGTGCATCAGTTAATGATGCAACCCCTCCTGAATTGTGTAGTGTTAGGTATATGTCCTTTGATGTGTCCATACGGAACTTGTGTAACTGGGGCACACATGGTGAAATGCAACGTTAAATCAGCATTTCCATTACTTCCTGAGCATCTGGAGGATTTCGAATTGTTACGACTTGCAGTTTGAGGGCAAATATTAAACGGATAAAGCTCTACACACAGGTTGTATGATTAACTGTTCTGCATTTCAAGAATGGGCCCTTAAAAGATGCACCAGTTTTTCCTCTGTAGTACATTACCTGTAGTACAGTGTACTACAGTGTACCTGTAGTACATTACACTGTAGGACTGCAGTGGCTCAAGTGGTTAAGACACTGAACTTGTTGACTGGAAGGTCAGAGTTTGATTCTTGGGTACTGCATGACAAAGTGAGCTTCCGTCTCTGTCCCAGCTCCTGCCAACCTAGCAGTTCAAAAGCAAGAAATTGCAAATAGGGACCACTTTGGTGGGAAAGTAAACAGTGTTCCATGCACTCCAGTGTCGAGGCATGCCTGCCACATCTCCACGGAAACATCTGCAGATGCAGACAGTGCTGGTTCTTTGGCTATAAACAGAGATGAGCACTGAACCCTAGAGTCAGGTATGACTGGATTTCGAGCAAGGGTGACATTTACATTATATTACCTAGATGATTTCTTTTTTTTCTGGGAAAGCAGGGACAGGAACTTGTCAGTTCCAATTGCAATCTCTCACAGAGATGGTGGCTGAATTAATGGTACTCCGGGTAGAAGAAAAAAAATGAAGGTTTGAGTACATCCGTATCCTTCTTCAGTATTGAATTGGATACTATCTATCAATCATTTAGGTTGTTTGCAGATAAGTTGCCAGACCTGAAGACAAAGGTATCAAGAATGTTAGGGGCTGAGAAGGTAACATTATGGGAGATACAGAAGTTGGTTGGCCATCTTAATTTTCCAGGCAAAGTTTTGGCTCAGGGTAGAGCCTTTTTGAGGAGACTCTGTGATGTTATTAAGGGCCTAAGGCAGTGATGGTGAACCTTGGCACTCCAGTTGTTCTGGAACTTCAATTTCCAGAAGCCCTGGTCAGCAGGAGTGCTGACCTGGGCTTCTAGTAACTGCATTTCAAGAACACCTGGAGTATCTAAGTTCACGATCACTGGCCTAAGGCAACCACAACATAAGCGGAGGATCTCCAGGGACATGAAAGAGGATTTATGGATCTCACAATGATTTTTCAAACATACAGTGGCATATCATTTTGGTCGTCAGAATGATTGCTAGGCCCAGGCTGTGGGCTGAGTGTTTTGGTATGACAATTTGGTGGTAGTACAGATTGTGAACACTTTGTCTTTACTCTAAGTCCCCTAGGGACATGTCACTAGTTCATGCATTCACATTGCATTGTTTTCAGTTCAATATATTGTTGTCAGCACGACATAGCCCTGAATTCTGTAGCTTATGCCCTGTCCCATCAACAGAATTCAAGGTTCAGGGTGCTGGCTCTGGGACCTCAAGTTTGGATGCTTGGTGAGATGAAGTAGATAAGACCATAAGCATGGCAGTGGCTCCTAGCACCCTACATTCTTATGTGGCTGCTTGCTCAGAGTTTCAGGTTTTCGGGGCAGTCATTGATGAACATCTGTCAGTGTGTACTTGGAAATCCAAAGTTGACCAGAAGGGGGAAGGAGATGCTTTATTGGAAAGCATTTCCCAAGTGGAAGTCTGCTCAGTATGAGCCATGCAGGAATTCCTACAGGTAA
Organism: Bradypodion pumilum; assembly: GCA_035047305.1. NCBI lineage: Eukaryota > Metazoa > Chordata > Lepidosauria > Squamata > Chamaeleonidae > Bradypodion > Bradypodion pumilum. Next base: position 317,960,177 of record JAWDJD010000002.1, on the reverse strand, counting down.
TTCCAGGCCACTGTTATGGCATCAGGGTTTGTAACCTTTAACACAGTTTCAATTTTGGCAAGGTACCTCTAAGGTGACTGAAGGTTAGAGGAGTAATTGAGGTACATTTTGGAACCCACTCATTTCACATAGAGGCAGCTTCCATGGCAGCTGACCTGTGCTATTCAGAGCAAGCCGTTGAAAGAGTTGGTCGATGGGCCTCTGGTGATTTCAAAGTGTATGTTCACCCACTTCCAAAGTGAGGGCAATTTATGGCATTCTGCTCTGTTTGTTTCTTCACAGGTTTTCTGGTGCTGGAGCATCAAAAAATGGTTGCAGTTTCTTGTTTTGGGCAGTGTGGTAAGGTCTGCAAGGTCTGCATGGGCAGAAATATTGGCCACGGAGCATGGGCCCCATTGGGGTGGTGTGGAAAGCAAGGCAAAGCAAGCTTTGGAATGATTGGAGCCACAGTGTGTTGTATTTGGATATTCATCCCCCTGATGTCATGGTGTTGCATTTGGGGGAAATTACCTGGGCAATGGGAAAAGCAAGGAACTGATCTTGTGAATACTAAAGGCTGCTCATAAGATGAAGGACTTATCCAAGAGTTCAGTTAGGTTTGAAGAGTGAACTGATGCATTGACAGAAACCAAAGGGATGTGAACAGGGAACATGCCAAGGCATTTTAGTGTGGGTTGGGCTCAGTAATTCCTCACCCTGAGATCGCAATAGAAAGAGATGAATTTTACAGACAGGATGGGGTCCATCTATCTAACACTGGTTATGACATTTTCCTTGCTGACCTTCAGCAGGGTGTGGCGTGACATGGTGAGAGGCATAGGGCATAACTAGGTTAGCCCTTTGCCATGGCAGGTAGTGTGAATGGGGGACTTAGTGAGTTCCCATGGAAATTGGGTGGTTAATTGTGCCCAATGTCCCAGTCACCCGGACCCTGAGATTTAGTGATGAGGATGGGAAGGGTTCAGGGTGGCACACAGTGGCCTTACCTGGTTAGGGTCAATGGATTGATGTCTGGTTGCTGGTAAGTGTCACCACAGAAATTTGTGCCAGAAGTGTGTTGTCATGAGATAACCCCAGTAGGGACATGAGTGTGGCTGTGTCATACCTTCAAAGGCCCTCCCTGGCATGAAGCCCTCCTTTTGGAAATATCATTGCCAAATAATGGAAAGGGATAGTTGGAGAGAATCTCACATGCAGAACATATTTCCTAATCTATATAGGGACAAGCACAGAAAAACTTACTTTTATGTGCCTTTGTATCTTTTCTTGAATTGGCTAGCTGGCAGCGGAAAGAGCTAAAGAGCCTGAACATTAAAATTCTTGCTTTTAACAATGGAAATCCAATGACGGAAGGAAAAATGTTAGTAATTTTTTTTTTAAAAAAAATGCTTTTAGTTTGGAAAGTATCAACTCTCAACCACGACAGAGCTTTTGAAAACAAAATAATGAGGCTACTGTTTTTATATGATCCCTCAGTCTTGCAGCATTTGGAGTAGGAGAGCTTACACGTTCATCTTTTACCCTGAGATCTAACTTTTATCCAAAGATTTGCCCTTCATCTATAATTAGATTTATAATTGCACTGTTTTAAAGCAAAACACATTCCTAGAAACAGAGAGAAACTATTTACAAGAAAGCATGTGATAGTGCACGTTATTAATACTTCAAAAGCTGCTGGTGTTTTACTTGCCAGTGAAAAATGAGGCTAAATGTTTTCCCTGTAGTTTAGCTTTATTTTTTAAATCCCTGGAGATATGAAGCAACAGGCATGAAGTAATATGTGGCACAAATCTAAGATATCAAAATATATCCAATATATCGTGTGCACAGTAACATAAAACCAACAGTGCAATCCTATACATGTGTACCCAGAATTAAGTCCAATTCAATGGGACTTGCTCCCAAGTAAGAGTGTACATGATTGCAGCCTGAGACATGTAAATTACAAACACATTAAAAAAACTTCAAAGAAAAATACATTAACACAAAGGAAGTGGAAGAAGGTAAACCTTTTGGGAACAATTATTGATGGGTTACAAAGCTCATATAAAACCAAAGTGATCTTGAAACTCACTCCCCATAGGAATAAAAAGAGACCCTGCTGCTGTAGAAAAGCATAAGGCCAAATAAACCAACCTGCATCTGCTTGGGCATATTGATTTCAGTACAGTATTGGTAAACTGTGTTAGAAGCATGCTATGAACTTCAGAATCACCTTGAAAAATCTGTAGGACAGACATTTGCTTTGAAAACAATTTCCCCTTCCAATTTAAGGTAATTCCCAAAAGGTTTAGCTACCCAAAGTGACATGCACGCGCACGTGCATGCACACACACGCGCGCACACACACACACACGCACCACCACCACCATCATCCTGACAGACACATCCAGACAACTTTGAAACAAGAACAATTTTCACTGGTAAGAGGGCTGTCCTTTTTGTATCTCCAGTTGGCATCATAATTCCAATTTACAACTTGCATCTTTGAGGTCCCATCCCACAATTTTTTTAAAGAAAAGAAATGTATAGAACATAGCATTTTTAAAAATAGGCTGTTGAAATAGATGGTATGTATTGTCAAATTTGACTTATGGTGATCCTACAAGGTTTCCAAAGCATGGTGAGTGTTTAAGGGGTGCTTTTACCAGTGCCAGCCCTCCCCCACTCATGAATTTCCATGGCTGAGTGAGAATTTGAACCCAGGTCTCGCAAGTCCTCTTCTGTCATTCTACTCACTACAACCCACTGGCTCTCACTGGATGACAAAAGAAGAATGGATAGCATAGGGAGGGATAAAAATCTATGCTGACCTAAAACTGTGAAGTACTGTAAGAAGACTGGAGTACTGTTTTGGTCTTCTGAGTTTACAAATAAAGATTTAGGAAGAAAATATCTTGTACTATTTTTGTTACAAAGCAGAAAAAAGCTATCAGCTGTTTTCCATCTGGAACCTACTTTTTGAACTGACAAATTAAGTAACTTAGGTTTAAAATTCAAAACAATCACAAACAGCTGAAGCAATATATGTTTGTTATTACTGTCTAGGCTGACACATCGCAGTGGAGATGCAATTCTGTTAGTCATGGCACGCTGTGTGATGCCAAAGCTGTGCTGAGCAACATGCTGTTAGGAGAGGGTACACCAACATGCTGTGGCATTGGCTCAGCCCTCTCATGCTGTGTCAGTCTATAGGCAAGCTCCATGACCGCTGTCACAGCACAACACATGAAAATGCTAGGGAACGATTTCTGTAACAACAGGAAGCCCATTCCTCCTCAACCTGACCCCTTCTCTTGATGGCCATTGTGGTGATGTACTCTGAATAGAATATTTAATAAGCAGGTTGCATGAGATCAGGAAGGAGAGGAAAGAGAGGGCTGATTGAAATATACTTCTAGTTAACTTCAGTTGAAAATCTTGTTTAGCAGCCTAACCCAGGGTGAAATAAACAGCAAATAAATAGTTTACATCAGTACAAGATATCACCTGTGCTGACTTTAAATAAAACAATCCCTTGCTTTGGATTTCAAAAGCAGAGCTAATGATTGGAAGCACATGAGTCCATAAAGGAACAGCCCTTTGCCACACACAACAGTAACTATGTTTCTACGAGTTATGAAAAGAAAGCAATATGTGCCTGTTTCGGTGGCTGTCGTTTGCCTACCAATGGTGCAGTGCTCCCCATTCCAGCCCTCTCGGCATTCACATTTCCCATCTTTACAAGTTCCGTGCTCTGTGCAGCGTGGGTGGCAGACACGTTGGTCACAGGCTATGCCTGTCCAGCCGTCTTCACAACGACAGGCTCCGCCAACACAGACACCATGTGTGCCACAGTCTACCGAACACACTTCTGAGAGAGGAAGAGAGAGAAAAAGGGAGAGGAGGAAGTTGGTTATTGCCTAAAATGGTCAGAGGCACCAGTGGCATTTAGGATGATTTATGATCCCACACAGTGCAGAATTAATTCTCTTCTAGGGTGTCCATGGAATGCTTCGGGAAGTCTTTCTCTATGAGCGAGCGGATGCACGTGAAAACCTGCCAAACGTGCCAACGGGAAAGATCACTGCAAACTGTCAAACAGAAATCTCATTAACAAACCTATCTCAGAGATTCTCCACAATTAAATATCTCAGAGGATGAGTACAACTTTGAATCACCACTACATTGGCGCTACATGGAAATTGAAAGCCTTCATTGTTAGCATAAAATAGCAACCTCCAATATATAATTTCTGAACATCACACTCAGTGGAAAGAGTAAGTATTTTGAAATTTGGGTCTACTTGACATGTCAGTTAAACTGTCATTTACAGTGGTACCTTGCTTAAAGAGCATAATGCATTCCACGGAATTGCTCCTTAAGCGAGTTTTCTCCTTAAGCGAAACCCCATTGTAAGTGACCAGTTGTGACTTCGTGTGTGTGTGTGCGTGTGTGTGTGTGTGTGTGTGTGTGTGTGTGTGTGTGTGTGTGTGTGTGTGTGCGTGCGTGCGTGAGGGGGGATTGCGAACCCCAATTTAGTTGTTAAGCGAGTGTTTGTTTGGTTTTAGCTGTTAAGCGAGGCGACCATTCTGAGAAAATTCTGCTCTTTAAGCGAGTTAATATCTAAGCGAGGCACTCTTTATGCGAGGTTTTACTGTACTGATCTTTGAGGAATAAGGTAAGGAAGGAAAAAGAAAGCGAAAAGAAGAGACAGGGAGAGGGAATGATGAAATAAATGAATAAAGAATAATTACCAAGGGTCATATGGATGCTTGTAAAGGGGAACAAGTATACATGTTCCTTAAAAAATAATTTGACATATTTTAGGGTTGTTTTTTTTTTTAAAAAAATCTTATTTCAGTCAAGGATCAAAACAGAATGAACATACACCGTTTATTACCCCCTTGGTTGTCACATGTGAGAGAAACAGAAAGGCCTGAATATTTGCAGCCAAATTCAGAAAAAGCATGAAAAGCTGAACATAGAATTGTAGGTTTTTTTTAACTTTATAACTCCAATGATCAGAATAACAGCTAAATTGGTGGTTTTTATTTTATTTTAAATTCTCTTTGTTTGAGCAGCCAAAGATAATTTCCTACCAACATCTTGAGTGACTCAAAATAAATGCCACGGATGAAGTGTTTCTCTTACCCACAGAGCAGTCAGGACCCATCCAGTTGGGATCACAGTTGCAGAGGCCAGTGTCTGCAACATAGGTGCCATGCCCACTACACTGGTCTGGACACTGGGCACGTGGAAGTTCACAATTTAAGCCTCCCCAGCCTGGGCTGCAGAGACATTCTCCATTTACACAGACACCATGGTTGGAGCAGGAGGGATCCAAGCAATCAACTACAGAAAAGCAGGGTGGGTGGGTTGGAAGAAAAACAAAAAGAAACAAACACTCTGTGAAAAAGGTCAGTGCACAGAACACACAGTCTGAATTGACACTTCTTGATGGATCTGTGCTCAGCAGGTTCCGTCTTGCTGCAATGAGCTAGAGCGAACCCATGCAGTCCTTCGTTAGGCTAGCTTCTCTTCAAGTCTAAAAAGATAAAAAGGTCACCCTGTTTGCTTTGAAAGAAACTCCAACTCTGTAAGAAACTTCTGAATCTAACCAGAAATTGGAAGAAGAGGGGAGGTTAAAACAAAGCAGAAGATGTAAGAATCAAGTACAAAATGCAACATTTTTTCAAACACTGGGATCCTTAAGGGTTTTTTTAAAAAACTTTGCATACAGTATATTCCATGTATAGTAATTTATGGAAGTGAAAATCATTGAGTATCTATTGACATTTTGCTGTAGAGGAGTCCCAAAATTACTGCACCGTTAGCTAACAAAAACTATGCTTGGGTGAAAAGGGAAATAGAGGTGGTATCATTCTCCCTCCTGATCGGACCCATATTATCACTTTGAATGCTTAATCTTACCAAAGAATTCATTGCCTACCTCTGATGAGTTTTCACCTTTATGAAAACATAATACTCATCTATATCAGATCTGCTAATGACTATATCAGATATAATAATAATAATAATAATAATAATAATAATAATAATAATAATAATAATAATAATAATAATAATAATAATAATAATAATAATAATAATAATAATAATAATAATAATAATAATAATAATAATAATAATAATAATAATAATAATAATAGTGTGTAGTGCCAGACACTAATTTGCTGGTGAATGTTCAGCAGCAGCAACAACAACAACAACAATAATAATAATAATATTCCATTTATACCCTGCCCATCTAGGAGGTTTTCCCACTCTGGGTGGCTAACAAGACAGACTGGCATATTAAAAACATATTAGAAATACATATTAAAAATACAAAAACCTTACTGATGGCAGGGAGAGACCAAATAGGAAACCTAGCACTGAACCATTGTTGGCACCTTCTCAAAGGCCTCTTTATAAAGAAATGATTTGAGCTACTTTCTGAATGTAGACAGGGATGGCACAATTCAACTGAAAGGGGGTTCCATAAAGTTGGTGCTGCCACTGAGAAGGCTCTTCTCTGAGTCGTGGCCTTCCTTGCCAATTTCAGGGTCAGCACTTGAAGCTGCACCATCTGGGAGGATCCAGTGGGTTGATTTCCTGAGGGGAAGCCGCTCCACCAGGTAGGAAAGTTCCAAACCGTTTAGGGCTTTAAAAGATAGAACTAACACCTTAAACCTGATACAGAAAGGGATGGGTAACCAATGCAGCCCTGCCAGTACTGGTGACATATGATCAAATTTTCTCACTCCGGTAATCAGCCTAGCTGCTGCATTTTGCACCCGTTGAAGCCTCTGTACCAGGACCAAGGGAAGCACCACATACATAGCATTACAGTAATCGATATGTGAGATTACTAGCGAGATGACTAGCATAACGTAATATCCATTAAAAAAACTCCACCCTTACATCTTAAACATATATTTATAACTCTGAGATAGTCACAGAATATCAAGCAGTCCATAATCTAATAATCCACCAAATAAAGGTAGAAAGAACTAAACCAAAATCTACTTCAAACTCCCTTACCATCAGGGAGAAACTCTGCAAAGGCTTCCTTAAATAAATGGGTTTCTAAGGGTTTTTTGAAAGTTTCAGGTGCAGCTGCCTGACAGATCTCGGCTGGAAGATCATTCCAAATAGAGGGAGCCACCACCAAGAGGTTCCTTCTACAAGCATCCATTCTTCTGGCCTCTCTTGGGGTGGCTAATCACAACAGAATGGTTTATGAGGACCTCAGGGAGCAAGAAATAATTGCTTTGCCAAGTCTCTCTCTGTCTATCTGAATGAATGAATGAACAGGCACCTTGGGTACTGCATTTTTTATTCAGAGCAACTGAAGTAGCCAGAAGCCATAATTTACTGCTATAACATTCAATATTTTTTCTCGTTCATTAACCACTGTAATAAATATAGATTTTAAGTAAACGACTACATCATTCTGGGAATCAAAACAGACCTGTTAGAAGTGTTTGATGTTTTAAAATCATTATCCTTATTACTGAGGGAGGACACAAGAGGACATGAAGTGCATTTCTGGGTAAGTGAAGGTCAGGAAATTTTATTCTACATTGGCAAGAGCAATTTTTCTTATATACTAGTCCAGGGGTGGCTAAACTATGGCCCGTGGGCCAGATGCCAGGGGTGGCCAAACTTTTCGGGCTGTGGGCCAGTCACATGGTTGAGCATGCCGGTCATGTGGTTCCTCCCACCAGAAGCAGAAGTAAAATGTGCAGGTTCATAATATTGCCGTAAATGACCTGCGGCTGTTGTAAATGTGTTTACAACACCATGGGCCATTTATGGCAGCATTATGCACCTGCACATTTTACTTCTGCTTCTGGTGGGAGGAACCACATGACCGGCATGCTCAACCATGTGACTGGCCCACAGCCCGAAAGGTTTGGCCACCCCTGCACTATTTGATAGCACTTAGAGACTTTCTGAGCAATTTGTAAGCTAATTACATTTGACCCCAACAAGCTAGATACTCATTTTACTGACCTCAGAAGGATGGAAGGATGAGTTAATCTTGAACCTGTCAACATCAAACTCAGATCATGAGCAGAGCTTTGACTGTAGTATTGCAGCTTAACCACTGCACTACAGGGAGTCTTCAATAGGAATTTGAATGATTTGTTTTTAAATTAGGATGAACAAAGGAGGTGTGTTAGTCATCTGAAACCTCTTGCTAGCATTCTGGTGTCATCTATGTCACCTCTACCTGCATCTTTGAAGCACACCAGTGGTGCAGGTGCTGATGCTGGCAAAGTTGTACAATAATTAATCCACAGAGTGCTTAATTTTTCACTAATCATGTAGCTGACCTGTTTTCTTAATGAAAGGCTTTGGCTATGGAAGCTAAGATCAAGATTGAACAAATGTTCCAAGTAGTATGAATTCATGACTGGCTTATATTAAACACCAAACATTGACTGGCATTTCCATATCATAATAAAAGTGATTATTCACTCATCTCCAGAAATCCTTCAAAATTAAGAGAGGAGACAGTTTATCCAAATCCACTATTGTATGAAATACTGTACCTGGTTTTTCATGCTTCAATATTTCACAGAAGCAGATGGGGCTAATGTCATTTATTACTATTATTGTGATGACAATAGGCAGTATTTTTCCATGATTTACAATAAATAAGTCCAGAATCTTAAAACTCAGAACCTAAATCTAAGCTACCAAAAATACATATTAAATGCATATTGGAAGTTTTCATCTTTGTGAATACTTTTAAAACAGGGAGAAGAACAGAATCGGTTTTGATAATCTATATTATTTTCCAACGTAGTTCTAAAAAACATCAAGTTTTCGTTTCACAATACTGTAAACAGAAATAATTGGATATAGGTCATTGTAATGTATACTCTCCACTGCACCTCCAGAACATTAAAAAAAAACCTTTGTTGAGATTGCAAGCCAGGTATAGTTGGGGTGACTAACATTTGGGTGGAAGACCACCATGAGACATGTGGAATGTCAGGAAGGTGAAAGAAAAAGAATTTTTTTGAGAGTTATTCCTAGTTAGAGTTGAAAATCTACCGTTAGGTGGAACTACACTGTGACCCAGCTCTTACAAAAATCATTTACCTGCTTCACCCATTCCTGCCAGGCCTGACGCTTGCCACACCACATCAGGAGAGTCGAGAAAGGTGTCAACAAGCAATCAGGCCTTCTTGTTCATCGACCCAACCCAGTGGAATAGACTTCCACTGGAGGCTTGGCGTGAGTAGTGGCTTGACATTAATTGGGGCAGTATATGAATTGAATAAACAAGCAAACATACAAGTGAACAATGTGTATTAGTGATGTTCTTCTATATAAGATACATAAACATTTGAAATAAAATATTAAGAGATGCCCAGTATTTGTTTCTGCATTATACAGTATCTCTATTTCCCCTTAATTAAAAATAACATATCTTGAAATGCATTAGGAGCTATATGGTTAGTGCTCACATTTTCAAGATTTTGTTAAGGAGTGTTGACATTCCATGTGGAAGACTTAAGGTAATTGGGTATGTTTGGTTGGAAGAATATTCAATACAATATAAAAGAGAAGATTTTACAAAAAGTTAGAAAGAGCTGTTTGACAGTGGAAAGGATTATCTGACAAAGTGGTGGACCTTTCCTAAGCATAGGACTTTTAGATTTGGGGGGCTTCAGACACCAGAGTTTTCTATGACTTTCCCCACCAGAATTCTGGGAACTTCAGTTGGGGAAAAAATCAACGAGGGAGCCATCTGCAAATCAATTTCTGTGAAGAAGACAAATAAAATGTTTAGAAGCTAAGTTCCATGGGAGATGCAAGGGATTTGTGGATTGGTATTTTCATTCCCTAATAGACTTTATAAATGGTGCCCTTAAAAAATACCAGTCCCTTCTCCCTTGAAATTCCTCCAGAGTTTAGCCACTTCCATCAACTTCCTTTGTCTTCTTAATAAGTTGATGATAGAGTCTTTATTCCTCACTTGTGCATAATTTGAAACAATTGTTAGGATTTTCATTTCTTGGCTAAAGCCCCCAGAATTTTAGGAAGAATCCTGAGAACTGAGGAACCTGACGTCCAAGAAATCCAAAAGTCTCATGCCTAGCTTTCAGTCTTTTGAGGTTTTTAAAACAAATATTAGACAACTAGCCATCAGCGGTGCTTTAGCTGTGGATTTCCTGCATAGGTAATAGGTTGGACTATATGATGCTTGGAATTCCTTTGATGTCTGTTCTATAATTTGGTTCTGTGTGGCAGTTGATTAGAAGTAAAATGTGGATATATATCTCCAGTGTGTAACATTCTTGTTTGGCAACCTGGGTGCCAAAGGACTATAATTACTTGTCTGTTTAAGTCTTTTAAATACTTATATAGCAATTTAATATTCCCTTTAAAAGTGTACTACTTTATTGGCAGCACTGTTCCTTGAAGGCTTGGTTGGGAAATCTGTACATTTTTGTGCTAGTCTCTAGAAAGTAGCAGGGGGGAAATGAAATTTTGGGAGACAAATTAGAGAGAGAAATAGAATAGTACTAGCTGATTACCCGGCCTTGTCCATATTTTTTTTGCTCACCTTCCCAGGTAGGGTCTGGCTCCCCTGCCGCCTTGGCCACCTGGGCTCCTGCTGAGGCATCCCGGGGCGCAGGTTGGGGCCATTCCCACTGCTGCTGCATCACTTACGGCCATTCTGCGGTGACGGCAGGTTCATGCAGCTGCTGCTCCTCGCCGCTCCTCCCTCTCGGCCAGTGCCAGCCGAGGGTGCGGGGTGGCAGCAGGGCATTTGGCAGCTGTAAGGCCTGCCCTGCCGCACAGCTGCTGCTGCCTGCCACCCTCCAGGCCGGGGCCGGCCGAGGGTGTCCGGTGTCAGCGGGGCGTCCGCCGGCATCATCGGCTGTTTTAGGGCCGGGCCCGCCATGCACCCAATGCTCCTCGCTGCTCCGGCCCAGTCAGCTGTGTGAAGCGGTGCGGCGCAAGCCTGGCTGTGCCACACCCCGGCCACACTGTTGTTTCAGCTGCCGCCACCGCCACCCCCTCTTGTGCCCCGGCCTCAGTATGTCAGTTTTCATAAAAATGAAATGTTGGCTGCATGCTCCATTACTATCACCCATGGATTGAATTCTACAAGACTACAGTCAGGTTTAAGGCAAAAAAGAGCCTCATGGATCTTACTTAGGTTGAATTAGCAAAACCAGTTTAATAGTCTCTGTTGGCTAATAATAATTTATATCCAACTGCACAAAACCTGATTTTTATCATCTACTTTGCAGACTCCTGTGCAATATAATTGAGGCAAACTATCTGGAATTCGTAGTCCTTTCTTCCTTCCCCTCACCTGATTTCTAGAAGCCATCAAAGATAACTGCTAATGGCTTGCATTTTTCCAGCTAATATTACCTCAGTACCCAAAAGAATACTTCATCAGACCATGTTGCTTTAAATTTATTAAAATATGATCTACTAATTATCTGCCAGGCCCTGTATTATTTCCTTCCCTTGCTATCTTCAACATCTTATGAATGTATCTTTTCCGAGACAACCAAAACAGAGAATGTATCGAGAAATGATGGTTGTTATGGATTTTACTAGTTCTACATTTACAAAGAAATACTGATTCATAATTTTGTGTGCCTTCTGCTTATTACAATAAAAGCATCTGATCTCCTATACTAGATCAACAGTGAATATCCTTTTAGTACACTGTGTCAATATGTCTCATCATCTCCTGTATTTTTAGTGTATCCCTTGCTAATTTTAATCTGGTCTGCATTTCTGTCAACAACACTCACACTTCTGCTATTCCTTTGCATACAACATGTGAAACTCATCACATTGCTGTGTTCTAATGCAGAAGTGAAATCTTTCAGATATTTTGGGCTCCAGTTCCCATTAGCCTCTGGTTCTCTGGCCAGTAGTGGAGAAAGGAGCTTCTGCTCATCAATATTTGGAGGTCCTGATTTAAAGAATAAAGTAGTGAAGTTCCAATCATTATATCTGATATCTCTTGACATTTTGCTGTGTGACACATTTCTCAAGACATTAATTGGAGTATGATGATTTCCATTACAATGCTATGCTAGTTTTCTAAGAACACTGCCATGTTCAATAAGGCTAAGCTGCATTACAGTGCTGTGCATGTCTACTCCATAGTGGTGTCAGAAACCCTTTCTAAATGAAAATGTACACTAGTGTCTACAGAGCATTCAGCAAAAATCTTTGTGGGGTTTCTTCACTTCTGCACAGAATGTAGGCATGGTCTGGGCCACCGGGACATTGGGATTCATCCTGGTGCACCCTCGCCTCTGGCGCCCTGGTACGCAGAAAATAATTTTATTATTATTTTATCCGCCTGGCATGCTGCACTTTAGATTAAGCCATTGCTCCAAGCTCCCTCCTTCAGCTGGGGTAGTAGTTTATTCTAAAGTGCCACATGCCGGGCGGAGCAAGCAAGGGGTGGTAACTAAGTGGTCCCTGGGGGCAGCCTTCTCCCCCATCCCTTGGTCACCACCCCTCACCCCTGTCCAGCGCCCTCCCATTGTGTCCAACACACCCCTGACAGAATGGCAACACAATCCCTATCAAAACCGCACAGACAGCTGAAGCATCACTTGTGTATATGTTATTTCTCTCTTTCTGGCTCTGTGCCCTCTTGCTCTGTTCTCCCAAATTCTCTCACCCTCCTCCCACTTGACAGCCTGGCCACATGCCTTTCCTTCTCAAAGTTGGCACCTGATTTCAACGTGGCTCTGCTTTACCCCTCTTCTCCTGCCCTTCTGACCCCCAAGCTCCTTATAACCTTAGCAGACAAGGATTCCTTCACTTTCCCCACCTCCTTTACATTTTATATGTTTACTGCTCTGCAGGGACTGCAGTAGCTTAGTGGTTAAGAAGATTGCCTTGTTAGATGGAAGGCTGGCAAGTTGACAGTTTGAGACACGGGTACTGCATGATGGATTGAGTGCCCATCTCTGTCCCAGCTCTTGGGGACAAGAAAGGAACCTCATTTGGGCATTCCCTGAGTGGAGTTTCTTCTGCAAAAATCCTTCCAACCCAGAATAATTTCTGACACAACATTTTTTATCATTACTGCTCTGTGAAACATGCTTTAAAGTGAAGGACTAACTAAATCTCCAAACATATGTCCTCCAAATGTGTCCAAGACCATGTAAGACTGAAGTAATTCTTAAGGCAAGAGAACACCAGATAAAGATATTCTTGGCTGGCTATTCATTTGCCATGCACCTGAACAAGTGCTTAAATTTTTAAATGTCTTATTAAGAATAGAGTCCATATGGGAACCACACATGTTTCTGCAGACTCCACGGTGGACTAGGATTAAATGTCAGCATTTGGAAACATACTACAAATTGTTTTTTATGGAAACAAGCCCAGAAAGCAATGAATGAATGAGAAAATATCTTTTTTCATCTTTTCAACACTTTAAATTATATAATGAAAATAAGAAAGGAAGTCTTCAGGTTTTTTCTGGAGCTGCAGTGGCTCAGTGGTTAAGAAGCTCACATGGTTAGTTGGAAGACAGGCAAATCAGCAATTTGAGACCCGGGTACTGCATGAGGGATTGAGCACCTGTCTCTGTCCCAGCTCTCAGAGACATGAAAGGAGCCTTATTTGGGGGTCCCCTGAGTGGAGTTTCTCCTGCAAAAATCCTTTCAACCCAGAATAATTTCTCACACAAAATTATTATTATTCAAGTTTTTCTGCTGTAGAATAAAACTGTGTCATTAGAAAAAAAACACCTTTCTGTTGTTCATGTCTACAGACTAACTCATTTTAATAATTTCTGCCTCATGTTCTTGGCAAAATTGTGATACTGTTTGCTGGCTGCTTTTATTGAACAGCTGAATTACAGAGTTATTTTGAATATGGCCACACACCTAAATCCACTGTTAGATCCAGTGAAATCAATTGAACCTACAGTGTTTGCCACTAAACAAATCTTATTCACTTCAATGAGGTGACTTCAGCTTGGGCTAACATTTGATTAAGCCCATTGATGGTGGAAAATTAGTGAGGCATGACTGATTCCCAACAAGCTATTTTGGAATGGGTTCTCATCATAGCTGTCAAGTATCCCTTATTTGCCGGGGAAACCCCTTATTTTACCCTCTTTCCCGCCGTCATCCCTTATTAATTAGACTGCAATGCCCTATTTCCGCCATTGGAGGGCAGCACAGGATAATAATAGTTGTCAAGTATCCCTTATTGGCCAGGAAATTTCCCTTATTTCCAAATCCAAAACTTGACAGGTATGGTTCTCATGAATTTATGAGCCTGAACAATTAAAATTTTAATTCTGCTGGTGCTGTGGAACAGAGGCTATGTGAGTGCTGCATCGAACCCAGATGTTTTCTTGTAGTAATTTGTGGAAATACAACCCATTTTATGCCTAGCATCTCAATTGGCTAGCTAGAGAGTTATGTGCCTTTAAGGCAACCCTGGGCCTTGGCTCAAGTGGTGGTGGTGGTGGTGGGAGTTCCCACATAAATTAGTGACCCAAATCCTTTTGTTTAGCATACACTGTACTAGAGTAGGTCCATTGAATCAAATGGGATTTAGAGAGGTTTTTTTTTTAACATACTAAGTCAAAGTTAGTGTTGGCCCTCTTGAATAAATGTATGTCTTGAATAAATGCCCTGGAGCAAGAGGGCGGGATATAAATCTAAATAAATAATAAATAAATAAATGAAAATTTCAGAGGAGATGTCTGCTCAAGTGGCTAAGACGCTGAGTGGGAGGCAGAAGGTCAGCAGTTCGATTCCCAAGTACTGCAGGACGGAATGAGCTTCTGTCTTTGTCCCAGCTCCTGCTGACCTAGCAGTACGAAAGCAAGAAATTGCAAGTAGATAAATAGGGAGGGACCACTTCAGTGGGAAGGAAACAGTGTTCCATGCGCTCTGGAGTCTAGTCATGCCTGCCACATGACCACGGAAATGTCTGCAGAAGCAGACAGTGCTGGCTCTTCGGCTTTGAAACATAGATGAGCATTGAACCCTAGAGTCGGATACGACTGGCTTTTGAGCAAGGGAAACCTTTACCTTTACCTTTGACTCATTAAATCTCCATTGATTCAGTGAGGCCACTCTTATGTATAGGTTATGCTAAGCAACGGGATTTTGGCTAGCATCTGAATTCTTTAACAAGGTTACTCTGTGCTACTGGAAAAGATTTATAACAGAGCCTATCAGATTTGCTGTGTCTTAGCAGTTATTGATATATGATTAAAACAAGGTTATCTACTAGCTTTGAACAAATATCAAATTCTGAGCAAAACTCAGTATTTGTGTAGATGAGGGGCTCCAAATCAAACTGAGCTATCCCAACTCAGTTCCAGTACAGACTGGGACCATTTTGGTTTGGAATTAATTCAGCATTCAGAGAATTAAAAATAGTAAGTTAAAAATGTGCTAAAATGCAAAGACAGGAAAACAAAATAATACTATACAAAGATGCTGCAGAGGGATTAGATAACAAAAATGGAGGCGACAGATAGCTTCACCTCTCACCCCTACCTACCAGTGAATATCAAAGATCTATCCTATAGTCATATAGTTGATCAGAATGTGGGGAAATATCCCCAAGTAATATCATTTGTAGTTTATATTCTCTTGCACACCACATTATCCTGCATTGTTTAAATGAACGCCCTGGTTTACCCGAGGCATATTATTTTGCCACTGACAAAATTATTAGGCTGATGTCATCCAGCCCTTTTAATTCTATTTTGTTTTAGATGTGTTAATTTTAGCTTTCTATGTTATTATATGCTGGCGGTGCATCTGACACGAATAAAGAAAGAAAACTTAACTCTTCAGGGTAGAATATATGATCTAGACTGCATTGGGTTTTATTCCTAATAGGTTACTTTTAGGACTACAGTGGAACCTCGGTTAACGTAATTAAGGCATTCTCCAGGACATTTCTTACAGCAGAAATTACTTTAACTGAATTTCCCATAGGAATGCATTTAATGCAATTTCCCATAGAAATGATTTGAAAACCAAAAGTACATTAACTGAAATGCAGTTTACCATAGGAGTGCATTGAAAACCAATTACTCTTTTCCGGAAAAAAATCTGTAAACCAAGCCACTATTTTCTATGGATTTCTTATTGTTTTGCAATTTTTATGTTAACCGAGCCATTTGTTAACTGAGGTTCCACTGTATGTGTGTGAATATACGTTGGATGTTTGTGTTCTCGTGCAGGCTTTGTGAGCTTAGTTGAGTTTGAGCATAATATGATCTATTCTCTGTTTATTCTCCACTTAATTTGCTATGAACAACCAAGTATATTGCTCTAGGACTTTTCGGGCAGTGAGCTGGTCATGTGGTTGAGCGTGCTGGACATGTGGTTCCTCCCACCTGGAAGTGGAAGTAAAATGTGCATAAATGTCCCACAGCTGTCATAAATTGTTTATGACAGCTGTAGGTCATTTATGGTAGCATTTTGTGCATGCATGGGTGTGTTCAGCACCCACACATGCACATTTTACTTACACTTCCAGGAGCAGCAAGGGCAGCGAGGGCTGGATTAACTGGCACTGTGGGCCAGATCTGGCCCATGGGCCATAGTTTGAGGACCCCTGCTCTAGGAATCACAGTGCTGTGTGCATGCACACACACACACACACACACGCACGCACACACACACACACACACACACGCACGCACGCACGCGCGCGCGCGCACACGCACACACACACTAAATTTGGAGGTTACAAGCATACTTCCTCAGAATCAGTTATATTATGATCAGTCAAGAAGTATCGATCTAGATCAGAAAATCCCATTGGGAAACATCTTTCTTTTCATGACCTGAAAAATATAACTAATTGTCGGGTTCTGCTTGTGACCTAGGGTAGGCGATGGAGGAAAGTGTAGAGTATAGTACATTGCTACACTCTAGTTCACTCTTTTCCTTTCAACTTGAGTGCGAAGGAAGCAGATTTCACCTTTAAATGGGGGGAATGTCACTGCTGTCTTCAGCAATAAAGAGCAGCAGTTTAAAAGAGAAAAAAGAAAGGAAAAGGAAAGGAGAAACATGAAATTTTGAAGGTGGTTGGTCCCCAAATGAGAAAAAACTGTGGGTCTGTAACTTGACACAGTGAATCCCCACCTTTGACATCTGCCATAGCACAAAGGTTCATGTAAAACTGCCCTTCAGTTCTAGCCATTTATGTATCCCCTTATGTTATGTCCTCTATAATGTATTTGGCTCTTAAAGCACTCTTGGCCTGATGACATTCCTAATTGAACCATAATTTGTTTGTTACTTGCTACCTGCTTTTGTTTTACATTCATTTTTAAAAGGCAAGTTGTACTTCATGTATCAGACACTCGAATATCTTTATCTCCATGTCTAAGTGTCCGCAGTCTAAAAATGTATCCCCTTATGGAGTTGTTCTGGTTATTAGGAAATACAAATAGCATTGTGAATCTAGTTGTGGCAGCACTAGGACAGTTTAGAAGACTTAAATTGGCACCAAAACAAATTGAGAGGATCTGTGCAAAGTCCTATTCACAATTGTTCAGTATTGATAAGAACATTATTTATGATGAAAGTTTTATTAATTTCAATCACTTGTCACCCCAAAATTGCACTGAAGGAAGCCTGACAAGTTAGCAGTTTCATTTTGGGTTGCAAATGTAATAGAGCAAGAGTGTTTACGCAGCAAAATTTGTAGCTCACAAATATTGATTTTAGTGCCATGACCATTTCAAGTAAATTGTTTGACCAATATGACTATGATGAATATCTCAAATAGAAAACTAACAGGAAAGAAAAATGCCGATGGACACTATATAATTCCATTTCTTACTTTGAAACTAGCAAATGAATCAATCTGGGAATCAGAAATCAATAGAGAAGAGTTTCACCTCTTAATAAAATTCAGTTATGTTTATTTGTTTTGCTATTGTGTTAATTACATGAATGAAAAGGAACAAGTTTTTTTAAATGACTTCACAATTCATTTTGTGCACTATTATATCCAGTGGCTTTTGAGGTAATGTACATAATATTTGTATTTTTAAAAACCACAAGGTTTCGAAGAACCAGTGGTAATACCATGTTTAAGTCAAATCATGCATACAAATGTTATTTTTATCGTATTTATTTTAATTTTTTCCTATGTTTTAGTTATCTGTAGCCAATTTGATTGTAGTGGTTAGAGTGCTGGATTGTAGGCCACAGTCCCACTCAGGCTGAAGCCAATGTATCACATCAGGGCATAGACAATAGATGTCTTGATACCTAGCGACAAGGCAGACAACTAAAGAGACAGGGCAGTTATGCTAGTTCATGATGTCCTCATCAAGTGTTTGAAAAACAGACAACTTACATTACAAAAAGCAAATATACTGTTTGAATCCATTCACATTTACAAGTTAACAGAACTGTATAATGGCAGATGTTTGTAAGCATTATATTAAAATATTAAATTATGTATTTCTTCATTTATCAACAATTTATCATTATCCTTTTCTCTTTGACACACACACACATGCATGCATATACACAAATGCACATATGTGCATGTGCATCCACACATCTGGTTTATTAAAATTGGGTTAGATTGATAGCTATTGATTTTAGTAAGCTGTAGATTAGAGGATTTCTCTGTGCATAACCCATACAGTGGAGACAATGACATCTCAGACATAAACCTTTCTAGAAGACGACTCAGGCATTATTTGTGTACAAGTGGGATGTACCATAGAAGAGCTCCATGATATTCCCACTTCCTGAGAAGACCGTTTTCTGTCTATATTCCTGGTCAGTCTCTAATGGATTCTTGAGGAGATATTCAAGCCAGAGCATAGAGTAGATGGGTGCCCAAACTATGTCCCTGGGCCCGGATTCTTCCCCCGATGCCAATTCACTTAGCCCATGCCACTTGTATCACTCCCAGAAGCAGAAGTAAAACGTGCCCATACTTCCACTTCTGGGAGCAACGAGGGTGGCATGGGCTGGGAGAATTGGCAACAGGGGCCAGATCTGGGCACCCGGGCCATAGTTTGGGCACCCCTGAACCATGTAACTGGCCCACGGCCCAAGAGGTTTAGGCACCCCTGGAGTAGATGAAAGACACCTTGTTTTCTTGCAGCAGTTGTGGATCTAGGTGTCCCATTTCCTGGCTGTATATTGTCACATGCCTTAGATTTGGACTTTTACTGGCTATGCCATTGTGCTTAATAGTAGATGGCTGTTAGACTACTATAAAACCAGTGAATGGGATACACAGTTCTATAGAAGGGAAAGGCATCCCACCTCACTCTAGCAATGCTTACCTCCCAGCTATCAGGGACCTGAATAGCATATACAAGCTTTCTACATGAAATCAGTTCTTTCTGTGATAGAATTATTTTCAGCTGAAACACAAATATTAGAAAGTGCTTAGCCATAGACTTACCCAAATATGCACAATTGTTTACTGTGTTTTTTAAATTAAGGGTATACTAACTTTGTGGCTCTGAAGCCTTCATCCAGTGTCAACTGGAGGCATATGTACATATGCATGCCACCCACAACACATCTCAGGTGTAATCAGTGGTGGGCTCAAATTTTTTTTACTACCTACTCTGTGGCCATGGTATGGTGGGTGTGGCCCAGGGAAAAGCCCTGTGTTGCACCTGAATTAGGACTACTTTATTTCAAAATTTGGATGGGCGGGGCCAGCCAGAATTTCTGCTACCGGTTCTGGTGAACTGGTGCGAACCTACTGATGCCCACCACTGGGTGTAATCACGTCATCCTGCCTGTTGAGATCTTTGTTTCTCTGAAAATGAGTCTAAGTGCCCCTCTCACAAAAAATGTAAGAATACAGAGATGACAGTCATATCAGAAAACAAACCAAAAATACTGCAGCACTTTAAAGTCTAACTGCTACATTTTTACTGTGAGCTTTCCTGAATCAAGTCCACCTCTTCAGACATAGGAGGGAAATTTCCAGGCATTTCACTCCTTTGTCTGAAGAAGTGTACTTGATCCTCGAAAGTTTACAGCAAAAATATAGCAGTTAGTCTTTAAAGTGCTGCAGTGTTTATGGTTTGTTTTCTGATATGACTGAACCACAGACTAACACGACTACTATTCCAAGAGACGACAGTGTTTTCCTACCTGTCATTGATAAGCTTGACTGTGGAGAAAAGTAGGTGAAATCCCTCCAGCTCCAGAGACTGCACAAAGAGTGAGAGTGGGTCACATGATACATGGTCTCTGTGACATAAATATCTTTTGGAATACACTTAGGTGGCATATTAGCCATCAGGAGACAAACACAGTCCTATCTACCATCAGAACCCAAGGATCCAAGCTATAGGCTAGATTTTAGGAGTGCATGCATACTTTGAAACCGAATCTTCAAGGAAAGTGTAAACCAGGGATTCCCAACCTTTTCAAGCCAGGGGCCGGGTAACATTCTCTCAGTCAGCTTTAAGGGTCAGATGGCCATTTTGCCCTGCCTGCATGATGGGGGTGACCATTTTGTCCCAACAGCTTCAAAGGGATGGCCATTTTGTTTCTCGAATGCCCTTGGAAATGTTGCCACAGGCCAGATCTGTCCTGAGGGCCATGGAGTAAACCCACTACAAGTTGGCTGAGCCTCTATTCCATGATCTCCCTTTTTATTAATCAAAACCATATGTACCTTCACTTGCTTAAGCTTCAGTTTCTTCACCTTCAGCCACTCCCTCTCTGCTATTCCTTTATATCATCTAATGCTGACAAAAATCTGGTTGCTTTATTGTTTTCAGGCAAGCCAAGTTCAAACCATGGGTTAACAAAGCTGCCTTGTTTAATCAATCCATAGTTGAGATCAGTCACCATTTATAAATTGGAAGGCATACTACACTCTTGTTAATTGAAATTGAAAATAAAAGCTTCCAAGTTTTGCTGTGCCAAAGGAAAAGGGAGAGTTTGTGTGCAAGCCTGCTACTTCCTGTGGTTCAGCCCCATCATTGCTAAACTAGAGTCTGGCAGACTGGCCATGCTCAGCCACATTTTGTGCCACATGTTATAGCACACAAACTCCTTTTGTTAGTTACTGATATGAGAACCGTACTCATAGTGCTTGTTGAATCACCCACTGCACATTGACTTGTACAGCTGAGCTAACCCATAGCAACCAAAGCAAGTGTTTCTGTGTCCCTTGCTTGAAAAACAGAACCATGGGGACAAAACTTGGTGAATGGTTCATGCTTAGTACCTGCAGGACTCACCCCTATAACAGCAGGACTCACTGAGTTTCAGCTGTTCTGGGAAACTATGCTAACAAGGGAATTTTCTTTTAAGTGAAGCTGAAAACATTTAGTATGCCTCTAATTTATTTCCAACAGCTGTGCAAATATGAAAGGACATTGCAAATACCCCCTTATTATCTCTTACAAGAAGGAGGGGTAGGAGTCGTGCTTATTTCCCATGTATTTTCATATCATATCTTTGTTAGAAATCGAGATGTTTCTCTTCTAAGAAAGCATATATTCAAGAGAATGATGGATGGCAATTTAATAAGCATTAGTAGAACAGCATGGGGCATTTCATGCCAATGACATGTATCTTCTATGCAAAAATGTGGCTATCTTCCTCACTTCAGTTATAGCATATTCTTTGTGAACAATGAAATATGCTACTAAAAGCAGCACTACAAAAAAGGGAGCAATCCAATTTATGACATCCTCCCAGAACAAAATTAACCATATAAAAATCATTAAAATGCTTCACTGCTGGCCATATTTGGTCATGTTCGATTTAGTTAGTTAAAACTTTTCTCTCTTTGTTTCCTGCCCCTCCACCCCTTTTCTTTTGCACAAAACCATAGCTACTTAAATGTTCAATACAAAGTGCTTCTCAGAATTCATTAAATTGTCATCCTTTCTATGTACCATCTACTTCTCTTTAATTCAATGTGATTGCATGAAACAAGAATAATTTACTCTACATGGGGCCACTAAGTGACATAGATACCTGTATTCTTTCAAATCTGGCTCCTCTTTTTCTGAATTAATTATGACTGAAGTGTTTGCTTTTATGGGTTTCCAATTATGCCATTTTGTATTCTATCTCTTTTTTTATTTGTTTTGTTCTGCATTTTGCCGTTTGAAAATGTTCAATAAATATAATCCATACTCAAAAAGGAAGAAATGATGAATACAGACTCCACAACAAAATAATCACCCAGATTTACCTGGGGCATATTATTTTGCCACTGACAGAATTATTAGGCTTAAGTACAGGGTAAAAAAGAAGGATAAATAAAATTTCCACCAGGATGGAGAATAGGTGGTGTAGGATTGTCCAGTGTGATTGTATAGCCCTTGTGTGCTACAGCATTTTCACATTTTGTCCTTTTGTGATCTCATTCAATTTACTCAATACAAGCTGCACAAATATTGTTTGTACGGTAGCATTTACCTTCCTCACAGTTTTCGCCTTTGTAGCCAACTGAGCAGACACAGTTCCCGTCAATGCATGAACCATGGCCCCCGCATGAAGGATCAATACACTGGCTGATGGGTACATCACACTCTGGCCCTTTCCAGCCACTGTAGCACAAGCAGGCTCCTTTGGTGTATTGTCCGTTGCCACTGCACAGAACCGGGCAGGCAGCTGGAAAATTCAATGGAAGAAAGAAAGATAACAGCAGGTCAGGTGCATATCCCCACATTCAAACTGTGCAAAAGGTTACTAAGACTCTACCATTAAGTAACAAACTTCAGATGGCAATTTAATAGAAAATGCATATCATGCTGTCCTCATTTACCTTTGGGGAACTATAGATGTGTGTGGATGCAAACAAAAAAAAAATCAGTAAATTTCACCGAACCAGCTGCACATTGGTAAAAGACGCACAACCATTGGAGTCTGGATTACATTTTCCTTGACTGTTATAACACCAACACATATTTAGCTTTTACACTTCACATAATTTATAATCCTGAATCTACTGTAGCATCAGATCCCTGTATCAAATGCCATGGAATGGGTGCTGAAATGACACCATTATATTTGCATATGAAATATCAGGCAGTTAGAATGAACCCACTGAAATGAGTGGGCTTTCTTAGTCACAAATAAGAGAATCTCCATTGATTTCAGTGGGTCTACAGAGACACAGAAAGAGCCTCCGCGAAGATTGTGGTGTTTTTGAACCACAATCGGGCATAACCTGGAAACAGCAACCTTGTGTTGCTGGCAAATCTTTCTCACACTGGGTCAGGCAAAAGGAACTGCAGAATGAACTCACCAAATGGTGCCTTCATTTTGACAGTTTCACATCTGGCCTAGACACAGAAGAAGAATGAGTATACAGTAATTAGGATTATTGTTTTTATTATTTCAAACTTGGAACAATATAATTTGAAATATTAATAATGTCAAAATGAATTGACCACTGAAACTAAGTAAGCTGTACACAAAACAATGATGTGAAATACATGCAACAGCCTGCATTAGATCAAGCATTAAGCTTGAACACATTCCTATTTTCCTCCAGCTAGGAAAAGAACTTCAATAGAGTTGAGTTTTGCTTGATATTGTGGAGGTAATTTAAAATATACTTCAGACAGTTCTAAGGAGCCAACAGCCACACTCATTCAGGCTTCTTTACATAGTATTTGAGAACCTGCCCACTGCAATGAATCATTTTTGTTTTGTTTTGAAGAAATAATGTTGACAGGGCGGGTACTCCTGAGATGATGGGAGCTCTGAAATCATGTATCAGCAGGAGTCTTCTACGTTGCTTCTTAAGCACCAGTAAGACCAGGCTGAAGCTCAAAGGATTGGACTGTTAAGACATTATGCTGTAATTTCTTGCTCTGTTGTTCCACTTTTAGAAATAAATGGCAATTTAACTCAAAGGCTGATTATTCCACAGACCACTGGGAAGTTTAGTGTAGACAGATGTGCAGTCAATTTCTTACTAGTGCTCTCCAAGTTAACCCTCTGAGAATGTCTCCTCAAGAGGATAATTAATTCTGCATCTGTAATTACTCAAGCCAGAGATATTCTTTTAGCAGAAATTAAGCTGCTGCTGCTGCTGCTCCTCCTTCTCCTCCTCTAATGGTATATATGTTTCCCTAGTGGGAGAAGTGGATTTTGGTTCTCTGTGATCTAAGTAGAAACATACAGACTTCTTCCACCTTCAGTTTCAGTTTAGCCTGGAAATAAACTTTTGCTGCTTAAAAAGAAGCATTTCCCAAACACACTACCTTTCCGAATTCTTCTTCCGTGTCTAGGCCAGATGTGAAACTGCCAAAATGAAGGCACCATTCTGCAGTTCCTTTCATCTGTCTTAGTGAGAGAAAGATTCGCCGGCAACACAAGGTGACCATTACCAGTGTATGCCTGATTGGGGTTCAAATATACTACAATCTTTGAGGAAGCTTGATGATATGAGCCTAGAATCTTTTATCTGCAAGAACTACTTGCTTGTCTCTACAAAACTATTCAAACATACTCTCAAATCTTAAAATTCAGCACAAACTTTACAATATATCTTCTAAACATGCATGTCTGGAATGTTTCAAATAAGGTCCTCCTCTTCATCTCTTATTTCTCTAAGCATATTTCTCATAGCAGAAAATGCTCTTCATTTTTTTTTTCTGTTCTCACTTAGCCAGGTTACCAAATCTCAACAACAATGGAGAGTTTCTGTTCTGGGCCAAATCTGGGCTCCTGGACTTTGGGAGATGCCTGATTTCTCTCTAAGCCATTCTTTATACAAGAAAAAAGGGAGAGGGCAGTAAAATTGGGAAATCACCATTTAGTTCCACATATAGTAAGAAAAGGGAGAAAAGAACAAATATCATGATGATCTTATCAGCAGAAGAGCAGAACTGAGGGAGCAGGGTAAGCACCATACCTAAATTAAATGCCCAAGGAAATAGAACCCACAAAGATAGAAAAGTCAGTAGTGAAGTCTGGATGGCAGGGAATTCCATCATTAGGATGCTGGTGAAAATAAATTTCTGTTTCGGAATGTGTAATGCTTTTCTTCTAATAGGCATATATATGTCGAACAATTTGCCAAGAAATCCTTGAGGCACAAGCAAGTTGGGAATTTATCTGGACTCTTTCCAGACCCTTAAGCTGTTTGGGGATTCCAACAGAGATGAGGAATCTTTAAAACCCACTGGCCATTGATGAAGTTGGAGTCCAGCAGGATCTTGAGTGCCAGAGACGCCTTATCATTAATGTAGAATTGAACAGCAGCAACCTGAATTGTGCTCAAAACAAGATATGTAGCCATTTCAACTGCTTCAGAAAGCAGTACATCATGATTCTACTTGTTCCAGTTACAATTCTGGCAATCACACTTTCACAATGGTTGAAGTTTTCAGGTCATCTCCAAGGGCAACCCTGTTTATTACAGTCAACCAGATGAGAAGGTGCAAGATAATATGTTATCATTACCAAGAGAACTGAACTCAATAATGATTATGGGTAATGAGGCAGGTAGTTATGGTAAAAAAATGTAATTCTGCATACTGAGTCAATCACGGTCTCAAGTGAAAAAACTAGATTAAGTCATATTCTCAAGGTATACAATTTTTCTTTCAAATGAAATGTAATCCTATAGAAAGGCTGAAGATTTCACATTTCTAGGCTGGGTGGACTGATGTATACCCCAAGGATCATAAAATACTCTGAACATATATATAGCATTGAATTGTGGTTTTTCTGTAGCTGTAATGTTTGGATATTATGCCTCAAAGTGTGGAATTCTTCTTGTAATCAGGATGAAGTCCTGAAGAAGAGACCTGCCATGTGAAGGGATGATTTCCAAATAAGGTTCATGACCATTGTGCTTATATTTGCAATCCAATCCCTGTTATTTATGTAGTACAATAAGTGCTCTTAAGTATAACAACTGAATAGGACTAATGTACTTGCAAGCTAATCTTTCTCACACTAAGTCAGGTGAAAGGAACAAGGAACTGCAGAATGAACTCACCAAAAATTGCCTTCATTTTGTCAGTTTCACATTTGGTCTAGACACAGAAGAAGAACAAGTGACTATCACTTTCACCTTTGCTCCAAATGTACATTTGTATGAACCATATACAGTGATACCTCATACAACGTCCAAACTTGGTTCCACAAGTTTGGACTTTATACGGATTTGGACTTTGTATGAGGCATGCAAAATCCTAGCCACGATGCCTCATACAGCATCCAAATCCTTGCCGCGATGCCTCATACAACGTCGTTTCTATAGAGATACATTGTACTGTAACAACACAGACTTCAGGGCAAAGTCAAGGAAACAGACAGGAAACTGACAGAACTTTAAGAAATCATTGTCTAAAGGCTAAATGCATTACAAAAACATGTCAAAAAACCCTGATTTTAAGGGACAAACCATAAAACAAGTTTTTAACTTTTGAAAACTTTATGAAGTGCAGGTTTAAAAGTGCAGCGACTTTGTATGAGGCAACTTATTTCAAGGAATTAGGCGATGTTGTAGGAATTTGATGTTGTACGAAGCAGACTTTGTATGAAGTATTACTGTATTATTTTCCATCAAACTACTGATTTTGGGAACCACAGAGCCTCATTCAGACTATAATAAGGTACACTTACTCTATATGAAGGGAGTCACATTAATGTTGGAAAAATGATGACAGATTGGTTGGGCTAGCATGCTGCCCTCATACCACTTGGAGTACAAAGGACTTACAAATGCCTTAGTAGGGCTTCATATCAACAATGATCAAGACCCACATATAGACCATTATAAAGAGAACTATGACACAGATTCAAGTTCTAAGAGGTTTCCTATTTTAGTTATATCAACAAAGTACACATTAGCAAGTAAGAAAGAAAATCACAGAAGGACAAAAAAACCTCATCAGGTGTGTCAAAGCCCTGACATTCCAAAAAGCAGCACATGCTGACTTAAGCACTAAAGTATGGATGTTTTAATTAATCCAGGGTGAATTTAATTGCTTTAGTTAAGTGAAAATCGGGTTAAATTTGATGCAGAGCATGCTGGGGTATGTTAAAAGCATGACATATGAGATGGCTGAATCAATAAATTAAAGGTGCACAGATGTTTTAATTAAACCCAGAGAACTTAATGGTGAACACCAGGGGCTTTTAAGTCTATGATTAATTCAGTTTATGGAGACATGAGTTGCCTCCATTTTGAGAGTTATAAAAGTTCTCAATCAATAACCACTTAAGCTGCTTTTTAAAAAAAAAATGAAGAGAGACTTTTAAAATGACAGAAGGCGGGCCACTGGTGCAAGACTAGGGAGTGTATAATAATAATTTCATGTCAGAAATTATTCTGGGTCGAAAGGATTTTTGCTGGAGGAACTCTGCTCATGGGATGCCTGAATGAGGCTCCTTTCATGTACCCAAGACCTTCTCCCTCCTATTTATCTACTTACAATTTCTTGCTTTTGAACTGCTAGGTTGACAGGAGCTGGGACAGAGATGGGCACTCAAACTGTCATGCCGTACCTGGGTCTCGAACTGCTGACTTGCCAGCCTATGAGTAAGTGATGATTTTAACAACTATTGTCTGGTCACCAACATACTGGTTTTAGGCAAGCTAGTCGAGAGTTTGGAACAGTCTAGTTGAGGTTGAATGCCTTGATCCACTCCAGTCTGGATTTAGGTCCCGACATGGAACTGAGACAGTATTAGTCACACTGCTGGATGACCTTCTGAGGGACCATGACCGAGGTGATTCCTTGTTGTTATCCTCTTGGATCTCTCAGTCAACTCTCAGATTTGGGTATCGAGGGCCAGGCTCTGGCTTGGTTCCAGTTCTTTCTTGAGAGTTGGGACCAGAGAGTGCAGCTGGGGGGGGGGATTGTTGGATCCTGGATACAACAATATGGAGTACCCCAGGGTTCAGCTATCTCCCTGATGCTGTTTAACCCTAATGATGAGAACCATCCATGTCCTTGTCATGGCTCCAGCAAGTGCAGCATGAAAACTAGATGGCTGCCTGCCATGCCACATTCACTTATAAGCACCTACTCATTTCCCCAACATTGCTCCAAAACTGCACACACCTAACTGGCATGATTCTTGCTTCTCTGAATTCCCCTCAGATCACAGGCAGAGCAGTTTCCTTACCTCTCTCTGTTCTCTATCTGTATCTCACTGGGTCAAGAATTCACACTTTCTTCATTCTGAACATAGATAAAAGATACAGAGTCTTGCTAACACCTGTTTCTAGACAGGATAGCTTCTACTTTATAAGCCCAATTGTAAAAAAAAAAGCCATAGAAGCTGAAATGATCCCTGTGATGAACAAACCACAGACTCACAAACCTAGATACACTCAACAGTCTCATTACCATGCGATTCCCAGCTGGGGCATGCTGGCAATATGGAAGAGTGCTGTAAACAACAGCCTGTTGTGGCACATATTTGCTTTCACGCCCAAAGCCCACCTACCTCTTTGCTCTATTTCCTGTATTTTCGATTCTGCAGTCCTCTTTCCCTGCTGTCTTATTCTATACTCCACTCAGCATCCTAATATAATGATATGAGACTGTAAATGTCAATTTTCCCATCTCTCAGCTGTTGCTGTCTCTTTTCTCTGAACCTCATTGCTTTATATTCCTTGTATATGGAAATACAAGCATTTCTGCAGTCACCTCATTGAAGATACCCTAGATTACAGCATACTGCCATGTGTTGAGATCAAATATGCGAATGAAGCTGGAATGACAGTGCAGGTACCCCATAACAATATGCATGAAAAAGTAGTTGAAGAGCCGTAGGAATGTACATTCCATGGTTGCCAGTTTCTTATACCAAGCTTTCCCCATTCACATATGATGAGAATGAAGCAGGATAACCCACTCATTTCCCCAGGTGATAGCAAATATACCTCCAACTGGGTGAAGTTTATAACTGGAATGATGGGACTAAAGGAACTACCCTATTTGCTGACATATAAGACCCATTCCTCCCCCTTAAAATACACTGGAAAAATTGGGTGAGTCTTGTACTGTATATAGTCAGCTAGGTTGGCTTGAAAGCCAACCGTATCCGACTCTAGGGATCAGTGCTCATCTCTGTTTCAAAGCTGAAGAGACAGCGCTGTCTGCTTCTGCAGACATTTCCGTGGTCATGTGGCAGGCATGACTAGATACCAGAGCGCACAGAACGCTGTTACCTTCCCACCGAAGTGTTCCCTATTTATCTACTTGCAATTTCTTGCTTCTGAACTGCTAGGTTGGCAGGAGCTGGGACAAAGACGGGAGCTCATTCCATCCTGCAGTACTCGAGAATCAAACTGCTGACCTTTTGCCTCCCAGTCAGTGTCTTAGCCACTTGAGCCACTGCAGTCCTCAGCTATTTTGGTAATAACGAGGTGCGTCTTATACTCCGATGTGTCTTATACACTGGCAAATACAGTGACTTATTCTAAAGGAGACAATCAAGTGGAATGGGAAAAGCATGAGGTACATATGCAAGGAAATCCCTTCACATGAACATGGACGGTCAATTGAGAGTATTGGGAGAAAGATGAAAAGAGACAGAAATTATGGTCATGCACTAAGTGAGCTGGGCTGGCTTCCATAAATATCCCAAATTCCACATGATGGTAATACTTCTAGTAAATCACGCAATATACTACAGAAAATGTGGGGAAGCTTTGGACATCAAATCAGGCAAAGTGTTATAAAAAGCAGCAAGGGAAAGGAGGGGAGACTGCCAACATTAAAATCATCTGGTCAGCATAAAATCATAAATTATGAAAGAGGAAGAATAGGCAGGTGTTCCTGCCTGTTATCCTCTTCCCCCAAGAGGTTTGATTCCATGTTTTTAAGAATTGTCTCCAACTTGACTGAAGTACAAAGGCTCCTTCCTCAGTGGAAAACTAAACGAACCATGGAAATAATTTTAGACAGTGAGCTGGATTTTAAAGAAAGTCATAACTTTTTAAAGAAAGTCCTGTACTGAAACCTCCTCTAAGAGACCATAACTAATTTAAGAAAGAGGACAACACTGAGGCAATTGATTTATTTTTCACAGTAATTTGGAAGGTAAAGGTTTCCCTTGCTCGAAAGCCAGTCGTATCCGACTCTAGGGTTCAGGTGCTCATCCCTGTTTCAAACCTGAAGAGCCAGTGCTGTCTGCTTTGCAGACATTTCCGTGGTCATGTGGCAGGCATGACTAGACACCAGAGCACACGGAACGCTGTTACTTTCCCAGCAAAGTGGTCCCTATTTATCTACTTGCAATTTCTTGCTTTCGAACTCCTAGGTTGGCAGGAGTCACATTAATCTACCATGGTTTATATATAATTCTGTATCCCCACCCACCCCAAATCTTGGGTTGGGGTCAGGTTTGGAGAAGCACTACAAAAGGAGAAGCCTGACAGCAAGATAACTGGACGTCTATATTTAGATACCAGTCTCACTCCAAACATGAAACTATACACTGGGCTGCATCCAGAGTTTTTCTTTCTGCTTTCTAGGTGCCATGGCTTGTTTTAGTGGTAAAAAAATCCCCACAACAGATACTATGCATCCTAAGTAATTTGGTTCCTAGTCAATGTAATTTTGGACAGTGTATGTACTTTATTTGAAAATGAGCTCATTTAAGCACACCTATAAATGCTGCAGTCAAGAGGAAAAAAGAAGAAACAAAATAAAAAATGAGGAATAATGAATTTAAGAAATCCAAAGTGACAACAGGAAACTCACCTCTGCAGCTTGAACGGGCCTCTGACCACTGCAGGTGTCAATTGATGCTTGTCTTGCTGCTGAGAGGAAAAGGGAGCTGGAAATTTTAAAGCAGGGGTTCACAACCTGTGGCCAATGGGTTGGATCCGGCCCCCAACACCATTCCATTCACCCTGCGGTGGCGACCCCCGAAGCGGAAGTGGATGTGCCTGCACATGTGCAAACACACCTGCTGCCATTGTGTCTAGCCCGCTTGGCTGTCTGAGGGTGAGTAGTCCGGCCCGTTGCACGAAAGCCTTGAGAACCCTTGCTTTAAAACCTGGTCACTTCTGCAACTCGGCCTCTTTTGAGGCTTGAATAGTGGCGGTTGGCTCCTTGAGCCTCCTTACATGTCTTCCACATTTTGTATTGCAGTCTGTGAGCCAATGACAAGTTCTTTGCGAAACAGCCCTGAGCAATGGAGTCTTGTGATGTGATGCAAGGGCGTAGGCAACAGAGTACAATCTGCACACCATGGTTCAAGGATTTTTGCCTTTGTGTGCCTCCTCAGCAGTGAGGCCTTGTAAGAGGAGAAGTGCAAGGTGGTGTGGCCAACAGCCGCTTGGTTGTGACTCCTTCCCTCATTTGTGCCTTTCCCCCAGCAGTGACAACATATTTGGAATAGTGGGCTCATCCTAGACCAACGATGGCCAACCTTGGCACTCCAGGTGTTCTTGGAATGCAATTACCAGAAGCCCAAGTCAGCACTCCTGCTGATCAGGGCTTCTGGAATTGAAGTTCCAGAACATCTGGAGTGCCAAGGTTCACCATCACTGCCCTAGTCTAAGAAGGGATGAGTAGAATCCCTAACTCTGGCTACAGTTTATGACACCAACCAGACCTACATTGTGTGACAGATATTGTAGTGGTCACTTTGTGTAGAAAGCAGGCCCATTTAGTGCACCTTGCGCCCTTGCAGACCAGTTAGTTCAACCTTGTCAGCTTCGTTGGGAATTTGGTGCCTAAGGATTCTGTAGTAGGAACCAGTGTAGGTTCAAGCATGATTGTTCCACTCCTGGTGGACTTCATTCCTTCATAGGATGTTTCATGGGTAAATTAAATATGGGAACTAGAAAGGATGCCTGGAGAGGGAAGAAACCACCAGGCCCCTCTATAAATCTCCAAAAGGGCCCCAGTCCAATTAAAATTGCTGTAGTAACCCATTATTTGAAAGACTGATCTGAAAAGCTAGATAGTGTTATTCTGGTAGATGGTTTAATTTTTGGATTCTGAATTCCAGCAAGTGCAAGTGTACCGCCCACTCACAACCACTTACCAGATGGGTCAAGGTACTGGAACATAAGGAGAGGGTGCAATGACTGCTGAATACAGTAAAACCCCAACTTTACAAATGCCTCAAGTTACATAAAATCCGACTTACATAATGATTCTGTGCTAAAACCATGTCCCAATTTACACGATTTCCTATGAGTTTGCTTTGAGTTACATAAAAATTCTTTTCCCTATGGGTTTGCTTCGCTCTACATAACATTTTCATTTTTCGTATGGGTTTGCTTCAAGTTTCATAAAAAAGCGCTTTAAGCAAAAGCCTATGGAATGGACTCCCCCCCCCCCCCGTAAATAGGGTTTTTACTGTAGATGCAAAGTGATGCTTAGGGATTTTTATATCTGTTACCAGTCTGGCAATCTTTGAATGTTTCATGAGGCAAACATTTCACAAGATGTGTCCCATTAAAAATTCCAAACAGAGGAACTACTTTGTTTTTAATACATGTGAGAGCCCCTGCTCTGCCTGCAAACCAGCATACAGTAATACCTCATATAAAGTCCGCTTCATACAACATCGAATTCATACAACATCGCCTAATTTCTTGAAAAAAGTTACCTCATACAAAGTCGCTCGACTTTGTATGAGGCATTCAGTTTTTCCCAGGTTGCATTGTGCCTGGGCAGTAGAAAAGGCAGGACACATGCATGCATTGCTCTTGTGGGTTTTGCACAAGGCAAAGAGTGTTTAGGAGTGGTTTTGAGCGTGATTTTGGATTTTTTTTTAATTTTCATCAGAATTTTTAGAAGCATTCCTGGGGCTTTTGCAGCATTCTTCAGGTTCTTGGACAATCAGGGGTGTTTGACATGTTTTTGTAATGTTTTTAGCCTTTAGACAATGTTTTCTTAAAGTTCTGTCAGTTTCCTGTCTGTTTCCTTGACTTTGCCCTGAAGTCTGTGCTGTTACAGTACAATGTATCTCTTTGGAAACAACATAGTACGAGGCATCGCGGCAAGGATTTGGACGTTGTATGAGGCATCGCGGCTAGGATTTTGCATGCCTCATACAAAGTCCAAATCCGTATAAAGTCCAAACTTGTGGAACCAAGTTTGGATGTTATATGAGGTATCACTGTATTTGCAGAATGCCAACACATTCCCCCCAATAGCTAATTAAAGCACTATTTGTTTTCTAGTAGTAACATTATTTTGCTTTTTATGACAGATGTAGAACAGCAGGGAATTGTTATTTCCACGAGTTAGGATCTAGTGTAAGTTACCCATTAACATGAAACCTATCTTATCAAATTCACATACAAGAGGACAAAAGCATACATTTTTAACATGTGGGCTGCAAGGCCCAGGATGATAATCAAAGCAGGAAGCATTTCAACCTGAAACTGTGATTTATGGATTTAATTATTTATACACTGTTTTTTTTTTCTGAATGACACATGCACTGAATGAAATCTTGTTGCTCAATGCAGTTAGGCTGAAACTGGAGTAAACCCATCGAATTAACTCCTCTGTTACTTACATTGATTCAGTAGGCTTACTCTAAGTGCAATTTACTATGCTAAGCAACAGAATTACAACCACTGAAACCAAACTCTTGAATCAAGTCTAATTTGTTTTAAAAGAAGATACTTTGAGTTGCAAGACAATATGCAAAGATAATGGTAAACCACTTCTAAGGATTCTAGACCTAGAATAATCTAGAAAAGGTCACCATAACATAGAATTGAGTTGGTGGCATATCATCTACATTTCCTTTGTCATCATCATCACCATTATTAAATTGTCTCTATCTCTGTAAGGCCTCAGTAGTTCAATACACAAAGACAGCCCTGTGATCCATACATAAAATAAAATAAATGCAGGAGGAAGGTGATACCTTTATAGGATCACTTTAAAAATCAAATAATGTGAGCTTTTGTGATTCAAGATCACTTCTTCAAGCATGCATAAATTTATTTTGGATAGAGTAGGAAAATTATAAATTAAAGTCCGAAAAGTTCATGGCATGATGTTCAGCCAGGCTGTCTCTCTTTAGATGTGTTGCGGTGTGTGTGTGGGGTGGGGGTGGGGGAGGACAGCAGGCTGCATCTTTTACAACCCCCATACAACAAACAGGAAATCAGGTATTTGCAGGAAGATCAGCAGGTCAGCAGTTTGAGACCTGAATGCTGCAGGATTGAATGAGCTCCTGCCAACCTAAACTTAAAGCAAGTTTCAATATTCAGATGCAATCCCATCAATTTAAAAGAACAGCTTAAATGAAGTGTGATATAAAGAATCTTCATCAGGATATGAAAAATTATTCCCATGGCATAGGAGGAAACACATACTGAATAACCAATGAAAAGAAACTTGATTACCTTTAGCACAATCTGCTCCATGGTAGCCAGGAAAACAGTGACAAATTCCAGACACACATTCACCATTCCCATGGCAATTACGCGGACAGTCCTGCACAGAATCTGAAAAAGAGCACCCATTAAAATGTTAACTGCTTCCATTTTTAGTCTACGTAGTGATGTTGGCTTTAAGTATTTATGCACTTAATTGAAATTTCAGCATCTGAACTTTACTTGGCAATGATGAGAAATCACCTGAACAGAAAGGGAAAATGTTAATGGATGAAATCCAGTTGCTTAGTATACTAATTTGTAGTTTGAGTTGGCCCATGTGAATCAATGGAACTTCTGGAGGAGTTGACTCACCAAATCCCGAGTTATTCAATGTGCCTACCTGAGGTGTGAGGCATTAAGCTTAGCAAAAGGATTTTAGGCAATATTTCTCATTACTCTATTTTCTTACCATTGATGAATAACAAAGATGTGCTTAACAGGAGGTTTCAATAAACGTTCTACATTTTCCTTCATTTTGAGTGTTTTAGCATTTTGTCTACATTTTAAGCATATTAAAGCTGAACATATTATGCAGTCCCATTTCCATATAAGAATATGGAGAAGCAGTGAGGTCCCTTCTGTCACATAATGAGCCCAAATTGCACAGTCACAGTGAGGGTTCTCTTGTGCTAATGATTAGAATGAGTCTTTGGTAATTGTCTGCAATTGTATTCTCACATAATGTCAGAAGAGATGTTCCTACACAAGATATGATTGTAAAAAAAAAAAAAAAACCACCAAGCTATACATAGCTTTTCTGTGGGGTAATTATTATATTGTTCAATACCTTTGGGTGTACAAAGCATGCTAATGTGGGAGCCTATTAACATGTTTTGCACAAATTTAAAATACTACAGTGGAAACAATGCCATACTGAAAAAATCAACCATGTAAATCTTCTTCACTGGTATAAAAGACCTGAAAGAGCAGCAGACCCTCACAACCCAGAGCGTACACCGAAAGCCGTTTTTGTTTCCTTTCCTAAAAATTATTCACTCTATTAGCCACCATTAAAACATTTAGAGAATCAAGGATATGGCACTCCGAATAGCCATAATTCTACCACATGCCAATGGCTGGAACATAAATTTAAAAACATCACCAATGTTAAAACTGCTACAATTAAAAATAGGACTAAATAACAGTTTCTTTGGGATATATAACACTGCCAGGCAAACCTTTCTTCATTCTTAAATTGTATAGATCAGTTCTCTCTTTGTCTACTTCTCACTGAATTCAATGGAATGTACTCAGTGGGTTTCTGATTACAGCCGTGACATATTGACACCTGATATAAAATGTTGGTGGTTGTCGTTGTTGTCATTCTCATTGTTGTTGTTGCTGCTGCTGCTGCCATCCTATAAATTAGCAATCTCCAAAATGTCCTGTATTCAACAGCCTTCTCAGCTCTTCCAAACTCAAGTCTTTTAGGAAGTCTACCCATTTCATATTTGGTCTTCTTTTCCTGCTGTCTTCAACACCTTTCCCAATATTACTGTATATTCCAGAGAATCTTGACTTCTCATCCTGGCCAGAGTAGGGCAACCACATTTGTGCTTCCAGAGACAGTTCAGGCTTTATTTGCTCTAGGATCCACTTGATTATTTCATTTCATTTCATATTTACATTTGTATGCTGTCCAATCGCCACGCAACTCATTGTGGCTCACATCAATAAATTACCACATCAAAGTTACAATCATTATAATGAGCAGAAATGTTAAGAATTTATCTTGTTACTTAAGCCACAATATCTGAAGCAACTTCTGTCACTATATTTTTTCCAAAATTACAAGTGTGATTGCTAAATCTTTGTTCTAGGTACAGTCAATCCTCACATAACCGCGTTCGGATAGCATCATTTTCGTTTAACAACGCGCCATTCTGCACCATGTGTTCCCCCACATAACAACATTTTTAGTGTCGTTGTCCGGGCAACAATGCTAAAATAACCGTCATTATCGGGACAAAATGTCGTTATGCGGGAAACCCCATAGAAACCTGCATAACAACAAAAATCACTAAGCAACGCTACTTGGGGAACCAAGTAACGTCATTATGTGAGGGTCTACTGTATATTATTAAATACTGTACATGTACTGCCAACTTATTTGAGTAGTATCTTCTATATAGTTTAATTTAATATTGTCTCATCTATCAAGTATAACCTGATCATGAGAAGAAGGAAAATAGTGATGAGCAATTGGATTGCCCAATGTGCATTTACTTGAAGATAGGTCTCCCTAAATTCAGTGGAATTTCCTCAAATGTGAGAGTTTTAAAGATTGCAGCATATGTATTTCTGTTCTGCTTCTTACAACCAGCTAACTAGTTACTCCCTTGCAAAGACATACATACCCAATATGACTGTATTGAATGATACCACTTCTTTCTCTTTGCCATCGTTGTAAAAAGCAAGGTGCCACAAGCCCACATCCAAGTATTGAACAAAGACTGCTTCATTCTGAACAAGGGTCTGGATACTGCGACGCTCTCGTGGAGATTCTACCACACTCCATTTCTCTTTGCCATCCAGACGTTCCATAAAATCATACTACAGGGCAGAAGAACAGAAAAGGCACTTCATCATGGATTGATTTTATAGACAGTATGAAACCTGCTGTGCAAGTGTGCTATCTTCAAAAGAAAATATTGATTGTTGCATTACTTTGTAACAACTGTACATCATACTACCGAGTAAGGCTCGCCTGAACTTCTACAGCACTTGTTTAAACTTAAATAGTCTTTTTAGTGCAACCTGAAATTAATTAACTGCCAATAAGTTATGAGAAATGGGACAACTATACATACAGGGTATCAGAATTTGGTGTGTTTTTTTTAAAAAAATAAAGTTGCCTAGTTTAAACATATACATTGAGTACATATATATTTATTTACCATTTTTCGAAAGAAGAACAATGTGGAATATGAGCTGCACTATTCCTTTCTCCCAGCTCCCCTTTTCTGTTCTTTCACAGTAGGTTTTCTCACCTGTCTATCTAGCAAATGCAATGATAAAGAGCAATCCAGAATGAAGTACTGTATCTGAGGGAAGAGGATGAATCTACTGCCACATTCAGAATGCTACAGAGGTGGTGTTTTTTTCTGCTACAGCGGTTTCATGTTAATAAAACTGAGGAATCCTTTTGGAGAGCTGCAAGGCTTTGGATCTCAGTGGATCTAAACTTTAAGCCATTGGTGACTTTCTCTTCCCCTCTCACTATATAGAGTCTGGCTGGTACTGTGGCAGCAGCTATACTCCACCAGCAGAGGTCAACAAAATGGGACCTCTGTGAAATCCCACCCTGCTCTAGTAAAATGCTTCAAAGATTAAGACAGCTCTTTTAGTCATTAATTTCGATATGTTTCAACCCATGAAAAGCTAAAATTTATTAATAGTAAGCTTTTATGTTAAAACATATTCCTGAAAAGGTTTACTGAGAAACAGAACCTTTTAAAAAACAGAATCTACTCCTAGTTTGTCTTATATGTTTTATCCAAAGTTAGATCACATTGAATTCAACAGGGCACATTGTATATAAGCAACCACAAGGCTTTAAGGCTCAGTTCTCTGTTTGATTTACAGTATTTCTAAAAGAAAGATCCTATTTATTAATTTCTGTTGGGAAGGGTGTCATGAATGGGGGGAAGAAGTCCCATAGAGGCAACAGGAGAACCCCAGACTTGGGATGCCTAGGCAGGGCGATCCTATCTAGGTTCAGCAGCCTGCCTACCCTGTGAACACTCCTCTCCCTGTCCACGCTCATTGAATGGGGAAGATGGCACTTCTGCTCATTAGGTAGGTATGTGGTAGCAAAGGCTTATTAGCACGGCTGTAATAACAGTCCATTTATATTTTGCCCACTCTCCATACCTGTCAAGTGTCCCGTACTGGGAGGGAAATCCCATATTTTACCCTTCTTTCCCCCTCTGTCCCACCGTCATCCCGAATTCAGAGCGGCCAGAGGGGGGTGGGTATTTTCTCAACCACATCTTGACAGGTAAGCCACTCTCAATCTACACAGATGCACAGAGCAGTCTGGCCTTTGGATGTTCTTCCTCCCCTCTGGTTTACCTTCTCGGCTGAGAGATGAGCTGGCACTTTGCCCCGGCCAGAGACAGGAGAAAGAAATCCTCCCTTCCCTTGGGTTTGACTAGTTTAACCCTTTTCCCACTCTGCAGATCTCCTTTTGTCTTCTCAGATGACAGACCAGGTGACGTTGTCTTTTTCCAAGATTTTATTATAGGGGATTAATAGTTCAGAAATAAGCAGGATGCATATCGTAGCCTTAATCTATTCTACACTGAATAACAATCTATAAAAATTGTTTTGTTGTTGTTGTTCAGTCGCACAGTCGGTTCCGACCCTTTGCGACCCTATGGACCATTGTTCTCCAGGCATCTCTGTCCTCCACCATCCCCCTCAGCACTCCCAGTTCTGTGCCCATTGTGTCTACAATACCATCTAGCCATCTCATCTTTGGCCTCCCCCTTCTTCTTTTGCCCTCCACCTTTCCCAACATCAGGGCCTTCTCAAGTGAATCCTCCCTTCTCATTTGATGTCCAAAATACTTTAGCTTCGTCTTTACTATTAGCCCTTCCAATGAGCAGTCAATGTTGATTTCTTCTAAGATTGACCTATTTGTTCTCCTCGCTGTCCAGGGTACTCTCAAAACTCTCCTCCAACACCACATTTCAAAGGCATCTATTCTTCTGCGTTCAGCTTTCCTAATTGTCCAGCTCTCACATCCGTACATTACTACTGGGAATACCATTGCTTTGACTATTCTAATTTTTGTTTGCAATGTGATGTCTCTGCTTTTCACTATGTTCCCCAGGTTTCTCATGGCTTGTCTCCCAAGAATCAGTCGCCTTTTTATTTCATGGCTGCAATCCCCATCTGCCGTGATCTTTGATCCCAGGAAAGTAAAATCTGTCACTGCTTCTACTTCTTCCCCATCTATTTTCCAGGAACTGATCGGACCTGTTGCCATTATCTTGGTTTTCTTGATATTGAGTCTCAAGCCAGCTTTTGCACTCTCTTCCTTCAATCCAATCAAGAGGTTCTTTAGGTCTTCCTCACTTTCTGCCATTAGGGTGGTATCGTCTGCATATCTCAGATTGTTTATGTTTCTCCCAGCAATTTTAATCCCATATTGTGATTCCTCCATCCCTGCATTTCGCATTATGTGCTCTGTGTATAGATTGAATAAGCAGGGTGATAAAATGCAGCCTTGTCTTACTCCTTTTCCTATTCCAAACCACTCTGTCATTCCATGTTCTGTCCTAACTGTTGCTTCTTGGTTCATGTACAGATTTCTCAGGAGGCATATGATGTGCTCTGGTATTCCCATCTCTTTAATTACTTGCCACATCTTGTTGTGGTCCACACAGTCAAATGCCTTAGTGTAATCAATGAAACAAAAGTAAACTTGTTTCTGGTATTCCTTTGTTTTCTCCATGATCCAACGTATGTTGGCAATGTGGTCTCTAGTCCCCCTGCCTCTTCTGAAACCGGCCTGCACCTCTGGTAGTTCTCTCTCCACATGTTGCTGAAGTCTGTCCTGTATTATCTTGAGCATCACCTTGCTGGCGTGTGGGATGAGTGCAATTGTTCGGTAATTTGAGCATTCTTTGGCGTTGCCCTTTTTTGGGATTGGGACGTATACTGATCTTTTCCAATCCTGTGGCCACTGTTTTGTTATCCAGATTTGCTGGCATATTGAGTGCAGTAATTTGACGCCATCATCTTTTAGCGCTTTGAAAAATTCGACTGGGATACCATCATATCCACTAGCTTTGTTGTTTGCAGTGCTCTTTAGGGCCTTTCTAACTTCGCTCTCCAGGATGTCTGGCTCGAGTTCAGTTTTTTCATCATTGTGGTTAGCAGGAGTGTTGAGGTCCTTTTTGTAGAGTTCCTCTGTGTACTCTTTCCATCTTTTCTTTATCTCTTCTGCATCAGCTAGCTCTTTTCCGTCTTTGTCCCTTATCATGTTCATTTTTGCTTTAAATGTTCCCTTTATTTCCCCGATTTTTCTGAAGAGATCTCTAGTCCTGCCTCTTTTGTTGTTTTCCTCCATTTCTTTGCACTGTTCTTTTAGGTAGTTTTCCTTATCTCTCCTTGCTTTTCTTTGAAATTCTGTGTTCAGAAGGTTGTATTTTTTCCTTTCTCTTTTGACTTTTGCCTTCCTTCTTTCCTCTGCTATTTTAAGAGCCTCATCAGACAACCATTTTGCTTTCTTACGCTTCTTTTCTTTTGGTATGGTTTTCTTTGCTGCTTCCTGCATGATGTCCTTTATCTCTGTCCATAATTCTTCTGGCACTCTGTCTATTGCGTCCAGGCCATTATATCTGTTCATCACCTCCACCGTGTATTCTTTAGGGATGCTGTCTAGGTGATATCTGTCTGGTCTTCTTGTTTTCCCTATTTTCTTTAGTCTTAACCTGAATTTTGCGATCAGTAGGTTGTGATCTGAGCCACAGTCTGCTCCAGGTCTTGTTTTTGCTGATTGTATGGAGGTTCTCCATCTTTGGCTGCAGAGTATGTAGTCAATTTGGTTTCGGTGTTGGCCATCTGGTGATGTCCATGTGTAAAGTCGCCTCTTGTGTTGCTGGAAGAGAGTGTTTGCTATGACCAGTGCGTTCTCTTGGCAGAACTCTATCAATCTTTGCCCTGCTTCGTTCTGTACTCCAAGACCAAACTTGCCTGTTATTCCCTCCACTTTTTGATTTCCTACTTTGGCATTCCAGTCTCCTACTATAATTTGGACATCATTTCTTGGTGTCTGTTCTATGAGGTGTTCTAGGTCCTCATAGAACTGGTCCACTGTGGCTTCATCTGCGCTAGTGGTTGGTGCATAGACTTGGATTACAGTGATATTGAAAGGTTTGCCTTGAAATCTGACTGACATCATTCTGTCATTTTTGAGGTTATATCCCATTACTGCTTTTCTTACTCTCTTATTGACAATTATGGCTACTCCATTTCTTCTAAGGTTTTCTTGCCCACAGTAGTAGATATGATGGTTTCCAGAGCTGAATTCCCCCATCCCTGTCCATTTGAGCTCACTGATGCCCAAGATGTCAATGCTTATTCTTTCCATCTCACTTTTTACCACTTCCAGTTTTCCTTGGTTTATTGATCTCACATTCCATGTCCCTATGCAGTATTGCTCCTTACAACATTGCATTTCCTCTCCCCCCCTTCCTGTCCCTCCCCTTTCTCCCCTCTGAGGTGTTAAGCATCCTGTATCACCTAGCCTGCCCTTTTGTTTTGCCTTTTGTTTTGGTCAATAGGGTTCTCTTGGCAAGGTTTATGGCGTGGTTGCCGGTGTCTGCGCCATTTTTCTCTCCTCATACATTTTATCACAGTTTTTTTTAGAGGTTTAAAACATTTAAGACAACATATTATCATGCATATTATCACACTTTGAAACACAGTCTCTATGTCTATAAAAATAATGAAGCAGAATAAGAACATGCTAACTCACTAAGTAGGCATCTATTCTGTATGTGGGCTTGTGCCCCCATGAGCTGGCTTAACTTATCATGGTGGATGTTCAAACTGGCATGGCTTCGCTCTCCTTCAAAAGATGGCTATCAAGCACTCAGAATGTGTTGACTGGGAAGGCAGAAGGTCAGCAGTTCGATTCCCAAGTACTGCAGGACGGAATGCACTCCCGTCTTTGTCCCAGCTCCTGCCAACCTAGCAGTTTGAAAGCAAGAAATTGCAAGGGACCACTTCGGTGGAAAGGTAAACAGTGTTCCGTTTGCTCTGGTGTCTAGTTATGCCTGCCACATGACCACGGAAATGTCTACAGAAGCAGACAGTGCTGGCTCTTCGGCTTTGAAACAGAGATGAGTACTGAACCCTAGAGTCGGATATGACTGGCTTTCAAGCAAAGGGAACCTTTAAATTTACCTAATTACTCCAACTTTAGGAATCCTCCTTATCTGATAGGAAGACCTTATTTGGACAGACTCCTGGAAGCTTCTAATATTATGTCTCCTCCCAGGAGTGGTGCTGTGTGTGCAGAGATAGGGATAGTGCTGTGTGCAGAGATAGGACAGTGACTTTCTAACTGTGTAGTAAGAAATGTCCTTGAGCTGACAAGGCCTAGCAGAGGCCTAGCTTGGCCTAACTGCTTGGGCTATCAATGTGCTTTCCCAATTGAGAGTTAGCTTTCTCAACCTACAAAAATCCACTATATGAATCTTAATACTACATTTATCAAATGTCAGACTGAAATATGAAATGATTCCTTATAAATAAGGCACTATGCCGATTATGGAGCTTAGGCACCCATTTTATGGAGCATGGCAGGGCAGAGGGCATGGGGACAATCCCACCATTTCTACCAATTTAGTTCATCTGAAAGATAATAATAATTTCATGTCAGAAATTATTCTGAGTTGAAAGGATTTATGCAGAAGAAAATCCACTCGGGGAACACCCAAATGAGGCTCCTTTCATGTCCCCAAGAGCTGGGACAGAGATGGGCACTCAATAGGTCTCATGCAGTACCCGGGTCTCAAACTGCCAACTTGCCAGCCTTCCAGCTAACAAGGTGAGCTTCTTAACCACTGAGCCACTGTAACCTCTTCATCTGAAAGATAGTAAAGGTAGCCTTTGCTTGAAAGCCTGCCATATCCAAATCTAAGGTTCAGTGCTCATTAGCAAAAGAGCCTGTGCTGTCTGTAACTGCAGACATTTCCGTGGACATGTGACAGGCATGCCTCAACATTGGAGAATGCTGTTTACCTTCCCACTGAAGTGGTCCCTATTAGAGATGTAAAATTACCAGGAATTTTGAAAGGGAAAACCCGGGAAAATTGTGAAAATACTATTTCTTTGTAATTTCTGCAAATTAGATTCTGATTTTCTGTTTTATATGTGTATAACAGTACAAGAAATGCATATTCGGTAAAAAAAATAATGTTATAAAATGAGTTTTTCATATATAAGAAACTAAAAAATACTTTTAGCAGTTATGAAACGTGCATAGAACATCATTCACAAAAAAATTCCGCAAGTGAAAACATTTGGTTGTGCAACACGTGGTTTAAATTTGCTATTTCATGACATAATGAAGTTAAAGGCAGGGGAAGATCTTCAGTCAGATGCCAAAAATTATCAAATTTGTTAAGAAACATCATATCATTCAACAAACTTTCATGAGCATTCAAAAGGAGAAAAGTAAAGGGTCTCGGAAGAATTCTGCAAGAACACTGAAACTGCCATCTGTTACCAGATGGGGAGGAATAACGATAATGCTGAAAAGTCTCCTGGATGGAAAGAAAGCTCTACAAGCAACTTTTATTCAAAATGGTTTATCACTCAATAAACAAATAAGGGAGATTGTTTTGGACAATGATGTATTCTGGGCCCGTGTAGAAACTACAGCTGCTCTTCTAAAACCCATAACTACTGCTATAGCAATAATACAATCTGATAATGCATGTTTGTCTCAGGTACCTGAAATGTTTTCTGAAATAACAAGGAAAATAACAGGACCTGAAGGACTGTTAGTAAAAGCACCCAGACTAAAGAATGAGGAGCAGAGAGTTTTGGAAATAATCAGGGAAAGAACTTTTGTTGCAGAGATATTCATTTTGCTGCAAATCTAGTTGATCCATGTTTCCAAGTAAAACACTTATCAGATGACGATGTCTCCAGGGCAATGGAATTTGTAACAAATAACTCAGAAGAAAT
This sequence comes from Bradypodion pumilum, assembly GCA_035047305.1. Classification (NCBI taxonomy): domain Eukaryota; kingdom Metazoa; phylum Chordata; class Lepidosauria; order Squamata; family Chamaeleonidae; genus Bradypodion; species Bradypodion pumilum. Next base: position 317,916,119 of record JAWDJD010000002.1, on the reverse strand, counting down.
GGGACATGATCAAGGAAAAGTCATTGCAAATGTAACAGAATACAAGGCAAAGATGGGTTTTTGGAACAAGCAGTTTTTGTGGGAAAGTATAGAGCACACTTCACCACTTGCATGACGGAAGGGGCTCTGCAAAAGTCAAATCCTTAGTGGTGTGGTTATAAAATTGTTATCCATTCTCCCAACATCAGTGTCTTCTGAACTCTTCTGATCTGCCTATAGGGAAACACACACTATGGTTTGAAATCATTTGATGAGTACAAGTGTCAATAAATTAGTGGCTATCAAGTCCCACCTGCTTCTGGAGGAAAAGAAAAGTGGTGGGTGTTCAAAAGAATACAGTACTGTTGGTACAACTGAAGCTGAAGAAAGTGTAAGTTTTGACTCATCTGATGAGTGTGGAAGTAATTAAAATTGTAAAAGTTTTTGGGAATGTAAAGTAAATGTAAAAAAAACTCATTACTTTGTTATCCTCTACTTACTCACTGAATTTTGTTAGTGTAAAATTTCCAATTATAATTATTCCATTGATTCAGTTGAATCAGTGGTGCACAAACTTTTTTCCCGTGGGCTGGTCCCACCTCTGACATGCAGCTGTGGGGGCAGGAGGCGGGCTGCTTCCGCTGCTGACAGTTTTGACATCAGCAGCGGCAGCGATGATTGTACTTTGTCCGGGCTACTCCGAGCAGCCTCTGGGTCGGTCCCATCCCCTCCGCTGCCTTTGCCAAAGCCGATCATCACATTGGGGAAATCTTAGGAACCTCATCTGTTTCAAAATCCACGGTGCTGGAAGGGTAAACCTGGCACACTACAGTGATGTCATCCCGGGCGTGCCAGGGGGCTCTCCTTGCGCTGCAGATTCTGAAACAGAGGAGGCTCTGAAGATTTCCCCAACACAGCAATCGGCTTTGGCAAAGGCTGCAGAGGGGATGGGACCAAGCAAGAGGCTGCTCGGAGCAGCCGGGACGAAGCGCGATCGCCGCTGCCACCACCACCACTGCTGACGTCAGGCAATGGGGCGGGTGGGTGGGTGCAGTCTGTGGTGAGCCTGGGTGCATTAATGATATGCAGGGGCCTAATTGGGCCTGTGGGCTATAGATTGGGTGCCCCTGAGTTAAATGGATTATTGTATTTTTTGTTAGTAAAAGAAATATTTTTACTTCATTAATGGTATATGTAAACCTCATTTTGTAATGTAAGCCATGGAATGATTTTGGGAACTACTATCTGAAATAAAATTCAAAGGAATAAAAAGGATGACATTTTTGGAAAAATCTATTGTTTTTTGAAATGCATTTATTTTTTTCCTGCACACTCAACATGTTTTACTTGTGCAAACTTCCCCCCTTTCAAAATTCCCTGAAGGTTTACATCTCTAGCACATGACTTATGTGAGTTTAAGGTGCTCTGCACCATGTGGAATTGTATGCTCCCAGTCTGCTAAAGGCTTTTCTTTCAACATAAATCACACCCATGAACTATAGAAGCTTTGATTGCATCCCCCCCTAATTTTCCCGTGTTTTCCCTAGTCAATTTTCCCAGGGTAAAACCCCAATTTTGCTTGCTTATGGTCACTCATGCTCTGGTTACTTCCCGACTAGATTATTGTAATGCGCTCTACATGGGGCTGCCCTTGACGACCATTCGGAGGCTGCAGCTGGTCCAGAATGCAGCGGCCCGGGTGGTGATGGGGTGTGGGCGATATGCCCATGCCTCACCGCTGCTTCGGGAGCTGCACTGGTTACCAGTTTGTCTCCGGGTGCAATTTAAGGTGCTGGTTTTGACCTTTAAAGCCCTTTATGGCAGGGGGCCAGGATACCTTAGAGACCGCATCGTCCCAAGAGTGACTGCCCGTCCAACCAGAGCGGACCGGAGAGGCTCTCTGGTGGTGCCATCAACGAGGGGTGCACATTTGACTGGCACCCGAAGGAGGGCCTTCTCCGTGTCCGCACCAACTCTCTGGAACCTCCTACCAACAGATCTAAGACTTCAAAGTGAATTGCTGCCCTTCAGGAAAGGAGTAAAGACCTGGCTGGCAGGGCAGGTGTGGGGCCCGAACGGGACTATGGCCCCCGCCGGCTGGCTTTTATAAGACTCTCTTTCTTTCCCTTTGTGTGGTAGGTGGGACGGGTTAGTGGGATATGGGTTTTAAATGGGGGTGGATGTCGGTTTTTTCTTATTGGGTGGGTTTTTTATTGGGTGGGTTTTATAAGGTTTTATAATGTTTTTTATGTATTTTCTCGAGCTGCTGTAATGCCGCCCTGAGTCGGGTTCTGCCTGAGTGGGCGGCAGTTACAAATGTGAATGATAAATAAATAAATAAAATAAATAAATAAAATTTCCCGGGTTTTCCCCCCACCTTTACATCTCTCCTATTGCTAGGTTGGCAGGCACTGGGGCAGAGACAGAAGCTCACTCCATCATGCAGTACTCGGGAATCGAACTCCAACCTTCTAGTCAGCGAGTTCAGTGTCTTAACCACTTGAGCCACTGCAGTCCCTCTGATAGACATATGATCATATAGGAGACAGGCTTTTCTCCCATGTTATCAGCAATTAATTTACCTGTTTAATTTTAAACTTGAGATTATCCAGCTTATGTCAGCTTGCTTGACCTTGGGTAAGACTCCAAAAGACCTAACAAGTGCAGCCTCGTCTTCATCCATCCTGTCCTCATTGTGAGTATTTGTTAGCACAACAGCTGAATTGGGGAGAGACACCCCAGGATCAGGTGCACTGTTGATACCAGAGGACATAATATTTGACAGTCTGCATTGGTTGGAGGAAGCAAAGCTAGTAAGGGGTATTACCCCTCCATCACAAATTACTCTGATTTGAGTTATCCAGAAGATGGCGAGAAATGGCCTCATTTTTAAAAGCATGCATGGTTTTGTGAGTTGCTTGAAGGACAATAAAATTCACTTGCTACCGGGCAAGCTGGGTAACCACTCGATTGAATCCAGATCTATCAGATTAGAATGACATCTTAGAAGTTGCCCTAAGGAAGTTATAGCTGCTGATCTGGAAATCCAATTGCTCAAGTTGATGGTATTCATTGTTATATGGAGGGCCACCTGGATAGGTTGCAGGGAGCAAGTCGGCTTAAGTAAAGTCTTGCACAGTCCACTTGCCTAACTCCATCCATGGTTGATTTTGACTTGCTTTCCTTTATCCTTGGGGAAGGTTGTTTAGCCTGGGTAACTATTTGGGTTTGTGTTTCAAAATATCTCATTGTTTATTTTTTTAGGTAGACTTCCAGTGGTGGGCTCCAAAAAAAAAAAGATTACTATCACACTGTGGGCATGGTATGGTGGGCGTAGCCAGGGGAAAAGCCCTGTGTTGCACCCAAATTAGGACTGTTTTATTTCAAAACTTGGATGGGCGGGGCCAGCCAGATTTCTGCTACGGGTTCTGTCGAACTGGTGCGAACCTGCTGATGCCCACCACTGTATACTTCTAAGTCAGTTTTTTCTCAATAGATGCCAACTGTTCAAAAACTGGGGGTACAGTATGGTGTGTGAGAAGACAGTGTTTTGCCATAAAACTGATTACTGTTTAATTTTAAATTTGGATAACTTTGATTTAATCACATGGGGATAGCTTTACATTTTGTGAAATGTGAAGAAAGATGCAGACACTTAGGAATTAGTAGGACAAAGAGAAAGTACTTCTCCAAATGGAGAAGCTCATATGATGTAATCTAGACCTTCAGAAAGCCTGGATCCAAATTGTTTGGATTTGTACGTAAAAAATCAGCACTTTGACTTGTGCCTATAGTTATGGTCTCTTAAACAAAGTTTATCTCTGAGATTTATTCCAGTGTGCATTTGAGCCTGATGAGCTTTGGAGTCAAGGTCTAGTGCTCAAACCTCTGCTTTACTCAAAAATCTCTCAATCACACAACTCATAGAAGTAAAAAGACAGCAATATAATCATCCAAACCCAGCAACCATATTGAGGCTGTCAGCAAAGATGATGTAGGAATTCTAATCAAGAGTGAAGAGCATCTTTCCATTCTTAATATATCTGTATTAATGGCCTATATCAGAGAAATATGTTCAACTTTCAAGGAACTTTAGAAGTATGGAACTGGTAAAGTATCACATAATAGGCAAATTATATAATTACCAACAATTTCTGTATGCTGAAAATATATTGTACAAGTGGTTGAAATATGGGTATGTTTTGCCCAAGAAGGATATTGCTCAGAATTTGTCTTAATTCAAACATTTCCTAATCTCCATTTGGGAATAATTCTGCACAAATTGGTAGAGACCTTTTTATCATTAGTGTGTGATCTTTGGAGTATCTGGCACTCCACTAGCAATTACAGCCTCTTTATGGCTACAGACAAATGAAATATCCAATATATCTAATGTTTCAACGGGCATATAACTCCACATGAAAACCTATCTTCTTCTAGATGCATTTATCTTCCTAACTACAGACAAGATAGATGGATGAGTCAGGAATAAGTTGCCATATGGGCTCAGTAGAGAGACCATAACTTTATAACTTATGTAGCCCCCATAAGGCAAATGAAATTCAACATTAAGTAAAAACGATTCAGTTCCTCATAGATGAAATTGTCTTAAATCTTCAGGATGTTTCCAGTTTCACAGTTGTTCCTTTGTATTCGGCTAAATAATCCTTAAATCATGACTTAACCGAGTATTCTTTTTAAAAACTATGGAATTAATTTCATTACTATTCTTTAGGGATTGAAAGAATAATTGCACATCTTTTCATTTTTATCTGTGTGTGCTGATATGCAAAACACCTCAATGGTGAATTTTAAAATCCTTCAAGATTATTAAACTGTAACTGAGCAGTCATCATAATTTTGGGCAAATTTTACACAAGTTACCTATTGTATAATTTTGCACAGAAATGCATCATTTATGTAGAAATATCATTTTTGCATATCAAACAGTAGGAATTTTTCTTCAAAATACTTTTCACCACAGCACGATTTTTTTTCAAAACCCCCCAAAAATCCATAATTTATATGCCAGTGAAAATGTTGGCATGAATGGATGGTTCGCCATTACTTTTACAGCATGCTAAATATATATTCATGTCAATGTCACACCTACTAGTGCTGCAACTAGAAATCTTATCAATTGCTTCACATCTTTTCAAATATTTACTTAGCAATAAATTTGTTTTCCTACAGAAGCCATAGCCTTGATTTTACAAGAGCTAAATAGGGCTGTTGACAACAGAACATTTTGGAGATTGCTCATTCATAGGGTTGCCATAGGTTTGGGGAAACTTGATGGCATGTAACAACAACAAATCTGTGTTCATGATAGACAATTACAGGCTGTAGATGTGATTTGCATCAGTGTCTATGACATGGGGGCCACTTTAGAGTACCCAATGCCTAAACAGAGTCACATCTTAAATAAAAATGTAAACAAATTGTTAACCTACCTATTTAGATCAAAAGTAAACATGACATCCAACTATAGAGACCAGTGGAAACAATGTTACTATTGTATTTCCTGTAAGAAAGGGACAGGAGAAACAATAGTAGATGGTGCCAACTGAGGTGGGAAGAAGTGTGGGTCTGAGGGAAAATGTCTTCAGGGTAATAGCAGCAAACAAACACCTTGGAAGGCCACACATAAAGAGCTGTGTGTGTGTGCATTTGGCCTGTGGGTCTCAGGTTGTGGACCCCTGGATTATATCACTTAAACCTGCTCTTTATGTCACCCAGAAAACTGGTTGATAGAAATTAGGGTTCTTACCTAGCTTCTCCATGACCTGTCAGTTTCCAATACATACAGAATTATTGTTTGTATGGAGGAGCATGTTGTCATGGTCACACCTGCTTTCTGACAGGAAATAACTAAGATCTTTCTTTCAAAGTATTGTGCAATTGAAAATTATAGATGTATATGAAATATAGGTACAATTCAAAACAAATTAAAATATTGATGTTATTAGACTATTTTTGATCAAAAGAAGGCTACTTCAATCTGTCAGCTACTGTATTTACTAGATCTTCTTTAGTACACATAGTGGGGCATAGATTGCATGCACATAAAAGTTACATTGTGACTGAGTTTCTCCATTCACAGGAAAATTGTTCAGTATTCAAGAATCTCCATTTTACTTGATTATTTTTTGATCTCTCTACTTTGCTTTGAAGTCTATAAAGTCACTTCTCAATGTCCAGCCAGAATCTTATATTGGTGGGAGACTGTTTCATCTATTCAGCAAGGTGTGTTGTTGTTTTTTACTCTCCATAAACTTAGCCTAGCATCTTCTGGTTTGATATTTGGAGCCTGAGAGGTGTGTAGAACACTTTTCTTTTCGAATGTAATAAAGTGATTTATTTATTTATTTTAGCCATTGTCTCAGGAGTTGGTGTCCATGAAGTGGATGGGTTTGGTGCTGCACTGCCTTCATTCATTATTTGTTAGCAGCTCTCAACATACCTACAAAGGGGTAATGCCAGTCAAGGAATAGACTTTTTCAGTGGGGGTAGATTTTAGGCAACCAGTATTATTCCTATATGATTCCTTAAGAGAGACATACATTTGTTTGTCATGTGCTGATTTATACCACATTGGCACCATTATGTTCTCCTGTGGACTAGCAGAGAAACAAAACTGTTGCTCTTATTGTTTGTAGCCATGCCCCTTAGTCTGAACCAGCTAGTTTCCTAAGTAGGAAACTGGGCATCCAGAGTGATAGCCCAAGTACTTTAGAGTATTCCAAAATCTTACCTTCCCATCTAAACCAGTTTCCTTTTTCCTTCTGAAGCAAATGGTGAGCCACTGTGTGAGACAGAATACTGGAATGGATGGGCTGAGGCCTGTTCCAGCAAGGCTGTTCTTATGTTCTTATTATGTTCTTATGTTCTTTGTTCTTTAAATGGAAGGCACAGACTTATCTTTTCAAAGGGATTGGTTTCAGTGCTTGGTGCTTGATGGACTCAAAAGTTTCCCTCTGGACTGTTGAGGCAAAATCATCACCACAGATGAAATTGCTGGAGTATGGGAATAATAGTTGATTATTTGTGTAATTATTAAAAAATAAATGAGCCAAGATGCTACCCAGTGTGAGACTGCCACACTGTAAATATGCTGACAAACAAGATAAAAGTTTATCACCTCAGCAGGAACTTGGCATTGGGGGGGGGGGGAGGATGTTAAACTAGGCAAAATCTGTTTCGTATGTTACGGTATACCGGCACTGGGGGAAAAATTGTTTCTGAGAAGAGTGAATAGAATTACATGTTAAAACTGTACTAGTAACTGAGTAATAACTAGATGATCCTTGGTCCAGGGAATCATCCTACTATTGCTCTGTCCAAGGTCAACTGATCACTGATAAATGGTTTTGTGTGTCATTATGCTTGTTCTTAGAAGTAGCTTTTTACACTCTGGCATATATCCAGCAGGAAAAAAAATATCACAAAATGCTATATGTATATCATGCTCTTTGGGGGCAAGTGGGTGACAGATATTTAAACATATCTATAAGGGCAAGGATGAGAAGGTTAAAAATATAGTCATTAGCCTTTTGGAAAATATCCTGATAGGGAGAACACCTTTGGAAAAAACAGAGTTTATTGCTCTGTGGAAGGTTTGCTCACTGAGGGTCAACATGGAATAGTGTGGCAATAAAAGCTGACATTTCTCACTGGCAACATGCTGCTCCGCTTGGCTTGTGTTGGCAGACTCTTCTGTCTCCCCTGTGTCTGATACTGATTCTATCACAGACAGCAGGCAGGCTCAGCAGTTGGTAAGATCGAAGAGGAACAGCTCACAGAGGAGCTAAAATGGTTTGAAGTGGCTGTAGCTGCAGGGATCTGGTCTTATCCCATGACTGCGAGTGTGATTGAGAAGATGCAGGCGTGTCAAGCCTACTGTTTCTGTACAGATAACTCATTAAGCTGACTTACAAGAAATACCTGTTTAATTTATATGGGTAATAGAACCCCAGGGTAAGGAACTTGCTGGCACCAAGTCTTGTGCATTTTCCTTCTTCCTGAGCCTCCATTTAAAATGCACAGCTTCCCTTCTTTAATACTTCAAGCATGCTTTAAGGTAACAGAACCAACTGCCTGTTTGTGAGAATACTGTACATTGATGTAGAAAGAGAGCAAACAAATCATCTCACAAAAACAAAGATTCAAAGAAGAGGTGGTAGCGGGGGTGAAGATGAGGAAAAGGACGTCACTAGTCAAGTACGTTTGTTGAGAACTACAGTGTCTTTAAAGAGCCAGGCACACTTTATGTTGTTCAGTCGCACAGTCGAGTCCAACCTTTTGCGACTCCATGGACTGCTTCACATCAGGCTCCTCTGTCATTCTCCACAGCCCACACAGATCAATGCCATTGCATCAATGATGCCATCTAGCCACCTCATCCTCTGCTGTCCCCTTCTTCCTTTGCCTTCAATCTTTCCCAGCATCAAGGCCTTCTCAAATGAGTCCTCTCTTCTCATTTGGTGGCCAAAGTACTTGAGTTTCATCTTCAGCACTTGTCCTTCTAATGAGCAGTCAGGATTAATTTCCTTCAGAATTGACTGATTTCATATCCTTGTGGTGTAGCCCTCAAGACTCTCCTCCAGCACCACAGTTCAAAGGTGTCTATTTATTTTTATTTATTTATTACTGTATTTGTATTGCCACCTCCCTCACCAAAGCGACTCCAAGCAGCTCACAACATACAAAATGTCCTCATCATATAGTACTAAACAATTAAAACTTTAAAAAACATTAAAACCAGATTAAAACACTCTCCCTATTTTTCTGCACTCAGCCTTCCTTATGGTCGAACTCTCACAGCTGTACATTACTACTGGGAATACCATTGCCTTGACTATGTGGACTTTTGTTGGCAGGGCAATGTCTCTACTTTCTATTATGCTGCCTAGGTTTCTCATAGCTTGCCTCCCAAGAAGCAGGCATCTTTTTATTTCATGGCTGCTGTCACAATCTGCAGTGATCTTGGATCCCAGGAAAATAACATCTGTCACTGCTTGCATTTCTCCCCTTGTATTTGCCAGGGAGTGATGGGGCTGGATGCCATGTTCTTGGTTTTTTTGAGGTTGAGTCTCATGCCAGCTTTTTCACTCTCCTCTTTCACCCTAATCAAGAGGCTCTTTAGGTCTTCTTCACTTTCTGCCATTAGGGTAATATCATTTTGCATATCGCAGATTGTTTATGTTCCTCCCAGCAATCTTAATTCCAGCTTCTGCTTCAGCCAGCCCTGAATTACACATGATGTACTCTGTATATAAGCAGTTAGACACCCAGATTGACACTTGCCAATGGCAGTGGGAGGTGGTGGTAGTGCTATACAACTACCTTTTGGAATATGGTAAGAGAAAAGGGAGAAGCAAAGTAGAGAAAAGATGATTATTTTTTTAAAAAAGGAAACAAAATGAAGGCTGCCTCATCTTGGTTTATTCAGGAAGAAAGTTATGGAGAGGGGAGCAGCAGGGCTAACAAAAAAGGAGAGGCAAGAAGAGACAAATGGGAAAGAGTAAGAAAAGTCTGCCTTTATTCCTCCATGATTTTTTGTGAGCAGGATTTTTTGTGAGCCACCCAGCCCCTTTCCCAAAGGCCTCCTTCGCTGGACCAGGAAGGAGAAGAGAGAGTGCCGGCAGCTGTATTAAGGCAGGGAGAGGTGGCTGCAAAGACCTTCCACCCAGCCCCTTTCCCAAAGGCCTCCTTCGCTGGACCAGGAAGGAGAAGAGAGAGTGCCGGCAGCTGTATTAAGGCAGGGAGAGGTGGCTGCAAAGACCTTCCACCCAGCCCCTTTCCCAAAGGCCTCCTTCATTGGACCAGGAAGGAGAAGAGAGAGTGCTGGCAGCTGTATTAAGGCAGGGAGAGGTGGCTGCAAAGACCTTCCACCCAGCCCCTTTTCCCAAAGGCCTCCTTCGCTGGACCAGGAAGGAGAAGAGAGAGGGCCGGCAGCTGTGTCAAGGCAGGGATTGGTGGCTGCAAAGACCTTCCATCCAGCCCCTTTCCCAAAGGCCTCCTTCGCTGGACCAGGCAGACGGCTTCAAAAATTGCAGCCCAACTCCAGCCATGGAGAACAGACACTGCCTTTCCTCCCAGCTGCCCCGACGCTGACGCCACGGCTCGCCAATGCTCCCTGCTCGTTCCAGGAGCCCATGCCACCGGCTCCCGGGATTTGGGGCAGGTGGGAGCCATCGCTTCTGCCTCCGCCCTCCCTACCTGGGGGGAAGAAAAGGAGACGCTGACGCCACGGCTCGCCAATGCTCCCTGCTCGTTCCAGGAGCCCATGCCACCGGCTCCCGGGATTTGGGGCAGGTGGGAGCCATCGCTTCTGCCTCCGCCCTCCTCACCTGGGGGGAAGAAAAAGGAGACGCCGACACCGGGGCTCACCAGCGCTCCCTGCACGTTCCGGGAGCCCATGCTTGTTGCTGGAACCAAGGGGGGGATTGTGGATGGGGTGGGAAGAGAGAGAAAGTTGGTCCTGCCAGCCAGGAAGGAGGGGCAGCAATCCATCTAGGGGGGTTCCAGGGATCCATATAGGTGTTGTGACGGGCATGGGGCGGTATGGCGGGTACCGTGGGGTGGGCCGCACTTGGGGAATGTGGGTCCGATGTTTAAGTGCGGTCCCTCATTCCAGCCCTGCAGGTACATCCCTGGGCCCTGAGCAGCAGATCCAGAATGACCCCGCCCTTAGGCTGCTGCTGGTGAATGCCAGATCGGTCTGTAATAAGGCCCCCCTGATCCAAGATTCTATTCAGGAGGGGCGGGCCAACCTGGCATGCATCACCGAAACCTGGCTGACACCTGAGGATGGAGTACCTCTTTCGGACATGTGTCCAGCTGGGTTCGGTATTTGGCACCAGCCTAGAGGTGAGGGGAGGGGCGGTGGTGTCGCCATTGTTGCCAGGGAGTCTTTGGGAATTGCTAGGGCCACTGCTCCACAGGTGTCTGGTTATGAGGCCCTGCTTCTACGGTTGGGCCCCAAGGGTCAGTTGGGGATCTTACTCCTGTACCTGCCCCCTTGCAGGGTAAGGGATGCCCTGCCTGAGCTCCTCGAAGCCGCCTCGATGCTGGCATTGGAGTTCCCGAGGCTTATGGTTCTGGGGGACTTCAATTTGCCATCATTGGGGATGGCTTCTGAGGTGGCAAGGGAGTTCATGGCTTCCATGGCAGCCATGGGCCTGACTCAGGTAGTTCGGGGTCTGACCAGGGGCAGTGGTCACATGCCAGACTTAGTTTTCTTGTCGGAGCAGTGGCAGAGTGATCTGAGATTACAGGACTTAGTCATCTCACCTGTGCCATGGTCAGATCACTATCTGGTGACTCTTGACTTTCTGGGGGCAACGCTTCATCGTAGGGAGGCAGGGCCTATTAAAATGGCCCGCCCTCGGCGACTAATGGATCCAGATGGATTCCAGAGGGAACTGGGGGATGTTCCTCTGGATCGGCTACACGATTCACCCGAGGCACTTGTCGACCTGTGGAACAGGACGGCAACAGCAGCCTTGGATGAAATCGCGCCACTGCGGCCTCTCCACGCCCGTGGGGTTAGGTCATCCCCGTGGTTCACGGATGAACTGCGGGGACTCAAACGGGCAAAGAGACGCCTAGAGCGCCGCTGGGTGAAGACCCAGGATGACTCCGATTGGACACTAGCTAGAGCTGCTATTAGGGCCTACCTAGTGGCGATGGGGGTGGTGAGGCGGCAATACTTCACCACCCTTACTGCCTCCGCTGATAACCGCCCAGCCGCCCTGTTCCGGGTAACCAGGTCCCTTCTCGGTAGGGGGAGATTGGTGCCCGGTTGGCAGGGTTCGGCTGAGGACTTTGCTGACCATCTGGTGGAGAAAATTGATCGGATTCGTTCAGGGCTGAATCCCGGCGTGGATGGGGAGGGTCGGGGGGGGGGCACCGGAGCACAGTCTTGCTGTACGATCTGGGATCGGTTTGATCCTGTTGTCCCTGATGAAGTGGACAGGCTCCTTGCAGCTGTGCGTGCCACTACATGTCCTTTGGACCCCTGTCCCACCTGGTTGGTGAAAGCCTCCAAGGTGGTGACAGGTGGCTGGGTCGGGGCGATAATAAATGCATCATTACGGGAGGGGGTATTTCTTGCACCGCTAAAACATGCTTTGGTGCACCCCTCCTGAAGAAAATATCCCTTGACCCAGCTGTCCTTAACAACTACAGGCCGGTTTCCAACCTGCCCTTTCTTGGTAAGGTTTTGGAGAAGGCGGTGGCGCGCCAGCTGCAGAGTGTCCTGGAGGAAGCGGATTATCTAGACCCTTTCCAATCAGGATTCAGGCCCGGGTATGGTACTGAGACGGCATTGGTCGCACTGATGAATGATCTCTGGCGGGAGCGGGACAGGGGTTATCCATCCGTCCTTGCTCTTCTTGACCTCTCAGCGGCCTTCGATACCGTCGACCATGGTATCCTTCTGGAACGGCTCAAAGGACTGGGGATCCAGGGCACCGTGTTGTCCTGGTTTTCCTCTTTTCTGGAGGGCCGTACCCAGTCGGTGTGGTTAGAGAGTGAGAGGTCCAGCCCTAGGCTTCTCAAGTATGGGGTGCCTCAGGGTTCAGTGCTCTCTCCTCTCCTATTTAACATCTACATGAAGCCACTGGGTGAGATCATTCGTTCCCACGGGGTGCGGTACCATCAGTACGCGGATGACACTCAGTTGTACATCTCGACCCGTGGGGACCCCAGTGATGCTGTTGAAATCCTATCCGGATGCCTGGAGGCCATTGGGGTCTGGATGGGGGCCAATGGGCTTCGGCTGAATCCCAGCAAGACAGAGTGGCTGTGGATAAGGGGCCCCGTGTTATCCCGGGAGTTACCATCTTTGGTACTGGATGGGGATGTTTTGCCCCAGACAGACCCAGTGTGCAACTTGGGGGTCCTTCTGGACTCGCGGCTGCTGCTAGAAGAGCAGGTAGCGGCTGTGGCCAGGAGGGCTTTTGCCCAACTTCGGGTGATTTGCCAGTTGCGCACGCTCCTGGACCGGGGCTCCTGGCTTATGGTCACCCATGCTCTGGTCACTTCCTGACTAGATTATTGTAATGCGCTCTACATGGGGCTGCCCTTGACGACCATTCAGAGGCTGCAGCTGGTCCAGAATGCGGCAGCCCGGGTGGTGATGGGATGTGGGCGATATGCCCATGCCTCACCGCTACTTCGGGAGCTGCACTGGTTACCAGTTTGTCTCCGGGTGCAATTCAAGGTGCTGGTTTTGACCTTTAAAGCCCTATATGGCAGTGGGCCAGGATACCTTAGAGACCGCATTATCCCAAGAGTGTCTGCCCGTCCAACCAGAGCAGACCGGAGGGGCTCTCTAATGGTGCCATCAGTTAGGGGTGCACATCTGTCCAGCACCCAAAGGAGGGCCTTCTCCGTGTCCGCACCAACTCTCTGGAACCTCCTGCCAACAGATCTAAGACTTCAAAGAGAATTGCTGCCCTTCAGGAAAGGATTGAAGACCTGGCTGGCAGGGCAGGTGTGGGGGCCCCCGAATGGGAACACAGTCCCCGCCTGCTGGCTTATGTAAACCATTAAGAACTCTCTCTTCTTCTTTTTATAGTGGGTGGGATGGGTGGGTGGGATATGGGTCTTTTAAAGTGGGTGGGATATGGGTCTTTTAAAGTGTTTTTATGTGTTTTTAAAACTTGTTGTAATGCCGCCCTGAGTCGGGTTCGGCCTGAGTGGGCGGCATATATAAATATGACTAATAAATAAATAAATAAATAAATAAAATATTCCACTTCTCTTCCTACTTTATTGTCTTTGCAGATTTCCTCTCATCTTAGCCTATAGGTCTGAAGGAACTCAGGATTCCTTATTGTTCCCCCTTTAAGGGAGATCAACATTTTTACTATCATACTGTAAATGTCAAGGGAGAGGGATGAATTCCATTTGTTGAAATACAGCTCTGAATAATGGTTGGAAGTACTATAATATAAAAAATTTATCTCTTTCCTTTCAAGACTTACAAAATACACAAGTCTGACACCCTGATCAGCCATGACAATTTCTTTGTGTTTGAGTGAGAAGTGATTAACTGATGAAAAAGGAGTCAGTTTCTGGAATTTCCCAATCTGGATGGCTTGCACACATAATATACAGGTAAACACAGAAGTATTCCCAAATCACTCATAAAGCAAAGCACTAAATACTGACATGACAAGCTTATAAAACCATTGAAACAAGAAGCAACACATCGTATTGTGACAAAGTTTTAAAAGACATGTGGACAAAGATCTATACAGGAGACTTTACTAAAAAGATTCTCCTTCTCCATTTTGTGGAATGTTAACAGTGAGGGAACTTGGCAGATCTCAGCAAGCAACAGATTCCAGGCTGACAGAGCCACTGCAGAGGAGGCTCAGTTTCTTCTAGATGTCTTCTGAGCCTCCTTTGTGTTAGGATACTGTAGTTCCAAGGCCTGAGATGATCGGCATCATAATGGTTCTAATAGTAGAGTTTTTGAGGAATGTGAGAGGTTTTCCACTGCCATTCAGTGCCATTCCATGGTGAAACAGAGACTTGAAATGAGGTCTCTTGATGCATAATCTATAATGTGGTTTAAAGAGGCTACTATTAGGACAGATTATGGAAAAACAAAATGGTTTCCTATAGACAAAGAGGTCAGGCAAGGGTGTATTTTATCTATCTGTTGTTTCTGTGTGAATAAGATATCATTCATTGTGACAATCCAAGCTACATGTTAATAAAACTGGGCTATGCTTTAACTTAACATTGTTAGGATATTAAGCACCAGGACCAATCTCATCTGCAAACTTACAAATACCACATGGGGAGCATAGCCTAATGTTCTCCTTGCCCTGTGTTTCTCTGCTGCAGAGTATGCTGCCCAAGTCTGGAGAAATGCTGCAGAGGAACATTAACAAGACAAACAATGACTGCAGAAGAACTATGTATCTTTACATTGACAATGAAAAAACAGTCAAACATTTTGTGTACCATGGCTCAATTATCCATCATCTATGGAGCCTGCAGCCAAGAAATCAAAAGAATACTGAGATTCTGAAGGGCAGCTATGAAGGAACTGGAAATGGTCATCAAGGTAAGGATGTGTTGCTGTAGATTAATGCCATTATCATTCACACTATTATTATGTCTAGGTGTGAAGGCTGACAGGGGAAAAAATCAACGTGTTTGAAATATGGTGCTTGAGGAGAATTTTACAGTTACTCTGGACTGTCAGCAAGATTAACAAGTGGGTGCTAGATCAAATCTAGAAGTAAAAACTGTGAAGTCGAGGCTATTGCACTTTGCATACTTCATGAAAAGACAAGAATCACTGGAAAAGACAGTAATGTTGGGAAAATTTAAAGGCAGAAGGAAAAGAGAAAGACTAAATATGAAATTGATTGATTCAATGAAAGAAACCACAGCCTTGAGTTTACAAGAGCTTGGCAGGGATGTTAATGATGGGCTACTATGAAGCTCACTGATTCACAAAGTCATCATAACTTGGAGGCAGCTTTACAGCATATAATAACAACATCCTTAGTTAGGCTTGGTTTGATGGATGTAATTCAACTGTGTTGCTCCAAAACCAACATTCCAGAGGGACTGTAAGATTACAGTCATTTCTTTCCTTGGCAAACTCCACACCATAAAAAGTGTTTCCCCTGATTGATAGCATGCAGGTGGCCCTTATGTTCCCTCAGGTTATTCATCAGAGGGGTCTACTTAAAGTGTAACAGAAATAAAAGCCTCAAGAGGAATAACAGTGCAGCCTCTGCAAAGAGGACACTCAAGATTTGGTACAATTGTTGCTTGCAGCAATGAATCGGCAATCTTTCCTGAGCTGTAAGTGAAGAGCTTGTGAGTGTATGCTTCAAATTTTCCTGTCATTGCAGGCAATGTTTGGAGCTACTGTAATTCCGTTCCTTACAGAAAATGAGAAGAACAATACAAATGTACTGACTTTTCATCTCCTGCCCTTCCACGTGAACTTTTGCTCTTCATTTACAGCTCAAGTTCAATCAAAAAGTGCTTTAACTTTATTGTTAAAGTAAACCAGCCACAGACAGAACTTCTAGGCCTGATTCTGCATAGCCACCTAACCAGCTGGCTCATTACTTTGCATTTTTTACTCTATTGATCTTCTGATACATTGCAGTTTTATAATGAACAGCTTTTACAGAACATTCTTCCTGAAAATGTCACGTTTTCCCTAAAACCACACATGGATGGATATAAGTATGAAATACAGGCTATATAATGAAGGACAATAACTACATATCTGCTGATCAGGAGGAAACTGGGCATACCCGGAGAATACATCATGGAAATTTCTGCATAGATTGAGGACTGGCCCTTGTAGAATTTTCACGCTAAAAAACACTTATTTTAAGTCTGAAATTATGTTGTTGTATTTACTTTCCATATATTTGTTGATGTATCTTTTTAAAACAAAGATGGATTTCTGAGCGGCACAAGCTACTGTCTCAAAACAAAATGTAAGAGCTGGATAAGAACTATAATAACAGAATAGCGATTCTGTAAGACTGTTAAAGCATTATTAAATGACAAAAGCTTGATTCTATTCAATGTATTTTCTAAATGCCCTAACTGTTATTAATAACAATTGTGTACTTTTAAGCCAATTTTGGTTTACGGCAACCCTTTCCAGGGTCTCCTAGGGAGACAATAAATAGACGTGGTTCACCCGGAGCCTCATTCAGGCATCCCCTAAAAACCCTTTCAACCCAGAGTAATCTCCGACATGAAATTATTATTATTACCCTTCCCTTCTTCTGGGTGAGCTCTGGGAATGTGCAGTTTGCCCGTGACTACACAGTCTCTCTTCTTCTAGGAGGAACTGCAAGAAATTGAACTTCCAACCTCTAGTTCCTCAGCCAGATACCTAAACCACTGAGCTATCCAGCCATTATTTAGTATTCTTATATTTCCTTTAATTTAGCTTATTTCAGTGCTAGAAACAAGGTAAGATAACATCTTACTTCCCCTTTCTCCCCACCAGGACTTTATCTTGCATCTTTCCAAACTACTCCCCTTCTTTTCCTCCAACTCACTTGAGGCATGGCTGCTAAAATGTATCCTGCCTCACAGCAACCCTTACTTTTCTCTTCACCAGCCAAATACAGTATACAGATTGTTTTAAAGTCATAATCTTGAGTGTAGTGCTTCTCCTGAGCAGCTGTCGATATAGCAGAAGCAAGTGCAATCAAATGCACCATTTCCTAGAGTATGAGGTGAAGCTGTGCTTGATGCTCCCATTAAATGCTGAGTACCTTCCAAAGGAATTACTCAGTTTTGCATTTCCTTGCTTTTTTGATATTTATGCCTTCATTCTGCACTTAATGGGCTCTATTGCCATTTAATTTCTCTGGGGGTTTGAAGTGTCAAATACTAATTATGAAAGTGCAGAATACAGTGAAGTATCTCAAGGTAATGCCTATTACCAAGAGGCATTCTGAACTTGTTAAAAAAAAGCATAAGAACTGTTCCCCCACAGATATATCTCAAGCCCAAGACCAAAAAGTTTAAAATAGGGGTATGAATGTTGGTGGGAATGAATA
The DNA here is from genome assembly GCA_035047305.1 of Bradypodion pumilum. NCBI lineage: Eukaryota > Metazoa > Chordata > Lepidosauria > Squamata > Chamaeleonidae > Bradypodion > Bradypodion pumilum. Next base: position 317,898,564 of record JAWDJD010000002.1, on the reverse strand, counting down.
ATGTGTGTTCTTATGTTACTTTGAATATCTGAAGTATCTCTAAAGGACAGGTATTATCTAGACTAGAGCTTTCTTCTCTATTTCTTTTTACAATCCCTTGTTTTCTCTCTTGCCATTGTCATTCCCTCTCCAATTATGCAAAAAGAAAGCCACCCCAGGGCAGCTCATACTGCTGTTGTTTTTGTTTATTCCCTATAATGACAAATAAATGTTTTTTTTAACTTTTTAAAACAATTGCTTTATGCTGTAAAAATAGTTTTACTGAACTTTTGTCTCCCTCCCTCCCTCCCTCCCTTTCTCTCTTTCCTAAGTCTTGTAAGTGTGTGAAATGCACTGGGAACATGGCATTTCAGACTGAAGCATAATCACACTATCTGGTCCTTTAACCATTCTACTGACATTTAGCTGAATAATACTGTAATTACAGCCTCCATCTAAACATTCGTAGATGAACTCATATATGACAGCCCTTGAACAACGTTTATTGAGGGGAGGAAATGTTTTAAATGAGCTCTTTATAAATATCTGATTTGGAAGTTATACATAAACCTATCCACCCACCAATCATTCAATATTGAACATGACATGCAAAGTGAATTTGCTTTAACATGTAAATGTGTGTAATACAGAATGACATAATGGAAGTCATACACTATGGAACATGCCAAATGTAGGGATTCTGCTGATAGAACCATTATATTTAACTCCTAGGCCCTCTGGGAATTGCTTGGTAGAGTTCCTCAATGTTTAGTTTTAGCACCAATGCTGGTTAAAATATATTATGAGATTACTGGTGGCAGTCATCCTTAGCTTAGGAATTAGGTGTCATCCACATGCTGAGGAGACTCAGTTCTTGCTGTTGTTAGGCAAGAAACCAGAAGCAGCCTTGGCAGCTGTGAAGTTTATGGTCAAATGGCTAAAAGTCAACAAAATGAAGTTGAATTTAGACAAGAAAAAGATGATGCTCATCACTCAGCAATGGAAAAATCCAACTGTTACCCTTATAATGATTGATTGGGTAGAGATTTCCCTTGTGAGTCAGGAAGAAGCTTGAGTATCTTATTAGACTCTCAAAGAAACCTATCCACCCATCAATCATTCAATATTGAACATGACATGCAAATTGAATTTGCTATTAATATGTAAATATGTGTAACACAGAATGACGTAATGGGAGTCATACACTATGAAGTCATATGCCATGTGGAGAGGAGCAAGTGCCTAGCTTCCTGCGGGAGCAGTGTGATAATGCCAAGAAGCCTTTTTGCTATTGTTCAACATGAATTTCTAAGATGTGTATCTCGCAAAACAACGTGCCATGCCTGAGGAAGAGCTTTTGAATCTCAAAAACTCGCACAACGTTTTAATTTTTGAGTGAGCCAATAAAGGTATCACCTTCTTTCTGCATTTTTTTGGATTTTTTGTTATTAGACTCTGTGTTTCTCCTGGAGAAATGAGTGGGAGCTATGGCCTGGCCAGTATTTTAGCATCCATTCTCTGCTCTGAAAACCTTCCTCCTACCTGGAGAGGGTAGATAGGGTTACTGTTAATTTATATGTCGGTAACCTTGAGATTAGATTAATGTAATTTTTTCTACCTAAGGTTATCCTTGAAAACATCTTAACCACCTCAGATGCAACAGCAGGTAGCTGCTAGGCTACTGACACATGCCTCCTGTCACAATAATGTGACATCTGTTGTAAATTTCCAATCATTTCCTGGGCCACTTTTACCTGTAGAAATTTCTGTGCCATCTGACTGCTGTTTTAAAGGTGCAAACTGTTACAGATTAGAAATCTGTATCTATCTCCCCTCCTCCAGGTCCCAAGGCTCTTGTGGAATTTTGTTGTTGTTCTCCTCGGGGGAAGATGGAACAGAAGGAGGAGTCTTTAGTTTCAGAATTGTCACAACCACCAGTGAAATCATCTTGCCAAAGGCAATTTTCAGAAATTAAAAGACTTCCCTTGGATCATGGCCAACAATGACTTTCCCATGACAAAAGAAGAGCCTTGGGAACCTTCAGAGGGTGAAATGCAAGAATTATTTTATGTCTGGGGAAAAAAACCACTGTCAATATATTGTGATGCATTTGTGTGGCTCTGAAAAGCACTCAGTTGAAAAAGCAAAATATTGGCCCCAAAGTAAGGGTCGTTTGCTAGCAAAATACCTGTAGGCAAGCCTTTTGTGGTTCTCAAGGGGCCATTTGTGGTCTCTCATACTTCTTCCCCATTCTTCTTGTTAAAAAACACCAATACAACTAAAACAACTTGTTTTTACACTTGTGGCCTCTAGGTGGGGCTGTTTTTTTACTTGTTTTTAATATTCTAGCCTGCAGGTGGGGCTGTTAGTAATAGTGTTGGTTTTGTTTTCGTTTCACATGTTTTTTCTGTCCTGGCCTCTAGGTGGGGCATCTTCCGGTAAGTAGTCTTTGTTTCTTCATTTCTGTTCCAGTCTCGTGGAGGGAGGACATGCTGGTGAGTTCCCTGGTTTTATTTATTCTGGGATTTTTCTTTGTTTTGATTTTGTGGTGGTGGGCTGGGAGGTGTTTCTGTTTGTTCTTTTGTGGTTTTGTTGGGCTTTAGATTTGTGTAATTGGTTTGTTTATTTTTGGTTTGTTTATTTTTGTGATTTTGTTGGTGTTTATTTCTGTAATTTGGTAGTTGTGTTGTTAGAGTTAGGTATTTTCATGTTGTAGTTAGGTGTTTTTTCTGTGCTTTTCTGGTATTGTGGATGTTTTTGTTTGTGGATTTTGTTGTTTACTTTTTTGTTTATTAATGGGTTTTTAATTATTTATTTGTGTTTTAATTTTTTTTATTAATGTTGGTGTTTGTTGTTGGTGGGTAATTTTGCGTGAAGAACAGGCTGCCTGTCGGTTCCTCTTTTCCCCATTGCTGCTTTGAATTTTAGTTTTGATGCAGCAATAGGGAAAAGGAGGAGCCAGCAGTCAGCCCGCTCTTCCCCTGGTAAGGTTTGTTAAGTAGGTCGGAGAAGAAGGAGGCAGAGAAGAGCTATCTGCCTGACAATGGTTCTCTCCTCTCTGTCTCCTTTCTCTCCTGGCTTACCTAACCGGAGATTGGCAGGCAGTGATCCATAAGGGGTGGTGCTCTTCCTTGCATATTGCTGGCTGCTGCTTTTGTATTACCTCCACCACTGTTTCGTGTTATTTCTCAAAACAGTGGTGTCGGAAGTACAAAGGCAGCAGCTAGTTATTCGCCAGGGAGGGTGCTTCTCCTGACGAACTGCTGCCTGTTGTTGTTTTTTTCCCACCCCGGGGTCAAGGTACCTTGAGGCCGGTGGTGGTCTCGCCGTGTCTTTGGCGGGGTAGCGTGGAGGAGAGGGAGTCCCTCTTCTCCCTTTTGCTCCGGGAAAGAAGGCCGGTGGTGGTCTCGCTGTGGACTTGCACTCCCGTTGCGGGATGCCGGCATTTATTAATTTTATTTTATTTTTTGCATGCCGGCTTTCTCAGCGTTCTGCGCGCTCACGGCATGTAGGACGCTGGGTCTTGGAGTTTTGTGTTTGCGTTCGTGCGGTGGTTTTTTTCCCTGCGGCCCAATTTCAATTGGCCATGCCACCTTTCCCAATGATCTTTTTGCTCATGCCTCTCAGCCTGATTGGCTGAGGCATGCCACGGCACAGAGAATGTTGGGAATTGAAGTTATTTCCCTTTTTTTCGCATTTGTGGGGCTCTTGCCCTACTGGTGGCTTCAGCAACCCTGCAGTACTCTGTGGGCCGGGTTTGGGCGAGTGCAAGAGGCTTGGTACGGGATAGGATGGATGGATGCAGAAACGTATAGCAAGTTCCAACGGTTAACCCTTGGATTTATAGGTATAGATTGCTGTTCATTTTAAACCACATTGCATATGAATTACATTATATTATTACTTATGCATATAATCATATAAAAAGCTAAGTTACATTTAATCTTATGTAGCCAAGCATTTAAGTTACCATAAAAGTATTAAGTTACTCAATTACATTTTATGAAATTAGTAATTACTTTATAAGTTTGTATCTTCTTACTAAAGCTTATGTGTTTAAGTTTGTATTGTCCATGTAATAGACTCTTTTGAGTATATCTGTTATATCATGGCCTGATGCCAAAGTAATTTGTTATCCATAATTACTATAGTTACATCTGATTGTTGAGTTCCTTGCTGATTTAAACTGCAAATGCTTTTCTGATGATCTATTATTTATCCAAGATTTATGCTTTGTTATTCTTGCATTGATACACCATATATATCTGCGATTTTCTGGCTGGACATCCCGCTATGGTAATGGAGTAGACCGTACAGTCAGCAACTCAATGCCAAGTGTTGGGCAGCAGTAAATAACCTGACTCCCTAAGGGGGACAACATATATGGGTGGATGAGCACCTTTAGGTGGGGTAATGGCTCCCTCAGTGGAGAAAATGCCACTGAAAACTATCATATTGGGCCAAACGGCAAAATGAGAGGAGGAACTCTGATTCCCAACAGTCATGGAGGTGGAAGAAACCATGCCAGATGAACTGGCTGTGAAGGTGCACATTGATAATACCCTCAAGGCTGCGGCAGTCCATTGCAGTTCCGGTGTTAAATTCTGCATGTCTCATTTCATATGTGCCATAGGAGATAGCTCCATGATCATAGTGTGTGGGTCACTTCATGGCAAGTGGTGCCTGCACCAGTAGGGCGGGGTATAAATTAAAATAATTCATTCATTCATTCATTCATTAACCTTAAACAAATTCATGCCAATGGCATTTTTCCCTGCATTTTTGGATACAAGTTGCATCTGCTGCCAACCTACTATTATTCATATACACATGTACTTAAAAAAATGTAAAAAACCTCTGTTGTTGTCATTGCAGGCGCACCCCCCAATAAAGGACTCCGACACTGGTAAAAGTGGATAACGGCATTGGGCCACATTTATTGATTCATGCCCTAGTCCGAATTATAAATTTCTATTGGTAAAACGACCAATCATAATTCTTAAGGCAAGCAGGCCGAAGTAACACTGGTAAGGTACCACCCAAAAATTGCCAACGGCAATTGGTTACAATGTATCAATTTGTATCAATTTGTTTGTTGACAACAAACAAATTGTTGACCGTAGTCAATATCTAACTAATGACCCCACCCTCTGACGCGTATCCGTGGAATCACGGGGTGATGCATGCTGGCTAGCTATCGCCATCACCCCGTCGCCTAGTTCGTCGTTGACCGGACAACGTTTAATCAACTTATGCCTGTCTATTGTTGTCCAGTCAATTGCGAACCTGCCGGATACCTGTGGGTCATAATGTTTACCTTACCAGTGATACCCGCCCATGTGACCAAAATCAACAGCATCACAGAAACCCCTATATCAAACCATAGCAACAGTGTGGGATGGGCGAAAAAACCAGGACCCGAAAGCCAATAGTGGGTCCCAGCCAAAAATTCCCACCCGGCCCCGAAGCGACCAAAATATCACACTGTTAACTAGGGAGGGGGTGGAGGGGAAAAACTTCTCCGCTCCGTCGCTTCGCAAAATGGCAGCTCGGCTGCCTCATGGCCACCCCTTTTATAAGGGAGCTGGCCACGCCCCTAACTACCCGGATGCCTTCGTCCTATGGGGGGGGCCCGCAAAGGGCGCGGCGGCCATTTTGGCGCCGCGCTTGCATTGCAGGCGCACCCCCCAATAAAGGACTCCGACACTGGTAAAAGTGGATAACGGCATTGGGCCACATTTATTGATTCATGCCCTAGTCCGAATTATAAATTTCTATTGGTAAAACGACCAATCATAATTCTTAAGGCAAGCAGGCCGAAGTAACACTGGTAAGGTACCACCCCAAAATTGCCAACGGCAATTGGTTACAATGTATCAATTTGTATCAATTTGTTTGTTGACAACAAACAAATTGTTGACCGTAGTCAATATCTAACTAATGACCCCACCCTCTGACGCGTATCCGTGGAATCACGGGGTGATGCATGCTGGCTAGCTATCGCCATCACCCCGTCGCCTAGTTCGTCGTTGACCGGACAACGTTTAATCAACTTATGCCTGTCTATTGTTGTCCAGTCAATTGCGAACCTGCCGGATACCTGTGGGTCATAATGTTTACCTTACCAGTGATACCCGCCACACGGGGAGGCTTCCAAAAAGGCTCACCGCCCCCCCCAAGACCGTCAGCTCGGTCGACAGGCCTGCTCGCCAGTCCACTAATCCAGAGGTCCATACCTCCCTGCGACAGATGGGCCCCATCCCCTGAGTAAAGCTCGTAAATTTGCAGACTGATGGCGGGGAGGCTAATGGCGCATCCCCCGCCCTTGTCAAAAGGAACCGGGCAATAGCCCCGTTCACGGAGCGTCGGCTCAGTCAGAGCCCTGAGGCCAAACGCCCCCCTGTAAGCATACCGCGGTATTGTGTCCGACCAATTGAGGGATGTGGCAAGCCACACATAATGTGAGTAGGGCAGGTCACTGCGAACCGCAAGTTTCCGCGATAGGCCAGTGACCCGCCCCAAACCATCGCCCCCAAGGTACGTAACCAGGACACCTGGCGATCCAGCATCCCTGATGTAGAAAAGGGATGGCAACAGTTCCCGCCATAACATGCCGCGCTTACCATAGCACCTGGGACGTGCGGATGCACCCTGTACCCGTCGGGTACCCACTCTGTCGCCGCAGCGTAACGCGCTGCCCCATGCAGCGTAACGCGCTGCCCTGTGCATGCGGCTACGGCCCACCAGGCATACTGTCACCGGTGTAAAACAACACCCAGGGTCTGTCAAGTAAAAAAGGGAGGGGGGGGGAGAAACAGTGCAGTGACTAAAACTGGTACTCGCAGTGGAGGAGGGCGAAGACAAAACTGAAAACATTGTGACCCCCACCCTCCCATACGGCGTATTTCAGCCCTGGAGTACCCAAAAGAACTGCAGCAGAGGCCGCCCAAATCCGGAACGAATGGGTGCCGCAACGAGCCCTTGAGAGGCCAACACTGCCTAGTGCCTTCCCGGCACCCCCCAAATTGAAATTTAGTAATAGAAGATCCACCTTGGTGACAGAAAAATTGTGCCATGGTGCGTGCCACACAGTGCACGGAAATCCTGTAGGGCACCAACCGGACAGATGTCTGTCGAGGAACATCGTAGCAGTATACTCCACTGCCTATGCCGTGCTGATTCACTTTAGAGGAGCGTATCCCCAACTGAGCCCAATATTGTCCCCACAGACATCTTCGAGTTCCAGTGCCCTACGGCTTGCATCCGCCTTATACAGCATCTCAAGCTCGCTGATGCGGAGCGCTCCAAAAAGGCCACCTTAGTAGCCGAATGAAGTGGGCTGCCTCATGTATCAAAACAGAGGCCAGGCCAGCCCCGGGCCAATTGGGTAAAAACCCCTGGAAATTTCTTGCATCCGCCTTATTCAGCATCTCAAGCTCGCTGATGCGGAGCGCTTCAAAAGGGCGACCATTGTAGCCGCATGAAGTGGGCTGCCTCATTTATCAAAACAGAGGCCAGGCCAGCCCCGGGCCAATTGGTAAAATCCTTGGGAAAATCTTGCAGCTGCCTTATTCAGCATCTCAAGCTCGCCGATGCGGAGCGCCCCCAAAAAGGCCACCGTAGTAGCCGCATGAAATGGGCTGCCTCATCTATCAAAACAGAGGCCAGGCCAGCCCCGGGCCAATCGGGCAAAAAACCCCTGGGAAAATCGGGTGGCGGTCGCCCGGGAAACACCCACGCACGCGCACCCACCCCTCCAAAACATGTCTCACACGGAAGTCATTGGTGCCGTCCACACTTTGGCCATAAAAGCCAACCCTGACAGCTGAGATGCTATGGTGCATGGTGGAAGGCCCTGGGCATACAGGTAAACCATGAACCGCAGAACATGGGCCACTGGGGTCGGCCAGGTTCCTGGCAGTCGAAATTGGGTACAGAATGCTCTGAAAGAACTAAATGCGTGGTGATACGCCTTACTCATGCATGGCGCTAGAGACAGGCCAATCGCCCGGGTCACCTCTCCTTGCCAACGTTCCATCTCTCGTCCGGGAGTAGCGAGGGAAATTCCTCCGCATCCGGGGCCGAGGCACGGAACCGGGAGATCTGCAGACGGGACAAAACAGCAGCAATATCATTATCAACCCTTGGGACATGCCTGGCCCTGGAGAGAATGTTGAGGCACAGGCTGCACGACACAAACTAGCGCACTAGGTCAATAACCCCGGGCGATTTGGAATTCTGTGCATTGACGATGCGGACAACAGCCGCCTTGTCACGCCAAAAATGCACAACCGAGTTGGCCCACCCCTTGCCCCATAGCATCAAAGCACCCAGGATAGGGAAACATTCCAGATACGTGAGACCACGCAGGCGACCCGTGCCTGCCCAGGATGGTGGCCACCCACCATAGGCCCACTTCCAATTGAAGTACATCCCATAACCCAGGGATCCCGTGGCATCAGACTGAATCTGAAATTGAGGGGAAGCCGGGAGGTCATGCCTCCAAAATGAGACCCCATTGAACTCCCTCAGGAACTGCAACCAGACAAGCATGTCTGCCCTGATACCCCGGGTAAGCCTAACCCTATGGTGGGGCCTGGATAATCATGCCATGGCGTCGCACAAGCGCCGAGCAAATGCCCTGCCCGGAGCGACGACCTTGCAAGCGAAATTGGGGTGACCATGTAGCACCAGCAGTTCCCTCAGTGATGCCATGCGCTCGGCCCGCGAGTCCGAGATAAGGGCCACTAGCCTTGACACCTTATCTCACTGCAACCTAGAAGCCTGCGCTACCGTGTCACTCTCCACCCCATGAATACTAGTTGTGGAGATGGGCCCTCGGTCTTTTCGGGCGCTAAAGGGACACCGAGTTCCTCCATTAGCGTCTGAAATGCGTTGAGGAGATGTGTGCACGTGTCCCAGCCCCGTTCAGCCCCGAATAAAAACCATCCAGGGAATGGGCTACAGACGGAGACCCTGACCTGCGGACAAAAGCCCACTCTAGGACAGTGGTGAAACGCTCGAATACCGAGCCCGAATGTAACAGCCACAAGGCATGGGATCATTGAAATAATATGCTCCCCGGGACGGGGTGCAGGGACAGGGCCAACGACCCTGCCCGCATAGACCCTCTTGTCAAAGCTGGCAGCAGCTACCTCCTCCCTCCCCCTAAGGGATCAAAGATTGGGGGCATCCTGAGGGGACCCATTACCCAGAAAGGGATCCGGAACCCCTGCCTAGAACCCTGAAGGAGATAACCCGCGTCCTCTCCTGCTTCGTGTACAATGTGAGCCAACGCTCCAACATGCCCACCTTAATCGGGGAGGGAGCCCTTCGGTGGACTAGATCCATCTCTGGCAGTCTTGCCAGCCCCCTGTACGCCCCTCCCTCTGCCCCGCATCCCTCCGAGCCCGGGACAGGCAGGGGCCGCATGGGGGCCACACATGTGGGACACTCCTGTCTGTATTTGCAATTCTCCCCATTGTAAGAACCATTGGACAAGAAAGTCCAGGACAGCAGGCGGGCTGGAACCCCCTGAGCAAGGCGCGTGGGGGTCACGTACAAAAGCCACCGCCTCTGTCATGGCTCCTCCCACCTAATCTCGGGGTGCGGGGAAATCCGCCTACGGCATTACTCGTCATAAGCCAACCACGATGGGCCCGAAAAGTCAACCATCGCCCGGTATACGTTGTCCAAATAGTGGACCATCGGAATTGCCAAATCCGGCCGGGCCCAGGGGTACACCGCCATGCCTACGAGGTAGGCCGGCAACCAGTTGGCCCACGTACTTGTTAGCTTGCGACGACGTGCCTGCTACTATCCTACCCCTTCTGCCCCGCGCTCTCCTCCTTGGTGGGCTCTCTGTTTATGAGTGAGAATAAATCCACGTACTCCCCCCGCCAAATTTACTCTCCGGTGGCCCGTGGCAAGTGGTCACCCAGCAGTAAGGAATACCCGGCTGTCGGCAAGGCCAATACAGGCACCGCAGAGACTGCGGGCATTTGAAAAGGGGCTTGGACCAACCCAGCCACCCAACACGTTCCCCTCAGGGTAGGAAACACCCCCCACCACGGGGCCCTGGGTGGTAGTTGTCGTCGCCGGGTGGGGCGTCAGCGGCTGTACCGCCGCACCACCCACGCGAGGCCAAGGCCCTTGGAAAGCCCCCCCCAACATGGCCACTTGTGTAGGTGCACTAGTTTGAACCGCATACTCACACGCTGCACCCCCGCGGGCCGCCCCCACCGGGGGTTCCGGCCCGCTGGGGGCGTCGGAGCTCACGACCGCCGTAGAGCTAGTCACTGGGGGCTGACCCGCACCGGCCGTAGGTTGGGGAACTGCGAGGCAGTGGCCGAGGTCGTGCCATGCGCCTCAAGCAGCTCGACCCCTCCCGTCGCCTGCCACTGCCCAGCAGACGACGCGTCGAAATGAACCCCAAAGGGAGCACCAGAGTGGCTAGCCCGGGCCAGGGATGCCTCGAGGGCCGCAACACGGGCCGATAAGGCTTCAACGCTGACCAGGGAGAAAAAAGGGGGGCCAGCAGGCCCGCCTACTGCAGGCATGGGTACAGGTCCCTGTACCCCGGGGCCCGAATAGGGCCATAACCCCACACCCGGGCCCGTTAAGGCCGATGTAGCAACCTGCCAGGGGAAGGGGACCGGACCACCCCCCAAGGTTCGAAGGCCCCGGGGCGAGCTGCGCCCCTATAGAGGAAGGGCCAGCGGAATGGGCAACATCAGGAACGGTGTCCACCGTTCGCGGGCCGAGGGCCGCAGCCCCTACTGGACCCAAGCGTGGGCCAGCAGTCTCCGGCCAGGGAAAAAGGACCCCCATTCCACCGGTCCCGGTGGGTGCAGGCAAAGGCGGCCGCTTGGAGGCGCGGCCGCGGCCCTCCGGGAGCCAGACGAGCGGCGCTCGCAGCCGCCTTCCCCTTCAAGGGCATCTCAGCCAATCGATGGGAAGCCGAAACGAGACAGTTCAGCAAACAAAAGGCTTCCCGGGAAAGGAAGAAGCGACGGAGGTAAGAGGGAAAAACTTCTCCGCTCCGTCGCTTCGCAAAATGGCAGCTCGGCTGCCTCATGGCCACCCCTTTTATAAGGGAGCTGGCCACGCCCCTAACTACCCGGATGCCTTCGTCCTATGGGGGGGCCCGCAAAGGGCGCGGCGGCCATTTTGGCGCCGCGCTTGCATTGTCTCACTATCTTATGTAAATGGTGTAGACCTATAGAAGAAGTCATAGCATGCATGCTGGGATATAAAATTTTCTTGGGAACTTTAGTGTTTGGGTAAACGTATATGGAATCTTTTCTTTGGGTTAGAGATGTAAGAGTCAGCTGTGTGCCTTATACATAGAAGACTCAGCCCATCCTGAGATTTCAGTGTTGACAAAATTCTGACTATTACATCACCATGGCTGATACACAGAGTAACTGTATGAACAGAATTCATTGTAAACTGGAATTAAGATTGCTGAGAAAAACATTAACAACCTCAGATATGCAGATGACACCACACTAATGGCAGCAGAAAGTGAAGACAATCTAATGTATGTCTTGATGAGAGTGAAAGAGGAGAGTGCAAAAGTTAGCTTGAAACTCAACTCAACACAAAAAACAAACAAACACCAAGATCTTAGTCCTTACCCAGCAAAAGAAAGAAATGGAAGCAGTGACAGACTTTACTTTCTTGGGATCTAAGATCACTGCAGATGGTGACTGCAGACATGAAATAAAGACATGTACTCCTTGGGAGGCAACCTATGGCAAATTTAGGCAGCATGATAAAAAGCAGAGGCTTCACCCTGCTGACAAAAGTCTGCACAATTAAAGTGATGGTCTTCTCAGTAGTAATGTACGGCTTTGAGAGCTGGACCATAAGGAAGGCTAAATACAGAAGAACAGATGCCTTCAAACTGTGGTGCTGGAAAAGACTGCTAAGAGACCAAATCAATCAGTCCTAAAGGAAATAAACTCTGACTGCTCCTTGGAAAGTCAGATATGAAACTGAAGTTCAAATAATTTGGCCACCAAATGGAGAAGGCTTGATGCTAGGAAAGATGGAAGGCAAAAGGAGAAAGGGGCAACAGAAGATGAGATGGTTAGACAGTATTGTTGACATGGTGGTCATGGATCTGGGTGGACTCCAGAGGTTGGCAGGTGGCAGAGGAACCTGTCATTTGAAGGGTTGGACTCAGCTGTGCAACTGTATGACCACATTGTATTATACTATATTTTTGTAGTATTTTTTCTTCATCTTGCAATTTGGAATATTCTGCTGCTGGACATAGTATCCAGATCTCTTTTTGGGTATATGTATAATATTTTCAGCTATAATGTAGCCATTCTTTTAGTAAATTAGATCTTAGTTTAATACTGAAAAACAGAGTTAACCTAGGAGGCATCTATGTAATTATGTTGGATTTCTGTTAGCATGAGAGTGTTAGTATCCATAGAGCTACCAGGCCTCTAAGATAGCTCACCTTTCTCTTGGTTTTAGCATGATGCAAACCCACCTTCCTAGAGGTTGGCTGTTGTTCTGAAGAATCATACTCTGTTCACTGAAATCCACACATCTGTTACTTCTGAACAGGCTGCTGCTCAATCAGTATGCTGCTCAATCAAACTAGGCATTTGAAATATTTGTCAAACAGTAATACAATGACTGTTCAAACTGACTGGAGCTTTCAGACAGCAATGGTGTCTTCATAGTCTCAGGTTAATTGTGTACCTAATTTTCTGATTATTGACTTGTTCTCACAAAGGATTTTACTTGCTTTGGCATATCAGCACTCATCAGTGATAAACTGTCAAGTGAGGTCTGACATTCTTTTACAGATCAAATTTTTAAACTGCAGGAACATGGAGTTTTACAGTTTCACCCAATGATGGTTTCAGATTATTTCCATTAATCTACTGAGATGTGAAGAAAAGAAACTATTGCTGCTTTCTTTCTGATATGAAACAGACTGACTGTCCCCCCACCACCACCCATGTCACATTAATCAATTTCTGGATGCTGTCCAGTTGAGCTACACTGTTATGGTTTAAAGCAGTACAGAATCTTGGTGCATAAATTATGGATATTGGAATAGGTGAATATAATTAAATCAAACTCAGATGAAAGAAGGATTCAGACTTTTGTTTCAAGACAGTTGGGATTTTGAAAGTGCAGCGCCAAAATGGCCGCCGTGCTCTTTGCGGGCCCCCACCCCCAGACTCAGACATCCGGGTGAGTTAGGGGGTGTGGCCACCCCTCTATAAAAGGGGTGGCCATGAGGCAGCCGAGGTGCCATTTTAGAAACAGCGACAGAGAGGAGAAGTTTTTCCCTCCACCCCCTCCCTAGTGAACAGTGTGATATTTTGGTCGCTTCGGGGCCGGGTTGGAATTTCTGGCCTGAACCTACAATTGGCCTCTGGGTTCTGGCTTTTTTGCCCATCCCACACTGTTGCTATGGTTTGATATAGGGGTTTTGCTCTTGACTTTGGTCACATGGGCGGGTAGCACTGGTAAGGTAAATATTTATGACCCACAGGTATCTGGCAGGTTCGCAATTGACTGGCCAACACTTAGACAGGTACAGGTGTAATAACGTTGACCGGTCAACGACGAACCAGGCAAAGGGGTGATGGCAGGAGCTCTTCAGCATGCATCACCCCGTGATTTGATGGATACACGGCAGAGGGTGGGGTCAGTAGATAGTTTATTGACTACGGTCAACAATTTGTTTGTCTCAACAAACAAATTGATACAAATGGATACATTGTAGCCAATTGCCATTGGCAATTTTGGGAGGAACCTTACCAGTGTTACTGCGGCCTGCTTGCCTTAAGAATTATAATTGGCTGAGTACCAATTGAAAGTTATAATTCGGACTAGGGCATTATTCAATAAATGTGGCCCAATGCCTTTATCCATATACAGGTGTCTGAGTCTTTCTTTGGGGGGTGCGCCTGCAATGGGCTCCTGCTGCACAAAACCATACCCAGGAGAAAGTTTAAACAAAGATTTGTGGATTTAAAAAACTTATTAAAGATTACAATAAAGTAAAATCACAGGAAGGCATGCACATAGTGGGCCTGCACTGAATGGGCTATGTCAGTGATGGCCAACTTTGGCACTCCAGATGTTCTTGGACTTCAATTACCAGAAGCTCAAGCCAGCACTCCAGCTGATCAGGGCTTCTGAGAATTGAAATTCAAGGGTCATCACTGGGTTATGCTAAGGTAAAGGAAACTGAATTTTTGCCTGATAGTTCTCAAACCAAGAACATATAAAAAGACTGAAATGCAATAATTAAAACATGGTGAGGTAAAATATCCCATGATCTGTCAAAGCCCACTCAAACCAGGGATAACTACTATGATGGATGCATATTGAGCAAGCAACTTTTCCCCTCATTCTTCCCTTCCCAGTGCAAAATTAGCACATGATCAAATGGACTGAGAATTCCCTGGCTAGAGTGATCCTGGTTTTGGCCGGGCTTCTGCACAATCTGGATCTTCTCTGTCTATGGCTGTGGGAGTTTGTCATCTTTACTAGAGGGAGAAAGGTTGAGAAAAATGTGGTTTCAGTAGCCAAGTGGCACATGGTTGTTGTTTTTGGCCACCATTGTAGATTGTAATTCATTCTGTGGACTCAACCAACTATTTATTATCTCCTCCTCCTCCCCTTCTTTGAGATGCTGATATTAAAAAAAGAACAAATAATATTTAAGAGTTTCACATCATAGATGGACCTAAAGAGATATTTTCATCTACCCACATGGATAGTAGTTGTGCTGTCTTTTTCCCTGGATAATGGTTGAAAAGACTAGTCACTGATACTTAGCCAAGGGATGTTAATTGTATTAGAGAGAATGCTGGTAGTAGCACATATAGTCAACAGCTTGTAAGATTTCCAGATATGTAGTGTGCAGGACAGTGAATTGGAAAGTTAGCCACTTTCTCCTTGCAGGACATTTAATAGCTGGGTGGCAGATGAAATCCAACAGGCACATCATTTCCTAGTATTGATGAATATATGTCACCTGCTCAGATCCTGCTCATCCAGCAACTCTTGAAGATAAAGGAAAAACAGCAATGGATTTGATTCCCCCCTGGCTTCAAAATGTCTGGAAATTTTACACCTCTAATTTTGTTGGTATTTGTATATATCAATCTAAAATCACAAATGTAAAATATTTGTCTTCTTTCAGCTGATGCTTGTCTTCCCTTTTGGTGATGAACAAGCACTTAGCATGTTCCTCACTCTATATAAATAGTGGAGTGGAGATGCATAAACTCACAGAATACTTGCAGAATAACACGAGCATCCCATGATCTCAGACAAGATCCTCTTGCAATAATCCCAATAAGATTTCCATATATTTTACCCATGAAGGAGCATAATACAGTACCTGGACATGTGAAGGTGGGAGTCCTCTTCTTATATAGACAGCAAAAAGAGCATCCTTCCCTAAGGAGATATTGAATTTCAGGAACTGTGGCTGTATGATATGGATTTGTGACCGCCAGAATATTCCTTGTGGTACTTCCTGAGTGACCCTCCGTCCGATCTCTGCCTCCCCGCTATCTATGCTGTTGTTTCTAATGGCCCAAGGTCCTGGAAGACAAGAGCCAATGAAAACAGATGAGTGTCACATTCAAAGATGTGTGTGCGTATGCGTGCATGTGTGCAGAGACTCATTTGAGATGAAACCATGGTAAAGATGGATGTCTGAGCAAGACATTACTGACAAAGAATATATTAAACCACCCACATCCCTGTTTGTTTTCCTTGTGTGTGTGTTTTACAACTGTGGAAGCACTGTTTTCAGTAGAGTTGTATCCCTGTTAAGAGTGAGAATCTGCTTGTTAGAAAGCTATAAACTTGCTCCCTGGGGCATCTGAAATCTCCCATATTGCTTCCTTTCCCATTTTTAATTCCATGATTGCTCTTTACTGATCAAACATAATAAGAGCAGAGAGGCAGCGAAGCACATCAAAAACTCGTTTGGCTCTTTTCAACTTCCTAATGCGAACAGGATATAAAAAATAAATTCACCAGGGAAAGGAAAGGAGTAATTTCAGTGCAAATTCACTGGCTGAGGACTCTTATTCATCATGTGTCAAATACTAAGCAAGTTCGTAAATAATCAAAATGTGAAAGGAAATGAATAAATAAAGATTAAAGAGAATATAGTTAAATAGTTTTATATTGACTTCTGCTAAATCTAAGAGTGTAAGAAAACTAAATACATAGTTGCTTTGGACTTGAAGACGTGAAAGAAAAATTCAAAACCTTTCTGGAACATATTAAAAAATCCTCCCTTTCAATATGTTCAGATTTTTCCTTTTTCTAAATAAGTAGCTTTGGACTACAGATGGAAACACAAATGAAATAAATGGGAACATGATCTGTAACTCATCCTTTCAGCAGTGCTGCATCAATCAATCCAACTTCATGATTTTGCCTTTGTAATTTTGTAGCAATTATAAATTCCTTCTGATTATTAGTGAGTGGGTAGAATAACCATAAGGACATAAGAATTCTATTGCTGGATCACAGCATTTATATGCAATTGTCTCCAATGGCTAAAGAAAGTCTCCTAACAAGCTTGCAAACATGAGAGAAGGAACAAATTATTACAGCATTTGTCTACAGCCATTTCTGGTATGTTAAATACTATCATATCATATAGCTGGTGATGAAACTTTTATTTATTTATGTTTTCTTAGTTCTGTTTTCCTTTATTCAAAAACTAGTGCCCAGGGCTTATTTGTTTAATTTTTAAAATATAATAATCATGTTAGAGATCATACCTTATGGAAATGAAGTCTCTAAGTTAATTATATATGCCTTTGTTTTCTTTTGTTTATCTTTCAACTTATTTTTTGGTTTTGCACCTTTTGTCATACCATTTAGTTAGGTGACTTTGGGTTGTACCGTTTGGATAACAATGAAATAAAATATAATCAGCAAGCAGATGTAGGAATGCCTCATAATCCTGCCTTTTTATTGTTTGGTTGGTTTGACTTTCATTCTAATCTATGAGGTGATACTTATGTGAAGGCTTCAGATATATAGACTTCTTACATATCAATAGGGGGACTCCACTTTCAATGTTGAGACAGAGCTGTCATAGATCTATGAAAATGATTTTTTAAAAGAAAATATTTAATATGGAACTGAAGGGGAATTTAAACCAAAGCAAGGTGTTATGAGACAATTTTAAAATGTATCACTTCCCAGTTAAAACCTGTGTAAAACATAGTTATGCACATAACTTTATATATTCTCTTGTGGTGTCAGCTTCAGGTATCAACGTAGAAGTACAACATAGAAGAGGCATCTAATCAGAGCAATAGTCCTTTAAAAATCTGAAAGTTGAGGTGAGAGATCCATCTTCTGTCCTTGGGTGCTCATTGGGCCTGGCTAGTATCAGAGCAGCCTCTGTAATACCTGAGAGTGTATCACGGTGCTTAAATCTGCTGCCTCCAAGAATCTCCTTGGTACCTATGGTATTTAATTCATTCTCCTATGCTCTTAACCACCAAGAGCCTCCATTGGCCTCAACTAAGCTCATGTTAAACATGAAATAACAAGGTTACACAATCCACTTATGTTTCTCTTCTTTTTAAGCTACCTACTTGCTTTCTTCTTCTTCTTGTGCTGTATCCAATTATGAATATTGGCGATCATCATGGTGATCATCCATTAAGACTGCCCTGTGAATATAATGCCATGGTCTTTCCTCTACCTTCTGCATCACACTATGACACCCATACCACTGATCCAGCTCCACGAGTCACTTTCTGGTCCTGAGCCCTTTTGGCATGCAAAGTCCACCTCATCCCCAGGCCAGTATTGATGAAGCTGCTGTCCTCCATCTGCTTGCTTTACAGAGTCATAATGTAGATTTTCTAAAGTTTCTAATGCATATTCATAATTATATTCATAGGCATATATATTAATATACAAGTTTTAATTCAGATTATTAAACCTGACATGTGGATGATATAATGTGTACTATTCCCACCACTGAGAATATACACTTAGAGTATATTTACACCTATGGAAATGAATCAGTTTGCAAAAATCACTCATTATCTCTCAGACACAGCACTTTCAACAAGGGCATAACAATGAGGCAGGGAAGTGTGAATAATCCACATAAGTACTAAAATATATCCTCTGCATCCATTGTCTTTAAATGTAATTACCACTGCAACAAGTTTTCAATTTTAAATTCCAAATTGCCTATGCTCTTGAGACTTACACTTGCATGTAATGAAAAGCCATTTAAACATATTCTATTGCCAATGTCTTTACACGGTAAGAGAATGCTTTGGCTAAGCATTGTTAATTGCTGAATAACAGTTTTTAATAAACTATATATAGCTTTAATTTTCTAGGTTAAAGGGTCTCCAGTAATAGTCAGGCAGAGAGAGAGAAAGGAAAATAGAAACACAGGAGGATGTTGGTTACAAATTCAAGTAGCATCAGGAAACATGCTATGTAACTCCATCTGAGTGATTCGTCCTCTTCAGGAGGAATAAAAACGAGATTCACCGTGGAACAAAAGTCATTTCTACATCCATTCAGTGCTTTCCATCTGTGAATCATCAAGAAAAAACTAGGCAACAGTAAGCCAGTATTGGCATCCTCTCAATACAAAGAGGAGTGGCAAATATCAAGATGACAGTGACGATCTATTCAGAATAAACACTATTGGGAAAATAGCCCATAATCTTAGGAAAAATATGGTGTACCATCTCCTAATAGTTTTCAGTTTTCTTATCTAAATATTTCATTAGCATGAACTGTGGAAGTTCTCTGAAAAACTCTGCATTGGCCTGTAAAGGAGTTTGCATTTTTACAAAGACATCAGGAGCTTTAAAGTTCACAGTTGTACAACTGAATTTGGACTGCAGTGGAAAGATTGTCATGATGCAGATTTAATAATTCTTTCCACTTGACGTCGTTGCTGGCCATCTAATGTGGTGGATAGACCATCAAATCTGTGAAACAGTAGTTAGGAAACAAAAGTCTGAATCAGTTAGATACAGAGGTTTAAATCTTCCCTTTTTCATGGCAAGGTTAAACTGATCGATTTTACAGCACACTCTCAAGTTATAATTCTATGAAATTGTGACCAGGTATTTTTAAAGATACGGCACAACTGGGAAAGATTTCTAATATTGCTACCAATTACATGGGAAATATGCTATTGTAATGATAGGCATCCACACGGGCCTTAGTGCGCAGCAAATCAATTTTGAAAATGTCATCAAAGTTCATTTAAAACTCAAAACTTGAAATAATAAAATATATGGTGGGGAAAAGTCCTAGAATTGAAGCCTTTACCAGAGTAATCGTAAAAAATCAACAAAACGTAGAAAGCATACCTGCATAAATCTTCTTTAAATATTATTCTGCAACACATAGTTTTATCTATGGCAAATAAAGTGAATATTGAATATTTCCCAAGAAATATACCTCATTCCCATTAATTCCATGAGCAGTGTAGCTAGCTCAGGGATCATTTGAACTCTTGGAAGGGCTCAGAAGACTTATATTTCATTGTGTGTTAGCACAGTTCATACTATATGTGATACAGTTTTGAGCTGTCAATAAATTTTGCTAATAGCACTTGCTTAAGATTTTGCTGAATCTACATTCTTATGTGTTCTAACTTCAAAATCATAACTGCTGCTTCAATTACTACAATAAAAGGAGCTCCAATTTCTCATTGAAGCTAAAATACTGATGTCATTTGCTTCAAGCAACCACTAATGTTTTCTCATGCTCCAATTCAAAAAAACTAGACCACTTTTCAAATGTTCAACAGGGTGGGTAAGATTAAACTTGGATTCCTGCACTGACCAGGGGGTTGGACTCCATAGCCGTATAGGCCCCTTCCTACCCCCTTATTCTATGATTCTATGAAATCTATACAGTAGGAGAATAACATTGTGGTTACTGACTCTTCTTCCATTTAATGTTTGATGCTATGCTAACAACATAAAAGCTGCTCTGCCTGTCAAGTTCAGCATCTTTGTCTCAAGCTTGTAAGAAGCTAGAATGCAGGATTTCTGCTAACATTCAACACCAGATTTTATCCAGATATTTTGTTTTATAATTCCCATTATCAGCTTAATGTAGTTTCCATCTAAATCTGAAAACAGAACATGGTTTGTCTTAGGCCGGCAACCCTCTTAAAAGCAAACTGGGTTTTCCACAGATTAGACAAGATTTATGCAAACTAATCTGTTTTACTATAGTTCCTTTTGATTTTCACCTTGTGTTGGGCAACGTAAGACCCACAAACCATATGGCACCCTCCTGACCATTTCATGCCACCCCAGCATCCCTTGTTACCCTCCAGCCATCTCACTCCCCTAAAATTTAATGATTATGTTCTCTCAAAAAAATCCCTCTGTGCTCTCTAGCTTGCCCTGTTTTAAACCTTCTAGCACCAACAAGACTCCATCCAACAAAGTTTCTTTTGGGATTTTTTGTAATTTTGTTTGCATTTTTGTAAAAACAACAACAACAACAACCACACACACACACACACACACACACACACACACACACACCAGGCTGCTGCAGCATGCAAGGGGGCATTGTGACCAAATGTTCAGTTAACAAAAAACGTTTTTGTTTTTTTTTTTTATTCTCTTGCCCTCAAGCTGTTGGCAAATGTGAAAGATGGACTTTAGCCCTACTGAGATGGACTATTCTCTTCTACAGGGATGACTATGTCCTTTCCACCCACTGTTGTTTTTCTGTTTCAAGGTAAAGGTAAAGGTTTCCCTTGCTCGAAAGCCAGTTGTATCCGACTCTAGGGTTCAGTGCTAATCTCAGATTCAAAGCCGAAGAGCCAGCGCTGTCTGCAGAAGCAGATGTTTCCATGGTCATGTGGCAGGCATGACTAGACACCGGAGTGCACGGAATGCTGTTACCTTCCCACCGAAGTGGTCCCTATTTATCTACTTGCAATGTCTTGCTTTCGAACTGCTAGGTTGGCAGGAGCTGGGACAAAGATGGGAGCTCATTCCGACCTGCAGTACTGTACTCGGGATTCGAACTGCTGACCTTCTGCCTCCCAGTCAGCATCTTAGCCACTTGAGCCACTGCAGTCACTGTTTTAGTAAACCCATATAAAAATGACAGAGTACTCAGGAACATTCCAGAAAAAAATTATTACCAAGCTAGAATTACAATGAAGAAAGCCAAGGAATAATGTGAATGGGAGGAACCTTAGCAACTTTAAATACATTTCCTGTAGCACCATGGTTAAAATACTGCAAATAGGTGTCCTGGAACTTGCTTTCATATCTCATATCATCTTAATTTACACTAAGGACACTTTGTTGCTGTGACTTTCTCTTTTGTCACAAAGCTATATAAAAGCTAGATATTAACTGTGTATTTCATGTTTTCCCCCAGGAAAGCCATTTTGATCTGTAAATCAACCATGTATTTAGCCACCTGTAAATATAAAATTGATCTCCATTATTCATTTTAAAGGGGTACTATTTACTCAGTTAAAATTATTGTTTTGCTGTGTGCAGAGCAAAGAATGGGGCTCAGTGCTCCTCAGAGAAACCAGACTTTTTTTTAAATAAAAGAAAATTAGAGGCTGGAGATCTCAATTTATGTCCTCCCCACCAAATATCTTCTGAAAATAACAGGGTATGGATAACAACAGCATAAGACACTCCTTATATACAGCTGTTGATGCAAAAGAATGGTCTTGAAGGTTGGGGCCAAAAGTACAGAAGGAACATTTCCCCACCAGGGCAGAGCTCATGCTAACAGACATCATGGATGCTGGGAAGGTTGAACATAGTATTTTCCAGATAATCTGGAGTTAACCTTTACTTTAACCCCACAATCTTATCACCCTATTTTGATAATAATAATCTCTTACTATGTTCATCTTTTTTCTTTCCATTTTCATCCCCTGTTGACTTTACCTCTCTTTCTTTCTTTTTGGCCCAGAATACATGTGAAATGCTCAATTTTGCAAAAGGGATTCCAAATCTGGGTCCCCAGTTGTTGTTGAATCATGTGTGTATGTGCTGTCAATTCCTATCTGACTTACATGGCCCCTAACAGGGTTTATAAGACATGTAAAATGTTTAATAATTTGTATGCTTTCTCCCTTGTCTTTCACACTGTAGATTGTTGCCAGGTATTTTCACAGAGCACGTATATGAACATACACATGTTGAGAGATGCAGCCGTAAGTGATTTTTATCTATGGCTATAGCACGTTTTGACATAGATTGTGCTGAGTATACCACACTCACACAGAGTTATTCGCAAAGGTAATTATAGGTAAAGGTAAAGGTTTCCCTTGCTTGAAAGCCAGTCGTATCCGACTCTAGGGTGCAGTGCTCATCTCTGTTTCTAAGCCGAAGAGCCAGCGCTGTCTGCTTCTGCAGACATTTCCGTGGTCATGTGGCAGGCATGACTAGACACCGGAGCGCACGGAACGCTGTTTCCTTCCCACCAAAGTGGTCCCTATTTATCTAATTGCAATTTCTTGCTTTCGAACTGCTAGGTTGGCACGAGCTGGGATGAAGACAGGAGCTCATTTCCGTCCTGCAGTACTCGGGAATCGAACTGCTGACCTTCCGCTTCCCAGTCAGCGTCTTAGCGACTTGAGTAAATGTCGCCCTTGCTCAAAAGCCAGTCGTATCCAACTCTAAGGTTCAATGCTCAACTCTGTGTACAGCCAAAGACTCTGCATCTGCAGACATTTCTGTGGACACGTGCCAGGCATGCCTCAACACCGGAGTGCATGGAATGCTGTTTAGCTTCCCACCAAAGTGGTCCTTATTTATCCACTTGCAATTTCTTGCTTTCGAACTGCTAGGTTGGCAGGAGCTGGGACCTTTGTCTGACGAAGTGAACTTGGTCCATGAAAGCTCACATTAAAATTTAACAGTTAGTCTTCAAGGTGCTACAATGTTTTTTATTTTGTTTTGTTTATTCTCTGATACACAGAAGGAAGATTCACTCAGCATCTTTCCCTGAGAATCTCTAATTATGGCTTTTGTTGTTGTTCAGTCGCATAGTCGATTCCGACCCTCTGCGACCCCATGGACCATCACATGCCAGGTACCCCTATCCTCCACTATCCTCCTCAACCCACCCAACTCTGTCAACAATACTATCTAGCCATCTTATTCTCTGCTGCCCCTTCTTCTTTTGCCCTCAACCTTTCCCAGCATCGAGGTTTTCTCAAGTGAGTCCTCTCTTCTCATTTGATATCCAAAGTACTTTAGCTTCATCTTCAATATTTGACCTTCTAAGGAGCAGTTGGGTTGATTTCTTTTAAGATCAATCTATTTGTTCTCAAAATTCTCCTCCAACACCACATTTCAAAGGTGTCTATTCTTCTGCGCTCAGCTTTCCTTATGGTCCAGCTCTCACAACCATACATTATCACTGGGAATACCATTGCCTTGACTATGCGGACTTTTGTTTGCAAGGCGATGTCCCTACTTTTAACCATGTTCCCAAGGTTTCTCATAGCTTGTCTCCCAAGAATCAGTCATCTTTTTACGAAGGGAAGAAAATAGACAAAGTATCCTTTACATTACTTACTAGACAAGGGCTTGAAATTTCAATATTTATGTGACTTATGTGTTAAACCAGAAGGTATGCTAATTTTTACTGTATATTCTGCCATCTATAACAAAATAAATTGGATGCCACATATATTAAAAAGGTAACATATGTAAGTACTGTACATTGTAATTCTATCAAAAATGTAAAACAAGAGACCATGCATAAGGGTGGGGGCTGCTTCTCTAATGTGGTATGTACTGTCCTCAGATTCATCTAGGAAGCTACTCATATTATTTACTGATATGATAATGACTTAACTGTGAAACACGAATTAATTTCAGGCCACATTGTCGGAAAGAGAGGTTCACTCTCCTCTTTTAGATGTTTATATGCAAGTATTATCACTAGCCAGTAACCTCAACAGACATAGGTTCCACTTTTACCCTAAACATGCATTTTGAAACCATTTCATAATTTTTACCCCTAGGTATTTGCCAGGTATGGTGGTAAACACTGTGGAGATCTACCTTTGGTCAAACTGCAAGCCTATAGTGTGTCACAATCCACAAACTGATTCTAAATATTACCTGACAATACTGTGTATTCCCTCTTTCTTTTCTAGCATCACCCCTGTTTATCCAGCCAGGCGGTTTAAAATTAGATTGACATTTGTATATTCTGTTGTTGTTGTTTCTGATCATGCTAAAGCATTTTATTTAAAATAGGAAAACCTGTCCACCCTTCAACACCCAGATAAGCACCTCCCCATGGATACATTAAGATAAGACTTATTTAGGCAGGCAATCTGATGTGTAACAGTATTTATTTGGATGCAAACATCATTGTTTTGAATAATGTTTCCTTTCAAGAAAACATTCATAGGATTGCATCTTCAGTGGATTATGCACCTTCATACTTTGTAGTGATTTTAGGTAGTCTATGCAGGGGTTTGTGCACTTCTCATATTTTAGTGCTTAATATATGTCTATCTCAGTTTGGACCATCATTGTGGGAGTCCTTTTGAAAATGACTTGCTGGCTTCATTGCAAGCTCTGTCAATTATAAAAGGTCATTCTGTCCGCCCGAAGGAGCCAAGACCTGAAATAGCTGGTGTGTGGAAAGCTTGACAGAGCATTCTTAAAAACTGCTAGACTGGCAATATTATCCTAAAATTAAGTGAACTGAAAGGAAAAAAGCAGCAAACCCTTAAAACTCATTCTACCTCCATGTTAGTCTTGTTATTACTATTATGATTCTATTCACAATTGCAGGACAGAAGCATATGAGAAAAAATTTCTTCTTTTGTTTGTATCAGAGCAATCCACAATTTACACAAGTCATCTTATCTTATTTTAAATTTTTATATTGTACTGTATTGTACTGTCTTAATTAGTGTTTCTGCAATTGTTTTAAATTATGGGGTATGCCTTTTTGAGTTGATATATAGCAACTGAGAAATTTCATTGTTCCCACAAGGGGACAATGACAATACGTATCTTATCTTATCTTATCTTATCTTATCTTATCTTATCTTATCTTATCTTATCTTATCTTATCTTATCTTATCTTATCTTATCTTATCTCATCTCATCTCATCTCATCTCATCTCATCTCGTCTCGTCTCGTCTCGTCTCGTCTCGTCTCGTCTCGTCTCGTCTCGTCTCGTCTCGTCTCGTCTCGTCTCGTCTCGTCTCGTCTCGTCTCGTCTCGTCTCGTCTCATCTCATCTCATCTCACCTTATCTTATCTTATCTTATCTTATCTTATCTTATCTCATCTTACCTTACCTTATCTCATCTTACCTTACCTTATCTTATCTTATCTTATCTTATCTTATCTTAACTTAACTTATCGTAACTTCAGATAGTCCAGCCATAATATTATTTAAAGGTTTCATTGGGAGTGTCAGCCAGTAAATCTTTAAATTCTTTACTATTTATATGAGTTCCTAAATGATCAATTTCTCTCTTCTCCAGCCTAATATTGGTTTTCAGATAAAGGGGCATTAAATATGATAATACTATTCTTTTTTTTTCCCTAACAGGGGCTGCTATGTCTTATGGTAGAAATTCAGCAAATGAAGTGTGTATCATTTCTCAATGTCAGTGACAGGAAAGGTTTTTGATTGCTGACTTCTGCCTATCAAGCAGTTCTAAAGGCACAAACCCACAAGTGGTTTGTTGTCTGAACAGAAGGAGCTCATCGCCTCATGTTTTGCAGCTCATATGTTTCTCAGATCATAGACCATTCTTGGCTCTTATACAAACAAAAGCAGTAAATAAGTGTG
Organism: Bradypodion pumilum; assembly: GCA_035047305.1. Lineage (NCBI taxonomy): Eukaryota > Metazoa > Chordata > Lepidosauria > Squamata > Chamaeleonidae > Bradypodion > Bradypodion pumilum. The sequence continues at coordinate 317,872,737 of JAWDJD010000002.1, read as the reverse complement.
TATTGGAAATAAAGCTGTAAATGGGACAGATTTATTTTCATTGTGATACTGGGTATCAGATACCTAACTGTTCATCATTAGGATTGTCATCAAGATCTTACTTTCACAATATGTCATAGTCTTATCTGCTGCCATTAACACAGGGGTGGACGATATTCAGCCAATAGTAGGACAATTTTTACTTTGTCTAGCTATCAACTTTCCTAAAAGTGCTAAAAATCAGTAGCCTTTATAGCTTCTGAAAGACTCTTTTATGTTATTTTAAATTTACTTACTGATGAAACTTTGTTCATTGCTTAACTTTTTGTTTGGAATTGCTGTTCTACTGCTCAGATGCCACAGTAGAATAAGGAAGTCTCCAGTCAGATGTTTTCAGTCAGTTTTCATTGATGCCTGTTTATTCTTTCCTTTTATAGGACTCTGCAATTAGGGAATCATTTATTCCCTAAAACATTGAGTCCCATAAATGGACTCAAAAGCCTTCACTTTACCTGAAGACAAGCTGACTAAAAAATTCCAACAGCAACAGTCCCTTGTTCAATTATGCCACTAAATATTTTGTGGGGGAGGGAGTGCTTTTAAAAAAACTAATAACAATGGCAAGGGACTGCATGTTGTGTGAATTGCACAAAATAGCAACTGGTGTCTTTCATGGCACTGAAAAAAATGTTAACATTAGCCTGTTCAAAACTAACATTGATGTTAAGCTTTAAGTTGTGTAAGTCTGTAGATCAAGCCAGTATTGAGAAACGTCTACAAAGGCTATCTGAAATTGGCAAATGAATTTATGATGCTATGTATTCACAGATGAAACTAATGGTAGTTGGCAGGTAATCAGCCTGATAAAAAATATACAGCTTACACAGTAGCCTGAAATCCTTTAGCATAATAAAACTGAAATTTGCAGATGGTTTAAGGAAAAATGATATTTCTACCTCCTATCCTCTATAATCCCTGCTTTTCTTAGTCAGTTCTCCTAGGCAGGCAGGAATAGAAGCCATAATCAGTCTCTTCTGAGACAAACCGTCGACAGTTCTCCTTGGTTACAGCTTTTTGCTGTTACTATTTTAGCTCTCCTACAGTGCATTATATGTAGTGTAAAGGCCAATTTTAGTAATGTAATGAAATGCTGAAAAGACTTTGCTCCTTTGAAAGTTGTTATTTTAGGTAAGGAGCCTTTCAAAACCATTACTCAGGTAAAGCAGCCTAGTAGGTTTGTCATGCAAAATACAAGTGGCATTCACAGCACATAACTGTTGTGTTGAAATGACGCACGGCATAATATTCTTGGCAGCACAATAAGAATAATGTGTTTAATGTATCCAAATAAAATATACCTATTTTAAAAGTTAGAATACAAGATGGAGCATGAGAGACACTCCCAGTACGTTTCGGAGATTTTGAACAGCAAAGGATGCAGCAGTATCCTCACCTTTACCTCCAGATGGCATTGTTGCTACATCATCAGAGCCTGGCAATCCTGTCCTTATCCCGTTGTTAAAGGTGTGTCCATCTGCTGGTTGTAGCTGCCAGTTTAGCCCAAGCATATGCATTGCTGCAAGATACAGAAAGCCAGGCAAAATGAACTTATAAACTCATGTGAAAGAAAGAAGCAACCATTTTAGACTAGGATGAAAGAACGCAGAATAAATTGAAAAGACAACTGTTTTAAAGAGAAAAAGAATACATGAGAGAAGCAAAGCTTCTATTTGTTGGATTACTACACTGTAGTGATAAAAACAGATGGGTCTGAATATAATAAATATAATTCTACACAATGCAGGTCAAAAGAGTGGATTTCTGATTGTGATTTCTATTCCTTTGTATGTAAAGCATTAAGACAAATTATGCCACAGAATCATAGCTTAAAGGATGTTAATTTTAAAAAGAATGATTGCAATGGCATGTTGAAGCATCCATATATAAGGAGTGATGGCTCTCTATCTGTTTTTCAGTTATAGATAGTTTCAGTGTGTCATTTACTTTTTTAAAAGCAATTTTCAAAGTTCTGCTCAAAAATTATATTTTCATGCTCTTTAGGTACAGTATATAAAATATTCATTCTATGCAGACCTGTCCAAAAGTCTTTTCCCATTTGAAGGAGGATAATCTCATACCCTCAGCAAACATGAGTCATAGCTAGAGACCTGTCCATTTCATCAAAATGAGAAGTTAATTTTAATGTATTTAAACCTCATATGAGCAGATCAGTTTACAAATAGCTATTGACTGTTAGGTTAATTAGAAAATATTTCCTTTCAAGTCAAGTTCTGAGGGTAGAGGGTGTGAGAGAAATGTGACATACATGTTGAATGTGTCTGTATAATGTGTGAACTATGTATGTAGCAATACAACACAACCTTGATCTCATCTGACTTTGAAAGTTAAGCAAAGATTTGGATGGGACTCCAAAAAGGAACACTAGGTATTATACTGGAGAGGAGCAGTAGCCAGAGATGGTCCAAGCAACCCCACTGCTTGAGGCAGGAAGGCAATATGTCTGCACGGGATTCCTCAGGATGAAGCAGCAGCAGTGGCAAAAAGGGCAGAACACTCTTCTCCAGTGCAGGACATTGAGAAAGAAGAAGTGCTGCATTCCTTCAGGACAAGGATGGAAAGAGGACTGCAGGGTAGATGAGGCTACATTCCACAGTTGTCCCTTAGTGGGAATAAGGCAGCTGAGAAGAGGGGTGGTCGGTCCACTCCGGTCATGTTTTTCCTGTTCTGCCAAAGGAGAAAGTGGAAACTGCAGTGACCACAGGTCTCCCATCAAAGCTAGCTTTATACACAGCTGCCGGTTTCTTCATCTCCGGGCTGCAAACGTTCCTTCTTCAACCCAAGCCACTATGAGAGAGATGATTTTAAAAGTTTCCTCTCCTTTATCACCCCTTCTATAATGCTTACATTATAGAAGGAATCTGCTCTACCGGACGAGACTTGGCTAAGGCATGCCATTGCTGCCACCAGACATATTTCCTTCAAAAGAAAGACACTGTCTCCTTCCCTTCTTTCTGTCTTTGTATAGGGAAGGGGCAGACTTGTATGTAAAGAGAAGGGAGCAATTCTACTATATGGTCTCCAACAAAAAGAAGAAGAAGAAGAGGCGCAGGAGAAGAAGGGTTTGAAAAAAAAGCAAGCGGTGGCTGTGCCAACAGTCATAAATATTCCTGTTCTTCTCCTGCCTGCCTTTCTTGGGGTGGAGAGTTGGCCTTGCAGCACTCCAGACTTACATCTATGTCATTTCTTATACTTAGCTGTTATGCTAACCTATCACTCTGCACCTGTGTACCTGATGTGTATAAATTGATGCCATGAAGCCTCACTCACAAATAGCTATTGACTCATTCCCATGTCTGATGAAGTGGACTTGATTCACGAAAGCTAACAGTAAAATATAAAAGTTAGTCTTTAAAGTGCTACAGCATTTTTGTTTTGTTTATTCTCTGATATGCTTGAAACACGGATTAACATGGCTACTATTCCAAAAAAATTATCTTTGTCTTTTGTGGCCCTTCCTGGGTGGCGGTGGTGGTGGTGGTGGTGGGAGGGGTGCATTTCCTGCCACAGTATTCTACCACTTGAGGCAAATGCATTACTCATCCTGATGGCAGAGCTATAAATCAGTGGTAAAATACACCCTTTGCATAAATAAAGTTCTATATCTAGTCCCTAGCATCTTCCAGGCATAGCTAGGACATAACTGAGACTAGGGAGCCAATGCCAGCCAACATTGATGGTGTTTTGCTCAGTAGGCTAATAGTTAGATTCAATAAAAAGCAGCTTTCTGTGTTTCTCAGATGAATATAGACATCACAGATCTATGTATTTCTACAATTCTACCTTCAACAACTCTCTGAATTAAAGAATCATCTACTTCTCAAGACAGAAAGGACAAACAATTCTTATGAGTATCACACTGAATATCAAATGTTTAGGACTTTCCTCATTTTAAACTGATTTGCTGTCAGGAAGTTGCATTTCTTAAGTTTTCACTTTTAAAGCAATGTGTGATTTCTAAAAGGCATTATTGACTATTCTCTGACTCTATGAAATTTTGTTCTTGTATTATGGTTTATCTATTTTAATCCCTGTAAGCCACCCTCAGATGTTTGGAAACAAGGTGACTATTATATTATAAGGATATGTATTGGACATATTTTTTTCTTGACAGGGTTTTTCGTGTTGTATAATTGAACATTGCAAGCTCCTCTGTACAGATAAGGCAGAGCAGCTCATTCTTTTAATTGGGGTGGGGGGTAGTAGGGTGGGGAAGTGAGTGGGCGATTTGGGATTTTAAAATCTGTTTTTATACATTTTTAACTGTTGTATGCTGCCCTGAGTTGGGTTCTCCTAATTGGGCGGCATATAAATTTAAATAAATAAAAATAAATAAATAAATTGTGAACATCATTCATAGCTATGAAAGTATAAATATTAGACATTTAATTTAATTTAATTTAATTGTCACATTTATATACCGCTCACTCGGCCAAAGCCAACTCAGGGCGGTTCACAATAAAAATTAAAAAACACATGTTAAAAACAGTTAAAACTACCCACCCCCTAAAAACAAGGGCTGCAGGATCCAAAGGCACCATGGAGAAGAGTTCTTCTACACCAACCACCCAATGGAGGTTACCCTTCCACCTGCACCCCACACTTGACCCGCCAGCCAGGTTTTAAGTTCTTTTCTGAAAGGCAGCAATTCCGTCCGGAGACGTAGCTCTGTTGGCAGGAGGTTCCAGAGGGCCGGTGCAGACATGGAGAAGGCTCTCCTCCTTGTGCCAGAGAGGCGAGCCCCTCTGGCTGATGGAACAATTAGAGAGCCTCTCCGGTCCGCTCTGGTTGGATGGACAGACGTCCTCAGGGCGATGCGGTCTCTTAGGTAACCCGGCCCACTACCATATAGGGCTTTAAAGGTCAAAACCAGCACCTTGAATTGCACCCGGAGACAAACTGGCAACCAGTGCAGCTCCCGGAGCAGTGGCAAAGCACGGGCATAACGCCCACACCCCATCACCACCCTGGCTGCCGCATTCTGGACCAGCTGTAGCCTCCGAATGGTCGTCAAGGGCAGCCCCATGTAGAGCGCATTGCAATAATCTAGTCTGGAGGTGACCAGAGCGTGAGTGACCATGAGCAAGGAGTCCCGGTCCAGGAGTGGGCGCAACTGGCGAATCACCCGAAGTTGGGCGAAAGCCCTCCTTTTTTTTTTTTTTTAAATTTTTATTACTTTTCAAACAAAATTACAAAACTTAAACATTCATAACATTACAATACAATACAATATACTACAATAAAAAAAAACATATGAACAGATATACATTGAATACATTCACCCTCACCCACCCTTCACCTCCCAATCACCCTCACCCAGCCCTTCACCATCTTCTGTCTTCGTCACTCCCCTTGTCCTTCCATTGAGGGACCGCCTCCGAAGTGCCGAAGAAGGGGAGGGAGACCGGATCTGGAGCGGGATCTTGTTATTATTTAAGACATTAAATAAATTTTATTATTCATAGCGGAGCAGCTGTTTCTCTTTCCCTCCTGCTAATGGTTGTCACACCATTACTCATTTTATTACATTTCCTTCAAATCATTTCTGTTCAGATTTTAATCCCAAAATTATCCCACCTTTTTTTTCCCCTTTCTTTTTTTTTTTAATTCAATTTTCTTTCTATAACTAGTTGCAGATTCTTACCCTTGTATCTCTGTTTATCTATACTACACATCCAATTCTCTACAGACCTTAACATATATCACCTTATAAATTATAATCTATCTATCTATAACACACCTTGACAGAGGATTATTATTATTATTATTATTATTATTATTATTATTTTTTAAAGAAACATTTTCAGAAACATCATACTCTACCTGTTACTTTATGTTCTGGGTTAGCCTCCCTTAATTAAAAGCTCTTCTTTAAGTTTCCTTCATTCTTCTAATCCTTCTTTAACAATATTACATGGTTGTATTATAACCAAAATCCCAATATATTTACTTATCAAAACAAGTTTTCTTACACGGAAGATTAACTCATATCCTTATGGCTTAACTATTTTAATTTTCTTCCTCCACAATCTTTCTTCCTTTTTTGTATCCTGATAGATAGGGGTAAGATGGATTCTTGCTAATATTTAAGACATTAAATAACTTTTGTTGTTCATAACATACAGCTGTTTTTCTCTCTCTTTTCCTCCTACTAATGGTTATTCTACCATTACACATGTCCTTACCTTTCCTTCAAATCTTTTCTATGCAAATTTTTGATCCTAAAGTTATCTCCCCCTTTCTTTCCCTCCCCCCTACCGTTACTGAAGTAGTTAAGCTTATTCAATACCCTTTCTGTACCTATTGCAAATTCTTTATCTATATACTGCACATATGATATTATCTGCAGTCTTCCCCAACATCCATTTCCTCATAATCTTAGACCCCGTTAACAAAAGGTTATTTATATATTTTAATCTCTTCCTTAAACCAAACCTCCTCCATCTTACATCAGAACAAATATAGAAACCAAAATAACAACAAATGGAAACTCATTGAAAGGTAACAATTTCCAAAACATCATATTCCAGCATTACTACTACTTGCCCTTCCTTGGCATTCCTTAACAGAGGGTTATTTACCATTTCAAACATATTAAACCATTTATTTCAAACTTTACATTGTGATTTTCCATCCACCTTACCCCCTTTTAACCATTCTTAACAAAAGTTATTAACCTTTTTGTGACAATTTCATAGATATTCCCTTTTATCCCTATCTTTCTCCCTGTATTTTTCACTTCTTTTATATTTTAAATTGACTTCTCGAAATTAAAAGCTCTTCTTTAAGTTTCCTCCATTCCTCTGATCCTCTCTTAATGATATTACAAGATTCTAAGATATCCAAATATTCAGTTTGCTTGTTTATCACAACAACTTTACCAGCCCAAAAGAATCTTAAATGATGAAATTTTTGCCAATTATATTTCACTCCCTTATCCCTTAGCAATATAGTAACTGGTTTAATTTTTTTCCTCCACAATCTTTCTTCTTTAGTTATGTCCTGATAAATATCCAGTTTTTCCCCATCCAATTTTGGTACTCGTGTACCATTTCTTCTTAAAAATGCCATTAATTCTAATTTTCTATCCAAACCTACAAATTTTACCAAAACAAACCTTTTAAAAGTCCCATTTCTTCTCTTCCCCAATCTGTAAACTGCTAGGATATCCTCTTGTGTGAATTCTCTCCCCATCTTCAGTTCATTCAACCATTTAATAATTCTTTCTCTCAGACGGTCTGGACTTCCCTCTGGAATATTTTTAATCAACACGTTCTTTTGTCTCTCCATCTCTTCCAGCATGTACAGTCTTTTTTCTTGCTTACCTATTCTTTTATCTTTTTCTTGCAAGTCTTTTACCTTTATTGTCTCAAAATTTTTAGTTACTGCTTTCATGGAGTTGGCTAGTAGGTCTTTTAATTCTTGTTGTCCATTCATAGTGTCTTTCATTTCTTGCTTCCTTGTCACATCTATTCTGTCCAACCTTTTCTCAAGTTTACTCCAAATATCCATTTCTTTCTCCACTGCTTGTATATGTTTTATCTCCTCTTCCACAGCTTTTAATTTTGCCTCTATTGTCGTAAAGTTATTATTTATTGTTTTCGTATAGCTAACCAGCAATTCCCTTAATTCTTGTTGTCCATTCATAATTTCTTTTAATTTTACTTCTATTGTGTCCTCCATGCACTGTCCTTTTTCTTGAATTGTGTCCTCCCTGCACTGTCCTTTTTCTTGAATTGTGTCCTCCATGTCCAGACCTCTTTCTTGATTAACCATTCTTGTATCCTTACACAGCTCTTTTATCTTCATCATATGACTCTCCCCTATAGTCGATATTTTTTCCGTCCACCTTTCCATCTGGTCCCTGAGATCTTCTACTATTTTGTCACAAGGATCCATTTTGATAGTTTTCTAAAGTCTGAAGTCTTTGGGATGTTAATAACTCATTTAGGGCTGACTGTTTCTCACTTCTTTTTTCTCTCCTCTCACTACTTTAAGGTCGCAGCTACTTTATCAGCTGTTTCTCATCTTCAAGAGCCTGTTCTTCTTCACTCGCTCTCTCCTTTTTTTTTTCTTCTTTCAAAAATTCTTCCTCTCAGAAAAAAAAGGGGGGGACAGATAGACACCCCCTCTTTCAATCCATTAGCTCTCTTGCCTCAGAGTTCCCCTTTCATCTCTCTTTTTTGTTCAAAAATATGCTCCAATACTTTAAGGGCATTCAAGGTTTCTCCACTCACTTTCAAGGCTTATTTCAAACTTACTCTCTTCGCCTTGCCTTTGAAACCCAATCTTTCACTGTCTTCCGCAAGTCTGTTTTTCTTTCTCAGTCTCATCAATCACACCTTCCTTAATTAGGTGGTCTTTACAGCCCAAAATAAACTTTAAGAGCAAACGGAGGACTTACAGAGGCTTGCAAATCTGTGTCGTCCAATTCAGACGGCGTCTCTTTGCCTTTTCGAGCCTTTTCAGGCTCTGTCACACTGGCCCAGGCTCTTTTAATCCCTGAAATCTTCACCTTCTTCACTCCCACAGCACTCCTCTGTCTTTTTTCTCAGATTTATCTTTGACAGCCTTTGTTTTTCCACCTTTTTAATACATTTATCTCGCAGCCTGCTTCACTCGTGTCTTACTCCCCCGCCATCTTGTTCCGGTCTCTCGCGAAAGCCCTCCTGGTCACAGCCGCCACCTGTTCTTCTAGCAGTAGCCACGAATCCAGGAGGACCCCCAAGTTGCGCACCGGGTCTGTCTAGGGCAAAATAGCCCCATCCAAAACCAAAGATGGTAGCTCCCGGGTTAACGCAGGACCCCTTATCCATAGCCACTCAGTCTTGCTGGGATTCAGTTGTAGCCCGTTAGCCCCCATCCAGACCCCAACAGCTTCCAGGCACCTGGAAAGGACTTTGATGGCATCACTGGGGTCCCCATGGGCCGAGATGTACAACTGAGTGTCATCCGCGTACTGATGGTACCGCACCCCATGGGAACGAATGATCTCACCCAGCGGCTTCATGTAGATGTTAAATAGGAGAGGAGAGAGCACCGAGCCCTGAGGCACCCCCCATTTGAGGGGCCTAGGACTGGACCTCTCACTCTCCAACCACACCGACTGGGTCCGACCCCTCAGAAATGAGGAAAACCAGGACCACACAGTGCCCTGGATTCCCAATCCTCGGAGCCGTTCCAGAAGGATACCGTGGTCAACGGTATCGAAAGCCGCTGAGAGGTCAAGAAGAGCAAGGACGGATGGGTGACCACATGATATTTCAGCCTGTTGCTTTGCTGTGTAACATATGTTGCTTTGTGAAACTAAGTGCTACTGTTTTAACAATGGAGCATTTGAACTAGGGTGAGGAATGTATAGCTATATTGTCAATTTTGTATGCCCTAACCAACCTAGCCAATGGTGAAGGTCAATAGGAACTCCTGTCTTAATGAAAAAGGACACCCAAAACATCCATTACATCCTGGTATGGGTTTTCCTCCCTAAAACACCAGTCTCTATTCATGTGTTTGAATGTTGGTGCTGTGAACATACTTAGAGGAGAGCAGATGGCCTTACCCTCTATATCAGTTTCAGCACTGCATCTAAAGCAGAGAAAGTTTCTATTCACCTGTAGGTACTACACATAAGCAAGAACCCTGATTTCCATGAAAGAGTAGGCTAGACTCCCCGCACCCCCCAGCACATTTATAGTGCCAGCCTTGATAATGCCTCAAAAGGACTCTTGTATCAGAGGTAGAAAAGGAGAGGGCTGGAAAGTACACATGAGTTGTGTACATTAATTTGGGATTGTGACTTTGTACATCTGCTACTACTTCATGGTTGGCAGCTCACAAAACTATGTACTCATGTTCAAGTTTACCAAAATAAGTAGCTTTGTGCCTTGTTTGTTCAAATGTACCTAAAAAGATAGAATAATTACAAACTCTTTAACAATTAAATGCATCTTGAGTTCCTAATACTTGAAACTAGTGAGTTGGGGGAAATGGTTCTTCACAAGAGTCAATCATGCTTAATCACTTTGTTGCTAATCTGTGCTAAGTACTGCATGGTTTTATTGAAGTCAAGTTGATACTATGCACATGATCAGTCAGTTGCTGAAAGTCTGTGTATAACAGGAGTTCTCAACCTTTTTAAGCCGGGGGCTGGGTCATTCTCCCTCAGAGAGCTTCAGTGGCCAGATGGCCATTTTGCCCTTCCTCCACCACATGGCACTTCTGGGTATGGTGGAGGTGGGCCACATGAAATGGTGCTGTGGGCCGCATCTGGCCCGTGGGCCACAGGTTGAGAATCCCTGGTGTAGAAGATACAACGGGCTAATCTTTCAACAGTTTCCTCTCTCTCACAGTGGTTGAGGTTCAAACTTGGCAGCAAGAGAAATGGATTTGGTAGGCCTTGCCCCACATAGTAGTTATGCCTGCAGCTCAGGAGGAATGCACAATTCATCAACCATTGACAGTCCTTCCTCAGGAGAGGACTGTAAATGGAGTTGTAGAGTCCTGGGGTCAAAATAAAGGGCCAACAGAACAGCTGTGCACTGAAAGAAGCCCAGGCCTGACAGCATTATGTTCAATCCTTCTTAAGGCAATCAATGCTAGGGGAAGTGAATTACACAGAAACACTTGATTAGGTAAAGGTACTCAGTAATGCATCAGTAGGCTTCCAACATAAAGGACTGCACCTGTGTTAGGTACAAAATGTGTATATAGCTAAACAAAATCTCAGAGCAGATTTTACTAACAAGCCATGTAATTGTAGAGAGAGTGAACAATATTAAAGACAGCTGCTGTGAAAACAAGAGATCATATCCTTCGCCTTCTGAGGTCACTGCAGCTTTGTGGGGCATCACTAAACTGTTCTCACACAGAAGTGTCTGGTAAAGGATAAAGAGTCAATCGATAAGTATTAGATGAACTATGTGGAGAGACATAGTCATCTGCTTGTGTAAATATACTAGCCAGCTGCATACTGTGTTTAAAGAGAGGGTTACTAAGACCTGCAGATTTTCAAAGGCTCAGAATTGTCAATATATAGCAGGAGCAGAAAATATCCACTTCTCAATCTTAAATGACAGACAGTAAGTCTGCCAAGTGTAGAACAACAGAGATTTTACACACACACACACACACACACACACACACACACACACACACACACACACACACACACACACACACACACACACACACACACACACACACACAGGTAATTACAAAAAAAGAGAAGAATAGCTTCAAACAATAAAAGCTACACTCAATAGATTGCTGCCAGATAATTGCAGTTTAATTTTGTTGTTCTTCTTCTTCTTCTTCTTCCATGTCTAGGCCAGACATGAAACTGCCAAAATGAAGCTACCTTTTGGTGGGCTCATTCTGCAGTTCCTTTCACCTGACCTAGAGTGAGAAAGATTTTGTTTAAAAATGAGGACTGGGAATGAAATAGGTAAATACAGTAATTTCTCTTACATTTTTGCTTCTGAAGTGCAGAGGTCAGTAGTTAGAGCCCACTATGTAGAATTCTACAGGTAGGTAGTAAATAGTAAGATTTGTCTGCCCTGACCAAAGTAGTCCAAACTATCTCCATTTGGAACGCGTTTCTTTTCTCTTCCTCTGAACACCCCGGCACCTTCAAACACTGACACATTCTTTCAGTATATTCACAAATACTTGCATCTCGTTAATAGCCTTGAGGTTTATTTAGCTCATCATACTGCAAAAGCAGCCTTGAAATATTAATCCAATTCCCAGTCTATACACTAGTTCAGATGCTTCAAGCATTGTTTATATGACACCCAGCAGATCTTCAGGACTCAATGCCCCAAAGGATTTGTTTAAAAGCAGGCAGCCCTCCTGCCTCCACCCGAGGCTTGTGTAGAAATGAGAATCATTCATAAAAACTTTACAAGATATCCAGTTCCAAAATGAAAATCTTATATTCCTCTGATAATATAGTCTGAGATCAGATAATATACAGCTGACAGCAACTTTTCCTATGGGATTGCAGAAATTGTATAACTATTGTCAATCCTAGGTGGCGCGACAAACATTTCTAAATCTCCTTAGGGTGTATGCTCTCATATAATTCTGGGGAAATAAGTTTGATATTGGTGCACAGAAACATTAGGTTAAGCAATCTAATATCAGAAACATAATAAATTCATTCACACACACAAATTAAAAATGAGATGGTATTTACACATAAGAACATTCTAATCATGACTCGCATGTACACATGTATATACGTAGAGGGGAAGTGCCAGGTACTTCCCCCTCCATTGTTGCCTTATCTATGTGAAAAGTGACTTGACTGCAGAGGAGATTTAGACTGTCTACAAATTTCCTGTGCTCCTGCTTGCAGCTTACACACAAACCTATACAGCAGCAAGAATGTCTCCTCAGCAGACACATCATTGTCCACATGAAGAGTAGAACAATTAAAAATGATGAGAATGGTGATCTCCTCAAACTGTAATAAATAGTTCAAACTGTATGAATAATATCTGCATAGTCCTATCAAGTTTTGTATCCTATAAGTAGCAATTCAACAAAGGATTTTCTTAAAGTTTTCCAAGAGCCACCTTGTATGGCCTTGAGCAAGTTGCACAATCCCAGAGGAAGGAAATGGTAAACCCACTTCTGAGTTTGATCTATCTAGAAATCCCTGAAAGGGTTGCCATAAATTGGAATTGACTTGGTTTTGTTGTTGTTCAGTCGCACAGTCGATTCCGACCCTTTGTGACCTTATGGACCATTGCTCGCCAGGCACCTCTGTCCTCCTCAACCTGCCCAACTCTGTGCCCATTGTGTCTACAATTCCATCTAGCCATCTTATTTTTGGCCGCCCCCATCTTCTTTTGCCCTCCACCTTTCCCAGCATCAAGGCTTTCTCAAGTGAATCATCTCTCCTCATTTGATGTCCAAACTACTTTAGCTTCATCTTTACTATTTTATCTTCTAAGGAGCAGTCAAGGTTTATTTCTTCTAAGATTGACCTATTTGTTCTCCTCACTGTCCAGGGTACTCTCAAAACTCTCTTCCAACACCACATCTCAAAGGCCTCTATTCTTCTGTGCTCAGCTTTCCTAATGGTGCAGCTCTCACAACCATACATTACCACCGGGAATACCATTGTATGACTATGCAAATTTTTCCTTTCAAGGTGATGTCTCTACTTTTAATATCATTATTATTTCCAAGAATGTAGCTGCAAGCCAACTCAAATGTATGTGTGAATAAATTCAGTAAAATTCAATTAGGAAAAAAATCACAACTCATTTGAATTTTATTATGTGCAATAATTCAAACTGTTAACACTTTCCTGCATCATATTTACTTGCATTAGCAAATTTGGATTGAAATCTCTCACTTGCTGCCTGAGAGTGAACCTCAGAAGTATCAAGTGGAGTGAGAGAAAAGGCAATGCAATACGGAACTCTTCCCATTTGTATTTCTATCAACCACTGTTTTTATTCAGTATGTGAAGAGCAAAGAAGAACCAATGGCTGTTTAGCATGGAAGTTGTTGAAGGATGAAGGATATAACTGGTGGCAGTACAAAACAGGGAGAATGCAGGTTCTATTAAAATGCATGCATCGTTTTCTTTTAGATCCCTGCTTCTACGGCCCATAAAAGGATATGAAAATCATCTGACAACTTGCAGTGTGCTTTTATGTAGGAGAGGTTTTGGGAAAATAAACACAAAACCGTCTTTCAACACTGTGAATCAGTGATTCCTCCCCCCCCCCCTTCCAGGGCTCTACTGCGTGAATGGAATGGTATGAATTTTCAAAGCAACACACGGCAGATACGCCCACAAATCCCATTAGCAGTAATGGGATTTGTGTGCCTATCGCCCAAGCGATGCTTTGAAAATTTACCCCTCCGTGTCCAATTTCAGTCTTTCTGCTTCCAAAATACTTGAAAAGCTTACACACACTTGGAATTACATTACAGGGTGTTTCCCCCCATAAATGACAAGATCTGGCTTCAAATTCCCCAAAGCACCACCATAAAGTGGGTTTAAAGACAGCTGGAACAATAGCAACAACCTGCATTATCACTAGTTTCCTATCTACTCTTCTGACAACAAGGAGAACAAACTCTGGTTTCATTTTCTTTTTGTATTACCCCCTCTTTTTCCCCAGTCCTCCTTGCAGAAATGTTTTGATTCTGTGTCACTTCCTGAATGCATTTTTTTGTCTCAAGAATGATAACACTGCTGTATGCTGCATTCAGAATTTGACATCTCATGAGGTTGTGCAAGAGAAACATAATGCAGCAGCACCATTCGTCCATTGCCAAAGCAGATCTTAGAACACTGATGGTGAACTTTGGCACTCCAGGTGTTCTTGGACGTGGGATTCTGGGAACTGAAATCCAAGAACACCTGGAGTGCCAAGGTTGCCAATCACTGCCTTAAAATGTACAGAGAGAATAATATGGACACAAGATTTATCCAGTTCTTGAACCATGTACGAGCCTATTTTTGTAGCAACCATAAGATTCAAAATGTGACTTTGGCTATAGAGTTTGAACAATAGTTTGTATTTTACACTGTGCCTGCAGGAAAAGCATGTTAAACACAGCCTACCACTCATTTGTGCATGGACTAAGTGCCTAATCAGCGTTAATTTCATGTGCAATATGTTTAATATGCTATGGAATTTCAATCATTTCAAGATTCAGAAAATAGCCTATGTTTACTGACACACTCATTTGTCTCAACACATATCTCATTCTAAGAACATAATATTTGAGCTCTTAATGAAAAAATGATTAAAAAGTGGTAAAAGAACACAAGGCTGGGCCAATAACTGACTCAATTTCTCTGAAATCCCCACTGGCCAAGCAGACATGGCTGAATTTTGCCGTAGCACTGCAGGTTTCATTTGCAACTCACCTTCATGTGCTACAGAATTATTCAGATGCAGGGAATAACCCTAATCCCAGCCTCCCAAACCACAGCAGTTAAATAGCTGCTAACACTGAAACCTCCCCAAAGCTGAATGCAGAAAAGTTCATCATACTTTTATTAGGCTACTTAAATACCCTTAAAAGGCAAGCTTTGGAATCTTCTAATGATTCTTCATTAGGATGAGCACTGAAGAACTTGACCTTGGGTAAGAAACAGGATAATTGAAAAATGATCCTGAAACCAGGGGTGTTCAAACTATGGCCCAATCATCTGGCCCGTGAAGCCTTCGTCGCTCCCCAAAGTGGAACTAAAACACACCAATACGGGCACTTTTTTCTTCCACTTCCAGGAGCAACAAGGGCTTTGCATGCCGGATGAATTGGTGTTGGGGGCTGGATCCAGCCCACGGACCATAGTGACTACCTCCCTGAACCACGTGACTGGACCGCAGCCTGAAATGTTTGGGCACCCCTTTGTTAGACAGATCAAGCACCCCACAATCCTGTAGCAGCACAGATCCCCATTACAGACTTCAAAACTACAGTATTTCAAGTCATGGGCAAAAGCAAATATTCGTGGGCCAAAGCCCACCAATGCTATCCCACAGAAATAGAGTCTCCCCTATGGTTAGATAAAATTCTAGCTGTAGCTAGGGTGAATTTAAAATGCATCTAAAGGGCAGAAGAACCAGCTATACTTTCACTTGACAGTTTTCCCTAACTATACTCAGCAGGAATGAAATTGGTTAGGAAGCTGCAAAAAGTGTAGCATCATAAAAGAGATAATTTTAGGAAAACATTGTAGTAACATCTAAGGTATCACACCTTTACTAGATGCACATTTGTAGCCAAGATAAATTTGGAACCATTGTAGCATACTCAAGACAGGATTAAACATTAGGCTACGTATGTGGTAAAACAGCATTCCTGCTGTTGTGTAATTATCTGAAAATGCCTCTAGGTAAAGATTGGAATATGCCTACTCTGTGCCAGGTTCCTTTAAAGCTCCTCACAGTTCAAAATATGGTGGCTATTTTGTTGTCTCAAGAGAGGTACACTAGCCAAGTTCTCAGCTGTGGGACATTTAAAATACATGAGACAAAATGGCCATTCTTGTTGTATCACAGATTTTAATTAGCTGCATAAAGGAAGACAATCATTTCACATGCTAGTTTGGTGTAGACACAATATTGGCAGTTTAGTAAAAACATTATCTAAAGTAGGTGCTAGGTTTTACCAAGAGATGGGTGAGCTTCCTTTCTGATGGAATTTTCTCTTGTCTTGTTAACCAAAAATCAACTTTTCACATTACACAGAAATAGTTAAACACTATCCTTTTTCTGGTCGTTCCCTGAACACCTTGATTAAAGCTTGAATGGGGCTTTAATGAAGATATTGATAGACAGAATGCCCTCTTGCATTGATAGGAGCTCTGTAGCCATATTTAGCTGAATGTGTTTGCAAGGTCCTCTTCTGTTCTTTGCAATCAAAGTGTGAAGTTCTGACCATTGGTGGGAGTCAGCAGGTTTGCCCCAGTTCACAAGAACCGGTAGCAGAAATTCCGGCTGACCCACCCATGAAGTTTTGAAATAAAGTAGTCCTAATTCGGGTGCAACACAGGGCTTTCCCCCTGGCCACACCCACCATACCATGCCCACAGAGTGGGTAGTGAAATTTTTTGAATCCCACCACTTGTTCTGACTGACTGATTGACTTCCAGGGCGGGTAGGAAGGGATTTTCTGTGTAACCATGCCCACCCATCCCAAGAATGGAGCCATCATGAGTTCAAGTACACACCTGAATAAGGCTATAGTTTATTTATAAACCAGTATTTCAAACTATGTTTGGAGATAGGTTTACAAAAAATGATAATGAGGAAACTTGGGTAGGTTTACAAAAAAATGATACTTGGGTAGTGCACGCATGTTGGTTTTTAGACCTAGCATATATACTTGAGTACAAGTTGAATTTTTAGCCCCCAAAATGAGGTCCAAAAAGGAGACTCGACTTATACACAGGTTAACAATCATGAGAGTCCAAAATCATACTGGATTTGGTGCAGTTCAGATTCAGGAGAGGGGAAAGAAATATGTATGTTTCGTGGGCCATTACCACAGGTGGCCACAAGAGGGTGCAAATCGTGATATCCCATTTAAATGCATTGAAAATCGATTTCTTGTATTCTAAAGCTTTTCTGTTTGTATGTTCCCAATGCATTTCAGTGGGAAACCAAACCTGTGCATAAAAAGAAAGGGTTTCACTTATCTTTCTTGCCTTTGTCCCTGCTCCATGTGGTCAAAATAGAGGGGGAAGCCATGCTTCTTGGTTGCAGGGAGAGCAATAGGCTAGAGCATCACTTCCTGCCTCAGTGCAATTGGCCTGCCCACTCATTTCCCTTGCAGCGCCACCACTGGTTGGTGATGCAAATACAGGTGTTTTTTTTTAAAAAAAGAAGTAACTACCGTAAACACTCAAAAACCTGCACACACAAATGTTAAATTAATTAATTTTACTGTATTTTCATGTAATTTTATTATTGAAACTCACTAGCAGCAGCTGCATTTTTCACCCCCGACTTATACTTGGGTCAATCTATTTTCCTAGTTTTAGAGGTTCAAATTAGGTACCTCGACTTATATTCAGATTGACTTTACTCAAGTATATACAGTTAATAAGAATGAAAGAGGACAACATTGGTATCAAAACCAGAAACCTACCTAGGAGTGAAAATATAGAAACATGGGCAGAAGATTACAAGATGAGAGGTATGCAGGTGATGTATAGTATAGTCATATCCATATTTACTGAAAAGTAAGCACGCTCAGTTCTGTCTCTGTGAAAAAGTTTAGTTCTGAGTTCAGTTAGTAATCATGCTATCTCTTTTTCATTGGATGACTAAAAATTAAGGCACAATTCACATCTTTTTATTCCATTGATAACAGAGTTCTAAGGAAGACTTGGTTCTAAGGAAATGCATTGTGAAAGACACATTCTAATGAATTTTCTAGATTCAGTTGTGACTTCCTAGCAATTTGGAAGGAAAAGGGAGATTGGTGTAGCAGTGGGTCCGATATTTGGCTGTGGCTTGATTCACAGCCTGTTTTGTGCTTCTGCTCAATTTAGGTGATCACTCCGAGCCTCTAGATGAGTGTTGCCCAACCTTTGGTTTTTGGGTCTCCAATTCCCAGAAGCCACAGTCAATTCACTAAAGCACTGATCAGACAATGTATTGACTTAGGCTTCTGGGAATTGAAGTCCCCCTGTGGGGTGTGGGCCCCATTTTGGGAACCACTGCTCTAGATGGTTCGTATACCTGGGCCTACTTTTTCTTCAATCTGAAGCAGTTTGATCCATGGTACAGCCCACAGCCTCCCTTTCTTTGATCCTGTCCTCTGTCAATCTATCACTGTCCTTTTATGATTAATTGTAAAGCTGTTAGACTGTTCAATGTATTGCATAGCATTAAAGAAAGAAACAACTGTCCAAAGTTCTCTATAATGTACACATAAATACATGCATATCATGGAAACACAGTAGTCTGCTGCAGTTCATTGGAGTTGTGTCTGTTTCATATGGATTTTTAGAGCTGATCTAGTGCTAAACTAATATATCAATGTAGTGATAAGGTGTTCTAGCATGAAACTTGGCAGTTTATTTTTTTAAATATTAAAATAATAATAATTTGAACTGACTAGGGAGAAATATTTTTTTTTGGGGGGGGAGGGGGAAATGTTCCAGCTTAGTATATCATCAAAATACCACCTACAGTCACATATCCTTCCCATCCTTTTGAAGAAGGAAACAATGATCATATGTGAAGTTCATTCAAATCATTCCATCTTAAATTAAGTAGAAGTCCACAGTGGCGGGGGGCGGGGAGATGACTCTTCATCAGGAGCAAAAAGGTCCAGACTGATTAAGATTGGCTTGCTGAAGATTGTGGAAAACAACCTGCAACTGGTGTTTCTGAAATTCCTTTCAGTCACAGACTCAAAGAATCATAAAACTGTAACTCTCAAAACTCACTGAATCCACCTTCTCTAATAAAATAGGAAATGCGGTGAAAAAGAAAATATCAGTGGGGAGTTTTTGTGTGGCAATTTCCATAATTGCCCAGTCAGCATAAATTCCTATAGTTTAACTGCTTTCTATACACTAATTACAGCCAGCTCAACGAGGAAGAAGCATTCCTACAACTGTATGGCTTTACTCATTGGCAAATCAACAGGAAATACTTATTTCTCATTAAACAATTAGCCCAAAAAGTGACTGACTGCATTTTTTGCCTCATATCACTGGTTGTGTAATAGGCCAAGTATTTAAGAGGAAGCTTGGATTCAGGGCCAGGTAATGGAATTATTGGGCAATAGATAACAAGTAAAATACTAGCAATCCTGCTGGTAGAGACAAATCTTACAGGCACACTCCATATTTTTGTTAAAAGCCTGGAAATTTAATGTTAACATTATTCTAATCTCCAGGAAACCTTTTTACCTTAATCAAAAGCAGAATTACTACAAACCCAATCTACATTAATTTTTAAGAAAGAATCACTGTGGTGTGAGCACCTCAAAATTGCTGTTGAATAATATCTCCTAAGTTCTCATATTTGTTAAAGCTGAAGCCTTCTTCCATCTGTGCTAAATTTTTGTTAAAATGTATTTGATTTCACAGTCTTAACAGAGGAAATTTTTATTGACTGCTATAAGTGGCTGTGCATGCTAATTTTGGCAATTTCAAGTGAAATTCATTGCACTAATACTTTCTAGGAAAAATGGATACAATGATATTCAGGATATAAAATGCTATTCATTTCTATGGTCCACATCCTATTGCATAGCTCTTAAAGAATTCTTGCTCTGATTCTGGGTTCCTTGAGACTGCATCTCATCATGCATGAGTCACACACAATTGGAGATACAAAGAAGGAATCTTTAATTAGTAGCCATCTTTCACTGTTGGTGAAATTACTCCCACTGCACCACTGGTGAAACGCAACAAGTTCCTGGTGAATAGGTAATGTTACCTGGTATGCTTTCTAATTGTTACGGTAATTTCTCATTCCATTGTTTTGGGTTTTTCCCATATTCAATGCTACTGACTATCATTTGCACAATGAAACACCCAATGCCTGTCCTTCTCCTTGCACCCATCTCAGTTCTCAAAATCTATTTCCAGATCCCCATACCAGATTTGGCAACCATAGAGGGAGATCAAATGTATTTCAGCAGCAGACATCATTTTGCTGATAAGCCAGGTAAGTGTGGTGAGTATATTCATATAACAGAGCATACCTGTCAAGTATCCTGTATTCCCCGGGAAACTCCCATAATTTAGCCCTCTTCCCCGCAATCATGTATTTTTTGAATAATCTCCTGTATTTTGTTAAAAACTGTGTATTGTTATTCTATATTTATTCATGATTGTGTATTGTTATTCTATCTTTATTCATGAGGTACGTTCCTTATACCAGACAGAGCCAGAGAGGAGGAGTGTTGGGCTCCTCCTGGTGGAGGAAGAACCACCCCCTAGGCACTGCCTTTAGCATCACTGATGCCCCTCACAGGGAACAATAGCAGAGGCCAGCCCCTAGAGGGTAGCCATACTGTAATAATTCTATTTTAGCTCTCTTTTGCCATTCTCTGCTGTGACAGCATTTTAGAATATGGTGATTTTTCATGGAACTGTTTTTTACACTTATATCACTTTATTGTCTACTGTCTTGGCCGTGTGTACCTCAATTTCATTTTTTAAAAACTCTGTGTTTAAAACAAAACTACCCAAATATCCTCTTTATGTTGTAAGCAAATAAACTTGAAGCTGATTGGCTCATTGTCTCTTCCTTTAACACCCTCTTTCCCTGGCTCTGGTGGTTTCTTCTAGGTTTTTGGATGTGCCTGGATTATTTTTTTTTGGGGGGGAAGGAGCAGGTGTGGCCTGGTAGGGTGGGTGGGTGGCCTGGTGGGGAGAGGGGTGTGGCCCAAAATTTACCTTATTTTCATGTCCAAAACTTGACAGGTATGTAACAGAGATGTCAAGTAATGAGAATACTAAGGACAAAACTATGTCTTACAGATAAATCGACATTTGTTGTTGTTCAGTCGCACAGTCGATTCCGACCGTTTGTGACCCTATGGACCATGGACCATTGTCCTCCAGGCACCTCCAACATCCTCCTCAACCTACCAAGCTCTGTGCCCATTGTGTCCACAATACCATCTAGCCATATCATCTTTGGCCACCCCTTCTTCTTTTGCCCTCTACCTTTCCCAGTATCAAAGCTTTCTCAAGTGAATCCTCTCTTCTCATTGGATGTCCAAAGTACTTTAGCCTCATCCTTACTATTTGACCTTCCAAGGAGCAGTCAGGGTTGATTTCTTCTAAACTTGACCTATTTGTTCTCTTCGCTGTCCAGGAGACTCTCAAAACTCTCCTCCAACACCACATTTCAAAGGTGTCGGTTCTTCTGTGTTCAGCCTTCCTAATTGTCCAGCTCTCTCTTCAGTGGTGGAAATTGCTTATGTCACAGCAGCAGTTTTTCACAGCTCCCACAGCTGAAAAATTCACCTACTTTATTGTGTCATAGGATTTGCCTTCACTACCACTTAGACCGGCCAGAATCATATCTATGAAACTAACAGAATTTTAGCTTCTAATGGAGGCTGCAATTAGATAGTGTGGATCTTTGCTTTCTAGAGCCAGAACTGCTGCTGTGCTATATATCCTAAGGTATAATTGATTTCTGGTTGGACATTATTTAACTATTGCCAGAATACCTCTGCTTATGCCCAAATATGATCATGATGCTCATATTTACATCAAGGATCTAATATACACAATGCGACTATACAGTCAATTGGCACACATTTCAGCAGTGATGATGTGTGATTGGAAATGCCTACTCTGATCTCTTAACTTACAACAATTCATAATGGAACTTTATACAAATGGACTGGATTGCAGCCAGAATAAATAGTTTCATGAATAATTTGTATTATTGTTATATGCTACATTATCAACCCACTATCACTGCCCAAGAACTTTGATCTGTGGGTGGTTTAAAAGCACACTAATAAATACAGTCAATGGTTTAACAAATTTTTAGAAAGGATTGTGGTTTAATAAATAAATCATATCATATTTATATCTGTAACTTTCCTCTTGTAGGATGCATGACATGCCTGGATATTCATATATTTAATCTTGATGCTTCTCAGAGTACACACACATATCAAGGAAGGAAGAGACATTCATGAAATATATTCACAATCATTTTTTGCCCTGTTGCATCTTGTGAAACTCAGCATTATTGCATATTGTCAGGGAACAGGAATCCTTAAATACTGAGCTTGTTGTAGCATCCTTTCCGACCCTCACAATTGATCGTCTTAGGAGGCTGGAAAGGAAACAGGAGTGTGCACTGACAGCTTAGCTCAGCTTGAACTCTCATTTTTCACATGGAGCTAATTAAAAACTGAAATTAGTTAAATATGGAAATGACACTTGCAAGCACTTTAGCACAGTATTGGTAAAATCCCTCCAGAGTGCTGCAGCATTACCTACTGCTTCGAAACTCCCCAACTGAATTTCACAGTTAAAAGGCTGAGCAAAGGAGAAGTTATTACTGAGATTTCCAATTCAAAATGTGACTGTAAAATTCCAAATTAAATTTCATGGTTGCCCTTGGAGTAAGCCAGGGACATTCTGTGCAGTCCAATAATATGGCGCGCAAATAACGTCCCTCTGTGCATGCTCTGATTATTTCACCTTTAGGCACAGTGCTGGTTCTGCCAAGGCTTGGAAACACAGAATGCACATGCTGCTCTAGAAGCGATGAAAGAATGAAGTTTCCCTCTGTGGAAAACTAGGCTATCCAAAAGAGGGTGGTTTTTTTTTTTTTTTGCATTTTAATAGCAAAGTATATCTGAAACTTAGAGCGCAGCAGTTCAAATATATTTTATGTGTTGTAATTTTAATATAGGTTATAATCCATCAATTTCATAATAAACAGTAGAAGGTCTGACAGTGCTATAAATTATGTTGTAGGTAACATCACAGGACAGGCAAGGTAACTGATTGAACACATCCCTTTCACCCTAACTCTGAGAAGGCAATTCAGACACACAAAAACAGCTTTATGCAGGAGCACTGGGAATTAGTAAACATAAATGAGACGCACACTGAAAGGCAGAAACTTACTATCTGTGCTATATTACTTTTGATGAGATCTACATCCCCACCCAAATGCAGATGGAAATTTGCATTCTAGTATGTGTCAGACCTGAAAGGAATATTGAAAGGAACAGATGACTTCTGCATATGAAAGCATATTCAGATTTTTCTTGATAATGCATGCAGAAATTTTCTTCAGCATGTGGATCACTTTTCTGGATCATGGAGCTTGTATTTGCATCAAGGAATTGATATTCACAAGAGGGACAATGAGTGACACTCACTTTTTGAACAAAGATGCATTCATAATAATTCCACCTAAGAGTATGAAAGGGAGATTAGTAAAAGTAAAAGTTGCCCTTGCTTAAAGCCAGTCGTATCTGATTCTAGGGTTCAGCGTTCATACTGTTTACAGCCAAAGAGCCAGGACTGTCTGTGTCTGCAAATGTTTCCATGGACATGTGGCAGGCACGACTAGACACCAGAGTGTATGGAACACTGTTTACTTTTCCACCAAAGTGGTACCCGTTTATCCACTTGCAATTTCTTGCTTTTGAACTGGTAGGTTGGCAAGAGCTGGGAAAGAGATGAGAGCTCACTCCATCATGCAGCACTCGGGTCTCCACCTGCCAACCTTCCAGTCAATCAAGTTCAGCATCTTAACCACGAAACTACTGTTTGCCCAAGGTTAAATTCTGGTTCCTATGTGCCATCTCTACAAACTTGTCAGGGATGTTACCAAAGACATCTGAAATTCTATGATTGCATTATTTTTCCTGCATTTCATTTATTTATTTATTCGCTCAAATTTATATTGCTGCCCACTCACCGAAGTGGCTCAGGGCGGCTTACAAACAATACATTACATTACAATACAATATGTCGATGGGGGCTCAGGGGGAGGGGCAGCAAAGTCCTCAACCAGCCCTGGCTTCTTCTTCCCCCGGCCGTTGGTGTGGGCTATGGGGGTGGGGAAGCAAAGTCCTCAACCGAACGTGGTGTAGGGGGAAGAGAGTGGTGTGACTTAGTATATACAGTATACAATAAAACCCCGAGTTACAAAAAATAATAATCAGTTCCCTGGCCTATTTTGTAACTCGAAGTCCTCCACCTGCCCTGGCTTCATGTGTCCCTTCCTTTTATCCTCAAGGCAATCCCCTCCCACTGGACTTCAGCGACTACCTTGCCAACAGATCCCTGTGTAGAATGAGTGGCAAGGGAGGCCACTTTGATGCCACAAATCAATTGACACACCATGCTGAAGAATGGTTGAGATGGCAGAATTACTATGCTGACTCTGATCTGTATAATCTGTGCCCCATGTCAGCCATTCCTAGTCCAGTGTCTTGAAATCACACAGCTCACTGAACTGGAGGCAGGGCTGCTGCAGCTGCGGCACTAGGCTCTCTTATTATCCTTCCTATTAATTTTGAATGGGAAATTTCAAATCCAGACAAATGATTTTTGCTCAAGGCTTTGGATCAGGAAACACCTGGATACGATCCATGCTACGTCTAACACCTCCACAGGTGACAGAATTAAAAACAGGTGTCAGCGGGGACATTTCATTTGTCAGGATGAATGATCATGGTTGGAGGAGAGGGAGAGCTTGCTCCATAAAAGCTGGTTTTTGAAACAGAAAAAAAAAGCCTAAATGGCACCAAGCCCAGATCTAACAAGAGCCTTGGTGAGGCAGGCGTATTCAATGCTTATTGAGAGAAGGCTTGAGTTGGCAAAATTGTTGGTACTTGGATTGTGTGAATTACTGGGAAGATAAACAAGAGCCGGTGTAGGAGAAAGGAATCATTTAACAAATAGATCATTGCATTTACAAACACAGTATTCAGTGCATTTACAGTGTTCTTATTTATTTTAAGATTCAACAATAAATGTTCCAATGCGTTGCTTTCATATCCAGCCCTTCAGAAGGACAACATCAATGCTTTCAACAATGTTTGACTCATCAGCACATCTCCAGTTTTTATTCATGTGTGCATTCCTCCCCATTTTAAAAAGATGTCAAACACTTTTCAATCTAAATGAAATCCAGCCTGAACGATCCTTTGTCATGAAGAAAGGCAACATGAGATGCACCCTTATGTAAGCATGAATGCTCATATTTTCTCAAGACTCAGTGGGCTTGGTCTTTAAAGAATGTGTGACTGCTAGTGCTAGGCTGTCAATTTCCAAGCAGATGTCTTAAAGAATAACATTTGTCATTTGCAGCAATCTGTCTCGTTGCACTGCTTTCCCCAGATATTCTGCAGTGCATGCAAACACATGTGACCTGTTAACTTCCCCATCCACAATCCTATCTAATGCGGATGCTGTCTGGCAGGTGTTTATCCTTGAAATT
Organism: Bradypodion pumilum; assembly: GCA_035047305.1. Lineage (NCBI taxonomy): Eukaryota > Metazoa > Chordata > Lepidosauria > Squamata > Chamaeleonidae > Bradypodion > Bradypodion pumilum. The sequence continues at coordinate 317,847,238 of JAWDJD010000002.1, read as the reverse complement.
CTTCCCGGGCATGGATGATTGACAGGTACCAACAAAAATGCTGCTGGGCTGTGCAGCTGGCAAGTCATCAAAGTGGAGTGGCAGCAAACTTCTCAATGAGTAAAACAAAGTCTTTTAGTTAGAGTATTTTGCAAAACTGCGTCTGGGTGGATGTGGGTCTCAACCCGCCCACTCTGTTGTAGAGTTTTGAATTCCTGGTAAAATTCCCTTCAGCTGAGCAGTACGAATACAGAGAAGAGAAGACATGTTTCCCATAGTCCACCCATTTCTAATTAACTGGCCCTTAAAGTCTCAATAACTCAATTGGAAATTTGTAGGAAAAATAATAAAAAATGTTTTGGTACTTATATTTACTTGGAATTAGATGTGTACGTACTGCTTTCTTTATTGAACAAATGCTAACAGATCAGCAGTAATAAAACAAATGATAACCACCAGCAAAAAGAGGAAACAAATACACAGCACAGAGTAGCACTCTTTTTTAATTCAGAGGCAGAAAGGAACGATTGGTTCATTCTGAATAGAATGATTTTCACCCCAGACTGGAAAAATCTTTCCTAATGACTCCTACTATAGGCAGCATGAGAAGCTGTTATAAAACTCCAACATCCACTCAGGCCAATCAGTTCATATTAGACATAGAACCCAATAGCAAAATTCTGCCTTATATCCTTCTCAATGCACAAATTCTCCCATAGGAGAAATGGTTTACCATAACACAGCATTGTCTTTTCAGAAGGGACTAAGCTATTTTTTCTGGCATGGTTCCTGCTTTATTGCAAGTTGGTTTAGACTATCTCTGATTAATTTACCCACATCCATCCTTTATGTACATAGCTGGAGACTGGTCCCATTGAAATAGTTGCAAGAGTTATTTTCATTTTGATCTCTCATTTGAATGTTCCAGCAGAAATTGGCATAGATTCAACTACAGAAAATGTACAAGAAAAAGGCTCCAAACTAGGAAAGCCTGGTGTGGTGCACAAATTATTCAGATCAGTGCCAGAAAGAAGAGCTGGAAGGCATTGCTATATTTTTAGCTGCTTCTCTTATTTTAGGAAACACATGAGCAGTTCAAACACATATATTCACCCCCCCCCCAAAAAAAACCACCCATGTTCAAAGCACCACCATACAATTGAAAAATGCAGGTTGCCCCCCTATCTGCAGGTTTCGTTTCAGCTATCCTGTACAAGAAAATGGCCACTGCATGCATTTTTACAGGAAGTTTTGGCTTTCTGGGAATTGAAGTCCCAAAAACCAGAAATGAAAATTGCCACCGCAACTTTTATCAGCTGTTTGTCGGGGCAGAGAGAGATTTTTTCCTGCACAACCAGCATGAACAGGTAGGAGACCACGTCATCCTTTTTGGGGTGGGGCTGGGCAGAGGCACCCTGGGTGCTTCTCTGATACTAGAGGGAGCTGATGGGGCTGTTTCAGATTTTCCCCCCACACACACCTTCCCAGACTGCTGGAAGGCAAAACAGTGAGGAAAAATCCTTCGTCGGCTGCAGTTTTTGGCTTGCAACAGCATCCGGGGGGTGGGGTCAGAAAAAGCCCCAATTGGCTACCCTGAGCCTCCTGGAGGTGTCAGGGGTGGCGGAGACACCAAAATGGGCGACAAAAAATTCCGACAGAACAACAACGAAATCCAAATAATGATGCGACTTGGGGAACCAAGTTTTGTCGTTATTCGGGGTTCCACTGTTTAAGGTTTGCTGTTATCCATAGTTTCATGTATCTGCAGAAGGTATCATTTATTTATTGTTTCAAACAGTTATATGCACCATTTCCACCCTTAACTCAGTACCTTAATTCCCATTAAGAGACTGTTCACCATCTTGCGCAGAAGGTATCAGAATGCATTCTCTGTGGATACAGAGGAAGACATGTATGTTGGATACTTTTTGCCAAGTGACAGGCAACATCAAGAGCACTTGGAGCAGGTAACATCAAATCCTCCATAGCATGTTAAGGAGCACAGAATGCATTGACATAGGTGTGAAGTTGTTTGTTCTTCAAACTCACAAACAACTGTGTTATTACAAAAGCCACATTTTCTTAGATTCACTTCCATCACATTGCAGCACAGCTATGATTCTTAGTGCTAGTCCCAGGTGGTTCCTGTTTAGTTTTAGAAATTGTCAACCCTTTCACGTATAATATATGATTTATTTTAGCATCAATATGATGGCCAGAAAACTCAGTGGTTTAGGAATGGCTGGGCATTTTATTTATTTATTTAAGGTATTTATATATCCACGTCCTTGTCTTCCGACAACCCAAAGCGGTTTACAAATAAACTCAAAAAATACAATAAGAATTACAAAAACAAGTTACAAGTTACAATCAAAACAATAAAAATATAAAATACAAATTATGGATCAGAAATACAACATAGCAACCGAAAAAAGCTCAACTTCCCTGTGGCAAATGCTGACTGGAGAAGGAGCTAAGTGAGGTGGCGCTAAAGGCAGCTTTCAAAGTCCACGACATCTGGGAGCCCAGGTGAGTTCAACTTCCCCGCGGCCAATGCCGGACAGGGGAAGAGGGCTCAGATGAGGTGTCAGCGGTGCCCAGCTTGAAGTCTATACCATGCCAAGAGCCCAGGGTGTTCTCACTCCCCCGCAGCAAATACCGGACCGGGGAAGTAGCCGAGCATCCTTTTTCTCCCCGCCGAGGCAGGGGTCGATGAAAGTGGCCACAGCTAGCCTTGACTCCCTGGCCGATGGTGGGGCTGGGAGAGGCAGCGGCGTTCCATTCCCTACTGTGCCTCCAGGGCTAGCTTGTGTACCCATGGGTAATTGGGGATAAAAAGGATATGGTAAACCACTTCTGTGTATTTTCTACCCAGAGAACTCTAGAAATGGTTGTCATAAGTTAGAATTTACTTGATGGCCCATATTTATTAATTATGGCATGGTTACACATAAGTAATGGGGATAGACAACCTTTCCAGTGGATACTTCTTATATATGTGGTATGTTTCTTACTGTAGAACAGGGGTCAGCAAACTTGGCACTTCAGGTATTCTTGGATTTCAATTCCCAGAAGCCCAAGTGTACACCTGTTGATCAGGGCTTCTGGGAATTGAAGTCCAAGAACATCTGGAAAGCCAAGTTTCTGACCCGTGCCCTAGAACGTAGCTGCCTTCAATGCTGAAACATTCTTGAGCTAAGCTTCTCTAGTCAAACAGAACACAAATTTGCACTTGCCTGGAAACATGTAGCCTCTTTGAGGAATTTGTCCAGTTTTACATTTAACACTGTCAGAAGATAGGCAGAGCAGCACAGGGAGGGAACTCAGATAAAGTTCAGAACATTTCCTGATGATTGCTTCCAGTAAAGCATGAGCAAAGCAGCTCTTCTAGATGTTTCTGCTCAGTCTTGGGTACAAGCAAACAGATAGGGGGGAAAACTTTCTAGGAACAGGTGGTCATTCAGAAAATGCTGTTTTCTTGTAAGTGCAGGCCTTTTTCTGTTACAAGCAAGTCAAGAAGCCTTGCCTCATCAAAAGGCTATGGAACGGGGAAAGCACAAGCTGGTCTTTTGTTTACAGGGAGACAAGAATTGCAAAACATTTACCTTTACAACCTCTGCCTCACATGGAATCTAAACTCCACTATTATTTTTGTCAGTCTAGGTTCATAAACTAGACAGAAAATCTGACCTAATTTTTGAAATATTAAACTCTCCACTCCTATTCCAATGTCTATATCACTTTTTTTATTAATGAAATGCTCTGGGGAAACTCAAACTCATTTTGTTTGTCCCCTTTTAGTGTTCCAACAAAAGTATTATGCAATCTGAAACATTTTCTCTGTAACTTTGTCTAAAGGTATGCTGGCTTGATACCCTATCAAACAAGAAAGGAAGGAAAAGGAAAGAAATTGAATGGAAAGGAAAGGAATTGGCCCATTTAGTGGATTGACATTCTCCACACAGTAAACTAAAGGGGATTTCAACAGGCTTAGGCAAGGCTGAAATTATTCTTTGCTCTGTTGGTAAATGTGGGGAGTAAATCCAGTAGTTGGGCTCCACAGCTGTGAGGCACAGAGTCTGGGTGGTACCCAGGAGTGTGCAATAGGTGACACATAGAATGACAGCTGCATCCAGTGACATATTTACAATTTAAATTGAAAAGCAAGTCTGAGCCTGTAGCACAGCTATTCTGGGCATAAAAGGCCAGGCATCACATAATTTACTATTTACACAGCAGGAAGACAATATATGTGTTTCACAATGAGCAGGTGAAGTTCTTATATGCACAGGGTGTACGAATTGCAAGCTGCAGACATATTTTTCCATTTCTTCACTCCCTGTAAGCAACAGCCCAGCTGCTTACTATGATGTGGAAAGCACAACAATGCAAGATAATTATGATGCTGTTACGCAGCCTTTGTGAAAAGGAAAAGAAACAGAGCAGATATGATTCTGAAATTCCTGATCAATGAAGAGCTATGAGCTTGTATGGACTGAGAGCTCAGGTATTCCAGCCTTCTTCCCTGGCCACTGGCAAGACCAGGGGACCCTTTAGTATTTCTTGCACTTTTACAACAATTTCACCATTTCATTCCTTTGCTCACCTAATTCACAAAAACCCAAAAATGAGGGTGGAAGTGCCACATCTTTTTTAAGAAAAGGCACTGACTTTCTCATTTATGAACACACAGTCTTGAAATGCAATTAAACAATTAACTATTAAACCATTTGAAGATGGAACTTGAATAATGTATAATGTGTGTAAAGGTAAAGGTCACCCTTGCTCGAAAGCCAGTTGTATCCAACTCTAGAGTTCAGTGCTCATCTCTGTTTCAAAGCTGAAGAGCCAGTGCTGTCTGCATCTGCAGACATTTCCATGAACATGTGGCAGGCATGCCTCAACCCTGGAGTGCACAGAATGCTGTTTACCTTCCCACTGAAGTGGTCCCTATTTATCTACTTGCACTTTCTTGCTTTTGAACTGCTAGGTAGGCAGGAGCTGTGACACTTCACTCAGTTCCTCTTCTGGATATGCTGCCTATTTCTAATAAACAAATCAAGGAACTATACTGGTTCATTCAATTTTAATACTAATAATCAAATGCTGTATAGTCTTGGTGCCTTTTCCTTAGAGAGACAGTGGGGAATTGAACTCCTCCCCCTACCTGAGCTATCCAACAGGCTTCAATCAAATATACCACTACAGAAAACAACTTTTTGCTAAGTCCAGTGTTTCATTGTTAATTGCCCTCTGTATAAACTGAAACTGCTGTAGTGTTTGTTGTACTTTTTCATTTTATTTTGTTTTAGAATGCTTGCTCTTCTTTTTGTACATCTAAACTATGCTGCACAGCATGCCATTAGTGCATTAAAATATATATAAGCCCTGAAACTTCAATGTATATTCAGTTTACTTTCTGAAAAATTTCTCACTGATTTCAAGGGAACTGTCACTGCCAAGAAATCAAGAACCAAGCCTGCAGCATTTGGCTTCACTTTTGAGTATCAGGAGATTGCCAAATAAGCAAACCACTAGATAGCTCTTGCATGCTGAAAAACCACCACATCTCTTTTAGATAGTTGTGTGTCTTTGATTCTTCAATCTGACAAAGATTCAATAGTTAACTGGGTCACTTAGATTGTGACCACATCCCTGGAAGGAGTTCATGTGCCTGCCTGCTTGAATAAGACCATTGTGCACTCTATTCCGAGGGAAAAAAAATTACAGACCTGTCACCAATATCTTGTTTATGGGCAAGATGATTGAGAAAGTGGAGATGGACCACCTGCAGATATTCTTGGATGATACCAACAGATCCATTTCAGTCAGGGTTCAGGCTGCAGCATGGAGCTGAGACAGTTCTGGTCACTCTGTTCAATGATTTTTTTGAGTGAGTGTAACTTTGTTGGTTCTCCTTGATCTCTCAGCGGCCATCAATACCATAAACCACAGTATCCTTCTGGATGGATTAGTGGAATTAGCAACTGGGGATTTGGCTTTATGCCGGCTCTGTTCCTTCTTTGAGGATGGTGTCTACATGGTGCAGTATGGGGAGTTTGTATCAACTCCTTGGGACCTCAGAGGTCAATCATCCCCCCCCCCATGTTCTTTATCATCTACATGAAGCTGTTGGGGGGAGATTTGGGGTGCATTTCCATCAATATGCTGATGAAACACATTTATCTCTCTCTTCTCATCCTCAGCAGAAGTGGCTGTTTGAATTCTAGACCAGGCATGCCCAAACTATGGCCCACGGGCCCAATCAGGCCCATGCATATCATTATTCTGGCCCGCAGTGAGAACACAGGCACCTCTAGGACCGCCCCCCACCTGACGTTGCAATACATCACTTACGGCAGCGTTGGCCCTGCTTTCTCCCTGCCTTTGCCAAGGTGGATCTCTGCATTTTTTAAAAAAATACTGCTTCCCTGATTTGTAATCCGTAAAATAAAACACAGCGATCCACCTCGGAAAAGGCTTCTACTACCCTGGGTACCAGCGGAGCTTGTTCAGAACAGCAGGGAAAAAGCACGGCTGTGGATGATGTCAAAACAGTAAGCACTGGGAGCAACCCACCTCCAGCCCCCACAGTTGTGTGTCAGGGTGGAACCGGCCTGATCTGGAAAAAAAATTGGGCACCCCTGTTCTAGACCAGAGATGAGCAGTCTTGGCCCTCCAGCTGTTCTTGGACTTCAATTCCCAGAAGCCCAAGTCAACACACCAGCTGGTCTGGGTTTTTGGGAATTGAAGTTCAAGAACAGCTGGAGGGCCAAGACTGCCCATCACTGTTCTAGACCATTGCCTGGCTACAATAATGGACTATACAAGGGCTTACAGCAGGGGTGCCCAAACTACAGGCCATGGGCCAGAGTTATTCAGAGTTATTCAGTTTATGTACTCCATTTGTAAAATAGGACTAACTATGAATTTCTTCATTGTTACTAAGGGAGTAAAACTTATGAACATTCCTCATAATCTACATTCACAGTGAGGGAGGAATTATATATATAAAACAATGGTGGTGTTTTAGCTAACTAACAGGGAAGCAAAATTCTCCAAATCTTAAAATACAATTCTTTGCTTACAATACAGTGTTCTTTCCTATTTTAATGTAACATAAATTGCTCCTGAAACTATATTCAATATACAAACATTTTGAAATAAAACTTTAAAAGCACAAAGAATGTAACTGAGCAAAAACAACAACAACACTATTGCAGAGCCACTTATGAGTAATAACAGAGATAACAAGCGGATTATTGATTGAGTAAATACAAATATGAATGTAACAGGCATGTAACAGAATGCTGTTAAATATTTTAAACAAATCTTTTATATGCACTCTTACTTCTCACATGGCTATTACAAACACTGTCAACTGCTATAATTGAAAAGATATATGAACAATTATCAGGCAGAATGGAAACATGGATATTCCATCAAGAGCTGGTGCAGTGAAAAATAAGATAGGATTACATGTAATATTGTCTAGCATTTTTAAAAGTCTGCTTCTTCACAGAGAGAAATATATTGCAGACTCCACACATTTGTATTCATTTACCAAGAGCTCCAAAGCAAATGGCTACTAAGATGGAAAAAAAAGTGAAACAAGCTAGGTGCAGCTTATTTTCAAAGCTACTTTAGATGTACAGTGGAACCTCATACAACAATCGCCCCGTATAGCAAAGAAACCACATAACAATTAGGTTTTGGGGGAAAATGTGTCCTGCATAACAATTTTCCCTATGGAAAAAATCGTACAACAATTTTTCAATGGGAAAAAACACTTAGCAAAAAAATTGTTGTATGATGCATCCCATAGGGAAAATCACTATACGATGCATGCATCATATAGCAATTGTTTCGTACAACAACGAGCCTCATGGAACGGGTTAAAATCGTTGTATGAGGTACCACTGTAATTGTTTGTTTTTGAAAAACATTCAAAGTGTCTTTCCAAGAGCTCAGAAAGTCTAAATTGAAATCCTCATTCCAAAAGATATGTTGACTAAATAAGGTTTTAGAATATGCAGTGTGTTGTAGTGGAAAGAGTAACACAATATAACCAAGAGGCCTTGGGTTCAAATCCCTACTCAGCCATGGAAACTCACTGGGGAGGCGGAACTCGTAAAACCACTTCTTAAAAATCTCACTTAAAATTAAGATTGTCCTGGTTCGGCAGAATAGCGTTGGCTAAAATGAGCTAAAGTGAGCTAAAATGGACAGGGATGGGCGAATTCAGCTCTGGAAACCATCACATCTACTACAGTGGACAAGAAAACCTTAGAAGACATGGAGTAGCCATAATTGTCAATAAAAGAGTGAGAAGAGCAGTAATGGGATACAACCTCAAAAATGACAGAATGATGTCAGTAAGATTTCAGGGCAAACCCTTCAATGTCACTGTGATCCAAATATACGCACCAACCACGGGTGCAGATGAAGCCACAGTGGACCAGTTCTATGAGGACTTACAACACCTCACAGAACAAACACCAAGAAATGATGTCCAAATTATTTTAGGAGACTGGAATGCCAAAGTAGGCAATCAAAAAGTGGAGGGAATAACAGGCAAGTTCGGTCTTGGAACACAGAATGAAGCAGGGCAAAGACTGATAGAGTTCTGCCAAGAGAACGCAATGGTCATAGCAAACACCCTCTTCCAGCAACACAAGAGGCGACTTTACACATGGACATCACCAGATGGCCAACACCGAAACCAGATTGATTACATACTCTGCAGTCAAAGATGGAGAACCTCCATACAGTCAGCAAAAACAAGACCTGGAGCAGACTGTGGCTCAGATCACAACCTACTGATTGCAAAATTCAGGCTTAGACTAAAGAAAATAGGGAAAACAAAGAGACCAGACAGATATCACCTAGATAGCATCCCTAAAGAATACACGGTGGAGGTGATGAACAGATTCAATGGCTTAGACTCAATAGACAGAGTGCCAGAAGAATTATGGACAGAGATGAGGGACATCATGCAGGAAGCAGCAAAGAAAACCATACCAAAAGAAAAGAAGAGTAAGAAAGCAAAGTGGTTGTCTGATGAGGCTCTTAAAATAGCAGAGGAAAGAAGGAATGCAAAAGTCAAAGGAGAAAGGAAAAAATACAATCTTTTGAACACAGAATTTCAAAGAAAAGCAAGGAGAGATAAGGAAAACTACCTAAAAGAACAGTGCAAAGAAATGGAGGAAAACAACAAAAGAGGCAGAACCAGAGACCTTTTCAAAAAAATCCAGGAAATCAAGGGAACATTTAAAGCAAAAATGAACATGATAAGGGACAAAGACGGAAAGGAGCTAGCTGATGCAGAAGAAATCAAGAAAAGATGGAAAGAGTACACAGAGGAACTCTACAAAAAGGAACTCAACACTCCTGATAGCCACAATGATGAAGAAATTGAACCTGAGCCAGACATCCTGGAGAGTGAAGTCAGAAAGGCCCTAAAGAGCACTGCAAACAACAAAGCTAGTGGAGATGATGGTATCCCAGTTGAATTTTTCAAAGCTTTAAAAGATGATGGCATCAAATTACTGCATTCAATATGCCAGCAGATTTGGAAAACAAAACAGTGGCCACAGGACTGGAAAAGATCAGTATATGTTCCAATCCCAAAAAAGGGCAATGCCAAAGAATGCTCAAATTATCGAACAATTGCGCTCATCCCACACGCCAGCAAGGTGATGCTCAAGATAATACAGGATAGACTTCAGCAGCATGTGGAAAGAGAACTACCAGAGGTGCAGGCTGGTTTCAGAAGAGGCAGGGGGACTAGAGACCACATTGCCAACATACGCTGGATCATGGAGAAAACAAAGGAATACCAGAAACAAGTTTACTTTTGCTTTATTGATTACACTAAGGCATTTGATTGTGTGGATCACAACAAGATGTGGCAAGTGATTAAAGAGATGGGAATACCAGAGCATCTCATATGCCTCCTGAGAAATCTGTACAGGAACCAAGAAGCAACAGTTAGGACAGAACACGGAATGACAGAGTGGTTTGGAATAGGAAAAGGAGTAAGACAAGGCTGCATTTTGTCACCCTGCTTATTCAACTTATACACAGAGCACCTAATGCGCAACGCAGGGATGGAGGAATCACAATATGGGATCAGAATTGCTGGGAGAAACATCAACAATCTGAGATATGCAGACGACACCACCTTAATGGCAGAAAGTGAGGAAGACCTAAAGAATCTCTTGATCGGTTTGAAGGAAGAGAGTGCAAAAGCTGGCTTGAGACTCAATATCAAGAAAACCAAGATAATGGCAACTGGCCCGATCAGTTCCTGGAGAATAGATGGGGAAGAAGTAGAAGCAGTGACAGATTTTACATTCTTAGGATCTAAGATCACTGCAGATGGAGATTGCAGCCATGAAATAAAAAGGCGACTGATTCTTGGGAGACAAGCCATGAAAAACCTGGGGAACATGGTGAAAAGCAGAGACATCACCTTGGAAACAAAAATTAGAATAGTCAAAGCAATGGTATTCCCAGTGGTAATGTACGGATGTGAGAGCTGGACAATTAGGAAAGCTGAACGCAGAAGAATAGATGCCTTTGAAATGTGGTGCTGGAGGAGAGTTTTGAGGGTACCCTGGACAGCGAGGAGAACAAATAGGTCAATCTTAGAAGAAATCAACACTGACTGCTCATTGGAAGGTCAAATAGTAAAGATGAGGCTAAAGTACTTTGGGCATCAAATGAGAAGGGAGGATTCACTTGAGAAGGCCGTGATGTTGGGAAAGGTGGAGGGCAAAAGAAGAAGGGGGAGGCCAAGGATGAGATGGATAGATGGTATTGTAGACACAATGGGCACAGAACTGGGAGGACTGAGGGGGATGGTGGAGGACAGAGGTGCCTGGAGAACGATGGTCCATAGGGTCGCAAAGGGTCGGAATCGACTGTGCGACTGAACAACAAAAATGATGTTACTACCAAAATTAAATTTTTTGTTTGATGCCTTACCAATTCAACTGACAGATAAAGAAATTAAGGAATTTCAAAAATTATTAAATAATTATTGTAATGGGGGACGTAGACCTAGAATTTCAAAGAGAATGTGGTATTTATCTCAAAAAGAAGGGGGTCTAGGAATTCCTAACTTAAATAATTACTATAAAGCATTTCATATAAAGAATGTAGTTAAGATTTTAATGAAGGAGCCGGTTATTTGGGAGGAAATTGAAATGAAGGAACTAAAGGAAGTGGGTAAGAGTCTTTTCTTAGATAAGGAAACATGGAAAACACCAGTTAAAAATAGAATGCTGAGGTCAATGTTGGGAGTATGGAGGAAGGTTAAAATGAAATTAGTTCCGAATATTTCACCGATAATTGAATTAGAAGATTTGAAAAAGTTTCCAATAAGATTGGACAATGAGATGAGAGAAATTTTGTTGACGAATGGGGTTTTCCTGCTGAAAGATTGGATACGAGTCTGTAAAGATAAAGTGATGAAACGAGAGCTATACACTCAGATGAAGTTGAATTGGTTTCAGATAGCGATGGTGAACAAGTGGAATAATAAATATTTGAAGGAACAGAGCTTGGAAAGATATAGGACAGAATTTGAGGAATTGGTGTGGAAGATAAGGAAGTAGGAAATTGGAATTAAAGGAATGGTTAGTAAAATTTATAAAATAATAAATATAGAAGTTAACTCACAAGAAATATTAAGAAACACATGGGAACAAGATTTGAATATGAAGATAACAGAAAAGGAATGGCAAAATAAATGGAGAAAAAGAATTATGAGATCTTTGTCGGTTAGGGTAAAGGAACATAACTTTAAAATGTTATGGAAGTGGTATTTGACCCCTATGAGATTACATCAGATGGACAAAAAGAATAATAAAATGTGTTGGAGATGTAAAAATATGTTGGGCACTTATGTTCATATGTGGTATGAATGCAAGGTGGTAGAAAATTTTTGGGCAAAAATAGAGAACGAGATTGATAAGATTATGGAATTGCGTCTCAAATTGGGGCCAAATAACATTTTGTTGACTGACGTAGATAATATGAATTTAGATAATGATAAGAATGCAAGCGCGGCGCCAAAATGGCCGCCGCGCCCTTTGCGGGGCCCCCCCACAGGACAGAGAATCTGGGTAGTTAGGGGCGTGGCCAGCTCCCTTATAAAAGGGGTGGCCACGAGGCAGCCAAGCTGCCATTTTACCTCAGCGACGGAGCGGAGAAGTTTTTTCTGCGTCTCCGTCGCTTGTTAGCTTACCGGGAAGCCTTTTGGTAGCGGTTCTGCCTTTCCGGCTTCCCCTTTTTGCTCCGGTGGAGATGCCTTCGAAGAAGAAGGCAGCTTCGAGCTCAGCTCGCGTTGCTAGGAGGCGCAACCCAGGTCGGAGGACCGCGGTGCCGCCTCCTCAGCAGCCACCTTTGCCAGCCCCGGCCGGGGCCGGCGGAATGGGGTCTATTGCCCCTTGGCCCGGGGTGGGTGATCTGAGTGCGGGCGCGGAAGGGGTTCCGGCCCGCGGCCCACGAGCGGTGGACACCGCTCCTGCTCCTGCCCACTCTGTCGGGCCTACTCCTCTTGGGCTGCAGCCTCTCCCGGGGCCCTCTAGCCTTGGGGGGTGGTGCGGCCCCCTGCCTTGGCAGGTTTCTCCACCAACCCTGCCGGGATTCGGTGCTGGCCAATGGCCATATGTGGGTCCCGGGGTACAGGGACCTGGACCCATGCCTGGGCCAGGCGGGCCGGCCGGCCCTTTGCCCATGGTCAACGTGGACACCTTGCTGGCCCGCATTGCGGCCCTGGAGGCGTCGTTGGCGCGGGCCAGTCAGGCGGGTGCCCCTTTCGGGGTTCCTTTTGAGACGCTGTCGGCTGGAGGACAACAGCCGGCGGGGAGGGTCAAGCTGCTGCAGGCGTGTGGCGCGGTTTCGGCCACTGCCTCGCAGCTCCCCAGCCAGCAACCAGGTGCGGGTCAAGCCCCGGTGATGAGCTCTACGTCGGTCGCGAGCTCCGACGCTCCCAGTGGGCCGGAACCCCCGGTGGGGGCGGCCCACGGGGGTGCAGCGTGTGAGTATACGGTGCAAGCGAGTACATCCACACACATTCCCAATCTAGGGGGGGCCTTTCAATGGCCTTGGCCTCGCGCGGGTGGTGCGGGGGCCACGCTGTCGGCGACCCACCCGGCGACGATGACTGCCACCTTGGGCACCGGGGTGGGCATGGGTCCTTGCACTACAGGGAATGTTCTGGGGGTGGCTGGATTAGTTCAGGCCCCTTTTACCAGGCCGGCTGTCCCTTTTTCGGCCTTGCCGACGGCAGGGTATTCCTTGCCACTGGGTGATCACCTGGCACAGGCTACTAGGGAAAAGATATGGCGAGGGGAGTACGTAGATATCTTCTCACTCCTCAACAGAGAGCCCACCAAGGAGGAAAGGGAGGGTCAGGATGAGAAGGACAAGGAGCAGGCACGCCGCCGTAAGCCGCCGCGTACCTGGGCCAACTGGCTCCCCGCTTATTTAATATACATGGCGGTATATCTGAGGGCGCGGCCGGATTTAGCTATTCCCATGGTCCAATATTTGGACAACATATATAGGGCGATGGTCGATTTCCCGGGCCCCTCATGGCTAGCATATGATGAGGAATTCCGTATGAGGATTCCCCTTCACCCCGAGATGAGATGGGATGAGCCGTGCAGAGGCTTTGGCTTTTGTATATGACACCCACACGCCCTGCCCCGGGGGATAGATACCATTGCGGACATGCGGTCCAGCGAGCGGCTCCAGCGCAGGTTACCCGCCAGGCGGCGGGGCAGGGGGTTCCAGCCCGCCTGCTGTGCTGGACTTTCTCGTCAATTGGTTCCTGCAATCGAAAGAACTGCAGGTATAAGCATGAGTGTCCCACATGTTCTGGCCCCCACGCAGCCTCTGCTTGCCCCAAGCCTGGGGGGGCGCGAGGCAGAGGGAAGGGTGGACAGTGGGCTGGCAAGGCTGCCACGGATGGAGCTAGTTCTCCAAAAGGCCCCCTCCCCAATTAAGGTGGACATGCTGGAGCGCTGGCTCGCATCGTACCCGAAGGGGGAGGACAGGGAGTATATTCTTCAAGGTTTTAAGCAGGGATTTCGTATCCCTTTTGTGGGTGATAGGTCCCCTCAGGATGCTCCCAACCTTTTATCCCTTAGAGGAAGGGAGGAGGTGGCTGCGGCCAGCATTCAAAAGGAGTTAGTCGCGGGCAGGGTCGCTGGACCTTTCCCCGTACCCCCGTTTCCCAATCTTAAGGTCTCGCCACTGGGTTTGGTCCCCAAAAAGTCCCTAGGTGAGTTTCGCCTTATTCATCATTTGTCCTACCCAGCCGGCCGATCGGTCAACGATGCTATCCCTGATGACCTTTGTTCAGTCAGGTATACATCGTTTGACCATGCGCTGCGCATGGTGCGCTCGTGTGGCCCGGGTGCCCTGCTGGCCAAGTGTGACATTAAGTCAGCTTTTCGCCTCTTGCCGGTGCACCCGGGCGACTTTGAGTTGCTGGGTTTTAAATTTAAGGGGGAATATTATTTTGATAAGGCCATGCCTTTTGGCTGCTCCATATCATGCTCGGCTTTCGAGCGTTTTAGTACCTTCCTAGAGTGGGCTTTCGCCCGCAGGTCAGGGTCCCGGTCTGTAGCCCATTACCTGGATGACTTTTTATTCGGGGGTAAACGGGGCTGGGACACGTGCGCACGTCTCCTCAACACATTTCAGACGCTAATGGAGGAACTTGGTGTCCCTTTAGCGCCCGAAAAGACCGAGGGCCCATCGACCAAGCTAGTATTCCTGGGGGTTGAGATTGACACAGTAGTGCAGGCTTCTAGGTTGCCGGGTGATAAGGTGTCCAGGATCGTGGCCCTTATCTCGGAATTGCTGGCCAAGCGTAAGGCATCACTGAGGGAACTGCAGGTGCTACATGGGCACCTTAATTTTGCTTGCAGGGTGGTCGCACCGGGCAGGGCTTTTGCCCGGCGCTTATGCGACGCCATGGCAGGGTTATCCAGGCCCCACCACAGAGTCAGGCTCACCCGGGGTATCAGGGCAGACATGTTCGTCTGGTTGCAATTCCTGAGGGAGTTTAATGGGGTCTCATTTTGGAGGTCTGACCTCCTGGCGTCCCCCAATTTCCAGATCCAGTCTGATGCCTCAGGATCCCTGGGTTATGGGATGTACTTCAATGGGAAGTGGGCCTGTGGTGGGTGGCCACCGGCATGGGCAGGCACAGGTCGCCTGCGGGATCTCACATACCTGGAATTTTTCCCCATTCTGGGGGCTTTGATGCTATGGGGCGAACTGTGGGCTAATTCGGTGGTGCATTTCTGGTGTGACAATGCTGCTGTTGTCCACATTGTCAATGCACAGACTTCCAAATCGCCCAGGGTCATGGACCTAGTGCGCCATTTTGTGCTGCGCTGCCTGCGCCTCAACGTTTTGTTCAGGGCCAGGCATGTCCCAGGGATTAATAATGATATTGCTGACGCTTTGTCCCGCCTGCAGATCTCCCGGTTCCGCGCCTTGGCCCCGGATGCGGAGGAATTTCCCTCGCCACTCCCGGACGAGATGTGGACTATTGGCAAGGAGAGGTGAACCGGGCGATTGGCCTGTCATTAGCGCCACGCACGCGTAAGGCGTATCAACAAGCATTCAATTCTTACAGGGCATTTGCTACTCAATTTCTCTTGCCAGAGACCTGGCCTATCCCGGTGGACCATGTTCTGCGGTTCATGGTTCACCTGCATGCACAGGGCCTTGCACCTCGCACCATAGCATCCAAGCTCTCGGCGTTGGCTTTTATGGCCAAAGTGGGAGGTCATGTGGATACCACCTCTGACTTCCGTGTGCGACATGTTTTGGAGGGGTGGGTGCGCGAGCGTGGGCGTTGCCCGGATGACCGGCACCCTATTTCCCCAGGGGTTCTTACCCAGTTGGCCCGGGGCTGGCCAGGCCTCTGTTTTGATCATTATGAGGCAGCCCTTTTTCACGCAGCCACAACGGTGGCATTTTTTGGAGCGCTCCGCGTCAGCGAACTCGTGATGCTGTCTAAGGCGGATGCAAGTGGTAGGGCACTGGAACTCGAAGATGTCTACGTAGCCAAAGACTGGGCCCAGTTGAGGATACGTTCCTCTAAAACAGATCAGCATGGCGTAGGCAGTGGTGTAAGGCTGCTACGTTGTTCTTTGGCAGACATCTGTCCGGTTGGTGCCCTACAGGAATTCCTGGCACTGCGTGGCATGCACCACGGCCCGTTTTTCTGTCACCAAGATGGGTCTCCCCTTACTAAATTTCAGTTTTGGAAGGTGACAGCCAGAGCCCTCACCAGGGTGGGCCTACCAGGTGCCCGTTATGGCACACATTCGTTCCGGATTGGTGCAGCCTCTACAGCAGCTGCTTTTGGGTACTCTGGGGCTGACATACGCAGCATGGGGAGGTGGGGCTCGCAATGTTTTCAGTTTTATGTGCGCCCACTCCCGCCATGAGTACCAATCCAGTCACCTTACCGCCTTTTTTCTCAATTTTCTTACAGACCCTGGGTGTCGTATTACACCGGTGACAGTATGGCTGGTGGGCCACAGCTATGTGCACAGGGCAGCGCGTTACGCTGCGGCGACAGGATGGGGACCCCGACTGGGACTGGGTGACCACGCCAGTCTCGCATGGCATGGTAAGCCTGGGATGTTATGGCGGGAGCTGCGGCCTTTCCTTTTTTCTGGCCTGGGTGCTGACCCGCCTGACATTCTAATCATCCACCTGGGGGGCAATGATTTGGGCCAGGTCACCGGCTTATCGCTTAAGCATGCGATTCGCGAGGACCTCGCCTACTTGCATTATGTCTGGCCTGCCACAACCCTGGTTTGGTCGGACATTGTCCCGCGCCATTCTTACAGAGGGGGCGTTAACCTCCTGGCCCTTGACCGCGCTAGGCGCGCGGTCAATAAGGCAATGGCGCGGTTTCTTGCCAACAGGGCTTGGGGGCGGGTTAGTCATCACCCCGATATTAGTCTACAAAATTATGACTTGTACGCAGGGGATGGGGTCCATCTGTCGCGAGGAGGTATGGACCTCCTGTTGGGTGATTGGCGAGCAGGCCTGTTGACCGAGCTGACGGTCTGGGGGGGGGGGGCGTCAGGTCTTCTTTGAAGCCCCTCCGTGTGGCGGGTAGCACTGGTAAGGTAAACAGTATGACCCACAAGTATCCGGCAGGTTCGCAATTGACTGGACAACACTAGACAGGAATAAATTAGTTAAACGTTGTCCGGTCAACGACGAACCAGGCGATGGGGTGATGACGATTGCTAACCAGCATGCATCACCCCTGTGATTTCACGGATACGCGTCAGAGGGTGGGGTCATAAGTTAGTTATTGACTACGGTCAACAATTTGTTTGTTGTCAACAAACAAATTGATACAAATCGATACATTGTAACCAATTGCCGTTGGCAATTTTGGGGTGGTACCTTACCAGTGTTACTTCGGCCTGCTTGCCTTAGGAATTATGATTGGTCGTTTTACCAATGCAAATTTATAATTCGGACTAGGGCATTGAATCAATAAATGTGGCCCTATGCTGTTATCCACTTTCAATGTTGTCTGTGTCCGTTATTGGGGGGGTGCGCCTGCAATGCAAGCGCGGCGCCAAAATGGCCGCCGCGCCCTTTGCGGGCCCCCCCCCACAGGACAGAGAATCCAGGTAGTTAGGGGCGTGGCCAGCTCCCTTATAAAAGGGGTGGCCACGAGGCAGCCAAGCTGCCATTTTACCTCAGCGACGGAGCGGAGAAGTTTTTTCCCCTCCACCCCCTCCCTAGTTAACAGTGTGATATTATGGTCGCTTCGGGGCCGGGTGGGAATTTTTGGTTGGGACCCATATTGGCTCCGGGTCCTGGCTTTTTTGCCCATCCCACACTGTTGCTATGGTTTGATATTGGGGGCTTTATGTGTTCCTACTGTTGACTTTGGTCACATTGGCGGGTAGCACTGGTAAGGTAAACAGTATGACCCACAAGTATCCGGCAGGTTCGCAATTGACTGGACAACACTAGACAGGAATAAATTAGTTAAACGTTGTCCGGTCAACGACGAACCAGGCGATGGGGTGATGACGATTGCTAACCAGCATGCATCACCCCTGTGATTTCACGGATACGCGTCAGAGGGTGGGGTCATAAGTTAGTTATTGACTACGGTCAACAATTTGTTTGTTGTCAACAAACAAATTGATACAAATCGATACATTGTAACCAATTGCCGTTGGCAATTTTGGGGTGGTACCTTACCAGTGTTACTTCGGCCTGCTTGCCTTAGGAATTATGATTGGTCGTTTTACCAATGCAAATTTATAATTCGGACTAGGGCATTGAATCAATAAATGTGGCCCTATGCTGTTATCCACTTTCAATGTTGTCTGTGTCCGTTATTGGGGGGGTGCGCCTGCAAAGAATTGTTGTCCATGATGCTTGTAATAGCTAGAATGTGTATCGCAAAAAATTGGAAAAATGACTTAGTGTTAAAGGTGGAGGAGTGGTATAAGCAGATGTGGGATCTCGCATTGAATGAAAAACTAACATGGGAGCTAAATTTTAAAAAAGGTATAATAAAAGAAAATAGATTTTGGAATATATGGCGACAATTTGTTGATTACTCATTGACGAGAGACGGAATAAATAAACTGACACCAGACCAAATGAAATTTTGGGTACAATAGAAATTAATGGGAAATCCCACATCCTCCAGGGCAATGTACATAGCACAGGGTGATGATGTATGTAATGTGATGAGGTTGATATTGTTTTTGGAAAATACTTTGTAATTCTTAAAATGGAAGTATAACAGACCTTAGCAAGGTTGAAGAGGTTAATAAAAGTAAAGTATGGATATAAAAGTAGAGCTGAAAAATGTGGATATGACCTGGAAGATAATGGTTAATAATAAGATAAAAATATAGTGTGTAAGTAAGAATATTTTATACTGAAACAGAATTCAAGGTCATGTCAGATTTTTTGTTCTTACCTTATTCTTGATGTATATGTATTTTCATGTTTTTTTCCTATATATATAGTTATTTTTATTGTGTTAGATTATTTGTTTTTTATTATGTCTTGAATGTTGTCATATATTTTGACAAATCAATAAAAATTTATAAAAAAAAATCTCACTTGTTTTGAAAGCCCTCTTAGGGTTGCTATAGGGTGGTTCCATTGTGACATGACATAACATAAAAATAAGATTTCCCTGTTTGCTTCCTCATAGGAAAAAAAAACATACCCTATTTCCTGGTGTATAAGAACCACTTTCTCCCCCTTAAAATACACTGGAAAATGGGGTGCATCTTGTACTGTATATAGTGGCTTATATCAGGCTATCTTGGTAACAATAGGGTGTGTCTTATACTCCGATGCATCGTACATGCCGGCAAATATAGTTGGCATACAGTATAGCGTTTCACAGAATTTTTGTTTTTGGTTTTTGCAAAAAACATCTTAAAATTAGAATAAGAATGTCATAGGAAGGCAGTGCAAAATCTAAAGCAATCTGAAATATATTGTTGATGACCCATTCTTTCAAGAGGCAAGATACTACATTCTAAACAAAGTGGTATTTTCAAATTGTCATAATGAGAAAGCATATATGTGGTGGCATTCACCTCTCAAAGAACCCTGTCCACATCATCAGGCTACACCAGCTGAAAGAAATCCATTATAACCAGACAAGCAAGTGCCAAAGTTACATTCACAGGTTCTGTATCAATTAAGGCACCCAAGTCAGAGAGGATCTGAGCAATTTTGTCTGCATAATGTCATGCAAATTCCTCACATCAGGTTGCTGAGTGGTCAGTATCCTGTTCTTTAGGAGGAGAATATATTAAGTCTCTGACCACTCAAAACAACACCGCTGGATGACTCTGTGCATATGCAATGGCAGCAGAAAAGAATTCTTGCTTTGCTGCTCCCACTACCATGGAAAAGGCTCTGCCTTTTGTTTTCTATTTTAATTTATAATTTAATTTGTAATATTTTAATTGTTGTGACCTGCTTTGGGTCCCTTATGAAGAGAAAGATGACATATAAATAAATAGATAATAAATGAATAAATGAATTTATCAGAGAGAAAACGAAATGAAACAACAAAAAAGACAAAAATTTGTGGCACCTTAAAGACTAACTCCTGTATTTAAATGTGAGCTTTGTGGATCAAATTCACTTCATCAGACATAAGAGTAAAACCTCATGTCTGATGAAGTGGACTTGATCCACGAAAGCTCACATTTATATACAGGAGTTAGTCTTTAAGGTGCCACAACTTTTTGTCTTTTTTGTTGTCATTTTTTTGTTTATTCTCTGATATGTTTGCTCAGACTTACACGGATACTACATAAAAAATGAATACTTTATACATCTCACGAGGTAGAAAGCTCTTGCCATCATAAATCTATTAGGCTTAGTGTTGCCATGATTCTCAGCCGCCAAACCAGGACAGTCACGTGACGTCATTGCATTCTTCAAACTGTGCATGTGTCGGACGGGGCTGTCAGGAAGACCGCGGCTCTAAAACCTCACGGACTCCCCGTCCAGGGTGGACAGCCATCATCAGTTTAAAATAAACTGTAGTCAAGAGGTTTTTCCCCATGTGATTCTTCCTGCAAAAGACTATACTTGATGGTTCTATTTTTCTTTTCTTAAATAAAATTTCTTGGGCCACTCTTGAAACCACCCTTCCTCCCCCTGAGGTCACCCCACCCTCTCCTTCACACACACATCCCACTGAAATAGACTCACCCTCAAACCCCACACGAGAATCCCTTGGAAGAAAGTTCTAAAGAGGGGCCCGGGATCGCAATGCAGTCTATGGCGCTTCCGTTTCCCACCGGAAGGAGTAAAGCAGGAGACAGGAAGGGACTTATTTTGGAGGAGGACCTTTGTGATGGAGGACTCTTCATTTTCTGTCCAACCTGTTCCCTTCCTCTCTAGGAATACCGACCCTATGCAATTAACCCTTTGTGGTCACATGAAGAAGGAATCCTCCATCCCAATGTGTGGTGGAGCCTTGGCTTCTCAGATATGGGTATTTCTTGCTCCCTCCCAGCTTTCAAGGAAAAGGGCTGAGGACGACTCCTTGTCCCCCAAACTTCAAGGTGAGCCAAGGGATTTTTGCAAAGAGTTATTTCACTGCCTCCATGCCTTTTCCCCCAATTATTTTGCTTGCAAGTCTTTCCCCTCCACAGCGGGCTTCTCAGGGTGCTGTTTTACCTTCTCCACTTTCAAAACAGGATAATTGAAAGAAAGGCAGAGAGGCAGTAAATTAACTCTTTGCAAAAATCCCTTGGTGAGGGGTGATCTTTCCTTTGTTCAAATTTAAAAATCCAGGACTGGAACTGGCTGGGACAGCTTGAATCTGGGAAAATCCTGGAAAACTGGGACATGTGGCAACCCTAGTAAGGCAGCCTGCAATCATATAAAGGCTTTCTTGGGATTAAATGTCATTGAATATAATGGGTCTTATCTCTACATGGACATGTAGGTCACTTTAAAGTAGCAAAAGGCTGTTTGTTGGTTCTACTGCAATGGACTCACATAACTGTACTATGTACTAGAATGTATGTACTTTCTTTAGATATTTCCAGTAGACAAACATAATTTAAACAGGGTTTCCTCTGAGTTTTATATTCATGTTTGAAATGGAGAGCAATTAGCTAAATTCAAGGAAATAGCTGGTTGCAGATAAAACAGAATTTTGCCATCTACATATGAGCAAAACAATGGGATGTGTTTATGGCCTTTTTCCTCTTGTTCTTCTACAGAGATTCTCTATAGTAAACATATACAGGAAATGAATTGAATTCAGTTTGGTTTTCCAGCAGCCTTTCTGGCCAGCACTGAAAGAAGCAAAGACAACAGAGTTGACTTCTGATCCTAAAAAAATTAGGAAACAAATCAACATTTGTGGTTTATAAAAGGTACTGCTTGCAGGAACAGGAAGCTAGGCCTAACTAAGTCTGAAAGACTTTTAAATGTGAACCTTTTTATCAGGTTAACCACATTTAAGTGTTTTACAGTGTCTGTAAGGTTGGTAATACTCCCAGAATGATTGCACAGAAGATTTAAAGTAAAAACTATAAAATGCAAAGAACAAGCCTACACAGTTGCACACAGCTTTACAATTCCATGGGTGCAGAACTGGGGGCAAATTTGAAAAATGTGTGCTATTGTGCACTGCTGTGGAAATGCCACCCCCCCCCCCAATCAAACTAACATCTCATTCTGGGTAAATATTTAATTCAAAGAGAAAATCCTGGGCAAAACATAGCAGAAAAATTATCAAAGATGAAGCAGCTTAGAGCGTGTAAAGTGAAGAATAGGAAGTAAGGAAAACTGAAGCCAAGGATGAAGGTGTGGCTGAAGACTTGTAAAACCAGTTGTGCAAGTAAAACCATTTTCACCTCTCAGAGGTAAGAACAGTATACCATACCTCTTGTCTTCATTGGAAAACAACATTGCAGCAATAATACAAAATATAGGGGAAAAAATTCCCATATTGGGTTAAAAAAAAGAACAAACCAGAAATAATGTCTGGCCCCCTAAACCACGTGACTGGCCTGTGGACCGAAAAGTTTGGACACCACTGCTTTAGATGTAGGGCTGAGGCTTTTAGTTTCTATCCTACCAATTTTTGATCTAGACAAATAAATTAACACTATTAAATGAGGTAGTCTTGCAAACATGTTTGGTTCACTATGTCTTTAAATGTCACTGTACTACTGACCCAAAATGTGCCCACTTTCCTTCACTAAATGAGAGTCTACTGTTTCAGTGACAATTTACCCATTAATGTATCCTTTTGATTTCAGGAACACTATTTAGAGCAACTACTGCTATTATAAAAATCATGGTTTCCTTTTGACTCCTATTTGCTAGCATTAATCATGAACAGCATGGTTCCACAGTTAATTTCAATCACAGCATCTATTTCTCTCAGGGAAAAAGTTCTTATTAAAACATTTAACCTAGGTAGTTTGTATTACTTCTAGTAAGGTGGAGGGGTCTTAAAAGAAAAAAATCATTATACTAAAAAGTTTACAGCACACCACTTGTGAATTTTGTATCGTGGTATTTTTAATTAATTCAACAATGCCTGGAGACTCATGTGCTTTCCCATTTTAATAAAAGAAAGGAAGTAAATAAAACAAAATAAAGTGTGATATACAAATTTGCCTGGCAGAGATTTTTTGTACTACTAGCCCTTTGAAGGGAATGTGTAAAATATCCTTCTCTTGCATACTGAGTTATGAGAGGAAGAAATTTGATTTTAATTTAATAACAAAGACCAAAATCCTCCTCAATAGCTATTCAAATGGCATAAATTTTAGAGGTAAATTACCTCAAAGAAAGAGATTACCACAGACATTATCTGTTGATTTGATTCACATGTAAGTATGCAACATATAATGTATTCAGCTATTACTTAAGTTATGCTGTTTGTGTTATATCTACATATCTAGGTAAGAAGATTTGGTTCGGTATCATTTTAGATAAAAATGGAGGCAAAGTCCAGGCAGAACCTTGTAGTTGTAAGTCTAGAAGCAAAGTCCAGCACAGTTTAGTGGATAAGTGGAAGAGCCTGGAAGGAATTTTCAAGTGAGGAGTAAAATAAGGATGGACTTTGGTAGCCTCTAAGGGCAGAGCTACAGTAGTTGGCACACAGATGGCAGGGTGGGGGTAATCTTCTGGTTTCTTCTTCATGTTGTTATGGACATGCCAACACGAGGTGATCAGAATGCGTCATATATTTATCTGAAGGTAAATGCACCATGAAGTATGTTAATTTCACAAAATCAAACATGGACTACTTGGGTGAGGGAGGGGATGGTTGGATGGACAAAAAATAGAAACTAAAACATGGAGTATTTAATTATCCAGGGACAAGAGTCCCTGCACTTCAAATTGCAAAAACCTCTGATAAGGATATCACCCGCTTTTAAAAATGGCAAGTAACCTAGCATTGAACTGTGTAACAACTTGTGAAACTACTATGGTTATCTGACAAACTATTGAATGATTTTAAAAACTGTTCAAAGGGAAGACAAGAGACACACACTTGAGAGAAATGTTCCCCTTTTGCTGGCCTACCCTTCAACAGGGTGCTATATGCCAGTAAAACAAGAACATCCCATTTAAGTGATTGCCTTCTAAAAGTTTTTATAAATTCTGCTTGCCCAATTTAGCACTATGTTGGATAGGCACTGCAGTTTTGCAAGTTGTTATAAGTATTCAGTGCTATGTCACCTGTCAACAAAATGAGATGCCCCACTGTCAACAACAACCTAGGACACATTCTTCATTGTCCCTTTGGATCAATATAGGTAATTACACGTGCCAAAAACTGTGTGTGTGTATGTGGGGGGGGGGGAGGCAATGTGAAACTAATTCCTACAAAAATTTCACTTATCCCTGATGGTTGAACAAAAGGCAACTAAAAGCTATATCTCATGAAACTAATTAGAAATACACTTAATTTAACCATGCTAAAACCAGCACAAACGATGAGGGTAAACTACAGTTTAGTTTCACCCCTAATTATAAGTAAATAACATAACAAGTCTATTTTAAAGTCTGCCTGGGACAAATATTGGATCTATGTGATTCTTTGGAGATAAAGGTTCAAAGTCAAACAATCAGCACTGGTATTTGATAGAATATAGTAAGAATCCTGTTGGTAATTGCCAGTGGCATGAGTATAATTGCTTAAATCATATTGGGAAATTGCTTCTAATTAACAAAGTCCTGTTCTCATTTTTTGTTGCATGCATGACTTGGTGCTTGATGAATACTGTGGGTGGCAACTTGTTAATTAATAGCAATTCACCACCATAATTTGCACAATTAAACTTAGGCCTGTGTAAAACTCAAAGGAGATTCTGTCCTATTATTTTATTCCAGTTTCCTCCATAGCCCAAATAAGGATTGAGAGGTATATGATCAACAGTTATACACCTCAACATTACAGATACAAATAAAAATACAGTGAAATATATCAAGAAATTTTAAACAAATTTACTAGTTCTGATTACTATCCTTTCTTCTTGTTGTTGTTCAGTCGCACAATCGAGTTCAATCCTTTGTGACCCCATGGACCACTGCATGCCAGGCACCCCTGAGCTAACAGCCCCTCCTGAGCTAACAGCCCCCCCATGCAAACTTCTAATGGTGTGTGTGTGTGTGTGTGTGTGTGTGTGTGTGTGTGTGTGTGTGTGTGTGTGTGTGTGTGTGACATTGTTGCCCCTCCTGAAAAAATATTCAAACCCCCACCCCCCACCCCACAATCTAGAATCCTGGCTATGGTCCTGCATTTTCATGTAAAAATTCAGCAAGTAATTCTCCCCAATGTAGCTGGAAGTTTGCTAACAAAAGTGAGCAAAACAAGTCTAATAAGCATTTGATGTATACTCGAGGCAAAGCTGGATGGTTATACTTTGTTGCTTGAGAATATGGTGGTTTCAGAAATGCAAATTCTGAACTTATATTTCTATTTCAAATTTATTTCAAGAAAATCTTGAACATAGTAAGCTCTCACTGCTACTTCTTGTTTTAAAAGGAATCTTAAGAGGAATTTGGGAAACAAATATGATTTCACCTTTGTTTCACTATTTTGAAACTTTACATACAGTAAATGCAACAGGGGACTTTTAGTCCAAAGGCAAGCAGCAAGTTCTTAATGTTAAAAGACAAAGTTATAACAGGCAATGTTATCCAAGGCACTTGCAATGCAATCCTTCATTCATTTACACATTAACAAAGCCTGTTATCCCTTATTTACTCTTTAAGTACATGCAGAGAGGATTGAAGCCTCACACAACAGCAGTTATTCCCCATGATTACTTCCAAGCATAACTTTAGCAGGTATTTGGTGAGAAACCTGAAAATATTTATTAAATTTTTAAAAAATATGTAAACTGCAATAGAACAATGAAATACAATAAAGGTCTTGAATGATGCCCAGAATATAAGAATAGATTAAAGCCAACCTAATGAAGACTCAAATTCTTTATTTATA
This sequence comes from Bradypodion pumilum, assembly GCA_035047305.1. Lineage (NCBI taxonomy): Eukaryota > Metazoa > Chordata > Lepidosauria > Squamata > Chamaeleonidae > Bradypodion > Bradypodion pumilum. The sequence goes on along the minus strand of JAWDJD010000002.1, from coordinate 317,821,209 downwards.
TATGACTATTTAATCAGCACAACCAGAGGAAGATGTAGTAATGGTTTATTAGTTAAGTATCAGTGCTTAAACGATAAGTAATCATTAAAAACTTTCATGATGTTCATTCCCAGTTAAATCAGGTGCTAATATTAACATAGAAATATTATTAAATTGGATGCTGATTTAATTTGCAGAAAATGAAACAGCAGCACAAAGGCATGTCCCACTATTAATTGTTCATAACTTGCATTGAGAATTAACTGCAGATGTAGTAACATGCTTATTGAGACCATGGCATATGCAGCTCAATTTTTGCTTCCAAATCAACATCTATCTGCAACTATAATATATTTTAGTTCAATATCAATTTGCAATCAGTTAGAACATATACAATACTAGCAAGGGTTGCCCGGCGTTGCCGGGCTTTCCCCCCCGTGTTTTTTAATTAAAAATGAGCCAATTTTATTTTTGCAATAGTTTTACATTGTGTTGGAAGGTTAAATTGTGTTGTTTTTTTTAAAAAAAATTGCTTAGTCTGTAATTTTAATTTTTTAAATGTTTATTTATGTTAAATTTGTTTGGCTTGGCTGTTATTAACTGTGATCTGCTTTTTTGGTTTTTTTTGAGGATTAATAAAAGAAGAAAGTATGATATTATAACTCAGCACAGGATTTTTTAAAGTTTCTATTGTATTTTATTGACATATATTTGTGATTTGTGTGAAAGTGTGTTTAGTGTAATTTTTTTTACTTGTTTTTGTTGGTGTGACCTTTTGTGTGAAATTGTGAATTTGTGTTTTGTTTGGGGCTGTTGTGTGTTTTTGAATTGTTTTTACTATTGTGGCCAGCAGGTGGTGCTGGTAGGGGTTATTGTATTTTTTTTTCTCTCCTGGCCTCTGGGTGGAGCTTCTTCTGGTAAGTAGGGTCTTTCTGTATTCATTTCTTTTCCAGTCCTGGTGGAGGTAGCACCTGTTTTGGTAAGTTTGCTTGTTTTGTTTCTTTTGTGTGTGTGTGGGCGGGGGGGAGGGGGGGTTGGAATTTGTATTTTTGTCTGTTTGTTTTGTTTTTGATTGTGTCTTTGTTTACTTCATATTGTTTTTGGTGTTTTTTGTTTTTGTGTATTTTTGGCTGTGTTTGAGTGTTTTTAGTAATTTTTTAAAAATTATTTGTTTGGTGGTGGGGAAGGTACGTGGTCATTGGGGGTTTGGAAGGGTGGGCTAGGTGGTGGGGAGGGGGGCATGATCGTTGGGGGTTAGGAAGGGTGGGCTAGGTGGTGGGGAGGGGGCATGGTCGTTGGGGGTTAGGAAGGGTGGGCTAGGTGGTGGGGAGGGGGCATGGTCGTTGGGGGTTAGTAAGGGTGGGTTAGGTGGTGGGGAGGGGGGCATGGTCGTTGGGGGTTAGGAAGGGTGGGCTAGGTGGTAGGGAGGGGGCTTTATTGTTTTATGGTGCTTTGTTTGTGTGTAGTTGTGAAAGTAGATCGGGGTTTCCCCTTTATTATCAGTGGGTGGGGCTTGCGACCCCCCTCTCCGCTTGCTCCCCTAGGGTTGGGAGGTTTGTGGGGACAAAAGAGGTATGTCCCCCCAACTCTTCTGGACCCAGTAGACCAGGCACAGTGGATCGATTCCCTCCCCCCTCCTTAAAACAACTCCGTTTTTAAAGAGTAGAAAAGACGGAGTTTTTTTAAGGAGGGGGGTGGGAATCGATCCCCTCTCCCTGGTGTCCTGAGTCCAGAAGGGTTTGGGAAACATTCCCCTTTTCTCCCCACAAACCTCCCAACCCTAGGGTAGCCAGCGGAGAGGGGGATCGCAACCCCCACCCACTGATATTAAAGGGGAAACTCTAGTCGGGTCCTTCAGGCGCCGTGGGTGAGGGAAAGAAAGCCGGCTGGTGTGTGTTTGGCTGTGACGCGGTGAGTTGTTTTTCTTTTTAATTTTTCGGGTGCCGTTTTCCTCAGCGTTCTGCGTGCTCATGGTGCGCAGGACGCTGGGGCTTGTAGTAATGGGTTGGTGCTTTCTGTTTGTGCTGCGTTTTTTAAAAATGGTTTTATTTTGATTGGCTGCGGCGCGTTTCTGAACGCTGCGCCGTGCGAGAGCCTCTCAGCCTGATTGGCTCTGGCGCGGCGCGGCGCAAGGAATGTTGGGAAGTGAAGTTGTTTCCCTTTCTTCGCGTTTGTGGGGCTGTTGCCCCACTGCCGGTTTTTTCAATCCTTCGTTGACCTGCGTACCCAGATCGGCCGTGTGCACGAAGGGTGAGTGCAGGCAAGTAGGGCGAGGCATAGCAACCTATAGCCAGTTCCAACGGTTAACCCTTGGATTTATAGGTTAAGATCAGTGTCATTCCAAATATCATTATGCTAGTACATATAAAGACCCTTATACATTATTTGCAGCATTCTATAGATTATATTTATTAACAAGATTGATCATGGCACACCAGAGCTGGGGTTTACTCATGTAGGAATTAGTATTTGTACTGTTGAGTAAACTGGTAATAATAACAATTTCATGTCAAAGATTACTCTGGGGTGAAAAGAATTTTAGGGGATGCCCAAGTGAGGCTCCTTTCATGTCCCCAAGTGCAGCTCTCGGGTATTGAAACCGAACCTTCCAGTCTCCAGCTCAGCATGTTAACCACTAAGCCACCGGGGGTAAACTGGTGATTTCCATGGAGTACTCTCTTGCAGGGCTGTAGCCAGGGGGTGGCTAGGGTGGGCATTGCCCACCCTAAGTTACCAGTTTGCCCATCCTCAAACTCCCAGCTGCTTGTGTGTGTGTAAACACAGAGGGATTCAATTGATTTTGATCACCCAGTGAACTTAGCAGCATACAAAATTTCCTTTTACATTTTCTCTGTCAAGATTCATATATGTATCTATACCTATAAGGAAGGGGTGTGGCCGTACATGTGCAGAATGTGTACCCACACCCGTGGAGCCTATCCAGTAATGCTCTGCACACACACACCTTTTGTCCCTGAGATCAGTGCCACGAGTGTCCAGGGGCTGAGAGTGGGGCCTACGCCCACGAACATGAACAAAAACAAAGACTACAAGTCCCAGCGTCCTCTGTGGCATGCCCCAGCCAATCAGGCAGGAGGACCCGAGTGTGGAGGAGGCGGGACAGCCGGCACACGAAAGCACAAACCAATGGCCTACACACACGCACTACAGCTCAGGGCCCTGCCTTACCGAGGTGGACAGAGCCCGGTCTGACTGGATGGTCTGGCCCTTTTCCCCCTCCACCTGAAGCAAGCCTCCACTAAAGCCGGGGGCAGGGCCCAGTGCGCCAGCAAACAGTGAGCCACGGCAACACTGGCGGCCCTGCTGGCATGACGCCCACTGGACCGGATGCACTGGAGGACCCTGGCAGACTGCTGACCCAGACTGCAGAAGGAAGGACTGGATGGCGACCCCAGCCACGGCACTCCACCCATGGGCCTCTGCACAAGGCCCTCTGCTCTGCAAGCAGCCAACGCCTCCGCCACCTCAATACCATCCCTGCACAGCCCCCAGATCGCCCCCCAGCTGACCGTGCCCTGGACCACAGCCTGCAGGCCTCAGCGGGAGCGCAGCTGGCAGAAGAGAAGAAGGACTGCCCCACCTCCACCAGGTACTGGGTACATGGCCTTGGAACTGGGGATGGGGAAAAGGGTCCAGCCCTCCCCTCAGCCAGGGTTAGGTCCACCCGGGCAGGGGCAGGCCCTAAGCTTCATTCCCCATCACTGATGAGACACGGCTTTGTTTATGTGGCTGGAGAGGAGGGGGGAAATCCCCCCCAATCCCCCCTCATAGACACCACATGCGCTGCCCATCAGTAAAAAGAAATGAGGCTTGGTTTCCCTTCATGGGTGGACGACAACTGCGACTACCAGGGCACACGATGTGCGTGTGCCACGGGTTGACACCCCCCCCCAAAAAAAAACCATCAAAGACGGGCACCAATGCTAGTCTTAAATAATGCCAGTGGAGGAGACTAGAAATGCCAGAGCAAGAATTTTGTATCTCACTCAACACCCAAAAGGGTAAATGAGGAAGCAAAGAAGACAATATATGAGTACATGCATGGTTTAAAAATATAAAACTCCATTACTAAACTTCATGGGCTCATAGGTTATCAGCTGGAACTCGATCTGAGCATACAATCTTTTCCTGCCCCAGGGAGCCGGCAGGCCTAGTCTTAAAGGCCAGCTGGTTCTGGGACGCCTTTGCCCTTCGAGGCAATCTGGAAAAAATGTCACTAGTGTGACTTTGTTTAAGGTGGATCCCAGCTTGCCATGTAGTGACCCAAAGCTATTGTGATTTTTAAATTAATGGACATTTAATAAGATTTAACAGGGACACTGGTAAATAAAGTAGATTGTCATCCAAAGATGTTTCTATGTAACTAGACCTTCCGGCATAAATATGCCGTCTCCTGGTGTGCTTTTCTTCGTACCTTCCTAAACTATGACACTCTTAGGTTAGATTTGCTCAGTTGCCATGACTTTAATCCCATTGGTTTCAAATAGACTCTTTTGTTCTGAATGTTGACTGGAGTTTGTCCATCAAATACTCTCACAACTCTCTCAATTTAAAATAAATTTTGGAGAGGTGTGTCAGTTTTGTTTTTACATAGCAATAAAGAGATCAATAGTAAATTGTGATTATTATTTTTTAAATATTTTATTTGTCTTGAAAGTTTTGAGATGAGGCAGTCTAGAATGGATGAATGAATATATACATATAAAATGATACATTTTTAATTAGAATAATCATAACAGCAATATAGATTTTTATGCTCTCAGAACTATGAATATAAAAAATAAGGTGTGATTTAAAATATACTGGGGATTTTTAGTTTCCATGGAAATATATAGAACTGCATGTGCTCAAGACTGAATAGTTTACTTGACATATAACATTTGTAAGAAGTATCTTTTTTCTTTTTTCTTTCCAAGTAAATATGAAGCCTAAACATTTCAAAAAGCTGCAGCCTCCTTCAAGGTTATAAACATCTTTCTATTTCAAGCCATATTAAAAACAAAATGTTTAACTTCTGTCCGTGCTTCTGCCTAACTACTTGACACAGCAGAACACATTAAAGCTCAAGTGTAGTACCTATGTTACCAATAGGCCAATTGACCTTTTAGAAAGTCTCTTCTAATTCAAATCAACTTCGGAAAAGGAAATAAATATCCAGCAAAGTATGTGCACACAGCAGGAAACTTGTTCCACCATATTCCAGTTGGAGTGTGTGCATGTATGTGTGTGTGTGTGAAGATGTTAAACTCAATGAGGATCCCCATTTATTTCTCACCTTCTATTCACCCAATCCTCCCATAGGGATGATCAGGTTTCTAGTCACCTGATCATACTTCTTGCCCTCATCTGAACTTGTTCCAGTTTGTTGGCATCTTTCTTAAAGTATGCACAGTGTTCAAAACTGGACAAAATAGTCTGATGTGGTCTCAGTGTCAAATAAAGGTGGACTAGTACTTCACAGGTTCTACTTCTGTTAATGCAACCTAAAATAGCATTTGCCTTTTTTGCAGCTACATGACACCATTGATTAATATTCAGCTTGTGATCTAAAATGATTCCAAGATCCTTCTTGCTCCTAGTGTTACTGGTTAACCTATTGCCCATTATGTAACTATGCATTTGTTTTTTCTCACAGGTGTAGAACTTTGCATTTATCCTGTTAAATTTCCCTGTTGTTAAAGCCTACAAAGACCCTTGTGAGAATATTGATGTCGCTTAAAAACATAACACCTGTACAGGCTTTGAATCTAATCTTTACCTATAAGGAGGGACGTTAACCGTTGGAATCCGGCAAATGTGCCCGCACTCATCCATACTATCCTGTACCGAGCCGCCCGCACTTGCCTTTACCTCGCCCGACAATCGCCGCAGGGGTCTGGCAGTCGCCAGTGGGGAAACCGCCCCAGAATGCAAGCTAAACAAATCAGCTTCAAGTCCCAGCGTCCTCTGTGCCGTGCAAACCCTCAGCCAATCAGGCTGACAGGCGAGAGCAAGGAGAACATTGGGAAAGCAAGCACACCCAATACAAAATGAGCCACAGAAAAAAGCCGCTGCACAAACACGAACAAAAGAAAGACAACTTCAAATCCCAGGATCCTCCACACCGTGATGACTTAAGCCAATCAGGCTGAAGGGCATGAGCACGTAGAATGTTGAAAAAGCCTGCACATGAAAAATAAAATAAAATAAAGCCTCATGCAACGGGAGCGCAAGGCCGCCACAGGCGGATACAGTGCCTCAGAGCCTTGCTAACCCCAAACATGCAAAAACCAGAGGGAGACAACCGCCGGCCTTCTTTCCCAGAGCAATGGGGAGAAGAGGGACTCCCTCTCCTCCCCGCTACCCCACCAAAGATACAGCAAGACCACCACCACCCTTAAGGTAAGTTGAGGCAGGGGGAACCAGCAGCAGGCAGCACTTCGTCAGGGGAAGCACACTCCCTGGCTAATGACTGGTTGCTGCGTTTGTACTACCCACATCACTGTTTCAAAAACTAGCACGAAACAGCAGTGGAGGTAATAGAAAAGCAGCAGCCAGCAATCCGCAAGGAAGAACACCACCCCTTATGGATCATTGCCTGCTGATCACCCGTTAGGTAAGCCAGGGGAAAAGGAGGCCAAGAGGAGAGAACCATCATGAAGCAGATAGCTCTTCTCTGCCTCCTTCTCCCCCGACCGACCTAACGAACCTTACCAGACGAAGAGCGAGCTGACTGCTGGTTCTTCATTTTCCCCATCGCTGCATCGAAACCTAATTTTGAAACAGCAATGGGGAAAAGACAGACAGGCTGTTCTTCACCCCGCAAAACACAACCACAACAAAGCAAATAGTTTAACATAAGGCCACAAATAAATAAAAATACACAAATAAATAAACAAATAATTCAAATAAACCCAATAAACAACAAAACAATAAATCACAAACTCAACAAAAACACCTGAAATACCAAAGGCTAATGAAAAACCATGAAAACTCACTAAAACCCCCTATCAACAATACGAAAATACCTTACTCAAAAAACAATAATATCACAAATTAAAAAAAATACAGAAAAATCAAAAAAAAATAACAACTAGAAATATCCAAAACAATAAAACACATCTAAAATCCAGAATAAATACAAAAGAACAAGCAAAAACACTTTGGGGGTTAAAGTAGAAATTCTCTACTTAAACCCCCCAGCCCAGCACCCCAAAATCAAAACAAAATAAAAATAATAAATCAACAGCACTTACGAAAGATGTCCTCCCTCCATGCCTCTGTAACAGAACTGAAGAAAGAAAGACAATCACAGTATTCTTAATCACAGCCCCACCTAGAGGCTGGAAGAGTATAAAACAGTCAAAAAATATTTTAAAAATCCAAATAAAAAATAAAAAAAATAAAAACATTCAAATAAATTCAAAAACCACAAATTCAAATCACCACCACCCAAACCACCCCTAACCACACACACACACACACACACACACACACACACACACACACACACACACACACACACACACACACACACACACACACACACACACACACACACACACACACATCTTCCCGGCTAGGCTGGGCAAAATATGCTAGTCAAACCAAAGCTGAATCATTCCAATCCAGCATTGTGAATGTCTCTTCTACAGTCTATAACAGACTGTTTTGGCATGGTGAGACAGTTCACAGAGGACTCTCTAAATCCCACAACAGAAGGATATAATGTGGAGTAAAAATGGTAGCATTAACTGGATGGACCTCTTTGTACATGTTATACCCAAATTGGGATTGTGGCATATGAAAAAGTTTCTATTCTTTTCAGACGGTGAAACTTCTAAAACAGCTATTTTGAAACACTTCAGCTGGGGAGCGGAAGTCTTCTATGTGATAAGAGTAATTAAAACAGCCTGTCAAAATGAAATTCTCCCAGTCTCATGTCTTCTCATCTTTCAGAAGCAAACCAATAATTTGTCTTTTCCAGAAACAGCTTTGTTCTGGAGGTATCATCTTTATTTACCATAAGTTTCTACACTTAGATTGTCCTTTTAACGATATTCTTAATGTTATTTTCATTTAATTAAATTTGGCCTACTGTTTTGAACCTTAAATCTACATATAAGGAATTTTAGAAAGAAAAATCAACCATAATGTGGAGCAATATAAGTACAGTAAACCCTCGCTTAACAAGTGTACTGTGTTCCATGGAAATGCACTTTAAGCGAAATTCATTTTCCCATCATAATGCATTGAAAACCAAATATGCCATTCCAGACCTTAGAATAAAGCACAAAAACCATTTTTTTAATATTCAAAATTCTTTATAAAGTTAATTTTAACTGCATAAATACTGTGCAGGGACATGGTAAATCGAGCAATATCATTTTAAACATCAAACGTCAACTTTTAAAACATCACACATCAAGAATGAAAATAAAAAAGAGTCTTTTACAGGGTACCTGTTCAGCATTCATTAATAAAGTGCTCTTTATAGTACAACTCAAGACACACTTCAACAGGGGAACATTGCAAACTGCAACTGTCCAACATTTAAAAAAACTGTGCAAACACATTTAAACACTATTTTTAACTGGAGAAGAAAGAGGAGGTGGGCAACTGTGCAGCACTAGAACAACCAGGTTCTTCCTCATTTCTTGGTTTTTTAAGGAACCTGTCACTAAATCGCAGAACATAAAACAAATGCTTAATAACCACACCACGGCTCTCTATTCCAAGAGCACCAAGTCTATCCACACAAGCTAATGAAAATCGCAAAAATTGTCCACACAGTAAAATCTATCCACATCAGGCAGGAAACACATAACATGCACAGATGCACATGTACACAGGCCATATGGCAATGTAGGAACCAAACAAAAAAGCCAAACACAAAGTATAATACATGCCAAGGGCATGTAGAAACCAACATAGGAACCCCCCCCACACACACAGCATAATGGTGATTAAAAGCCATGCAAAAATGCTAGATATACAAATGCCCGTCCAAAATTTCAAACTAAAAAACACTCAAAGAACAAACAGAAAATGGCTCCCAGACTCAATTTTAATACAGTAATACCCTCAAACTCTTTTTAAAAAAACCTCAAAACCCACCTCAAATCCCCACAAATGTTGAATCAAATACTCCCTACTTTTGCACTGCTCAAGAAATCCAAAAGTGCTCCAAAAAAAATAATAATCCCATAATGGAACTCCCAAAATTACTTCAACAAATAAGCTCCTCTTTCACACTCTCTGTTGCATGTAAGTGACAAACTCCCCTCCCAGGCACAAGGCAGCTTGGGAGGGAGACGTTCCAGTTGCTATGCAATTTTTAGTCACCACAATTTCAAGTTGTTAAGTGAATTAGTCGCTCAATGAGATGCTCATTCAGCGAGGGTTTACTGTATTAAAAATATCAATACTCAGAAAGAACTTGTTACAAGTAATACCTACAGTGTATTAGTTTCAGAAACTCAGGTGGGCACAGCACCATTCCTTTTGCAAAATAAAATGACAACTAGAAATGTTGTTACTTTCCTCCATACAGAAAATGTTGGCCAAAATCATCTTGCAGAGTTATGCAACTGTAAATTTTGGAGATGAAATGCCCCAAGTTAAGAAATCACTGTAGGCATTATCAGTTGCACACTATGTCATATAACTCAATATTCAACAAATAAAGTTCATAATGACTTCTTTACTTGTGGCAATTCATCTCTGAATGCTTGTGGTCTGTGCTACAAACAGGAATCAAATGGCTATGCAAAATCAATAATTAATTATGTAATAACTTACACAACAAGTTACTGAAAGAATTACAATACTAATAGCAACAAGTTATTTATTTTGGTTTCTGCCACTATGCTAGTTATTAAAACTTTATGATTCTGAAAAACAAGTTAATTTGTAGCAACCCTTTCAAATACATTAAAGCTACAGAGGTTCATCAGGTTTGGCCCTGGTATAAGCACATGACTGTATATAGGAGAAGAGAAGGGAAAAATGGCAACACATGAAGTTTGAGGCATAGCTTAGTGGGAAGAAGACATTATCACATTATTTGTTGTTACTTAGTTGCAATATCTTGTGCACCATTTTCTCTTGCTAATTATGTATATGCTAATGAGCAGTTTAGCCATAAACAAGATCAAGTTGAGAGATGCCGCTGATGATTTACTACCGGTAAATAGGCTGCTGGACTTTAAGGAGAGGAGGGACAAAATTCATAATCACTTCATAAGCTTACTTCCTAATACTGAGCATGTCACTATCTTCCAAGCCAAGTTGTGAGACAAGAAGCAGTAAAGTGTGATGGACTAGGGAGGTAAAATAAGGTGTCTTCCACTTTCAACCACTGAGAAACTTATGTGGCTCAACATGATTGCAGTCTGCACAGGTTTCCAAAATGGCACTGTAATAATTCTATCACAACCTTGCATTCTGTTTTAAGAAATATTATAACTAAATGTCACCCCTCCAGTGCTACTTAACCATATTAATCAGGAGGGTTATGAGTTACTTGCTAGAGGTTCCCTTCCCCCTTAAGTAGTGGTGGGCCTGTAGGATGAAACTTTGTTTTATTATGATGGCAGAAATGGAACATTCATTGTTTTCGCTATAGGGGCAATCATAATTAGTAAAACTTTCACTTTCAGCATATTAGTGTCACCAAAAATAATTTATGTTCCACTATGCAGCGATATAATATGTTACTCAGGATATTTGCTCCTATTGTTGGATTACTGAAAGAGTATTTTAATTGAATATGTAATCTACATGTATATGCAGCAAAATAATACCTTATTTGCACCACTTTAAGAATATGATTTTTCCTGATGGCCAGAAAGTTAAAGTTATGTAAATATTTACTTAAAATTTTCTACCTGAAACAAAATACAATTAAATTTGTGTAATATACATTTCACATTAGCCATAATATAAATATGGTGGTAACTGAAGTAATAAGCATTTAGCATTATATGTGTGGTAATATGTATTTAGTTGGCTGGATAACTCAGTGGTTTAGGTACAGTATCTGGCGTGTGTGGCCTTGAACAAACTACATAGTCCCAGGATGCCCTAAGAAGAAAGAAACATTGAAGCTCTTCTCAGTATTCTCTACCTGGAAAACCATAAAAAGGGTGGCCATAAGTTTGAAATGACAAGAAGGATATTATTATTATTATTATTATTATTATTATTATTATTATTATTATTATTATTATTGTTATTATTGTTATTATTGTTATTATTGTTATTATTGTTATTATTGTTATTATTGTTATTATTATTATTATTATTTACAAATCTACCATTTGATTCACAGTTGAGGACTGGAATAAAATTAACAGTTCAAGGCCTAACCAAGGTCCTAAGAACTGTTAAGGTAACATCTGAGTATACAGTATACGCAGTTCCTAGTAGAGTTGATTTTTGGAGAGTTAGGATGTTCAAGTATGATAAGTCCAAAATTTCTAAATTTCTAGGGAGACCTTTAGATATTGCTCCAAGGGCTCCAATCACTATGGGTACAACAACAGATTTTTTCCTCCATAAACACTCACCTTCAATTTGCAAATCACTATATTTTGTGATTTTCTCCAGTTATATGTTTTCAATTTGTGCATCTCCAGGTATAGCAATTTCAATAAACCAAACCTTCTTCTTTTCCCCAACAGTTATATCAGGTGTGTTGTGAGACAGATGTCTATCTGTTTGAATTTTAAAGTCCCACAGGATCTTGACTCTCTCATTTTCTAAAACTTTCTCTACTCGATGTTCCCAATGATTTTTACTGCATTCAGACAAAAATTTCTGGCAAAGTTCCCAATGGTTTTGTGTGTGTGTGTGTGTGTGTGTGTGTGTGTGTGTGTGTGTGTGTTTTGCAATCCTGTCATGACAGTACAAATAATCAGTTTGTGAATTTTTGCCACATCCACTGATCAGTTGTTGATTATTATTATTATTATTATTATTATTATTATTATTATTATTATTATTATTATTATTATTATTATTATTATTATTATTATTATTATTATTATTATTATTATTATTATTATTATTATTATTATTATTATTATTATAGGGTTGCACAATCTAAAATTATGGATGTAAATGAAGTATTCATAAAATTCAAAACAAATTAAAATATTTATGTTTATGTTTATTGGATTTATACCCAGCTCTACTCAGGCACAAGGCTGACTCAGAGCGGCTACAACAAATCAATATGCATACAAATTACAACAATATAATGATACACATAATCACAGATACTAAACAAATAATCAGAAAAATCCACAATGGTACAAAGTATAACAACAAGATAATAATCAACCCCTAATTACCAGCTGAGTGGTGGGAAAGCCATCCACTGCCTCCACGAGGCCTCTGAAGCCAGGGGCCACCAGGAGACCACCCCCAGCTAGGGGGAGTAAGACCAGCTGAGCAGCGGGAAAGCCATCCGCCACCACTGCTACCGCTGTGAGGCCTCCGGAGCCAGGGGCTGCCCTGAGCCCAGGAAAGCCGCCATTCACCACCTCCAGGTGCCAACCAAGCACCGAAGGAGAGGACCACTTGGCAGAAAGGAAGAAGGCAGAGGAGGAAAGCCAAGGGGCGAGAGTCCCATGCAAAAGATAAGTACTATAACTGATATGCAATAATGTAGCTGACTTAATATAGCAACTGACATAGAGACTTTATACTGACTTAATATAGCAACTGACATAGAGACTTTACACTGACTTAATATAGCAACTGACATAGAGACTGTGTTTCAAATTGTGATACAGTAGACTCTCGCACAGCGACGTTACTTGGTTCCCCAAGTAGTGTTGCTCAGCAAATTTTGTTGTTATGTGGGTTTCTATGGAGTTTCCCGCATAACAACATTTTTAACGTTGTTGTCCAGTTATTTTAGTGTTGTTGTCCAGACAATGACACTAAAAACATTGTTATGCGGGGGAACACGTGGGGCATAACGACGCGTTGTTAAGTAAAAATGTTGCTATATGAATGTGTTGTTATGTGAGGGTTGACTGTAATATGCATGATAATATGTTGTTTAAACTGTTTTATAAACTGTGATAACATGTATGATAGGAGGAAAATAGAGTAAAGTTAAAGGTAAAGGTTTCCCTTGCTCAAAAGCCAGTCGTATCCGACTCTAGGGTGCACTGCTCATGTCTGTTTCTAAGCCGAAGAGCTAGCGCTGTCTGCTTCTGCAGACGTTTCTGTGGTCATGTGGCAGGCATGACTAGACACCCGAGCGCACGGAGCACTGTTACCTTCCCACCAAAGTGGTCCCTATTTATCTACCTGTAATTTCTTGCTTTCGAACTGCTAGGTTGGCAGGAGATGGGACAAAGACGGGAGCTCATTCCATCCTGCAGGAAAATGGCGTAGAAACCGGCAAACCATGCCATAAAGCTTGCCAAGAGAACCCTATTGACCAAAACAAAAGGCAAAACAAAGGAGCAGTCTAGATGATACAGGATGCTTAGCACAACAGAGTGGAGGAAGTGGGGAGGGACAGGAAAGTGGGAGGAGAAATACAGTGTTGCAAGGAACAATACTTCATAGGGACATGGAATGTGAGAACTATGAACCAAGGAAAACTGGAAGTGGTTAAAAATGAGATGGAAAGAATAAGCATTGGCACCTTGGGAATCAGTGAGTCAAACTAGACAGGGATCGACGAATTCAGCTCTGGAAACCATCACATCTACAACTGTGACAAGAAAACCTTAGAAGAAATGGAGTAGCCATCATTGTCAACAAGAGTGAGAAAAGCAGTAATGGGATACAATCTCAAAAATGACAGAATGATGTCAGTCAGAATCCAAGGCAAACCTTTCAATGTCACTGTGACCCAAATATATGCACCAACCACTGGTGCAGATGAAACCACAATGGACCAGTTCTATGAGGACTTACAACACCTCATAGAACAGACACCAAGAAATGATGTTCAAATTATCTTAGGAGATTGGGATGCCAAAGTAGGAAATCAACAAGTGGATGGAATAATAGGCTAACTTGGTCTTGGTAAACAAAACGAAGCAGGGCAAAGACTGATAGAGTTCTGCCAAGAGAATGCACTGGTCATAGCAAACACTCTCTTCCAGCAACACAAGAGGTGACTTTACACATGGACATCACAAGAAGACCAACACTGAAACCAGATTGACTACATACTCTTCAGCCAAAGATGGAGAACCACCATATAGTCAGCAAAAACAAGACCTGGAGCAGACTGTGGCTCAGATCACAACCTACGCATCACAAAATTTAGGCTTAGATTAAAGAAAATAGGGAAAATAAGTAGACCAGACAGATATCACCTAGACAACATCTCGAAAGAATACATGGTGGAGGTGATGAACAGATTGAATGGCATAGTTTCCGTAGACAAAGTGCCAGAAGAATTATGGGCAGAGATGCGGGACATCATGCAGGAAGCAGCAAATAAAACCATACCAAAAGAAAAGAAGCATAAGAAAGCAAAGTGGTTGTCTGATGAGTCTAGATTCTCTACAAATATCTCTTTGATGTTTTAGTTTTATTTGACTGGTCATCCCAGCCAAGAGCAGTTGGTGTACTATTTGGTTTGGGGCAGTGGTGGGCACCAGCAGATTTGCACCAGTTCACCAGAACTGGTAGCAGAAATTCTGGCTGGCCCCACCCATCCAAGTTTTAAAATAAAGTAGTCCTAATTCAGGTGAAACACAGGGCTTTCCCCCTGGCAATGCCCACCATACCACATGCACAGTGTGGTAGTAAATTTTTTTTGGAGCCCACCACTGGTTTGGGGTTATATTTGTTAACAGTAGTTTGTCTTTTTATTTGGATCTTTGTTCAGTCCTTTTGGTAGTCTCTAAGCTTTCTGGCTGTTCTTTGCCATATCAAGCTTTGTTATACTGAGTTCCATCCAGTGAGTTATTTTTGTTTCTGCAAGAGTCGAAATCAAACTTCTATTGTATGTTCACTGGAAGAATTTCCCTCATAGTGTGAAATATACCTTATTTTTTGGACCATAAGGCTGGGCAGGAACATCTTGCACTCTTGTTGGGAGGCGAGTGGAACTGCTGTTACCTGGGCATGAAGCAGTCATAATGGGTGGAAGGATAACTTGCCCCAGCTGGGGGATCGAAGTGGCCGTGATGAACTGCCCCACTGCCGCTGCTGCTGGAATTTTGTCAAGGGGTATGGATGGATGGAGGGAGAGGGTATGTTTTAAGTGGGTTAGGGAGGGAGGGAGAGACTTCCTTGCCAGCCAGGAAGAGGGGGTGACACTCCATCTGGGACAATTGGGGAGGCTCTGGGGGCCCATATAGGTGTTGTGACAGGCATGGGGCCACACTCGGAAAACGGGGAACCGATGTTTAGTATCTGTCTCGCATTCTGGGCCCCTGGTTACACCTCTAGGTCCTGAGCAGCTGACCCAGGGTGACCCCGCCCTTAGGCTGCTGCTGATGAATGCCAGGTCAGTTTGTAATAAGGCGCCCCTAATACAAGATTCTATTCTGGGGGAGCGGGCCAACCTGGCATGCATCACCGAGACCTGGCTGAGACCAGAGGATGGGGTTCTTCTACCAGAAATGTGTCCGGCCGGGTTCGGTATTTGGCACCAGCCTAGGGATGAGGGTAAGGTGGTGGTGTTGCAATTATAGCCAGAGAGTTACTGGGAGTCACCAGGGCTACCACTCCTTAAATTTTCGGCTGTGAGACCCTGCTCCTGCGGTTGGGCCCTAAGGGTCAGTTGCCTCCTTGCAGGGTAAGGGACTCCCAGCTTGAGCTCCTTGAGGCCGTCACGGCATTGGCATTGGGGTTCCCTAGGCTGATGGTTCTGGGACTTCAATTTGCCTTCGCTGGGGTCTGGCTCCGAGGTCGCACAGGAGTTCATGGCTTCCATGGCAGCTATGGACCTGGCTCAGGTAATTTGGGGCCCAACTAGGGCAGTGGCCACACGCCAGATTTAGGTTTTTTGTCGGAGCGGTGGCAGAGTGATCTGAGATTACAGAAGCTAGACATAACACCTGCGCCATGGTCAGATCACTATCTGGTGGCTCTAGACTTTCTGGGGGTGACACTTCATCGTAGGGAGGGAGGGCCTATTAAAGTGGCCCACCCCCAGCAATTGATGGATCTGGATGGATTCCAGAGGGAACTGGGGGATTTTCCTCTGGATCGGCGACATGATTCGCCCAAGGTGCTTGTTGACCTGTGGTACGGGACAACGACAGCTGCCTTGGATGTAATTGCTCCACTACGGCCTCTGAGAGCCCGTGGAGCAAGGTCATCCACGTGGTTCATGGAAGAACTGCGGGAGCTCAAATGGGCAAAGAGATGCCTAGAGCGCCGCTGGGTGAAGACCCAGAGCGATTCTGATTGGACACTAGCTAGACCCGCTATTAGGGCCTACCTAGTGGCGATGGGAGTGGTGAGGTGGCAATACTTCACCACCCTTATTGCCTCCACTGATAATTGGCCAGCCACCCTGTTTCGGGTGACCAGGACCCTCCTTGGTAGGGGGGGTGGGCTGTGCCTGGTTGGCAGGGATCGGCTGAGGACTTTGCTGACCATCTGGTGGAGAAAATCAATCAGATTTGCTTGGGGTTTAATCTTGGTGTGGACGGGAAGGGTCCGGGGGGAGCCAGTGCACAGTCTTGCGATGTTATCTGGGATCAGTTTGATCCAGTTGCCCCGGATGAAGTAGACAGGCTCCTTGTGGCGGTTCGTGCCACTACTTGTCCATTGGGTCCCTGCCCCGCCTGGCTGGTAAAAGCTTCTAAGATGGTGACAGGTGGCTGGGTCGGGGCTATAATAAATGTGTCCTTGCAGGAAGGTGTGTTTCCTGCACCATTGAAACATGCTTTGGTGATCCCCTCCTGAAGAAGCCATCCCTCGATCCAGCAATCCTAACCAACTACAGACCTGTCTCCAACCTTCCCTTTTTGGGGAAGGTATTGGAGAAGGCAGTAGTGCGTCAGTTGCAGGGGGTACTGGATGAAGTGGAATATCTGGACCCCCTCCAGACAGGATTCAGACCTGGATATGGTATCGAGACTGCATTGGTTGCGCTGATGGATGATCTCTGGCAAGAGCGGGATGGTGGTCATCAGTCCATCCTTGCTCTTCTTGACCTCTCAGTGGCCTTCGATACCGTTGACCACGGTATCCTTCTGGAATGGCTCCGAGGATAGGTGATCCAGGGCACTGTGTGGTCCTTGTTTTCCTCATTTCTGAGGGGTCGGACCCAGTCTGTGTGGTCAGAGAGTGAGAGGTCCAGTCCTAGGCCCCTAAAATATGGGCTGCCTCAGGGCTTGGTACTCTCTCCTCTCCTATTTAACATCTACATCAAGCCACTGGGTGAGATCATTGTTCCAACGGGGTGCGGTACCATCAGTATGCGGATGACACTCAGTTGTACATCTCGGCCCGTGGGGACCCCAGTGATGCCGTTGAAATCCTATCCGGATGCCTGGAGGACGTTGGGGTCTGGATGGGGGCCAATGGGCTTCGGTTGAATCCCAGCAAGACAGAGTGGCTATGGATAAGGGGGCCCGTGTTATCCCGGGAGCTACCATCTTTGGTTCTGGATGGGGCTGTTTTGCCCCAGACAGACCCGGTGCGCAACTTGGGGATCCTTCTGGACTTGCTGCTGCTGCTAGAAGAACAGGTAGCGACTGTGGCCAGGAGGGCTTTTGCCCAACTTTGGGTGATTCACCAGTTGCGCACACTCCTGGACCGGGGCTCCTTGCTCATGGTCACTCATGCTCTGGTAATCTCCTGACTAGACTACTGTAATGCGCTCTACATGGGGCTGCCCTTGATGACCATTCAGAGGCTGCAGCTGGTCCAGAATCCTGCGGCCCAGGTGGTGATGGAGTGTGAACATTATGCCCATGCCTCACCACTGCTTCGGGAGTTGCAATGGCTACCAGTTTGCCTCCGGGTGCAATTCAAGGTGCTGGTTTTGACCTTTAAAGCCCTATATGGTAGTGGGCCAGGTTACCTAAGAGACCGCATTGCCCTAAGGACGTCTGTCCATCCAACCAGAGCAGACCGGAGGGGCTCTCTAGTTGTTCCATCAGCCAGGGGGACTCGCCTCTCTGGCACAAGAAGGAGGGCCTTCTCCATGTCCGCACCAGCCCTTTGGAACCTCCTGCCAGTAGAATTGCACCTCCAGATGGAGTTGCTGCCCTGTAGAAAAGAATTAAAAACGTGGCTGGTGGGCCAAGTGTGGGGTGCAGATGGACAGGTGGCTTCCGTTGGGTGGTTGGTATAGAGGATTATTCCTTCCCCCATGGTTCCTTCAGTATCTGCCCCCATTTTTAGGGGGCGGGATCTTAATTCTGTTTTATCTATGATTGTGAACCACCCTGAGTTGTCCTTGGTCGAGTGGGCAGTATAGAAATCCAACAATTAAATTAAATTAAATTGAAACCATAAGACACACTCCCCCCAAAATTGGGGGGGGGGATGAGGGTGCATCTTATAGTCCGAATGCTGTCCAGCAAGGCTGTTGTAAAAGGCTACCTCCACCACCGCCGCCACAGCTGTTCTGGGGCTGTGGAAAGAATGGCTGTGGAAATAAAAACATATGTTCAGCGGGCCATTACAACAGGTGGTCACAAGAGGGCACAAATTGCAATTTCCCATTCAAATGCAATGGAAATCATACAGTATTCTAAAGCTTTTCTGTTTGTATGTTCCCAAAATGCATTTCAGTGGGAAACCAAATCTGTGCATAAAAGGAAAAGGTTTCATTTACCTTTCTTGCCTTTGTCCCTGTTCCATGTGGTTAGAATGGAGGAGGAAGCCATGCTTCCTGGTTGCAGGGAGAGCATCACATCCAGTCTCAGTGCAATTGGCTTGCCCGCCCATTTTCCCCTGCAGCAGCACCACTGTTTGGTGGTGCAAATACAGTACTACTTGGTTCAGAATATTTTTTTCTTGTTTCCCTGCTTTAAAAACTGGGTGTATCTTATGGTCCGAAAAATACAGTAATCTAAATATTGAGCATGTGTTTAATCCAATGGCTAATCAGGAAAAAATTCTGCTATTGTTGGTTTTTCTTTTGGTTTTTATTCTAAAGCTAGTAGAGAATATTTGCTCAACCAAAAGTGAAATCAGTGTGACTGATCAGATCACAGCCAGGTAAAGTATGACATTCCAATTCTTACTGGACAGCAATTCTCAGTATTTCCCAACATTACCAATGTTGGTTAAGTCCAATGCAAACAAACAGTACATATAGAGCCTTTCTTTGTTCAGCCCAGCTTTAGATGTATATGCTACAATATCTGTGATTCCAACGTGCCTTCATAAGAAAGGAAACAGTAATCTAGTCTAGATGTTTCTAGACATGAATCTACTCGAAGCATGGGCATTGATCAACGCAAAATGGGTAGGCCTATAAAAGAGTTAAACCAGCTTGAAACCTTTTGTACACATAGAGATATAAGAAATGCTTGCAAATTTTCTTGCCTTCCTCCTCATACACAAAAAGTGTCTTGACCTATCAAGATGTCCTGCTTGAAAGTGAGAAGACGAGTGCTTCTTTACCATTGGCAGCAGCAGCAGCAATCCCAAATAAGAGGACTAATATAAAATTTTTGCTTGTTTTGTATGAAATCCTGCATTTTGTACAAAATATGAGGTTTCTAGCACAAATAATTTTTTGTAAAAAAATAAATAGAAACAGAAGGTTTTAAACAGAAAATACAGTATTTATGGACAAAATACAGTGACTTCTCAGAGTGAATTGCCACACAAGATATTTAACATAGTCATTTCTGACTGGCAGTGAACCCTGAGCTCACCCTTCCTGCCGAGTAATAGCCTGGTATCAGTATGCAAGGCTATGATCTAACGCAGACAAATCTTATCAAAAGGCCAGATCATGCAGGCAAACATACTCTTTGAAGAAATGATCCCTGTAATGGCTTAGAGAACACAAAGAAAGCTTGCAGTCCTGAAACAAAATGTATATATGTTTATATATTGTATACAAACAATATATATGACATTCCATTCATTGAAAGTTATCATGTGCAATGTAATTTGATAAATACCTAATTGAAGTCATTTGTCTTTAAAATAGTAAACAAATTGCATAATGAGCATCTGCTGCCTAGAACTTTATCCAGTCATTACTGTAATTTATGCTATAAATTTTGGGCATTTGTTCCTGTACATTTATAAAAAGGAGGCATTAATAAAAACATCTGAAGCAATGTTTGCAAAGAGGAGCTCCTTCAAAACCTCATGGAATCACCTGGTGTACTGAATATTATTGTCAACCTTGCTACATATGTTTTTTCAATGTTTTATTAGATCAACTTGTAAAAAAGCAACAGTACACCAGTTCTTTCCCCCAGACTGCAGCAAAAGCTTTCATTAGTTTTGACTGTAAAAAGACATCTAGAGTAATCTGAGCAAGAAAAGAGACAGACTCAATTGCATCAGAAGTGCAATCAGAATGAAAGGTATTATGAAGTATTTACTGAGACAGTAACCCCTTGCGAATAAAGTTTACATACACCTACAGAAAGCAATGCAAAAGTGGTCACAGGGGAAAAATTTACTCTGATGGTTCTGAAGCCGGTATAACAGCAAGACGGTGATAGCTGGAGTTGGAAACATCCTGTATGCAGAGAGTAAGCTTAATTTGTTTGGTACAAAAACACCAGGGCAAAAATTAACACTGAGAAGTGATCAGGGCACCCCTTGGAAATTAATTACAAGGGCTTTTACTGTTAAGAACATTTATTCTAATTTCTTCCCACATCAACTACATAATAACATTTAGAACTATATATGCCTCAAAGTTAATCTTTTTCTTCTCTGTGGCCCAAATGAACCGGATTCTGTATCTCTCCACATTCACACAATATGTTTTTGTCTGTCAGCAAACCCCACTTGACCATGTGCTTAGAATTAAAAACTACTGACTTTAATAGGACTTGTTGGCTGGATTGTTCAGTGGTTTAGGTATCTGGCTGCAGAGCCAGACATTAGGAGTTCAATTCCCCACTGTGCCTTAGGGAAAAGAGCCAGCCTGTGTAGCCCTGGGCAAGCAGCACAATCCCCGACTGCTGCCAAGAGAAAGGAAGGGTAAAGCACTTCTGAGTATCTTCTACCTAGAAAACCCTGAAAAGGGACACCATTAGTCAGAATTGACTTGATAGCACACAATTATTATTATTATTATTAATTGGGCTTACTTCCAATTAAGCATGCAAAGGGTTTTAACTTTTATTACAATTTTCCAAAATATGAAAGGCCAACCAGACTTACAGGGAGAATGCTCAGTTGATATCTTTCTCTCTAGCAAAAAAAAGTCAACAAAACTCAGAGAGCACTGATACAGAAAACAGAAGTGTATGTCTGTCATACCACTCAAATTAAACTGCTGATGTCTCCAGATTATACATTATGGAAGCAAGAATCCCAGATCTGTTAAATGACTTTGTTAAAAAAAAATGCACATTCTTAAAAATTTACTGTTGACATACTCAGAGATGTGGCTGAATTGAGTGTCAACATCATGAGCTTTTTTAGGTCAATTGGTCGTTCAAAAATACATTAAGGTAATTATCATCATATTCCCTATGGCTCCATTTGACTTAACACCTAAACTTCCAAACCATACCCTTTCCATTGTTTAAATATATAGAGAGATGTTTTTGAGTAAGGTTCAGAGACTGGGATTAAATCCCCACCAAAACCATGAAACTTCTTAAATTAATTTTGGGACAGATAAGGGATAGATGCCACAAATCATGCTAATAAACCATGGCTAAATGTCTTTTGTGGTTTGGTGTGACTTGCATGTGCTGCTAACAAGGCTTGGGCTCAAATGTTCACTTTCTTCTTTTACATGGGTAGTAGAGTTTTATAAGATGCTTTCATTAAATGAGCTGGGAAACATGGTTTCATGCTAACCACAGATTATACTGAATCACAAAAAAAAATATTGTCTGCTACTTGGCCTAATCTATGTGTCCTATACTAAATCAAGTGTGCTAAAGTCCAATTCTGCCTAGGATGTCAGGATCTTAAATTAGCAAATCTCACCCTCTTGGATTGGTTTTTGCATTGATTACACATGGCATATTTGCCACATATGTAGCAAAAATGGTCTGGTTTTTTAACACAGATGCAACTGCTCATCTTTAGCTGAAAACAGACCCACTATGGCCTAGCTGTACTATCAAATAAGATGGGTCCACTCACACTAGAGACAAGCCCTTGGTCCATCTCAACTTATATACCTATTTCTGATGTCGGCTCACTGACCTGCACAGACAAGCCCAGCCGCTGCTACAACATGCATGCCACCACGGGAAATGATTAAGTTGAGGCGGCAGCAGGCATAGTGGTAGCTGCAACTGTTATTATGTTCCCATGTAAAAATACATTACTCAATTACTGACCATTTGAACAGCTATAGCACACCTTAAAATCTGTATGTGATAGGCAAATTCTGAGTTCAGATTTGAAATCAGCACACTCGATATCATGTAAAGCACATGTGTTATTCCCAGTAGCAAAATCATTGTTGTGCAGTGTTATAGAACAAATTGTTTAACACTGAACAAAGATAAGTGTTAAACCACTATTGTCAATTAGCATGAATGGAAAACTATAACTCAGCAAAAGCAGTCCTTTTTTTTTAAAAAAAAAAGTCTCCTCCTGACACTTGCCTAAGTCTCCCTGCCCTCGTGAATGTTGCCCAGAATCATGCTTTGCAGTTCACTACCCTGTGTGTCCTTTGGGCTATGCATACAAAACTACAACTTCAGAACTTGCCATGATAAATCTGATAAAATGCCAGTCATGTGCCCAGTTGTTTGCTTGGGCTCCCTGCCAGATTATGACAGTTGTAGCTCCAAATGCTTGTAGATACTCTTTAAGAGTATTGAAAACTATGAGAAAAAGTATATGAAAACAATACAATTAAGAGATAAATATTTTTTAAAATCTGAGAACATCTCCAGATTTCAGCTAATATTTTTGGCTTTGGGGAATTTAGGTGCAGGTTAGCATTCATACTATTTGGGATAAGGGGGAAGGGAGGAAATGTCAGGTGGCAAACCCCTAAAACTGGCACAGTAAGAGTAAGTAACAGCGTTCCGTGCACTCGGATGTCTAGTCATACCTGCCACATGACCATGGAAACGTCTGCAGAAGCAGACAGTGCTGGCTCTTTGGTTTTGAAACAGAGATGAGCACTGAACCCTAGCGTCAGATACGACTGGCTTTCGAGCAAGGAAACCTTAAGAGTAAGAAACATGGGGGGCAAGTGCGGAGTAGTGATATCTGTTTTTCTAATCATTTTGTAAGCTGCTCTGAATTAAATTTCAGTTATATACTATATTGACATATGGTCAGATCTAAAAATGTCATGTGCCTAGGTTGCAAACTAATAGGTTGCAAGTATTTATTCTAACACATACTGTACAGTACTATTAGAGCTGTTATATTCAGCTATACAGGAGCTATACAAACATATCATCTTAACCATATCTTTCTGCCATTTCTCTTTTATTTTTCCAAGCCTGGCTCTATTTCACGTGATGGAAAGCGGCAAAATAGTCCCAGCACTCTAAAATTCATCAACGTGAGTCTCAACATATCAATTTTCAAGTAGAACAACTTTAAATACATGGCAGGCTTTTAGCTTCCCTAGAAAATAATACCTCTATTGTTTTGCAAGGAAACCCTAAGTACCCCCAAATTACCACGCTTTTAACATACTGACGCGTTGATGGCCTGATGCTTTTCTAAGCACAGAGTCAGATTGACAGAAGTCAAAGTAGTTTAGAGGAACACTTAAAACATGGCATTTTACATTTGGCAAGAATTACTATAGTGAAAAAAAATTGACAAGGTGACTTTCTAATTCTTTAAGTTTGGCATGGAAGGAAAGAACTAAAATGTATTTAACTGACATGTACTTTCATCACTCCTCTAGTTGTAAAGTGGAAAGATAGGACAGCAATAGGTCTTGTTGTATATGATTTATTCTAACCGCTGAAGGCAATGGTGGTTGTTTTCCTTCAGAGACCTTGCTTTAAATGGTATAAACTCCGACACTGTAACTTTTGCAAGCTGTAAATGGAATTTGTTATATTGCTTTAAATGGTATAAACTCCGACACTGTAACTTTTGCAAGCTGTAAATGGAATTTGTTCTATCTTAGTTTGAGGGTATCTAACATACCATGACAAAGTGTTGAGAAGGTTTTCACACAATGTGCTGATGCCTGCAGAAACAAAATGTAACAATATAAATCTGTAGTTTAGATGTCATACAATGTTGGCAGGATTGACAAATCTAGTCACACTGGAAAACTGTGTAAAGAAAGTTCGTCACTGAATCAATACACTTGCTTTCTTTGTGTGTACGTGTGTCACTGCCTGAGCTGACAGAAAATGAACAGGAGAGGGCAGACTGGAAATCTTAAAACACAGCAAGGCTTTGCAGAGCAGAAAATCATGGCACAAGATTTTGGCTTCTGCCTTCATCAGTTCTCTATTTCAAAGGTGGCATTTATGGAAAACTAAGAACAGAGTATTCCACAGTTGACAGATGGTGTCAGGTGCTTCGGGTCATGGGTTGCTAAGGTGCATAGTCTATAGTCCTGAAAATTCTCCTCTTTTCTAATGTACTTGGCATCTCTGCCCCAACCACCAACAAATCTGATATATGATATTTTGGGTTTAAAGTGCCTTGCCACTGGTTGCTACAATTTCTTAGTTAAAAGAGCAGATTTACAATTTCTGAAATGTCTGCAGTAATGCCTTGCTTAATGCTGCCCACATTTTTCACACCCTCTCAAGAGTCAGTCATGCTTTGGTTGGAGCAAATCACTTTTCATCTTTTTCTTCTTCTCAGCTTCTTCTTCTTACAGAGCTCCCTTTTTACACACCCTATCTCAGCTTAGAACACACCCACTGTCCACATCCACCTACAAATGCATACACATGTGCAAGCTGGCAAGCAATAAGTTTGTTGATCAGAAGCTTCTGCCAGCCCTCCCCACTTGACAGCTAGCCCCCATGCAGTAAACCCCCATGCAGGTACTGAGTGTGCAAGCATGCAAAGATGCATGCAATCAAGCAGTCAGTTGGTAAGTGACTATGATTTCACAGCTTCAGTAGCTTGTCTGTGTTCTTCTTCGACCCAAGACAATTGTTTTTCATCTTGTTTTTAATGTTTTCACATGACAAAAGAAGGTGAGTGTTGTATACATAACTTTAATTATTGCTGTAACATTGTGTAATTGTTATTATAGGATCGGAGTGATCCTCCATTTTGTCTTCTTCTTGGCACTGAATAATCTCTGGACTTGCATCCCCACTCTTTCTAACAAGACACATGAAGTCTTCACTCAGGTCCGGTAACCCCACAATCACCCCACTCCTCTCCTAACCAATCCTATTGTTTCCCACCCAAATTTATCCATTGTACAGTGTATATAAGGAGCTGTTGCACCATTGCTGTTCATGTTCGGTTTGTTTACAATAAAGCTGTGTTTGGCCCTTTCATGCTGGCTGCTTCGCTTCAATTCCCAAACATCAAATTGGCAACAAGGATGGGATATGGCTTTCCACAAATCTTCCGTTGATCCCTTCGATGTGGCCACGCTGGAGAGATGGAATCTCTACGAACGCCAATTTCGCCATGCCATAGCGGCCGAGGGCATCATAGATGAGGACAAGAAGAGGTCCTGCTTCATCTCTAAGTGCAGCCTGGCCACTCTGGAACTCGCCATTCACCTGGTGCTACCCCGGGACATCGATGCGGTTCTCCTCGTGGACATCCTTGCGGCTCTCCGGAACCACTTTCAGCCCAAGATGTCCATCTTCCCGGCCCGGGTGGCGTTCCACAAGCAAGACTAATGCCCTGGATAATCCATCACAGACTATGCCGCCGCACTGAGGTTGGCTGCCGGCCCATGCCAGTGGGACAACTTGGAAGAGGTGCTCAGTGACCACTTGCTTGCTGGCCTGAGGGACGAGGAAACACAATGCTGGCTCATGACCGGGGATGCCCTCACATTCAAGTCGGTCCTGTGAGAGCTGTTGGCGTCTGAGGCAGCGCATTCCGGCATAAAATATTTCAAGCACCGGCCTGTCACCTCCGGAGGTTCAGAGTCCAACGTTTAGGCCCACCGCTGCTCATCACGCCATTCATCTGCATCTTCTGCATTGCCGGTATCCATGTCCACGTCAGGGTCCAGATCCAGTGACGAGGAAGGTGAGGTCCAGATGGTCTGGAAGAGGAAGACAGACAAGCACACTGTCGAGAAGGCCCAGTGGAGGTGCGATGGTTGTGGAGGAAGGCATGGCCACTGAAAATGTCCCTTCAAAAACGCCGACTGCCACCACTGTGGGAAAAAGGGCCACATCGCAAAAGTCTGCCGACAGCGCCAGAAGCAGTCTCTGGACAAGTTCGACCACCCAAGGTGAAAGGGAGCATCCACCTTCAAGATCTCTTCTGTGGAGCCGCTCATCACCCATGTCTACAGCATGTCCCAACTCTTCTTCGCGGAGATCCAACTGTACGGCGTTCTGGTCAGGATAGAGGTGGATTTGGGCATGTCCTATTCCATCTTGCCGTAGAAGGAGTTCCTATGAATCCCCCCTAGTTCATGCCCAAAATTGCGGGCCTTCAAGACGTTCCTCCGGGACATGCAGGATTACCAGATCCCAGTTCTGGGGCTGGAGGATTTTGCAGTTAAGTTCAAGAACATTGCAATAAGACTCTGACATGGTGCAGGACATTTGTAATGTGCACCCAGCTGTCTTCAGAAAGGGACTTGGAAACTATGTAGGGGCCCCCATTTCTTTCGACCTTGACCCAGCTGTGCGGCCAATTCGCCTCAAGCCTCACCATGTTCCATTCGTACTAAAGAACAAGATCGAGGTTGAGCTGGACAAGCCTGAGGGTCAGGGCATATTGGTTCCAATGGACCCCGCAGAATGTGAGACGCCAATAGTGATTGCTATAAAATCTAACAGGGAGGTCAGGATTTGTGCTGATTATAAACGTACGATTAACAAGGCCATCAGACCTAATGCATATCTGGTGCCGGTAGTGAGGCACTTATTGGCTGCTTTACATGGGGGTAAGTGCTTCACCAAATTGGATTTGGTGCAAGCCTATCAGCAGCTTTCAGTTACGACCACTGCTGCTGTGGCTCAGGCAATCATTACGCACAAGGGAGCCTTTAAGGTGACTCGCCTACAGTTTGGGGTAAATGCAGCCCCCAGCATTTTTCAATCTCTGGTTGAGCAACTTTAAAGGGACTCCCTGGGGTCCTCCCCTACTTTGACGATGTGCTAACCACTGCGGGGAGTGAGTCTGAGATTGCAAAAAAGTTGGACCGGGTATAGAAATCAAAATAATAAATATTGCAGGTTTTCGAGAATGTTGGGTTATGTTCTTAGAAAAGACAAATGTGTTTTCCATGCAAGGGAAGTGGAGTTGCTGGGGTTTAAGGTAACTCCTGAGGGAATTAAGCCCTCCAATTCTAAGGTTGCTGCTGTATGCAACTCCCAGTGACCAACTGCCAAGCCTGAGTTAAAATCGTTCCTGGGCCTCCTTAACTTGTATCACTCCTTCCTGCCCAGGAAGGCATCAGTAGCAGAGCTGCTGCATCGTTTACGTTAAAAAGATGCAGTCTGGCAGTGGGGGCAAAGTCAGGAACGAGCATTCTGTGAGTTAAAAGAGCTTCTGTCTTCCGAAGCAGTCTTAACTCACTTCAATCCTAAGAAACCAGTGGTCCTTGTGTGTGATGCTTCACCAGTAGGGGTGGGGGCTGACCTATGTCACTTTCTTGAAAATGGGAAGGAAGCCCCAGTTGCATTCTATTCGAAATCCCTATCCAAAGCTGAACACAACTATGCCCAGACTGACAGTGAAGGGCTGGCCATAGTTGCTGGGACAAAGAAGTTCCACGAATTCTTGTATGTCAGGAAATTCACAATCGTGACTGATCATAAACCGTTGCTAGGGATTTTTGTTACTTCGAAGCCCACTCCGCAAATAATGTCCCCCCCGCATGTTACATTTTTCTGAATGCCTATCAGTTCACTCTGATTCACCACCCAGAAAAGGACATCAGCCACGCTGACACTCTTTCAAGGTCTCCTTTGCCAGACCTGGGGGAATCTGACTGTGAGGTCGAGCAAGATCATCAGGTGCTGATGATCGAATACCTTGATTTGGCCCCTATTGTGCCTTCAGACATAGACAAGGCATCCGCAAAAGATAAACTTCTGTCACAGGTGATTTCTTGGGTCAGGAAAAGGTGTCCGCCAACTCCTCCTGCTGAGGAGTTCAAAGCGTTCTTTAGGAAAAGGTTCAAGCTTTCACTCGAAAGAGTTTGCTTACTGTGGGGCCAAAGGGTAGTCATTCCTGTGGTGTTACGCTAAAAGATACTCAGGCTACTTCACATTAGCCACCCAGGAATTGTACACTCCAAGGCTTTGGCTAGGAGCTATTTTTGGTGGCCCCAGGTAGACCAACACATTGAACAATTGGTGGGCACCTGCCAAAGTTGCCAGTGTTCTCGACCCGAAGAGTCCCGACTTCCCTCCCAGGAATGGGATACTGCCCGTGGACCCTGGTTGCAAATACACATTGATTTCGCTGGTCCGTTCTGAGGCATGCTCTTTTTATTGATGGTTGACTCATTTTTGAATTGGTTGGAGGTTATTCCTATGCCCAGTACCTCCTCAGCTGCCACCATTAAACAGCTTCAGAAGCTATTCAGTTGTTTTGGACTGCCGGACGTGCTCGTGTCTGACAACTCCACAATGTTCACCTCATCTGAATTCCAGGCATTCCTTGAGAGGAATGCTATTCGGCATGTAATGTTTGCCCCATTCCACCCTGCCACCAATGGTCAGGTGGAATGTC
The DNA here is from genome assembly GCA_035047305.1 of Bradypodion pumilum. Taxonomy (NCBI): domain Eukaryota; kingdom Metazoa; phylum Chordata; class Lepidosauria; order Squamata; family Chamaeleonidae; genus Bradypodion; species Bradypodion pumilum. The sequence goes on along the minus strand of JAWDJD010000002.1, from coordinate 317,792,283 downwards.
AGTTCTGCACTACTAAAGAGGCTCTTCACCACATGGGTCAGGCAGACATTGATTTGCAACTTTGTCAATTCCTCCTTTGCTATCAGACAACCGCCCTGGCCTCAGAGCTATCTCTAAAGGTAAAGGTTTCCCTTGCTCGAAAGCCAGTCGTATCCAACTCTAGGATGCAGTGCTCATCTCTGTTTCAAAGCCGAAGAGCCAGCATTGTCTGCTTCTGCAGACGTTTCCATGGTCATGTGGCAGGCATGACTAGACACCGGAGCACATGGAACGCTGTTACCTCCCCACCAAAGTGGTCCCTATTTATCTACTTGCAATTTCTTGCTTTCGAACTGCTAGGTTGGCAGGAGCTGGGACAAAGACGGGAGCTCAATCCGTCCTGCAGTACTTGGGAATCGAACTGCTGACCTTCCGCCTCCCAGTCAGCGTCTTAACCACTTTAGCCACTGCAGTCCCTCAGGCTATCTCTAGCCAAGCCCTTAATGCGCAGGAGCCCGTTCTCTCTGTTCGACCGGTTGGATCCTTCCAGAGTGGATAGTGGTGTTAATGTGGAAATTCCGCACAAAAAGGTATTCTCAGCTGGAGATCCAGTGCATTGTAGGAACTATGTGGCCACAGGACCAACATGGGTTGCAGGGGTTGTGGTGGAACAAACAGGATCAGTGTCCTACCAGGTCAAAACTGGTACTGGTTTACTTTGGCGGCACCATGGCGACCAGCTCAGACATAGGGTTACGGAGTTTCAAGAGGTACAAGGTGATACCACTCATGGCAATTCCACGATAGGGTCCTCCCCCACCTGCTTATCCCAAGGGAATGGAAAGCAGTCACTGTTTCACTGGGGATCGTCCTCAAGCCTACAGTGTTGAAAGGTGCCTTATGAGTTACAGGATCGGGGGGAGTTTTCGTCTGAGTGAAAAGTGGGGCTCTGATTTCTCTCCAGAGACCCCCCGTCCTCCTAGGTTCAAGTCTATCTCTACTACAACACAGAAGAGGCAAGTGTTTGTTGAGTTGCCCCCTACTCAAACTTCTCAAAGGAGGAACTTTTTGTTGAGTTTTTCTCCTCCTGAGTCGAGTTTTAATTTCAAGCGATCCCCTGCTCCTGCTTCATCTAAATGGGGTTATAATTTGTTTTTCCCCCTCCCTGGTTCCAACTCAAGAGTCGGGACAGTGCTCCCAAAATGCTAATAGCTTTAACAGAAACCCCAGTGCTGGGTATCATTCAATGGAACCAAGTCTCCCTAGGTCTACAGAACACAGTCAAGTGTCAGTCTGGCTCAAAAGAGTCTGTGGGCCCCCACATTGGTTAAGGGACTTCGGCCCATCCTAGTTGGGAGGGATGTTGTGTATGTAACTTAAATTATTGCTGTAATGTTGTGTAATTGTTATTATGGGATCAGGGTGATCCTCCATTTTGTCTTCTTCTTGGTACTGAATAATCTCTGGACTTGCATCCCCACTCTTTCTAACAAGACACACCAAGTCTTCACTCAGGTCCGGTAACCCCACAATCACCCTACCCCTCTCCTAACCAATCATATTGTTTCCCGCCCAAATGTATCCATTGTACAGTGTATATAAGGAGCTGTTGCACCATTGCTGTTCATGTTCGGTTTGCTTACAATAAAGCTGTGTTTGGCCCGTTCATGCTGGCTGCTTCTTTTCAATTCCTGAACATCAAAGTGTGTATTTGTTTTCCTCTAGAAATATTGTTTCTCAATGATGATACACAGCTAAAGTGTGGATCATTTCCTTGTGAAACAATTATGGTTTTTATTTTTAGATCTAGCTAGTGGAGTCTCATGTCCTGAAATATAAGTCAGTTAACCATCCCTTGCATATTCCATTCCTATATAACATAATAATAAAATATGCTAAATAAATATTGAATCTTGCTAAATTCATGCTTCAGAAGAATAAAGTAATGAAGAACCTATGTTGAATGCCAAGTCCCATTAGCTCCAGAAAGCACAATCAATTATTAGAGACACTGGGAGTTGTTGTCTAACAAATTTGAAGGGCTACAAATATCCCTGCTACAGACGCTGGAGTTCCAGAGTTATATATATATATATTTCCCAAAATCTTGTTGTTTAGCATAGTAAATCACACTAGTGTAGCCCCATTAGATGAGTGGCGATTTAATGAATCAACTCCTCCATAAGTTCCATTGATTCAAACAAGCCTACTCTAGTTGTGACTTACTGTACTCAAGTAAGACACAGTTAGAGTAGGCTAATGTGAGTCAACAGAACTGATGAAGACATTTATTCATTAATTCTCCATTGATTCAATGAGCCTCGTATAGTGTGGATGACCAAAAGGATTTGGGCCAGTCTCTATCTGTATATTTCTGTCTGTAGAAGCTGCAATTTAAAAGTATCTTAAATACATTTTAACTCCTCTACTAAGCTAAAATGTCACACTTCCAAAAATGAATAATAAAAACAATTTCAATGTGGTGGCACTCTTTCTACCTCAAGCTATTTTTTACATATTTAGCATGTTACCTAGGCATTGTAGGTTTTGTGTCAGTTTGACAACCTAATGCCTGAATGGGACAGAGGACAACTTTAAATAAGTACTTTCTGCTACATGACAAAAGTCCATATGTTAAGTATAGAATTAGACATAGAATTTGCAAAAAAACCAACAACCAAACACATAGTAAATGAAAAGTGTAATAAACAATGTTTGTATATTGCTATAAAAATGGCCTTCTCCCTCTCTCATTCCCTTCTTAATTTCAGTATACTACAATGCCTTTAGGGAATTCAGACCAGTTTATATAGAATTCCAAGTTAAAACTCAGACACTGGCTATCTATGCTGAGAACAGCTTTTGACCATTTTACGTATATATTTGCAACGCCTATCTTAATAAATATGTCAAGCACCATAAATGCTTTTATATCAGGTAAACAAGATGAGATGTGAAATCCAACAAGTTGAGAAATAACTCCTTCTATGGTCAATGAGGTTTTCTTTGTAGTAAGGGCATTTAGGATTGTGTCCTAATATAATACTACTACTGGTATTTTTCTCTTCTATGGAAAATCCATTTTTCATTCACATATATCATTCTCCACTTTGAGTTGTCTCCCTTTTATTAGCCCTCTATGTATCAGCCCAATACATGAGCTATTTTGATTCAGTTCTGCTCTTTCCACAAATAAACTGTGTTAGAAGCAATTGCATAGGTACCTGTAGTTTGCCGCTGGCAGGCTAAGTAATGGTTGTACACCTTTCATAACTGGAACAGTCTTCCTGCTATGTAATCAAAGAATTAAAATTGCTAGATCTGAAGAAAGCTATAGAATTTGCAAATGTGTGGTTGTCATTAAAATTATGGTGGAGGTAGAAAAGTCTGATTGTCTTGATATAGTAGATTTAACATCTCAGGACACTCAAAAAGCAACATCAGTACCCCTGGACCAGACAAGCAGATTCAGAAATAAAGACAACACACAAGCTAACAGTGAAAGAGTACAAAGCTGTTAAATCAGTGTCACAGAGCATGACATAGATGGAATAAGTATCCAGGAGCAAGGAAATACCGTAAGAGGCAAAAATTGTACTGTAGTAAAATGCTGTATATTTATTATTTGTACTAAAGTTCTGGTTTATAAAAAAAATGTTCAAAAAATGTTTAGTTACTTCACTTTATCCAAAGAATGTAAAAAGCTGATCCTTCTCAAAACAAAAATTATTAAATATATAACACAAAAAAGTTCAATCAAGAATCAAAAATGATATGCAGTGAATCTCTTCAAGGTAAGTAATGCAGTCCATATTAATCCAGTACACCCAAATCCGGTAATAGGTTTTTCATTATTAAATCTTCATCAGAAGTATGTATGTTCTTTACTATAAAACAATAATACAATAAAAATATTATTCATAATACAAATAACACAAGATTTGCAATGGTGAGTTCATAATCAACACAAATATCTCTTACCAATCGTGGGTCGAAACTCGCCTCAAATGCAAACTCTTTTAGTGCCATGCGACATTGAATGTCAAGTGTGAGCTCATTCCTTAAATGAGGTAACCCAATGCATTTTCAAAATGTGCTGAAATGCATTAAAGATATATTCTAAGAAATGCACTGGTGTTAAATCAATGGAATAAGTGACTTGCTAAACACTCATAAATAACATGATAAATCTAATTCACTATTCAGACCCACTGGGGACAGAGATCTTAATCGATGTATAAAAAAAGCTTCTTGTTGCAACAAAACTTTCTCTGTATCAAGCTTCTTATAGATATCAGATCACACTGTTTCTATGATGAAAAACCTCAGCTGATCTGCCTTGTGATTCTTTTCTTAAAAATGTTCTACTAGTGGGGCTGTCAAGACCAGATTACAAATACGGGATTTATGTTCACTTATCGGCTGTTTCATGGGACGTGATGTCATCATGACATAAATAAGCTCATATGGACAGAAAATTAAATAAATGCACCGGGATGTGTCACAATTAGAAAAATGACGTAATTCGTAATGAAAATCAACTGACAGGATGTCAACCCTCTTGGTTTCGATAACTTGTTCACAACAATTACATTGATGGCATTTGTAATGTCGAACAACCAAATCCCTCTGCAGTGTCTTAATTAAACAATCACTGCGTGAAACGATAGTTCTCTATCATCTTATTTTGTCTCAAACCTTTTAAAGGACAACACCCACAATTTGGCAGGTCTGCAACTATATGCCCGTGTTTCCAAATGGATTTCCGAATTCTATACGCAAGGGGGGAGTACTCAAGGGAGTAAAATATGTTGCCTTGGGGCTCCTTGTCCTTCCTAACAAAAAACTCTGATCTGTGTTTTAAGAAAGCACATCTTAAAATATCCTGTGGATACCCCTTCAATGTTAATTTCTTCCCTATGCCATCAGATCCCCTAAAAAAAAGAAAAAATCCTCATCTGAGGTCCAATTTCTTTTGGCCCTAGCATACAAACTATATGGGATATTTCTTCTTAAGTGAGGAGGATGAAATGAAGAATAGCTCAAATAGGAGTTTCGGTCCAGAGGTTTTCTATAGAACTTAGTACATACCTTTCTCTCTTCAGTAATAACCACCAACAAATCTAAAAATGGGAAGGAGTGCTGATCCTTATGGTAAGTGAAACTCAGATGTGAGTTGATCCCTCTAAGCCAGGATACAATAGCAGGAATAATATTGAAATCATTGAAAATAAAAAACAAATCATCAATAAACTGTCTGTAAATTAAGATATTATAAAAAAGGGTTAACAGAAGGATCACAAATAGTGTGTAATTCGAAATCAATCATGAATATATTGGCGACAGAGGGCACTAATGAACTCATGCATTGTGATGCCTCTGACTTACCGGATTTGGTTTCAAGTACTGGATGTACTGGATTAATATGGACTGCATTAATACTTTTTGTTTTGAGAAGAATCAGCTTTTTACATTCTTTGGATAAAGTGAAGTAACTAAACATTTTTGAACAATTTTTTAATAAACAAGAACTTTAGTACAAATAATAAATATACAGCATTTTACTACAGTACAATTTTTGCCTCTAACAGTATTTCCTTGCTGCTGGATATTTATACACTGTGTGGCCAATGTTTGCATATAGATGGAATAAGAACAAAGGTTAAAAAGAGGCTTTATGTATGTCAGCCATATCTGCAAAGTACCAGATATTGTACAGAGAACAAAAGATAATTGCAGTAAACAAAAGGGTCCATGTCACAGCTCACTTTGAATGTGTGTCTGCAGTGGCCACCACTACTTCTTCTAGTCCAGATGTGAAAGTGCCAAAATGAAGCCACCTTTGAGGAGTTCATTCTGCAGTTCCTTTCACTTGACCTAGTGTGAGACAGATTAGTCGGCAACACAAGGTGGCCATTACCAGAGTACACCCGCTTGTTGTTCAAAAATGCCACAATCTTTGAGGAGGCTCTTTCTGTGGACCCCAGTTATCAACACTTGTTCATGGGCATATTTATGAATTGTATACTGAATAATCAAATTTTCTTTTGCCACAAGGCTGTTCTCCTGCCCCACCATTATTTTGTAATATATATTTGCGGTCCTCTTGGAGATCAGTCATGAAAATTGTCCTGATAATATAATGCAGGGGTAGTAAGTTTCAATTATTTACAGCCTAAATTTTCAAGAAAAATTTCAGCAGGAAGAAAACAAGCCAAAAAGCAAATATAAAATATCTGGACAATTCAATGAAATTGAATCTTATAATAAAACACTTGTTCTTATTTTACTTGTCTGAAGAAATGCATGAGGCATAAATATTACAGGATGAATGATAGCAACTGGTTCACTTGATAATTCCTGAAACATGGACTCACCTATGAAATAGGCCAGGAGTATGGCAAGCAGGATTGCAGCAGCGATAGCTGATAAAGCAGCACATTTCCAGCTACAGTACTTCGAGGGTTTTTTCAACTTGAATGCATTGCGGGAGAAAGTATTTCTAGGTAGCAGCCTAGGAGGTGGTGTGTAAATTGTTCCTGAGTTCAAAGGATATCCGGGCGATGAACTACTGAATAGAGGTGTTGTTCCTGAAGATGTCTTGAACAAAAAATGCCTGAAATACAGAGAAATTAGGCATAGTTAATTGTACAGTATCTATATATTTGAAACTATACAATAAGCTAGTGATGAAAAGGAAGAAAAAGAGAAGTTTCACTTTGCTCAATATTCCTAGTTTTAATATGTGAAATATATCAGTTTTCAAATAAATATGTTTTTAACCACTTCCATCATGTTTCTAAACTAGAAATGTTTCTATACTAGAAATAGTCTTCTGATGAAGCATCCACAAAATTTTGTGTTTTAGAAAACAGTTAGCCTTTAATGTACCATAAAAATCCTTGATATTTTTCTATATTAGAAGGTTAAAGTTGGATGCTGAATCACCACCACCACCACCTCTTATCCAGCTATTAAATGCCAGCCCAAGCAGCAATACATTTATTTAAATTACAATTATGTTTAGTTTGGAAAACTTGAAGACGAAAGGTGTGATGTAAATATGAGAAGAAAATGCATAATCTATGCTGTTGAAACTCCATTCCACGGAGCTCTTCGCTATGCGGGTTTTTTTCGATATGTGGTTCCCTATGGAAGATACCCATAGGAAAAAAGTTCATTAACCAGGGTTCTCATTGAGTGGGTATACCCCAGTTACCAAAACCCCCACATAATGAATGATTTTTTTTCATTATGTGAGGTATCACTCTTGTATAACGAACACTTTGTTATGCGATTTTTTTGCTATGTGATGCATTCGTTATGCGAGGTACCGCTGTACTTAAGTAGTTGCAAGTCTGGTAGTTTCCAAATACAGTTCAAGGCATTGGAGGTTAAGACTAGCTTCCTTAATTATGCCCAGAAGGCTAATGAAAATCATATGAAGTTTAATGTGAGCCTACTTCAGACTCAGAAATAGGGATGTAATTGGATATCAAGAGGTTCATCCAACAATGAAGCAGACAGCTACATTTTGCTCAATTTGCAGTCTGAAAATGATTCAAAAGTAGCTACCTCTATTGCACATTAAAAGTAATTAAATATGAAGGTTACAAAAAGCTGAATTAGAATGAACAGGTCACAGCCTTCTTTGCAGATTGATTTGGTGAGATGTACTGTAACTGCTACCAGAGAGAAGCATCTGTTTTTAGTGCAAGGATATTACATGTTAAAAGACCAGAAAGACATAGAAAGTCAACCTCTTCTGACATACATAGCAAGAATATCTAGTCTCTCTATCTTTCTGTTATTAGTATTTTTACAGGTCTTGACTGGAAGTTGGAAAATGTCTTTTTTTGACTGGAGGTTGGAAATTATGTCAAACATAACTGAATTTGTTCCTGTTGAAGGAATTCACCTGTCTAATTAGGCATGGTGAAATGCCTTGCTTCAGGTGTCAAAACCAGAGATACTCCTAAAGGCCAGCAATTTAGCCATTATATTTCCCCAAACTTGGTGGCAAGGTAGGGCATGGGGAAGATCTGACTTTTAAATAGCAGATGTTTCAGGGTGTTCTCTACTCCCACCAAATACTCTAACACTGTATAAGTTCATATGCCACAAAGAGTGTTACTGCAACAGCAACAAATTCACAATGTTTGTTCACACTGCCTTTCCAGATGAAAAACAGTCTACAGCTTTAGACACTGTATAGTTAGTTGGTTAGAAAATTAGGTTTAGCTATCATATGCCTGAAATAATGTAATGTATTTGCAGTTTCATCAGACCTTTATGCACTCATACTCATAGAAGCACTATAATTGGGATTCAAGCACATTTTTTCAATACAATTATGCCCGATACCATTCTAATTGTTTACAGCTCCATCCTAAGGAATCTCAGGTCTTGTTCTTTGGGGAGTTACTTAGAATTGTCTGTTACAAAGCTCTACAAAACTTCCATGAGTTGCAGAAGATAATTTCAAGTAACTAAATGAAAGACAAATTTCTCAATTTGGTTAAAATGGTGTTTATAATAGTTAAGCGGAACTGCAATAGTTGCATAATGTATATAAGCAAATAGACTAGTGGCACATACATGCTTGTTCATCCCTCACTGATGTGCAATGCCAACGGAGGCATTGGATATGTGAATCTGTTTTCAGAAATAAAGCAACAGAAAGAGAAGCTTCACACAACCCTGCATCATCTCAAACACATTGGCTAAAGTCTTGCTATGAAATTAAAGAAATAGCATAACTTTTAGGCATGCAATGGATAATGATGAACTAGGACTCAAGAGATGTAAATTCAAATGTATACATAGCCATAGAACTACTTCTTATATATTTCACATACTATGAAAGCTACATTATGCCAACCAGTTACAGCATTCTCTAGGCAACTCAAAAAGCTTATTAGTCCTTGGAACAATGAGATGTTCTTTGAATATGAAGATCAATCTGTAACTGGCTGAAAAATATAAATGACTATGGCATATGATCCTTAGCGCTATAAGTAGAAATGTTGGTAATAGAAGATGTCAGATTTGAAGCCACAATGTAAGACAGGAAAGAGGACTCAATCTGTACAAGAGTGCACTGGGAAAGTGTACTAAGTAAGTGACTATGAATCACCCAGAAAGTAAGAAGCCCACATGGGGAGCTATAATTCCCCAACAGCTGCCTTTCCTTTGTGAAAGTAAAGTGGGACTGATGTCTTGGTTAGTTTGACAAAGATGTAGTTAACAGCATATTCTTCAGCAATATCATTGAGGAGCTTGCAACAAAAAATAATGAAAGGCAAAATACTAATTAGAGCAAAAGGCTATGCAGCACAGGTTTCTTAGGTTTAAACTAGTGAGCAGAAAGGATTATTATGGAGGTCAGAAATTATCTATCAAATTCTGAGTGTATAGATTCCAATTCTTAACCACACTGACCCTCCAGGTGAAGGTTGTGACAGTTTTTAATGGGACACTTTAGGATGAGGGAGGAACTAAATAATGTTTATACTCCTTTGCCTGTCTACACGATCACACCACCGATTGGGCTGCTGTACATGTGCTGTTTTCTTCTTAACATTAGCAGACAAGTGCTGTGTCCATTGCATCAAAACATTAATCATGGATGTTAAAATAAAGCATGGCTAGAGCTTTTAAACCCCACTCGAAGCCTTCTTGATGGAGGGCAGCAGCTTCATCAATCCTGGCCTGGAGCTGATGAGAACTTTGCATACTAAAAGGGCTCAGGACCAGAAAGTGACTCGTGGAACTGGATCAGTGTACAGGGGTCATGTTGCGATACAGAAGGCAAATGAAAGGCCCTGAATTATATTCTCAGGACAATTTTCATGGCTGATCCCCAAGAGGACCACCAATATTCAGATACAGCAGTAAAAGAAGAGCAGCCTAATCAGTTGCACATGCTGAAGCAACTATTTCCCAGCTGATCTGCAGTAGGTGTTATGCTGATCTGGCAGCTTTAGCTGTGCTGCTGTCAAATGGGCTGCTGTAGCTGACTGGTGGTTATAGTGGCCATGTCCCAGCTAATTTGCTCTATTTCATTCTGTTCCCATCACACATATATACTGGGAATGGGTTAAAATAGAGTGTGGCAAATTAAGAGAACTCCCTAACAGGGTCTCAAAAAGGGGCAGGTTGGGACTGATTCACTCAGTCCGTACGTTACAACACATGTGCATGCAATAAGACCAACTTGCTCCAACCCTGCACAAAATCACCTGAAAGAGCCCTATGTAATATTAAGTATTGGTATGGAAAATGGGATAAACATTTCAAACTTGTATGACCTAGTTGTAAATAGCTTGTCACAACATCAACACAGATAGAGGGAAGCTTTAAGACAGATGTCAAATAATGTTATACAACTCAGTGCAAAAACACTGACCAATATAATAAAGACAATAGAACTCTCTTATCCTGTCTCTAACAAAGGGGTAAAATAAAACAATAATGTGATTAATATTTGAAGACAATCTCATGTGAACTAGGGAGGAAGAATTGCTTGCTGTGTACCAATATCCCCGGCCAAGTATTACATAAGTACAGGAAGTAAGAGTTCCATCCCTGGATGAGAAGAACATGAATGAGTAAAGATTTTAGACAAGTCTAATTATATTTTACTATAATTTAATGTTTTAGGAATGTTCCCAATTACTGGTATATTTTGCCGCTCACTGAATATGTTTAAATTTAGACTCTATATTTATGCCTTTGGAATGAGAGTAGCAGGCTTGCCACTTGTTTTTATTTTTGTTTGTTTTGGTTGCTAAAATCTATTTTGTTTATAGAGAAAAGCTAATTGTGCCTTTTTAAAATTTAATATAATTTTAGTACTTTATTTTTGACTTAATTTTTAAATTATGCATTTAGGGAGTTGGAACTGATGGTAAAAGAGAGGTGTTGTGTGAGAGATTTTGTCAACAACAAGGAGAGCATAGTGACCCAAAGTTTGAGAATGTCTGTTTTATAAGAATCAGGAAGCTGCTACTGGCAATAGTCCCCAAATGGGTGAGCATATGACAAAGGTAATTCAATACCCATATATTACCCTTCTTCTAACATGTGTCTACAACCCCCATTATCCTGATCCCAAACATCTAAAGATCACCTCTTTGAGGGAACCTAATGTGTATGTATGCCTCTTCTACTACATCCATTAAGGAATATGTGAAGCAGCTTGAAACCAGTAATTAAACTATGAAACAGAAGATTAGAGTAATGTGTGAAGTGCATGTCCCTTGATAGACAAACATATGCACAGATATGCTGTAAGTGCAAACATATGGAGATGCATCTCTTTTGTCCACACAAGCATATGCCCATGGACTTAGATAAACACAAGTTGTTCTTTTCTTGATATTGCTGTCTTGCAGCATATGATCGATATTTGAGTAACTATTCATGGTTTAGTAGCAAAAGAAACACCATTAAGCAGGGGAAAATGGTCATTTAGAATCAACACATAAATATAATCATGACATTTAATAACCATTCAAGCACATTCTAAAGCTTTCAGGGACAACCAAGATTTCAGCAAGGCTTTATCTGAATGTTATGTATGTATGCATGTTCATTATACTGTAAAGGCAAGATTGTAACCACTCCAGATACAAACGATATCAGCTGTAAAGGAACGCGAGCAGACAGCCTATAGAGGGCAGCTGCGAGCGTTCACTCTCACATGGTTCACATTGCTCAATCACGGACAGCCGCGGGAAAACCTTCCCCGCATTCAGCAGCTGAAGAAAGACCTGCATTCAGCAGCAGGAAAGGAGGCGTGCCTGGGCGAGGCCACGCCGGTAGCAGCCAATGAGCTACCGTGCTACAAGATTCAAATGTAGAGAGCTACTGTATATATTGAGATGTATCACCGCCATTACCTCATGCTTAACTGGAACCTCATGCAATAAACCTGTGTTAAACCAACCCTTCGGTTGTCCGGTCGTCTTTGGTCCCATACACTAAATTGGCGACGAGGATGGGATATGGCTGCCCACGGGACCAAGACATGCGCCGGCTACGAGATCAGGAAGCCGGGAGACCTGGAGCTGTTTGAGATAGACTTCAACGCAGCGCTGGTGGAGCTCGAGGTCTCAGACGAGGCCAAAAAGAGGGCCATTTTCGTCCGCATGCTCGGACAAGAGACCAAGAGGACCTTGGTGGACCTGATCGCGCCGAGGAAGGTGAGCGACCTCAAGGCCACAGAGCTCCTGGCGGCGCTGCGCGCCCATCTCCGGCCGGCAATAGCGATGTTCCCCGCTCGGAGCGCGTTCTGGAGGCGAGTCCAGGCACCCGGAGAATCGGTCGATGAGTTCGCCGCGGCCCTGCGGTTGGCCGCCGGCCCATGCAAGTGGGAACTCCCCGACGTCACCCTCCGGGACTGCCTGCTCTGCGGTCTGAGGGACACAGAGACTCAGCGCGCGCTGATGAAAAGGGAGCCGCCTCCCACGTGGCAACAAGTCCTCGACGCGGCACAGGCCGCAGAGGCCACGACGGCCGGGGTGCACGAGCTCCAGGACTGGCGCCCGAAGACCGCCAAGGCAGAGAGTTCGGTGCGCGCGGCCCGGCGGGTTTCGAACTCGTCTGCAGGGAGCAGCGACGACGAGGACGTCCGGAGAGTCCAGAGAGAGGGCCGGCGCTGCGACGGTTGCGGCGCCGCCCACTCCCGCACCAAATGCCCATTCCGCAAGGCCGAGTGCCACAACTGCGGCCGGCGCGGGCACATCGCCAAGGTCTGCCGGAAACGGCGCGAGGCCACCCGGAGTTCTCCAGACCGCTCGGCGAGGCAGGACCGCACCACGAGGCAGGACCGCACCACGAGACCGAAGGACGGCACCCGGACCACGAGGACGCGGGACGGAGTAGGGCGCATCTCCGACGACAGCGAGGACGACGCGCCGGTTTGCAGCGTTTCCACGGAACACCCCCGTTACTTCGTTGAGGTAGTAATACAAGGGGCCCCTGTTAGAATGGAGGTGGACTCGGGTTCTTCATACTCCATTATTTCCCAGGGGGAGTTCATGAAAATCGCCCCCCGCATGCGGCCCAAGCTCAAAGCGTTGAGGGCCACACTGAAGGACGTGCAAGGGAACCGCATCCCAGTGTTGGGGGTTGGGAAGTTCCAGGTCCAGTTCAAAAAGTACACCGCAACGCTTCCCCTAGTCGTCCTCAAGGGAGGTAAATGCAGCCTCCTCGGGACTCAATGGTTCCAGCCCCTGGGTTTGTTCATTGGGGGGGTGCACGCCGTGGGAGCACACGCCGCCGGGACTGATCCAATACAGAGCGTGTGCGACGCGCACCCCGAGGTTTTTAAAAAGGGGCTCGGAAAATTCAAGGGCCCCCCAGTGACTTTCGACCTGGACCCTGGAGTGCGTCCAATCAGACTTAAACCGCGCAGAGTGCCTTTCGCACTAAAGGACAAAATAGAGGCGGAGTTGGACAAATTGGTGGGCCAGGGGATTCTAGTTCCTGTTGATTCTGCGGAGTGGGAAACTCCAATTGTAACAGCGCTCAAGGCCAACGGGGAAGTCCGCATATGCGCTGATTACAAGTGCACCATCAATAAGGCGATCCGCCCTAATGCGTATCCGGTGCCGGTAGTCAGCCACTTGTTGGCCAGGTTACACGGGGGGAGGTGTTTCGCCAAACTCGACCTGGCCCAAGCCTACCAGCAACTCCCGGTGACCCCCGCCGCAGCTGCTGCGCAGACCATAGTCACCCACAAAGGGGCGTTCCAGGTATCGCGCCTCCAATTCGGCGTGAATTCGGCGCCCGGGATTTTCCAGTCGCTGGTGGAACGCCTCCTGAAGGGGTTAGAGGGGGTGTTACCCTATTTTGATGACGTATTAATTACAGGGGGGAGCCGGGCCGAATTAGCAACAAGGTTGGGAAAGGTCCTGACAATATTCGAAAAGGCGGGGTTGCGGTTGCGGAAAGACAAATGCGTCTTCTTCGCTACAGAGGTTGAGTTCCTAGGGTTCCGTGTCACTCCTGAGGGAATTAGGCCAGCCCAATCCAAGGTAGCCGCCATCAAGAAGGCCCCTCGCCCCACCTCCAAGCCCGAGTTGCAGTCGTTCCTCGGACTGCTCAATTTCTACCACTCCTTCCTCCCGCGGAAGGCAGCAGTGGCAGAACCGCTTCACAAATTGTTAAAAAAGGACGAGGCATGGAAGTGGGGCGACGACCAGGAGAAGGCTTTCAATGACCTGAAGCGACTCCTGGCATCAGATGCTGTACTGACCCACTTCAATCCCAAACGCCCGGTGGTCCTGATATGCGATGCATCCCCGGTGGGGGTGGGGGCGGTGCTATGCCACGTGCTGGAGAACGGTAGGGAGGCCCCGATAGCTTTCTACTCTAGATCCCTGTCCCAAGCGGAGAGGAACTATGCTCAGACAGACAGGGAAGCGCTAGCAATAATTGTGGGGACCAAGAAATTTCATGATTTTGTGTACGGCCGCCCCTTCACCATAGTGACTGACCATAAGCCTTTGCTGGGCATTTTCACCGCAGATAAGCCCACACCCCAGATCCTGTCCCCGAGAATGCTCAGGTGGGCCATTTTTCTCAACGCGTATCAGCACGCGTTGGTATACCGGCCCGGGAAGGAGATCAGCCATGCCGACGCTCTGTCGAGGTCCCCCATTCCCCGGGATTGCTGCCACGTGGGCGGAGTAGAGAGGGACCACCAGGTCCTAATGATAGAGGTCCTAGACTCCCCTCCAGTAGTACCGGCCGACATCGCCAAAGCGACAGGCAAGGACAAAACCCTGGCCACAGTTTGCTCCTGGGTGCAGAAAGGGTGGCCCGTGTCTTCCCCAGCAGCGGAATTCGACACATTTTTCAAAAAGAGACTAGAGCTGTCCCTAGAGAGGGGTTGCCTTTTGTGGGGACAGCGAGTAGTGATCCCCATGTCTCTCCGGCCGAGGGTGCTTAAACTGCTGCACGTCAGCCACCCGGGGATCGTACGCTCTAAGGCACTAGCCCGCAGTTACTTTTGGTGGCCCCAGTTAGACGCCGACATCGAACACATGGTCGGCACTTGCGAGGCGTGCCAAAGCTCAAGGCCAGAAGAGGCTCGCTCGCCACCTAGGGAGTGGGACGCTGCAAGGGGGCCCTGGTCCCGAATACACGTAGACTTTGCTGGCCCGTTCAGGGGAACGCTTTTCCTCCTCGTGGTGGACGCGTTCTCTAAGTGGTTGGAGGTCATTCCAGTCTCGAGCACCTCCTCGGCCACAACAATTAAACAGTTAAGGAGGGTCTTTTCCACGTTCGGTTTACCCGACACCCTTGTCAGCGATAACGCTAGCTGTTTCACGTCCGCCGAGTTCAGGGCATTCATGGAGCGCAACGCCATTCGGCACGTCACCTCCGCCCCCTTTCACCCGGCCACCAATGGCCAAGTAGAGCGCCTCGTGCGCACCACGAAAGACGCGCTACTGCGCATGGGTCCCGGAGACCTCGAACTGAAATTGTGCCAATTCCTGCTGAGATACAGGGTCACCCCATTAGCGTCAGGGTACTCCCCCGCGGAGCTGTTGATGCGCAGGAAGCTGGCCACGGGGATATCCAAGCTAGACCCCACGAGAGTAGAGGACAAAGGGCGGAACATAGGGGTGGAACCCACAAAGAGTTTCAGCATAGGCGCCCCGGTGCACTGCAGGAACTACGCCAGCGCGGGGCCAGCCTGGGTGCCAGGCACCGTAGTAGATCAAACCGGCCCCGTCTCATACCGCGTAGAGACCAGTACAGGTTTCCTGTGGAGGCGACACGTAGACCAAATCAGGCGTAGGGTCCCCGGAGAGCAGGACGCGGACGAGAATAGCATCGAATCAGCGTTAGGGTACTCCCCCACCCGTTTAGCCCAAGGGGGAGGAAAAGGGGAGCATGGGTCCCCACCAAGGGGGGAGGAAAGGCAATCGATCCACAGAAATCTTTTGCGGGAGTCCCCGTCAGAGAGGAGGAGCCCCGACCACACTCATACCCCGCGGAAGCCGCGGAAGTCTCCCCGAAATTCAGATGCCCATAGAAGTTTAGACGTTGATTTACAGTACCAGGGGGAGTTAGCGGAGTGGTCCCCCACCCGTCCTAGCGAAAAGAGGGGTTTCAGTTCAGCCCCTGGTACTTCCAGTCCCAGTAGCCCCTGTGAGTTAGAATGTAATATAGCGCCAATGTCCCGGAGACCGACACCTCCAAGACGGGAGGCAGCAGCAAGTCCGCCCACCACAGTCTTAAGGTCCCCCGAGCAGGGATCAGAAGGTAGCCGTTCCACAAGGGCGACCTCATCGGTTCCGCGGTTCACATTAGGGGGGTCCCCGGGGTCCGAGAGCAAGAGGCAGGGGTTTACCTCCCAACTATTCATTCCATTCCCATCCCCGAGCGCAAGGCAGGCACAGACGCCCCACAGAGCCACTAACGAATCCCCGTTTCCCGTTGCAGGACAAGCACCCGCGGAGTCAGGGATCACGGGCTCTCCAGAATTAGGGCAGGCGCAAGCACGCCCCAAGCGAACGTGCGGCAAGCCACAATGGTTGCGGGACTTCGTCCCATCCTAGGGGGGAGGGATGTTATGTATGTATGCATGTTCATTATACTGTAAAGGCAAGATTGTAACCACTCCAGATACAAACGATATCAGCTGTAAAGGAACGCGAGCAGACAGCCTATAGAGGGCAGCTGCGAGCGTTCACTCTCACATGGTTCACATTGCTCAATCACGGACAGCCGCGGGAAAACCTTCCCCGCATTCAGCAGCTGAAGAAAGACCTGCATTCAGCAGCAGGAAAGGAGGCGTGCCTGGGCGAGGCCACGCCGGTAGCAGCCAATGAGCTACCGTGCTACAAGATTCAAATGTAGAGAGCTACTGTATATATTGAGATGTATCACCGCCATTACCTCATGCTTAACTGGAACCTCATGCAATAAACCTGTGTTAAACCAACCCTTCGGTTGTCCGGTCGTCTTTGGTCCCATACACTAAACTGAAATAAAGTATATCCGTTTCCAAATGGTTTATGATTTCCTAAATGTTGGCTAATCAAGCCCGCCCCCCCCCAAAACCAGGCACAGTTTGTGGATTTTTTAAAAAATCACAGAAGCCTTAACCCGGAATATCATGGGGAGTGCTTTAAGTTCCAGAACAGCTTGTCACTTCCATCTTGAAACTCTCAGTAGAGAGACATAGGAACACAATGTCTGATAGCTGCCTGACGAGAAAGTAGCATGTTAGACTCAAAGGCAGGTGCTCACCTTTAGGCACCTAGTCTTGGCAAAGCATTAACCTGAACTTAAAGGAAGGTACCTGTGCCAAGAAGGGATTTCTTTTAATAAAAGGAGGAACAGAGCCATTGTATCACACAGTTACCTGAATGGTGAGATTTTTCAGGGCATTAGTTCATTTCCTAGGAGATAAGTGTTTTCTTTGCAAAAGGGGAGATCCTGACCCTTGCACTTTTATGACACATTCTCCCTTAGTTCTGTAGGGTAGCTGCCTTTACCTAAACAATCAGACACCTGTCATAAAAAGTCCAGCTCTGAGCACTTCTTTTTCCTGAGATTTTGCCTGCCAAATTACCTTGTGCTTCAGCCCACCCAAGATGGAGATTGCCCTTTCTCACATACCAAAGGCATCGGTATGTGTCAACATGAGTTGGGAGAAATGAAACCTAATGTGTGGTGGACATGTCATGCTGTAAGATCATTGGCTGGAATCCTTTAGGGGGATGGCAAGAAGGTGGATCCTGAGGGAGGAGGGAGATAAAACCCAGAAGAAGGGGGGGGGTAGAAAACCACACACTCTCTTGTATCTTAACTGCAATCACATAGCTAATTTAGATAGAGGGAGGGCCACACTGGCTTTTCCCCAGATAGCAGCCTTCTTTATTTTGAAATGCTTTCTAAGTTTCTGATTAACTTGATTCTGTACCTTACTTTTATTACAATATACTTTTAAAATACCTGAAGAAGACTGGAGTGTTTACTTGGCTCACGTTATCTGAATCTATGCTAATTTCATGAGCACCCTTTGTTCACTACCTAGATTTAGGTCAGGAGTGAGAGGGCAAGCTTTTAAGAAAAGCCTGAACTGCTGGGCCAGAGAGGGCCAGGGAAGCAGGATCAGGCACAATCCCATCACAAGGGTGCAGGAATGCTACTTGGGAGTAAGAGGATCGTTACAACACACAAAGGTTTTCATGTTGCCTTAAGGAAGGCTCACATACATTGTCACATAGCACGGCTTGGAAGACGAGCAAAGGCACAACACAGCATATGCTTGTATTGTTTTGGTCATGTATGCGCTTGTATCCAACAGTGAGAAAATATAT
Organism: Bradypodion pumilum; assembly: GCA_035047305.1. NCBI lineage: Eukaryota > Metazoa > Chordata > Lepidosauria > Squamata > Chamaeleonidae > Bradypodion > Bradypodion pumilum. The sequence continues at coordinate 317,773,957 of JAWDJD010000002.1, read as the reverse complement.
CACATGACTAGCTATTCTTATATGCATGCCCAAGCTGCCACTTACTTACATATGATTCTGTTCATCTTGTGTCTATAATTATTTTGTAATCTAGATGCAATAAATGTTAAACATGATTATCCTGTGGTGTGACAATGCAAGCGCGGCGCCAAAATGGCCGCCGCGCCCTTTGCGGGGGCCCCCCATAGGACGAAGGCATCCGGGTAGTTAGGGGCGTGGCCAGCTCCCTTATAAAAGGGGTGGCCATGAGGCAGCCGAGCTGCCATTTTGCGAAGCGACGGAGCGGAGAAGTTTTTTCCTCTTGCCTCCGTCGCTTCTATCTTTCCCGGGAAGCCTTTTGTTTGCTGAACTGTCTCGTTTCGGCTTCCCATCGATTGGCTGAGATTCACTTGAAGGGGAAGGCGGCTGTGAGCACCGCTCGTCAGGTTCCCGGAGGGCCGCGGCCGCGCCTCCAAGCGGCCGCCTTTGCCTGCACCCACCGGGACCGGTGGAATGGGGGTCCTTTTTCCCTGGCCGGAGACTGCTGGCCCACGCTTGGGTACAGTAGGGGCTGCGGCCCTCGGCCCGCGAACGGTGGACACCGTTCCTGATGTTGCCAATTCCACTGGCCCTTCCTCTATAGGGGCGCAGCTCGCCCCGGGGCCTTCCAACCTTGGGGGGTGGTCCGGTCCCCTTCCCCTGGCAGGTTGCTACATCGGCTTAACGGGCCCGGGTGTGGGGTTATGGCCCTATTCGGGCCCCGGGGTACAGGGACCTGTACCCATGCCTGCAGTAGGCGGGCCGGCTGGCCCCCCTTCTTTCTCCCTGGTCAGCGTTGAAGCCTTATTGGCCCGTGTTGCGGCCCTCGAGGCATCCCTGGCCCGGGCTAGCCACTCTGGTGCTCCCTTTGGGGTTCATTTCGACGCGTCGTCTGCTGGGCAGAGCAGGCGACGGGATGGGTCGAGCTGCTTGAGGCGCATGGCACGGCCTCGGCCACTGCCTCGCAGTTCCCCAACCTACGGCCGGTGCGGGTCAGCCCCCAGTGACTAGCTCTACGGCGGTCGTGAGCTACGACGCCCCCAGCGGGCCGGAACCCCCCGGTGGGGGCGGCCCGCGGGGGTGCAGCGTGTGAGTATGCGGTTCAAACTAGTGCACCTACACAAGTGGCCATGATGGGGGGGGCTTTCCAAGGGCCTTGGCCTCGCGTGGGTGGTGCGGCGGTACGGCCGCTGACGCCCCACCCGGCGACGACAACTACCACCCAGGGCCCCGTGGTGGGGGGTGTTTCCTACCCTGAGGGGAACGTGTTGGGTGGCTGGGTTAGTCCAAGCCCCTTTTCAAATGCCCGCAGTCTCTGCGGTGCCTGTATCGGCCTTGCCGACAGCCGGGTATTCCTTACTGCTGGGTGACCACTTGCCACAGGCCACCGGAGAGTAAATTTGGCGGGGGGAGTACGTGGATTTATTCTCACTCATACACAGAGGGCCCACCAAGGAGGAGAGCGCGGGGCAGAAGGGGTAGGATAGTAGCAGGCACGTCGTCGCAAGCCAACAAGTACGTGGGCCAACTGGTTGCCGGCCTACCTCCTAGGCATGGCGGTGTACCCCTGGGCCCGGCCGGATTTGGCAATTCCGATGGTCCACTATTTGGACAACGTATACCGGGCGATGGTTGACTTTTCGGGCCCATCGTGGTTGGCTTATGACGAGTAATGCCGTAGGCGGATTTCCCCGCACCCCGAGATTAGGTGGGATGAGCCATGCCAGAGGCGGTGGTTTTTGTACGCGACCCCCACGCGCCTTGCTCAGGGGGTTCCAGCCCGCCTGCTGTCCTGGACTTTCTTGTCCAATGGTTCCTGCAATGGGGAGGATTGCACATACAGACAGGAGTGTCCCACATGTGTGGCCCCCATGCGGCCCCTGCCTGTCCCGGGCACGGAGGGATGCGGGGCAGAGGGAGGGGCGGACAGGGGGCTGGCAAGACTGCCGCAGATGGATCTAGTCCACCGAAGGGCTCCCTCCCCGATTAAGGTGGGCATGTTGGAGCGTTGGCTCACATTGTACCCGAAGGGAGAGGACGCGGGTTATCTCCTTCAGGGTTCTAGGCAGGGGTTCCGGATCCCTTTCTGGGTAATAGGTCCCCTCAGGATGCCCCCAATCTTTGATCCCTTAGGGGGAGGGAGGAGGTGGCTGCTGCCAGCTTTGACAAGAGGGTCTATGCGGGCAGGGTCGTTGGCCCTGTCCCTGCACCCCGTCCCGGGGAGCATATTATTTCAATGATCCCATGCCTTGTGGCTGTTACATTCGGGCTCGGTATTCGAGCGTTTCACCACTGTCCTAGAGTGGGCTTTTGTCCGCAGGTCAGGGTCCCGGTCTGTAGCCCATTCCCTGGATGGTTTTTATTCGGGGCTGAACGGGGCTGGGACACGTGCACACGTCTCCTCAACGCATTTCAGACGCTAATGGAGGAACTCGGTGTCCCTTTAGCGCCCGAAAAGACCGAGGGCCCATCTCCACAACTAGTAATCCTGGGGTGGAGAGTGACACGGTAGCGCAGGCTTCTAGGTTGCAGTGAGATAAGGTGTCAAGGCTAGTGGCCCTTATCTCGGACTCGCGGGCCGAGCGCATGGCATCACTGAGGGAACTGCTGGTGCTACATGGTCACCCCAATTTCGCTGGCAGGGTCGTCGCTCCGGGCAGGGCATTCGCTCGGCGCTTGTGCGATGCCATGGCATGATTATCCAGGCCCCACCATAGGGTTAGGCTTACACGGGGTATCAGGGCAGACATGCTTGTCTGGTTGCAGTTCCTGAGGGAGTTCAATGGGGTCTCATTTTGGAGGCATTACCTCCTGGCTTCCCCTCAATTTCAGATTCAGTCTGATGCCCCGGGATCCCTGGGTTATGGGATGTACTTCAATTGGAAGTGGGCCTATGGTGGGTGGCCACCATCCTGGGCAGGCACGGGTCGCCTGCGTGGTCTCACGTATCTGGAATGTTTCCCTATCCTGGGTGCTTTGATGCTATGGGGCAAGGGGTGGGCCAACTCGGTTGTGCATTTTTGGCGTGACAAGGCGGCTGTTGTCCGCATCGGCAATGCACAGAATTCCAAATCTCCCGGGGTTATTGACCTAGTGCGCTGGTTTGTGTCGTGCAGCCTGTGCCTCGACATTCTCTCCAGGGCCAGGCATGTCCCAAGGGTTGATAATGATATTGCTGCTGTTTTGTCCCGTCTGCAGATCTCCCGGTTCCGTGCCTCGGCCCCGGTTGCGGAGGAATTTCCCTCGCTACTCCCGGACGAGAGATGGAACGTTGGTAAGGAGAGGTGACCCGGGCGATTGGCCTGTCACTAGCGCCATGTATGAGTAAGGCGTATCACCACGCATTTAGTTCTTTCAGAGCATTCTGTACCCAATTTCGACTGCCAGGAACCTGGCCGATCCCAGTGGCCCATGTTCTGCGGTTCATGGTTTACCTGTATGCCCAGGGCCTTCCACCACGCACCATAGCATCTCAGCTGTCAGGGTTGGCTTTTATGGCCAAAGTGGGAGGTCGTGTGGACGGCACCAATGACTTCCGTGTGAGACATGTTTTGGAGGGGTGGGTGCGCGCGCGTGAGCGTTGCCTGGACGACCGCCACCCGATTTCCCCAGGGGTTTTTACCCAATTGGCCCGGGGCTGGCCTTGCCTCTGTTTTGATAAGATGAGGCAGCCCATTTCATGCGGCTACTGCGGTGGCCTTTTTGGGGGCGCTCCGCATCGGCGAGCTTGAGATGCTGAATAAGGCGGATGCAAGATTTTACCAAGGATTTTACCAATTGGCCCGGGGCTGGCCTGGCCTCTGTTTTGATAAATGAGGCAGCCCACTTCACGCGGCTACAATGGTCGCCTTTTTGGAGCGCTCCGCATCAGCGAGCTTGAGATGCTGAATAAGGCGGATGCAAGAAATTTCCAGGGGTTTTTACCCAATTGGCCCGGGGCTGGCCTGGCCTCTGTTTTGATACATGAGGCAGCCCACTTTGTTCGGCTACTAAGGTGGCGTTTTTGGAGCGCTCCGCATCGGCGAGCTTGAGATGCTGTATAAGGCGGATGCAAGCCGTAGGGCACTGGAACTCGAGGATGTCTGTGGGGACAATATTGGGCTCAGTTGGGGATACGCTCCTCTAAAGTGAATCAGCACGGCGTAGGCAGTGGAGTATACTGCTACGATGTTCCTCGACAGACATCTGTCCGGTTGGTGCCCTACAGGATTTCTGTGCACTGTGTGGCACACACCATGGCACATTTTTTCTGTCACCAAGGTGGATCTTCTATTACTAAATTTCAATTTGGGGGGTGCCGGGAAGGCACTAGGCAATGTTGGCCTCTCAAGGGCTCGTTGCGGCACCCATTCGTTCCGGATAGGGGCGGCTTCTGCTGCAGTTCTTTTGGGTACTCCAGGGCTGAAATACGCCGTATGGGAGGGTGGGGGTCACAATGTTTTCAGTTTTGTCTTCGCCCTCCTCCACTGCGAGTACCAGTTTTAGTCACTGCACTGTTCCTCCCCCCCACCCTTTTTTTTTTACTTGACAGACCCTGGGTGTTGTTTTACACCGGTGACAGTATGCCTGGTGGGCCGTAGCCGCATGCACAGGGCAGCGCGTTATGCTGCATGGGGCAGCGCGTTACGCTGCGGCGACAGAGTGGGTACCCGACGGGGACAGGGTGCATCCGCACGTCCCAGGTGCTATGGTAAGCGCGGCATGTTATGGCGGGAACTGTTGCCATCCCTTTTCTACATCAGGGATGCTGGATCGCCAGGTGTCCTGGTTACGTACCTTGGGGGCGATGGTTTGGGGCGGGTCACTGGCCTATCGTGGAAACTTGCGGTTCGCAGTGACCTGCCCTACTCACATTATGTGTGGCTTGCCACATCCCTCAATTGGTCGGACACGATACCGCGGTATGCTTACAGGGGGGCGTTTGGCCTCAGGGCTCTGACTGAGCCGATGCTCCGTGAACGGGGCTATTGCCCGGTTCCTTTTGACAAGGGCGGGGGATGCGCCATTAGCCTCCCCGCCATCAGTCTGCAAATTTACGAGCTTTACTCAGGGGATGGGGCCCATCTGTCGCAGGGAGGTATGGACCTCTGGATTAGTGGACTGGCGAGCAGGCCTGTCGACCGAGCTGACGGTCTTGGGGGGGGCGGTGAGCCTTTTTGGAAGCCTCCCCGTGTGGCGGGTATCACTGGTAAGGTAAACATTATGACCCACAGGTATCCGGCAGGTTCGCAATTGACTGGACAACAATAGACAGGCATAAGTTGATTAAACGTTGTCCGGTCAACGACGAACTAGGCGACGGGGTGATGGCGATAGCTAGCCAGCATGCATCACCCCGTGATTCCACGGATACGCGTCAGAGGGTGGGGTCATTAGTTAGATATTGACTACGGTCAACAATTTGTTTGTTGTCAACAAACAAATTGATACAAATTGATACATTGTAACCAATTGCCGTTGGCAATTTTGGGGTGGTACCTTACCAGTGTTACTTCGGCCTGCTTGCCTTAAGAATTATGATTGGTCGTTTTACCAATAGAAATTTATAATTCGGACCAGGGCATGAATCAATAAATGTGGCCCAATGCCGTTATCCACTTTTACCAGTGTCGGAGTCCTTTATTGGGGGGTGCGCCTGCAAAGCAGCATGTGGTGAAAGAAATCTCATTCTGTAGCTCTGGACCGCTGTCAGATATGTACATTTGAAAGAATGGGAATTTTTCTTTTTTTAAAATAATAATAATTAAGAATTGAAAGTAATGAGCCAGCCACTATGTGTGTGTACAGTGAGTAGAAGAAAAATCATACCACTTTGTTACAGGCACAAAAATAAAATAAGCTCTAGACAATTCTCTTAAAGCTCAAGTTGTACATCTAATATCTGAAGTAGGAAGATTATTTCTTTAATGAGCTATTAGATTCCTTCTGACCACAAGGTACTGTGTCACAATAGTTGTATCATATGTTAGTTATTAATAATATGAATGATGTTAACAATATGCTGCCCTTCAGTTGGAGCTTGGTTTTTATTTTGTTATTGTTTTGCGTTTTGGATGAAGTAAACATGAAAGCTTCTCATGTTAATTAATGGGGTAAATTTCATAACCTCCTTGGGAAGAGGGCAAACTCCCACACTTGTTTACATTTCCAGAAGGACATGCTTTTCTTGACTGTCAAATACATTGCCATTTCTAGCAAGGGAGATAAGTCACTCCACTTCTAAAGTAGTCATACACTCTAAAGCTCACAATGTTTCACACATAAATGCATGAGCAAGCTAGATATAGCAGAAATAATATATATAATTGTTTCCACATTTCAACATATAGAGCTGTGGTACTCAATCTGCAGAATGCAAGCTGAAGAAAACGCATGTGCAAAGACAGTAGAAATCCATACAGGATTTAGGTATGGGACAACAGTAGTAATTTTAAATTTGCTGCTGTTACCTTTGAGATTACAGCAAGCAATCCCATCATGCTTTGTGTTTGTTTTGCATAGTAACATGGTGATGGAAAGGCCAGCATTTAACAAAAATAGTCATTACTTGTTTCAAATTTAAATAGCAAATCAGCAGGATAAATGTTTCTTCCCTGCAAAGTAACTGCCTTCTACTCCCATGATGACAAACCTTGGCACTCCAGGTGTTCTTGGACTACAATTCCCAGAAGCCCAAGTCAGCACGCTTGCTGATCAGGGCTTCTGGGAAATGAAGTTCAAGAACAGCTAGACTGCCAAGGTTCGCCATCACTGTTCTTCTCTGTATATATGCCATGCTCTGTAGGTGCTGCACTGTTTAGTCCAGTGTTTCCCAACCTTTGTTTTTTGGACTTCAATTCCGAACAGCCTAAGTCAATTCCCCAAAGCACTGACTTAGGCTTCTGGGAATTGAAGTCCCCCTGTGGGGTGTGGACCCCACATTGAGAACCACTGGTTTAGTCTGTTTGTTCTCTCAGAATGGTTCAGTTGTTCAGCCTAGTTTAGTCTTTCTGACTCAAAATGTTTTAGTCTCAGAAAATTAGTAACTCAGTACTTTTCAACAATCATAATTTATCTGATATATTTTTCTTTCTGTGGTTTTTTATGCAACTAAGATGAACTGAACAGTTGTGTTATATTTTGCCACCTATCTGACAACTTTATTTGAACACAAGCCTTGCGAGTTAACCTTTTCCTCCCTTCTGTTAAAGCTGTGCCTGAACATTTGTTCAATAGCTGAACTAGGAAAAAAGAAAAGGGGAATTGGGAAGGGCTTGTATTTCAAAGTATTCAGTCTTAATCCTACCTGCATCATCCTGCAAAGATTATCCAACGGTAACAATACTGTCCATGCAGATTAGACAATAGAACAGGTCAAATATTGTCAAATATATGTAACCTTTAACTTCCTTATCACAAAACTACTATCTTATCTAACTACTACTTATCTCTCTTAGCCTTTCTGATAGTCATGGAGACTCCACCTTAAACAAATTGGAATATTTGGAGAAAAAACGTATTAGACTGGGTCTCCACTCCTCATTTCTATTAGAATATTATAAGTCCTCCATTATTCCTAGGGGTCTCAGGATGCCCAAGGGCCCGACCCTTTTTTCGGACAATAAGGTCTTCTTAGAAAAATGGATATCCATTTTAGACAGATGCTCTTTCGATTTAATGTTGCTTATTATTGACCAATGTAATAACAACCTCCGTTTACTAGACACTGATATTGAGACTATTAAAAATGATTTAACTTCTTCCAGTTCTTCTGAAGCGTCACATATCTCCCATTTGGATCAGAAACTCACTGAATTTAAGAATGGTTTACTCAGCTTTAAGAATAAGAAACTTAACAGGGACAAAAATGACTATCAAAATGCCCGTATTTATAGATGGCAATTCATTCGCCCTATTATTTCTAAACAAGTAACCTGGCGTAGACCGTTGGAAGACACCGATTATGAGACCACAGATTCGGATATAGTGGAATCATCTGGAGACGAGCAGACACGTGATACATACTTCTTTAGACCTAACAGACCGAAGCCAGGACCTTCTTCCTTTTCCAAGAATACTAATAGGAATGATTTTTTAGGATCCTGCCCTTACAAGCGGTCGAAAAAGAAGTGACACCTTCCCTGGTCTTCAATCTATCTGACAGGGTCTTATCAGTAAGGGAAACACAGTTATTAAATCTGGGTCCTGGGTTTGTTCCCACTCCTAATTACTCTCCGTTTCGGACCAGGGTTGATATATTTAAACTGGTTCGTCTATTGAAACTGCGTGCTTTCTTTAAGGATTCTTCCGTAGACAATAGTGTATTTACCCCCCGTTCCACTTTTATCCCGATAGTCAATAATGCATCAATAGACGTTTTCAAACGTCTAGTCCTCCGTGATATTTCTTCACTAGAAAATGGCTTTACTTTTTCTCACAATTTATCTTTCAATGACATTGCTTTGCTTAAAAAATCTAGGTAATGACCCCAATATTATCATTAAATCTGCCGACAAAGGTGGTGGTCTCGTAATCCTCAACAGAGATGATTACTTTAAAGAAGCTCTTACACAATTATCCAATACTTCCTTTTATCAGAAATTGGATCATGATCCTACTTCACACATTTCTAACATTATCTCTGTTGTCTTGCAAGAGGGATTATCTATGGATTACATCTCTAACAGTACCTTTCGGTTTCTTCACAATAAATTTCCTAGGGTTCCCATTTTGCACTTACTCCCTAAGATTCATAAAATTAACCTCAATTCTGCCTCTGGTCCTCGCTATGTCCCTTGTAGACCTATTATTTCCACGTACAACTCTTTATTAGAACCCCTATCTAAATTTATTGATTATCATCTTAGACCTTTTGTTTCCGCTACTCCCTCCTATGTTAGAGACTCATCTCACTTTATCCAATCCTTAGAGAATATGTCCATTCCGCCAGGTGCCACTCTCCTCACCATGGATGTTGCATCACTTTATACCAATATTCCGTTATCAGAGGCCAGAACAATTATTGAACATCATCTTACTTTACGTTCTAACCCGGATCCCCCCACCAGTTTTCTTTTGGATCTCCTGGACATATGTTTTGAGAACAATTTTTTTCGTTTTGACAACACTTATTATTTACAGGTACAGGGTGTCTCCATGGGTTCAAATTTTGCTCCATCAGTGGCCAATATTTTTATGAATCACTTTGATGCCACTTTTATTTTGGACCCTGTTGTTAATCCGTTCTTTTCTGAAGTTATAGTTTATAAGAGATATATCGACGATTTATTTTTTGTCTTTAAGAACCCACTTCTTGTTTCTTCATTTGTTGATTGGATTAATTCTCTACATGCCAACCTTAGTTTTACTCATTCTGTTGATTCTTTTTCTTTATCCTTTCTTGATTTATCAATTTATATCCAGAATGATCAACTCAATATGCGTCTTTATAAAAAACCTACGGATAGACAAGCTTATTTACAGTTTGCTTCGTTTCATCCCCATTTTCTCAAAACCAATATACCCTATAGTCTTATGTTGAGAGCCAAACGCAATTCCGCTAATCATGCTGATTTACGACATGCTCTTGATAGTATCGATAATGCCTTACAACGCAGGGGTTATCCCCAACATGTCATCAAAATTAATGCTAGCCCGAGACATACTTTGTTTCATCACACCGTCAGACCCTCTAGATCCAATATTTTTTGGTCATTAGATTATACCCCTCTTGCCACCCAAATTAAACAAGTAATTTTAAGACACTGGCACATCGTCGATTCTGTCTCTGGTTGTAGCCAATCACCTACCATAGGGTTTCGTAGAACACGCACCATTGGTAGTTTCATCTCCAGAACTGACGTGTCCTGCCCAGTACCTTCTTCTCAGTCGCCCTCCGGCCATCACAGATGCGGTCACTGCAAATTTTGTGATCATATGCTTTGCACTAACAGTGTTCAAATTTCTAGTAGTGACTTTAAACTTCTACTGACTTGTTTTTCCGACTGTAACAGCATAGATACCATCTACATGATCATCTGTGAATGTGGCCTCGCCTATATTGGTCAGTCCAGGCGCCCCCTCAAAATTAGACTCTATCTCGCATCCGGAATCGTGTCATGTCCGCCCCCATGGTCAGTCATTTTGCTGAGACCAACCATTCTCTTAATAGATTGAAAATTGTTGTTCTTGAAAATATTCGTTCAAGACCCCATAATAAAATAGATCTCAATCGTCTCCTTCTCCAACGGGAGGCTTTCTATATACATAGGTTCCGTACGCTCACCCCATTTGGTTTGAATACGGACTTGGATTTTTCGTCGTTTCTGTAAATCTTCAGTTTCCCCTTTAATTTCTCCTTCAGCAAATCCACACGTGTAGATTATTGAGCTTCTCCTCTTTATATTTTCACAGCTTTCTATTCTGTTAACGCTGTTACCCCTTAGGACTGATCATTTGAGAGGTTGTTTGCAGCGCGTTAATTTATTTAATTCAGGTAACCTTGTCTTTCTATATTGTACATGTTTTATTATGTATGCTTGTTCGAGAATATTATTATACTTGTATTCGTTTCATATTGCACTAGTACGTGTTTTAACTTTTCCACCTACTCTTGATGAAGTCAATGAAATATCCCATTACCACGGATGGATATCGAGACTGAATTTCGTATTGCCCATCGTTTCCCTTTGGATTTGTGACTTGTTGCTGATATTTGTTGCTGACATTGGTTGCCGTTTCATTCGTCTGGTTCCTGTGTTCCTATATCACCATTTTTACATTCTACTCACCATCGGACTTTCATTCACCTTTTAGTTTCAAGACTGTTTTGTTTATTCATACCTATGCTACTTCACCACGAACTGCAACCTCCCATATCTCAGCATACATAAGACTGTTTTCAGTATCATTTTGTACTCCTTGGAAACCTTGTGGTTTTACCTTATAATATTAAACTTTTCGCATTTTGTCGTACTAATTTGTTTAGTGTGTAATTTCTGTGGCATGAACCAGATGACTTCATTGGCCAAGGCAATGTTTTGAAAATGAAACATTTCCCCATTTATCTCCTGGCCATCATGGTTCATGACAATAAAAGGGAATACATGGACCCTGTGGGAATCTTAGGATGGGAGGTGGAAATACGTAATTTTAAAAAAATTGACTCAGTTGATGATGTCATCAGCCCTCCTACTCCATAGAATTTACACAAATAGGATTTTGGCCATTCTCTTTCTTTTGTATGAACTGATAAAATATGCTATTAAAGATGTAATCATGTACAGTGGTACCTCACTTAAAGAGCATAATGTGTTCTATGGGATTGCTCTTTAAGTGAGTTTGCTCTTTAAGCGAAACACCATTGTAAGTGACCAATTATGACTTCTGGTGAGAGGATTGTGAACCCTGATTTAGTTGTTAAGTGAGATTTTGGTTGGTTTTAGTTGTTAAGCGAGGCGACCATTCAGAGAAAATTCTGCTCTTTAAACGAGTTAGTCTCTAAGCGAGGAGCTCTTTATGCGAGCTTCTACTGTACATCTTTTAAATTGATTGACTTACATGTTTTCAAATATTTCTTTAAGTGCCTCATGAATTACCTGTAAGTGCTTTTAAAAAGAGTGGCTGAAATTCTGTTCCAAAAGGCTATACTGCATAAAGCTAGTGACATCATCAGCCATATTAATTTTTCAAAATTAATTTTTTCCCATTTCCAAGGTCCACAGTGGCTTCCACATGATAAAAGGAATTCTAAGGGACCTTTCAGGGAAGGATTATTAATTTTTTTTTCCTAAAAAAAATCACTGCATCTGATGGCATCATTAGCTTTACATAGAATAAGTTACAGATAATGATTTATGCAACTAAGTTCCATTTTAAAGTTCTTAGAAATGCTCAACATAGCTTTCTGTGCGATGTGGAACATTCAAGTTTTAAAATGGACAATATCCTGATCGAATCCTGTAGTACACCATGGCAGCATAACATAAGATCATACACAGATCATCCTGTATCAGCATATAACCAAAAACAGAATCCCATTTATTTACTAGATCTGTTATTTATCAACACCACTGTTCTACTTCTATTGAAAGCTCTTGGGAAGCCTTTGGGAGCTTTAGGGCAAGGTGGGTGAGAGCTTTAATAGCAGAAAACTGTTTCGGGCAGTTCCACCAGCAGATAGGGGCTGGTAATTAGGCTATGCCAACCTAATTCATTTGTCTGGCCAGACATCCCACTATGGTAATAGAGTAGACTGTACAGCCAGCAGCTCATTGCTGAGTGTTGGGTGATGGTAAATAACCTGACTCTCTAAAGGGGCCAACAACTATGGTAGGATGAACCCCTTTAGGTGAGGTGATGGTCCCCTCAGTGGAGGAAATGCTACTGGAAACCATCATATTGGGCCCAACGGCAACATGAGTGGAGGAGGATCTATGATTCACAATGGTCATGGAGGCAGAAGAGGCCATGCCAGATGGACTGGCTGTGAAGTTGCACCGTGATAATATCCTCAAGGCTATGGCAGTCCATTGCAGTCCCGGTGTTAAATCCTGCTTGTTTCATTTCATATGTGCCACAGGAGATGGCTCTGTGATCATAGTTTGTGGCTCAGTTCATGGTAAACTGGGATCAACCTTAAACAAATTCACACCAATGACATTTTTCCTGCGTCAGGAAAAAATGCATTTTCAGAGACAAGCAGCCAATGAGGACAAAATAGCACCAAACAGGCATCAGATCTTGCCTTAGTACACTGTGCAATATTCCTTCCTGTCTTTTAAGTACATCCTATCCCAAACTTCACAAAGGCTTCCCAAGGGCAAGAGGGATCCTTAGAGAACCTGAAAAGTGGGAGAAGTAGGAAGTTATTGATTTATTTAATTTAAAGATATCCATTGCTGGAATATGTCATCTGGCTTGCATGGCAAAATTTTATGACAACAGAATTCAGCCACAGTTTCTACTTAATGGATGAACAGATGTATGGTTTAAAGCAGTGTTTTCCAACCTTTGGTTCTTGGACTTCAATTCCCAGAAGCCAAAGTCAATTCCCAAAAGCATTGATCAGCCAATGTACTGAGTTAGACTTCTGGAAATTGGAGTCAAAGAACCAAAGTTTAGGGGAAAGTGGTTTAATTTAAGGGTGTAAGTCATCTGGAATCTTGGCAGTAAGTAGATGTGAATTGTTTGAAATTGACTGAAGGAAAAAAAATACAAAAGCCATTCCTGATTGGCAAATGGAAGAAAAAGATACTCTTGCTGTGCTCCAGAATAGCCTTAATTTCTCTTAGCTGTTTAAACTTTTTCCCCTTTCTCTCCAGACTAAAGCATTTCTAATGACAGCAACACTGACTTAATTCATTCCAATATGAAAAACACCAGGCAGGAATCAGAATTGGCATTAGGACATCATGCAACCTTTGAGAAATACACTTTCAAAGAAAAATCTGTAACAGCTTGTGGGTTACCCTCATTTACTGTACGAGCCATTATGCCTTTGAGTGGCATCTGTAAATGGCCCGCCCCATGTGCAGTTTTTCATAACAAAGGAGCTTAATACATTGAAGGTGATGATGTAAACTTGCACCATAGACAGAGCATATAGTTCTCAGGAAGAAGCTCTCAAAAGTACTGAAGCCTTCAAAGAAAAAAAACCACAATATTTATTTAAACTGTTTTTAACTATATTAATTTAAACTGCCAAAATCTGAGTATTTGGTATCTGTCGTGTCCGGCCCTTATAAGCAATAGTCCAGGCAACGATGAACAGAACAACAACAGGAGTTTATTGAACAGTTTTTCAGGTTACACTTACAAGGTGCTCCAGACATCAGATTGCTACACAAATCCCATGTAGTCGGTCCCTCGTGTTTCCTACTGTAGAGGCAGTGACTAAGCTACACCTTGGTGCGATAACGTAAAGAGGAGACCCAGGCTTAGCCCGACACTGGCTAACCTGTGCGGTCATGGGAAGTATAGATCCAGTCTGGCCCCATCCTTGTTTATAAGCCCATGGGGCTTATATAGTGTCTCCCCGGCAGTAACTCCGTGCTACAATGTAGTAACCCGCTGGACAACCATAACCAAGCAATCATAACAGGATATATAAATATTAACCAATCAGGAACAGGATCCAAAATTGTAACAAATCACAGAACTCTAATTAGCATAATGAGTGCACCAAGAGAGGGGGATTACGCGCCAACTTTAGCTCCTAATTTGGATGGCGGGAAAACACCATTTTATCTTTGCAAGGCGTTGCTTGAGCAACTTGCAATTCAGCCTTAATACACAACAGTATCTATTTGCTTGTCTTGGAAAAATTTGACTGGGACAAATTGGAGAAAGATAATCTTTTGTAAAGGGGAAGCACCTTCCAAACTGACAATGGGCAAAGGATAAAATATAATGTTTTATTATTTGCAGTGAAAGAGTAAATTGTTGAAGAAGTGAAAAAGTATCTTAATCGCATATTCACTAAACTTTACTTCAGCTCTGCTTGCTCATCTCTGGAAACACATTGTTTTTGTAGAGGTAAAGGTAAAGGTTTCCCTTGCTCGAAAGCCAGTCGTATCCGACTCTAGGGTGCAGTGCTCATCTCTGTTTCTAAGCCGAAGAGCCAGCGCTGTCTGCTTCTGCAGACGTTTCCGTGGTCATGTGGCAGGCATGACTAGACACCGGAGCGCACGGAACGCTGTTACCTTCCCACCGAAGTGGTCCCTATTTATCTACTTGCAATTTCTTGCTTTCGAACTGCTAGGTTGGCAGGAGCTAGGATGAAGACGGGAGCTCATTTCCGTCCTGCAGTACTCGGGAATCGAACTGCTGACCTTCCGCTTCCCAGTCAGCGTCTTAGCGACTTGAGCCACTGCCACTATCATATTTCTCAGGAATGTGCAGGATCAAAACCAAATGCTAGATAAATGCTGAGCTATTATATTTATCACTCCGTGTTAGTTTGAGGTGGGTGGGGGACAAACCTATTTATTTTATTTATGACATAGCTGCTAAGAGTTTGTCAGTACCTACCTCTGGACATCTAGGGAGAAATTACACAGACATACACATCATTTTGTGTTAAGAAGGGAGGAAAGTGTGCAGAATATAATAAAAACAAGACCCTTGTCTTTCTAGTAGATGTGCAAAATATGTTACAAGAGGGGACAGTCTATTGAGGAGTCCTAACATTGAGATTAATAAGCTGTCACTTTTCATCTGGGACCAAGAAAAATACAAAATTAAAGTGCAGTGCAACGTGAAAAATCTACAGCCAACAGGGAAAAGAATGGCCATGCAAGAAAGCTGAATTTTAAAAAAAGCAAATCCTTTTCAGTCATTTCTCTGCTCCTGCTGAAAAAAAGGCATGGGCAGAAATAGTGGCGGAAGGAAGAGACACATTACTGATCAAATGTAAACAAATCATAAACAAGAGTCAGGAAAAATCAGACCTGGAATGAATTGATAGCAGTTTAATACAACAAACAAACTATACAGCATGGTTAAAAGTCTGCCTACATGAGCTGAGAAAGTTTCCTGCTGTACACTGGCTGGATCATCTATTTGTGACCCTTAAGCATGCTACTTCATCTGAATATAATGTTATTGGGAAAATAAATAGAGCTTTTTAGGGGTTAAATGTGTATATGTGGGGTGGGAGTATGTTGATAATTTTGTATAGTTGTATTTTGTTTAGGTTTTGTTGGGTTGATAAGTGTCCCCCCCGCCCCCCAAATCTCGTTGTTCTGTGCAGGACAATGACAATAAAGATTTATCTATCTATCTATCTAAAATGTGTTTTGATTTCATAAGTATCTTAAGAAAGATGGAATTTTCTATAACATGTCTTTTGAGCTGATATGAAAGATGAAATATGAAATAAGGGGAGTGGTGACTAAAAATAAGGCAGGTTTACATAAAGAAATCAGTATTTGTCAGATAATTCCTCTCTGCCCTTAAATGTATTGATGTCCATTAGTCTTAATATTGTCCTCTACACCACCTAATGGGCATCAAACTATATATCTCAGGAAGGTCTAGGACACCAAAGTATCTCTGGAACAGCTTTCTTTTTCAACAGAAAGACAAGCTAAAATAAAGGTAAAGGTTTCCCTTGCTCGAAAGCCAGTCAAATACGACTGTAGGGCATACCTGTCAACCCGCAGCTCCGGAAAAACGGGTCCTGCGCACATCACTTGTGCGCAGGTCGCGTTCCACGCATGCGTGAAAAGGTTTTACCGTTTCCACGCATGCGCGGAAGCGCTACGCCGCTTGCGCAGCCCTTACGCAAGCGACGTAGCGCTTCCGCACATGCGTGGAAGGGGTAAAATCCTTCCGCGCATACGCGGAAAGCGTTTCCCCCGCTGCCAAATTACGGGGTTTTGGCAGCGGGGGCCAGGTTATGACGTCAATCGACGTCAATTTACAGGGTAATCCCGGCCAAATCAGGAAGGTTGACAGGTATGCTCTAGGGTTCAGTGCTCATCTCTGTTTCAAAGCCAAAGAGCCAATGCTGTCTGCTTCTGCAGACATTTCCATGGTCATGTGGCAGGCATGACTAGACACCGGAGCACACAGAACGCTGTTACCTTCCCACCAATGTGGTCCCTATTTATCTACTTGGAATTTCTTGCTTTTGAACGGCTAGGTTGGCAGGAGCTGGGACAAAGACGGGAGCTCATTCCGTCCTGCAGTACCTGGGAATCGAACTGCTGACCTCCCACCTCCCAGTCTGCGTCTTAGTCACTTGAGCCACTGCAGTCCCGAAAGACAAGCTAGAACTAGGCTATGGAGCCTTTGGGCTAGGTCCTTCTCCAGGAGAATGAAATATGAGTGTGTCTCACAATGTCAGTAGGTTTGGGTATGGAGGCAGAAACTCACAGTACTTGGCTGGGGGATTCTTAGAGAATCCAAATGATACACCCCTTGTTAATTTTCTATCATCTTTATTGGCTCCTAATACTTTAATACTCTAACAATGAAACATTTAATAGCTTAAAATATTTCAGCAGACTTGGTGGTGTTCAGTGTAAAAAACTATTTTTATTTTTACAGTGTGTCACACACACACACACACCATTAAAAGCATTTAGTGGCCTAGTAAAGGCTCTGTTTCTTTTCGCAGTTTTATCAGTGCAAATACCTGTGCAGAAGTTGCACTTTGAACTTGTTCTTTGCTTTTTGATTTGTCACATATATTCACATTATTTGAGACCAGCAAGACAAAGAAGGCTTATTAAATCAGCCCTATCAATTGGATTTCTCAATTGGACATTTATAAAAGGATTTTAGAAACCCCCATATTCCCTTCCACTTCAGAGTGAGACGAAGAGACTTTTCTCCTATGAAGTCTCCCTAAACACACAAAGAGAAACAGGAAAACTGACTGATTTTTGGAAAGTTACAAACACCCATCCAAATCTTAAAACATATATCAGACAAAGCAGCAGCCATCCCTATTTGTTTTGTTTTCTTCCTTTAGTGTGCTATTTATTTACTTTGCACAAAAAATATATTTGCAAATAAAAGAAGCAATCTGAAATTGTCCTAAAATCTCTGTTAGTCCTTAGAAGAGAGGAGAAAAATGAAACTTTGCATCTTCCTAATTCTTGTTGCTCACAATACCTTGCCCACATTGTTGGCTTTATTATCTGGCATTCTGCTATGACTCAGCAATGGTTATAGATTGTTGAATGAAGACATAGATTAGACAACATTTCTTGAGTTGTATTATCTTAGGTCCATAACTTGACTGTGCATCATCAGAATCTCAGCATGTTCTGTACTTTCACCAGGTCATTTGTTTATTTGATTACTTATATATTTCATTTATATTTCACCTCTCTCCATATGCAGAGATCCTAACTTAGCTTACAAAATGATTAAAACAAAACACAATTAAAATATGGTAGCTGATACCGTGTTATTCACCAACCCATCAAATAAAGAGGCAGAACACAGACTGGTTTGGAATTAAACTTATTAACATTTATTGAAATCCCCTTACTTGTGGTGGTGCCTGGTACTGCATAAACTTAATACCAGAGCAGAAGACCTAAATATCCCCTCTCTAGCCCGGATGGGCAAATCTCTTGTCCCTATGCAGTGCTGTGTCTTGCCAGCTATTGCATAGGACAGCTGAGTTGGGGAGGCATCTCTGCATTTCCAACTCTACTCATGTGAAGGAATGTTGGACATACTGCAGAGCTGGCTCATGATGTCCACTGTGTGCCCAACTGATTCACCTGAATCGTGCCAAACACACAGTTTCCACCTCATCCAACAACACCTATTTAACTGACTATTTAACTGATTCCACCATAACCACCCCATAATGCCCTGTACATCTAGAGGGGGATAAGCAAAAAACTGCAAATCAACCATTCAAGTGCCAATCAGGAAGCTAGGCTAAAAAAATCCCTATCCGGCTCTGAATGATGACCCACTAAGCACTTTATACCACAGGGTGGGAGGGTCATCTGTCTGAAGCACCACCAAAAAAGGGATAGCCCCAGGTTGGGACAGGCCTTAAATAGTGGAATCCCTTGAAACAGTGACACAATAGCTTCCACTGCTAAGTGCTGCCTCCTTAGTGATGGGTGGTGATGAAGCCCGTCCTCCCTCTAGGCCACATGGCAGCCGGATATACAGAGGAGATGTTGTACAATTATGCAAATAACATAACTTTTAGATGGGAATTGCCATGCCAAAAAATTTCTGTGGACATTATTTGTTGCACACTGAGCTGTAACAAATAATGTCTATGAATATTTCTTATGACAATTCACTTCCAAAAGCTATGCTATTTGCGGTACTGTACTATTGGATTTCAGTCAGGAAATGCAACTCTTCTTATATCCACCCCCCACCCCACACACTAAGTGCTAAAACACTCTCTGGGCATCTTAAAAAGTAATAATGCAAACTACAACTTGCCACTAACAAGCTGGGAACTCATTTTACCAACCTCAGAAGGATAGAAGGCTGAATCAATCTTACGCCTGTTGGAACTGAACTCAGATCATGAGCAGTTTTGACTGCAGGATTGCTGCTTATACAATGTATAATGAGAGCTCTTTTAAATTATATATTAAATATATAATATCATTAGAAGACCAGCTTCAATCAGTTTGAATCTTTTAAATAATGTCTATCTAAATCCACCCAAAGAAGTCATGCATGGAAGCTGGTGGAAAGAATACATATAGTAGTAACAATATGAAAGGTATGGACCTGGGATCTACGCAAGACTGAAAAGGATGATGATAATCTTGGCAAAAGGGCCGGCTATAGATTTCATAGAAAATAAATCTAAACATTATAACCAGCAAAGAATTACAAAAAATAAAAAATAAAAATCATTTTTGTCTATATCTATAAACTGAAGCTAAATTTTAATGAAACAAGCAGAGAAAATAAAATAATAAGGGATATACAGTAATCCAGTAATAGCAGACTTCAGAATGAAAGCGCGGCGCCAAAATGGCCACCGCGCTCTTTGCGGGGGCCCCCCAACCCGGACTCAGACATCCGGGTAGTTAGGGGGCGTGGCCACCCCTCTATAAAAGGGGTGGCCATGAGGCAGCCGAGCTGCCATTTTGTGAAAGCGACGGAGAAGGAGAAGTTTTTCTCCGTCGCTCTTCGTCTTGCTGGGGAAGCCTTTTTAGAAACCTTAGCGCGATCTTCGCGTCTTTTGATCTTTGGCTTCCCAGCCATCGATTCCGATCCCTGGAAAGGGATCTGCCTTGCTATGCCTCCTAAGAAGAAGGCTATGGCGACTTCGGCTCGCCCGACGAGGAGGCTGCAGTCGGGTCGGAGGACCGCGACTGCGCCCCCTCAACAGGACCTCTCAATGGAGGCACCCACCGGAACCGGTGGGATGGGGCAGCTTCGGCCATGGCCCGCGGCTTTCCAGCCTCAGACCGGCCCTACAGGGGCTCCGGCCCCCGGCCCGCAGTTTACGGCCATGGGTTTTGAGCAGGGGGGAGGGCCTGGTGCGGTTGGGGCTTCGGCCCCCGGCCCGCAGTTACCGGCCATGGGCTTTGAGCAGGGGGGAGGGCCTGGTGCGGTTGCACAGCAGGGCTTACCCCCGGCCCCTCATGGGCCGGAGTTTTGGGCATGGCCATATTTAGGGCCGGGCTCTCAAGTCATGGGCCCTGGACCATTGCCCGGTGGGCCGTCCGGCCCGCCTGGCCCACTTTATGCAGGGGGATCTGCGACAGTGGATGCATTACTGGCCCGCGTGGCGGTGCTGGAGGCGTCCCTAGGGATCACCAACAAACCCATTGGGAGGGGGGGCTTCATTGCCATCTGGGGCACCCTTTGGCCAGCCGGTGACCGCGACGGCCGCCACCCTTCAGCAGGCAGTCAGTCGGGTTGAGTTGCTTAAGGCGTGCAGGCCTGTGCCCGCCGTAGCCTCGCAGCTCCCTGTACAGCAGGCACTACAGATGGGTAGTGGTCGGATGTGTCCTCAGAGCTCGATTTCGGTCGCGAGCTCTGCCGCCCGCTGCGGGCCGGAACCCCCAGTGGGGGTGGCCCACGGGGGTGCAACCAGTGAGTATCAGGTTCAAGCTAATGTGCCCACATAACACTCCACTTCAGGGGCTGGGTTCCAGTGGCCATGGCCTCGCAATGTCGGGGTGGGTGGGCATCAGTTACTGTCTTACCCGGGTGCAGCGTGGTCTTATACTGGTGTGACATCGGGTGGGGGGGTTTCCGCCCCCGGGGCTGCTCCGGGTGTCGCAGGGACGGTCCAGCCACCTCTCCTGATACCCTGTGTCAGTACTGTGCCGGTGTCGGCATTGCCGACAGCAGGCTATTCTTTGCCCCTCGGGGATCATTTGGCACAGGCCACAAGGGAAAAGATTTGGCGGGGGGAAGTACGTCGATATTTTCTCCCTATTGAACAGGGAACCCACCAAGGAAGAGAAGGCAGGATGAGAAGGATAAAGAGCTATCTCGCCGTCGCAAGCCACCACGTACATGGGCCAACTGGTTACCCGCATATCTCATTTATATGGCGGTGTATCTCAGGGCTCGGCCTGACCTGGCCATTCCTATGGTCCAATATTTGGACAATATTTACAGGGCAATGGTGGATTTTCCTGGCCCATCGTGGTTGGCTTACGATGAGGAATTTAGAATGAGAGTGCCCTTACACCCAGAGATGAGGTGGGATGAGCCCTGTCAGAAGCTGTGGCTTTTGTATATGACCCCCATGCGCCCGGCGCCTGGGGAGAGGTACCATTGTGGACATGCGGTCCAGCGAGCTGCTCCTACGCAGGCCCCCCGCCAGCTGGCGGGGCAGGGGGTTCCAGCCCGCCTGCTGTGTTGGAGCTTCTCGGCCAATGGTGCATGCAATAGAAAACTGTGCCGATACAAACATGAGTGTCCCTCTTGCGCTGGCCCCCACGCCGCCGCTGCGTGTCCGCGAGCCGGTGGGTCATGGGGCAGAGGTAGAGGTGGACAAGGTGCGGGCAGACCTGCCGCTGATGGAGCTGGTCACTCAAAAGGCCCCCTCCCCGGTTAACGTGGCTATGTTGGAGCGGTGGCTCTCAACCTACCCGAGGAGGGAGGATGCTAGGTACCTCCTCGAGGGCTTCCAGCGGGGCTTCCGCATCCCATTTAGAGGGGAGAGGTGCCCCCAAGATGCCCCTAATTTACTTTCACTGAAGGGCAGGGAGGATGTGGCCACCCTCAGTATTGTAAAGGAGGTTAATGCAGGTAGGGTTGCTGGCCCCTTTCCCGTGCCACCCTTTCCCAATCTTAAGGTTTCCCCTTTAGGGTTGGTGCCCAAAAAGACCCCTGGGGAGTTTCGTTTAATTCACCATCTGTCATACCCGGCGGGCCATTCGGTCAATGATGCCATTCCTGATGACCTTTGTTTGGTCAGGTATACATCATTTGACCAGGTCCTGCGCATGGTGCACTCTTGTGGCCCGGGTGCACTTTTGGCAAAATGTGACATTAAGTCGGCATTCCGTTTGTTGCCAGTGCACCCGGGTGACTTTGAGTTATTGGGTTTTAAATTCCAAGGGAAATTTTATGTTGATAAAGCCATGCCTTTTGGCTGCTCTATTTCCTGTTCAGCATTTGAACGTTTTAGCATTTTCCTTCAGTGGGCCTTTGTTCGCAGGTCTGGGTCCTGGTCTGTAGCCCACTACCTCGATGATTTCTTGTTCGGGGGTGAACGGGGCTGGGACACGTGTACGCGTCTCCTCAACACATTTCAGACGCTAATGCAGGAACTTGGTGTCCCTTTAGCGCCCGAAAAGACCGAGGGCCCATCAACTAAGCTCACATTTCTGGGTATTGAAATTGACACGGTCTCGCAGGCATCCAGGTTACCCATGGATAAGGTTACCCGGATCACTGCATTGATTTTGACCTTACTGGCGAAATGCAAGGTGTCACTTCATGAGCTCCAGGTTCTCCATGGTCACCTTAACTTTGCCTGCAGGGTGGTTGCGCCTGGCAGAGCTTTTGCTCGACGCTTGTGCGGCGCCATGACTGGCCTATCCAGGCGCCATCATAGGGTCCGACTGAACAGGGGCATGAGGGCTGACATGTTCGTTTGGCTTAAGTTCCTGAGGGACTTTAACGGGGTATCATTTTGGAGATCTGACCTTTTGGTTTCCCCTAGGTTCCAGGTTCAGTCGGATGCCTCGGGGTCCCTGGGCTATGGGATTTACTTTGAGGGGAGGTGGGCCTACGGCCGATGGCCTCCAGCTTGGAGGGGCACGGATCGTTTACGCGATCTTACATTCCTTGAGTTCTTCCCGATACTGGGAGTTTTGATGCTATGGGGCAAGGAGTGGGCCAATTCGGTGGTTCATTTCTGGTGCGACAATGCTGCGGTAGTGCACATTGTCAATTCCCAGACATCTAAATCACACAGGGTCATGGAGTTAGTTCGCCAGTTTGTGTTGCGCAGCCTACGCCTCAATGTGCTCTTCAGGGCCAGACATGTGCCAGGTATTAATAACGATATTGTGAGGGCCAGACATGTGCCAGGTATTAATAACGATATTGCTGATGCTTTATCCCGCCTGCAGATCCCCTGGTTCCGCGCCTTGGCTCCGGACGCAGAGGAATTTCCCTCGCCGCTCCCAGACGAGATTTGGACGTTTGGCAAGGAGAGGTGAACCGGGCGATCGGCATGTCTCTGGCGCCCCGCACGCATAAGGCGTATCACCATGCATTTAGTCAATTTACGACTTTTTGTGCGCAACTCCGGTTGCCCAAGATGTGGCCCATTCCAGTTACACATGTTCTCCAATTTATGGTCCACCTACACAGCCAGGGCCTAGCTCCCCGCACCATAGCATCCAGGCTGTCAGCACTGGCATTCATGGCCAAAGTGAGGGGCTCTGCTGACAGCACGAATGATTTTCGTATACGACATGTTCTGGAGGGGTGGACACGGGAACGTGGACGCCGCCCGGACAATCGCCACCCTATTTCTCTAGGGGTTCTTACCCACCTTGCACGAGGCTGGCATGATCTGTGTTTTGACAGGTACGAGGCAGCTCTGTTTCACGCGGCTACCACGGTGGCCTTTTTTGGAGCGCTCCGCATCAGTGAGCTGGTGCTACTGTCTAAGGCGGATGCGGCTCGTAGGGCACTGGAACTCGAAGATGTCTATGTTTCCAATGAGTGGGCTCAGTTGAGGATACGGTCCTCAAAGGTTGATCAGCACGGTGTAGGCAGTGGTGTAAGACTGCTATGATGTTCCATTGCAGACATCTGTCCGGTTGGTGCCCTATAAGAGTTCCTTGCAATGCGTGGTACGCACCCTGGCCTGTTTTTCTGCCACCAGGATGGGTCTCCCCTTACTAAATTTCAATTTTGGAAGGTGACCGGTAAGGCACTGTCCAGTGTTGGCCTCCCCGGGGGTCGTTACGGCACCCATTCTTTTAGAATAGGAGCTGCTTCTACTGCGGCTGCATTTGGGTACTCGGAGGCTGATATATGCCACATGGGGAGGTGGGGATCGAAGTGTTTTGAATTATATGTCCACCCTCTTCAAGTATGAGTACCAGTTAAGTCACTGTCCTGTCTCTTTTTATTTTACAGACCCTGTGTGTCGCCGCACACCGGTGGCAGTATGGCTGGTGGGCCACAGCTATGTGCACTGGGCAGCGCAGTACGCTGCGGTGACAGAGTGGGTACCCCAGCTTGGACTCCATGCATCCGCATGTATCAGGTGGTATGGTAAGCGCGGAATGTTATGGCGGGAACTGTTGCCATTCCTTTTCTCCATCAGGGATGCTGAACCGCCTGATGTCCTGGTGCTGCACCTCGGGGGCAATGACTTGGGCCAGGTCACTGGCCTTTCTTTAAAACATACGATCTGCAGCGACCTAGCTTATTTGCATTATGTGTGGCCTGCCAAAACCCTGCTATGGTCAGACATCATACCGCGTCACGCTTACAGGGGGGTATCAACCTCCAGGCCCTTGACCGCGCTCGTCGCTCGGTGAACAGGGCAGTGGCACGGTTCTTTGCTGACAAGGGTTTGGGGCGGGTCATCCAACACCCCACCATTAGTCTCCAAAATTATGATCTTTACACAGGGGATGGGGTCCATCTGTCGCCCAGAGGTATGCACCTCTTTTTGGAAGATTTGCAAGCAGGCCTGTTGACCGAGCTGATGGTCTGGGGGGCCGGGGCGGTGAGTCTTTATTAAGCCTCCCCGTGTGGCGGGTAGCACTGGTAAGGTAAATATTTATGACCCACAGGTATCCGGCAGGTTCGCAATTGACTGGCCAACACTAGATAGGTACAAGTTGGTTAACGTTGTCCGGTCAACGACGAACCAGGCAATGGGGTGATGGCAGGAGCTCTTCAGCATGCATCACCCCGTGATTTGACGGATACACGTCAGAGGGTGGGGTCAGTAGATAGTTTATTGACTACGGTCAGCAATTTGTTTGTTGTAAACAAACAAATTGATACAAATGGATACATTGTAGCCAATTGCCATTGGCAATTTTGGGAGGAACCTTACCAGTGTTACTGCGGCCTGCTTGCCTTAAGAATTATAATTGGCTGAGTACCAATTGAAATTTATAATTCGGACTAGGGCATGAATCAATAAATGTGGCCCAATGCCGTTATCCACTTATACCGGTGTCTGAGTCCTTTTTTGGGGGGTGCGCCTGCAATGAAAGTGTGGCGCCAAAATGGCCACCGCGCTCTTTGCGGCCCCCCCACCCGGACTCAGACATCCGGGTAGTTAGGGGGCGTGGCCACCCCTCTATAAAAGGGGTGGCCACGAGGCAGCCGAGCTGCCATTTTGTGAAAGCGACGGAGAAGGAGAAGTTTTTCCCTCCACCCCCTCGCTAGTGAACAGTGTGATATTTTGGTCGCTTCAGGGCCGGGTGGGAATTTTTGGCTGGAACCTACAATTGGCTTCCGGGTTCTGGCTTTTTTGCCCATCCCACACTGTTGCTACGGTTTGATATAGGGGTTTCGATGTTGACTTTGGTCACATGGGCGGGTAGCACTGGTAAGGTAAATATTTATGACCCACAGGTATCCGGCAGGTTCGCAATTGACTGGCCAACACTAGATAGGTACAAGTTGGTTAACGTTGTCCGGTCAACGACGAACCAGGCAATGGGGTGATGGCAGGAGCTCTTCAGCATGCATCACCCCGTGATTTTACGGATACATGTCAGAGGGTTGGGTCAGTAGGTAGTTTATTGACTACGGTCAACAATTATTTTGTTGTAAACAAACAAATTGATACAAATGGATACATTGTAGCCAATTGCCATTGGCAATTTTGGGAGGAACCTTACCAGTGTTAGTGCGGCCTGCTTGCCTTAAGAATTATAATTGGCTGAGTACCAATTGAAATTTATAATTCGGACTAGGGCATGAATCAATAAATGTGGCCCAATGCCGTTATCCACTTATACCGGTGTCTGAGTCCTTTTTGGGGAGTGCGCCTGCAAAGTTTCTTTCTTTTGTTCTGTCACCAGTTAACAAACACAGCACCTTTTAAAACATTACTGTTTGCCCTACAGGCATCAAACTGACAGTGTATACAAGAGGGATTTAAGTGAGTTTGCACGTTGGATGAAATATAAATTAAAATTATAGTTCTGTCAGTATTGAATCAGAGATTGTTTTTCCACCTCTCCCAAAACACTTGCTTTCAAATTAGTCTGTTTATTACTTCAGAAAAGGCCAAATGCATAATTTATCAGTAATAGAGAGCCAATATATACTCTTGCAACTCCCCACATTTTGGAATAAAACATGTGACAAACGTACTATTTATTGAGTACATTAAAGCCTGATGTATTAAATTGTTACCTAACTGAAAGCAAACATTAGGCAGAATCAGTTGACTTTTCTTAGACAAAAGAGTAGTTTAGAAACCACATACTAGGAGATATTACTTCTAAGAGTTGAATGTGGAAAGTGATAACGTGCAGTACACATTAAAGTTAATTTATCACTGAGGATTATTATTTAGTCTGTGCTTAGTATTTTCTTCATTAGAACTTTTCACATCAAAGCTTTTTAAAGATACATATATGATGATGATGGAATAGAAATAAGTGAGCCTTTGAATTTCTGGCTGGATCATATGTATATGTTTATGTAGGATCTAAGTCTAGTTTAGTAGATTCTGATTGTGAGCATTTAATTCTCAAAGAATTGTAAATTCCTCCTAATTGAAAAAATAAGTCTAGAGATTGATTAGCTATCTTGGAAAACTTGTAAGATATCTGCTGTCACCTGCTGTCTCCAAATTCCACCCCAATCCAACTTTTCTCTGATATCCTACCTGGTCTCAAGTGGCACATTGCTATTAAGCACCCAGCTGTCCTGTAACTGAACAGATTCAGGAGTTGTGGCCAGATCATTCGGTACAGGAGCTGGTGCATGGATCTGATTCCGTCGATTTGTTAGGGAATTCCTGTTGAGGGAGTTGGCCGAGGAGTGATGATGAGACAGAGTATGATTGTGAGGTGGAGGAAGAGGTGGTCTCAGAGTTGACTGGCTGTGATGATTTGAAGGACCTATAAAGGAAAAGAGAAATAATAAATATCCTTGTATTCCCCTAATATTTTGGGAATAGTCAACCCTGCACAATTATTTTAAAAATATGTTCCACTAGAGTGGAAGTATGCTCAAGGCTGTATTCTAAAGGGAAAAGATGAATCAAAGAACTGCACTAGCCAAGTGCATATGCAGTGTCGTACACGGCTACTCTCTTTCCAGATTTCCAATTATTTGCTTCATCCAGTTTATCAAAGCCACATTGCCAAGATTACTGTTGAACAGGCGATCATCTATAAGCAAGATATCCCCACAGTCACCTGATGGGGGATGTGGAAGTTTGAAAATTTGTATGAATAATGTATCAAAGGGTTAAGAAAGTGCAAGTATTGTTAACCTAAAAATGTGAGATGTGACCATAAAATGAAGGTTTGAGCAGCCACACAGTGGTAGTTAGAGGAAATTCTAAGCAAAAGCTAGTTTTGCTGAAGCAGCAAAACACATGCAAAAGCTCAGGATTAGCAGAACACATTGCAGGTGAATGCAATTTTCTCTTTTAGTGAACCTTATAGAAAAACAATCTCAATTCATTTTGCTAAGATAACAGAAGAACAAGTGTTGTTTGCATCGACCTAATTAGCACATTTTCCTTTTTTTTTGAAAACTCTACAACAGTATATATTGTTCTGGCAGCTAATGCAATCTTTGAATTTAGCAGATGAAACATCAATAAACAAAGTGAAACAAGAATTTTCCATTCCTAAAAAAAATGTGACTGTAACATAAGCTTCATCAGGAAGGGAAACCTATGGATGGGGAGAGACTCTGTTTGGTTGAACAGAATGTTTAAACTGAAAGTGGCTATGTACAGTAGTTTCTTTTGCTGTACTCTTTAAGAGTTATAAGGCTTTTCATTTTGGAAGATATATTCCAGGGGTGCCCAAACTATGGCCCGTGGGCCCAATTAGGCCTCTGCATATCATTAAAGCAGCCCACGGTGAGCACCCGGGCTTACCCCGGACCACCACCACCACCCCGCCTGATGTCAGCAGTGGCGGCAGCAGTGATCGTGCTTTGTCCGGGCTGCTCCGAGCAGCCTCTTGCTCGGTCCCATCCCCGCTGCAGCCTTTGCCAAAGCCGATCGCCGCGTCGGGGATTTTTTCGGAGCCTCCTGTGTTTCAAAATTCACAGCATTAGGAGAGCCCCTGGCATGCCTGGGATGAGGTCACCACAGCGCGCCAGGTTTACCCTTCCAGTGCCAAAAATTTCCCCGATGCGGCGATCGGCTTTGGCAAAGGCTGCAGAGGGGATGGGACTGAGCAAGAGGCTGCTCTGAGCAGCCACACAAAGCACGATTGCCGCCGCTGCCACTGCCACCGCCACAGCTGCTGACGTCAAAACTGTCAGCAGTGGGAGCAGCCCGCCTCCAGCCCCCACAGCTGTGTGTCGGAGGCGGGACTGGCCCACAGGAACAAAGTTTGGGCACTACTGATATATTCCATAAATATATTCGATCCTTATGACTTCATTTATAGGAAGTTTTCTCTTTCATTATGAAGATTTCAATGTTTGTTACATTTTATAACACTGTTATGTATAATGTTGCTTGTACATTTAATAATAGGAAGAAAAAGAATAAGTCTTCTGGATACTTCATGTGTTTCTGGGGAAAATATCTGAAAGATATTCAGAACGAGAAAGTTATTTGTACAAACTAATGATATGACTGGCTGTGATGGTTTGAAGGATCTAATCTACATATAAAATCCAACACGTGGATTGTCAGCTGTGACAGATTTCACAGGCTGAATGGTCAAGGAGTTTTATAATTTAAACAGCACATGGAGTCCACTGCCATGCTGACAACACTTGAAAACAACTATAAGGGTCCAGAAAATCAAGAGTTTTGCCATGAGAATGCTAAAAGACCCTATGAGTGGACTAAATGTAAGTAATTTTCACAACAATCTGTTTGTCAGATATAAAATAGCTTGAAGCATGCTGAACTAAGACTATAATAAAGAACTATCTATTTTGGCAATCTTGCTGAAACTGAGCAGCTTTTCATTTGTTCAGTGCCTACATAGAAGACTGCTCAGGAACCCAACATACAACTCTGTGAACTCATAAGAAAAATAGGATGCAAATATAGTATATTAATAAAATTAACAAAATAAATTGTTTGCAAATACCCCAACCAAAACAAGCTACAACATTTTGAAGTACACAATCAGTTGAAACAGAATGTGTAACTTCATTATATCCCTCTTAAAACATAGATGAAAAAAAAAATAATTTGCTATATTTTAAAATATTCCTACATCAGATGTTAAAAACAAATGGAAAACAAAGTAGCAAAACAAACATAGCAGACAAGTAAAATATTAATTGCATGTTTCATCACCATGCTAAGTTGTAAGAGAGAACAATAATTAGAAAAAGCAACATTAGTAAAATCATAATTATACTGATGTATGTTTATTTTGATAAACTTAAAATATGGTTTTTTATTTAATGAATCAAATAATGAAACAAAACATCTGTGAGGAAAGTGCTCATAGATTGATCTATATTCCCATGGAGCAACTGAGCATGACAGGGTGTCTCTCAATTAACAATAAGCTAATTTAAGGCATTTTTTAAAAAAAACAAAAACAAAGACATAACTGAGCATGTAGTGGTCCCAAACATGTTGAACAACATATCTGTGCTTCAAAGGCAACAGAAAAACAAACTTTTACAACTTTGGAATTCAGCACTAGATTATAGGCTGATGATTGTGAAAACAATGAGGCAGTTGTGAGACCTATTTCACCACCCAGCAAGTGGCACAGTCCCTTGAAAAATGTACTCCATATATGAAAAGAGTACTCAAGATATGAAAAAAGAAGTTGGTTTTTACTGTGGAGCTAGAGGTGAAATCACTGAAAACTGGGTTTCCACTAACTTAGGCATCCTATCTGATGGGACATTTTCAGGAGCAGGAAGAACCAGGAAGTCAACTTCTCAAAATCCCCTTCCATATATATATATTTTCCCCAGATCTAAAGAACTCTGCCCACCAAAACTGTGTGCGCGCCTACCTGGAACGCCTGGGACCGGCAGCCCATTTCGGGGTTTGTGACCCAAAAAATGGCTGCAAAGGGTCCCCACCAGCAGCAGACAGAAACAACCAGGGCAGGCAACTGCGACTATGCAAGAGTCCGTGCAGGTGCCTATGCCTGCCCACCATCCCAGGCAGCAGGGAGATGACTGCACCTGCATGAGAGTCCACACAGGTGCCTAGCCCCCAGTAGGGATGGCAGCAATGGTGGCATGGAACAGTGCCTGGGCAGGGCAGGCCAAGGGGCAGTGGCCACATGGCTGGCCCCGCAGCAGCGCCAGCACAGAAAGCATCACCAGCATCGCCAGCACCACAGCCTGCTCCAGAGTCCCTGACTGCCTCACTAGCAACGGCAGCGGCGGCCTCCCTATCGACTACTGCTGGCAGACAGCCATTGTGGCCTGGCTCCTCCGATCTCCTGGAGGTCGCCTTGGGTGGAAGGGAGGACCCACATGGGGAGGGTGGGGGCAGGTGGAGCCCAGAGATGGGACCGGGCCACTGTCTTCCATGGGCCATGTGGTGGTGAGGCACCCCCCCTCCCTGGAGCCTCCCTTCTGGTTGAGGCACCCCTCAGGAGGAAGACGAATCCAGGCTGTGATGGCCAGCCCTGACAGTAGTCGCAGGGTGGGATGGCCAGTTGGGCTTGGGCTCTGGAGCAGGCTGCAGCCCCAGCTGCGACAGCACCATGCAGTGGGGTCAGCCATTTAGCCACTGCCCCTCGGCCTGGCTGGACACCACACCTCTCTTTCTTCACTGCCTAGAGCCATCCAAGGCAGCCCCTGGATCCACCTCCAGCCTTGCCCAGTGACAGACCCGACCACAACAATGCAGGCCCCGGAAAGGCCTTGCCCAGGCCCACCGGGACCATCACGGGGGTGGCACCAGCAGACAACAAGGTAGGGCAAGAGGGGTGGGGTGGGGGCAAGGGGCTCCAGGCCCGGGTCTCTCCTCGGGTCAGGTTGGGTCACCCCAGGCACAGCTGGGTACCCTGCTAGTGAGTTAATAAAGATGAGTAGAAAGAGATGGAGGCACAAGCTTTTGTTCCAATCTTAAATGAGTAAAAATAATTCAAAGAGATTGCTGTATAATTTTTCCTTATCATGGTTTTATTATTGTTATATGTGCTCTTTTGCAAGATTATTAATTGTGTGTTCTGTTTTCTTAAAAACTACTCCAGAAATTTGTTGTAAAAATACATATTGACTCTTTTCCCTGTATGCCCCTCTTGGATAAAAACAATCATAACTTGGGACAAATGATCTCAGTACTTTATCAGAGCAACAGTGTATACTTAACACAAAATGAGTGTAGCTTCTGCGTACCTTCTATAGGACATTTTTACTACATGGAAAAGTGAACCTGTATCTACAGATATCAAAATTAGTTTATTTCCTGCCAGGTATTGTAAACGTGCAATTCTATGGATCATAAACTACAGGGTGTCCCAAAAGTCACCATATGGAGGAACGATTGCATAAAAACTGATATCTTGGAACATGTTTGCCATTAGTGGGGGAGATGACTTTGTGCATGTGTAAAATGAGGTGGCCAACAGGTAGGGGATATTTTGTAAATATTATGTAAAATGTTGTGATGAATATTTTGTACATAAAGGTACATTTAGGTACAATTTCCCATTTTCTGCATGCAAGGTGACTTTTGGGACACCCTGTGCTATTGGGGGAAATGAGATAAACTGTAAAATACATTTTCTTCATTGGAGAGGAAATTCCAAAAATATCACTTGAAATGCTTCCAACGGGAAAAATAAACTTTGGATTCAACCCAGAATAATTTGAACTTCTTAAGTCTTTGCCTTTTTATAAATGGGGTTTTATGCATTGCTTCATTTTAACAACTAAAGAAGAAAATGTTCTTCTTTGAGGAATTAATCACACAGAGGAAACAGGATGATTCAAATAAAACAAGGAAAGGTCTGGTAATAAAATTTACATAATATTACCATAAGAGGAAGACCAACAGCAAGGCTTAAGAACAAACTTGGAAACAGATTTAGGTATGAGTACAAAACAGGAAAATGGGTTAAATATGGAAGAAAAGGATTTTGAAAAACATGTTTGTTAGAATTAAAGAAAATGGCTTAAAAATAATTTAATTTTAATTTAATTTAATAGTCATATTTATATATGCCTCCCACTCAGGTAGAACCTGACTCAGGGTGGCATTACAAGTTCTAAAAACACATGAAAACACTTTAAAAGACTCATATCACACCCACTTTAAAAGACCCATATCCCACCCACCCATCCCACCCACTATAAAAAAGAGGAGAAAGTTCTTAATTGTTTACATAAGCCAGCAGGCGGGGACCGTGTTCCCAATAGGGCCCCACACCTGCCCTGCCAGCCAGGTCTTCAATCCTCTCGTGAAGGGCAGGAAATCTCTTTGAAGTCTTAGATCTGTTGGCAGGAGATTCCAAAGGGTTGGTGCGGACACGGAGAAGGCTCTTCTTCGAGTGCTGGATAGATGTGCTCCCGTAGTTGGTGGCACTATTACAGAGCCCCTACGGTCTGCTCTGATTGGATGGGCAGACACTCTTGGGATGATGCGGTGTCTAAGGCATCCTGGACCACTGCCATATAGGGCTTTAAAGGTCAAAACCAGCACCTTGAATTGCACCCGGAGGCAAACTGGTAACCAGTGCAGCTCCTGAAGTAGCAGTGAGGCACTGGCATATTGTCCGCACCCCATCACCACCCGGGCCGCCACATTCTGGACCAGCTGCAGCCTCCGAATGGTCATCAAGGGCAGCCCCATGTAGAGTGCATTACAGTAATCTAGTCGGGAAGTGACCAGAGCATGAGTGACCATGAGCAAGGAGCCCAGGTCCAGGAGCGTGCGCAACTGGCGAATCACCCAAAGTTGGGCAAAAGCCCTCCTGGCCACAGCCGCTACCTGTTCTTCTAGCAGCAGCCGCAAGTCCAGAAGGACCCCCAAGTTGCACCCCGGGTCTGTCTAGGGAAAACAGCCCCATCCAGAACCAAAAGATGATAGCTCCCGGGATAACACAGGGGCCCTTATCCATAGCCACTCTGTCTTGCTGAGATTCAACTGAAGCCCATTGGCCCCCATCCAGACCCAATGGCCTCCAGGCATCTGGATAGGATTTCAACGGCATCACTGGGGTCCCCACAGGCCGAGATGTACAACTGAGTGTCATCCGCGTACTGATGGTACCGCACCCCGTGGGAACAAATGATGTCATCCAGTGGCTTCATGTAGACGTTAAATAGGAGAGGAGAGAGCACCGAACCCTGAGGCAACCCATACTTGAGAAGCCTAGGGCTGGACCTCTCACTCTCCAACCACACCGACTGGGTACGGCCCTCCAGAAAAGAGGAAAACCAGGACAACACAGTGCCCTGGATCCCCAGTCCTTTGAGCCGTTCCAGAAGGATACCGTGGTCGATGGTATCGAAAGCCGTTGAGAGGTCAAGAAGAGCAAGGACGGATGGATAACCCCCGTCTCGCTCTCACCAGACATCATCCATCAGTGCGACCAATGCTGTCTCCATACCATGAATCCTGATTGAAAGGGGTCTAGATAATACGCTTCCTCCAGGACACTCTGCAGCTGGCACGCCACCACCTTCTATATGGAGATGGTAGCTAACTCTAGTAAAGCTGAATAATTAAGATTTAAAATACTCAAGAAATTGTTAGGGATGAAAGAGGATGTTGGTACTTATTTTCATTTATGTGGGAGTTTGCAGTAACACAGAAAATACAGAAATGGTATTTGATGAAATTAATGAAATACGATCTGTTATTTTGAATATGTGGGGTACAAAGAAAGAGCATCCTCAATGATTGTAATATTTTGTAACCACAAATGGGTATACCCTGGGCAACAGCAAACTTGTTGTGTGGGCTTATTTTTCTCACTCTAGGTCAGACAAAAGTTCCATGGAATAAATTCAACAAAAGGTGGCTTCCTTTTGGGAGTTTCACATCTGATCTAGACATGGAAGAAGAAGATTTGAATATGTGTCCAAGAATTCCATTACTATTTAGTTCTGGAGATGTACAGTTGGACTGGGGAAAACTGATTGTTATATTGGCCACAATGGCAAGATTAATTGTTACTATAAATAGAAACGTTAAATTTGATTTTCAACTTGAGGAATGATATAAGGAGATTTGGAAGACTGTAATTATTAATAAATGGACAAATGAAATAGGGTTTAAGAAAGGATTGGTAAAAGAAAATTGATGTATAGATATTTGGGGAGAGTTTTTAGATTATGTGTTATGGAAAGGGAAAGCAAAAGGTATAATACTAATGCAAGAAGCTATGTCTTTTGCAGGGATAAATGGGGTGTGTTTGAAATATGGCAAAGTAATGAAATAATTTTCCTTTAAGGTCCCGTGAGTGGCAAGGATACATGCATAGTGTTCTGATTTGTTGTATATTCTGTTCTTGTATTTTGTATTTTTTCTTTTTTGATTGTACTATTAAAAATTAAAATAATTTTTTTTTCTTTTACACTACAATGATATGATGATGTCGAATTTCAGTGTAATAACACACATAATTTGCATAGAAAAACACTAGATATATATAGGGTGCAAACAAAATAGGAGTGTATGTGTAGTGGGATTTTTTTTAAAGAAAACTTACTCTGAAAAAGACCAACACATTCTGCACATGACTGAGTTTCTCATTTTTATTCATAAAATTTTGCTGTCCCGAATGCAGTGTTTATATAGTCACTGATGTTTTTACTATCCACTGCTAATGAGGACGACATTCACTATTTGCTGCTGAGACCTTAGCTTTATGTATAATTACCATCTTCCTTTGCTCTTTATACTGTCAGTTACCTAGCCGTGTCACTTTCCTCCAATAACACCTTGTAAAAAACACCACAACATATCTTCATTTCATTTCATTTGTATACCACACTTTCTCAGCTTGAAGGTGACTCAAGGCAGTGCACAACACAGCAAAAAGCGTTATAAGAAATGTCAGTACATGTCAATACATAGCACAATATCCAAAATAACTACAAAAATAATACATACAGTATACAATAGAACCGACCAATTCAAATAGTTACAGATTACAAAATTATGTGACCACAAACTACGCGGCGGTGTTTGCAGGAGAGTCTTCATCTCAGACCCTTTGGGAAAAAACTCCAGTTGATAGTTTAATCAACTTCTGTATTGATTACTAAAGCCATCTCTTCTCTGAAGTCCCACTGGCACAACTTAGTCCAGTCACAATGTTTTAGAGATCTTCTGTCAAAAGTATTTTATGTTATGACTTGGCCATTACATTCATCTTTAAAATTCTATACTCCCAAATTCAGCACAAATTCATTGTCTATAAATTCAAAGGCACTTATACCATTGTCCTCTCATCATTTTGCTTTTCCGTTACATTATTTTCAGCCATTAGGGCTTAGGGGGTATCTAGATTCCATGATGCTCCTTTACAGCTGGAATTTACCAGAACCTGCATATTGCTGAATCCTTTTTCAATTAAATCTTCTCCATTTTCCTCAATGAAGCCAGTGATGCATTTGGCAGAAGTTCAAGGGCAAGACAAAAAACCCAGATCCAATTTTTCCTAGATAGTATAGTATTATTTGACTCTTTTCATGGTGGAAGGAGGAGAGTACAAAGAAAAATGCTTTGTCTGACTAGATTAAAGTAACCCCAGTTGGTTCTA
This sequence comes from Bradypodion pumilum, assembly GCA_035047305.1. Lineage (NCBI taxonomy): Eukaryota > Metazoa > Chordata > Lepidosauria > Squamata > Chamaeleonidae > Bradypodion > Bradypodion pumilum. Next base: position 317,738,144 of record JAWDJD010000002.1, on the reverse strand, counting down.
AGATATCTTGGTCACCATTCCCTGCATCCAATTTCGATACTTACTTTCTCTGGTGTTTTTAAAATCAACAATTTTTCTTTGAATACTACCAGATTAATTAGTAAATGTAAAGGTTTCCCTTGCTTGAAAGCCAGTCGTATCCAACTCTAGGGTTCAGTGCTCATCTCTGTTTCAAAGCCGAAGAGCCAGAGCTGTCTGCTTCTGCAGATGTTTCTGCGGTCATGTAGCAGGCATGACTAGACACCGGATCACATGGAACGCTGTTTACCTTCCCACCGAAGTGGTCCCTATTTCTCTATTTGCAATTTCTTGCTTTCGAACTGCTAGGTTGGCAGGAGCTGGGACAGAGATGGGAGCTCATTTCATCATGCAGTACACGGGACTCGAAACTGCTGACCTCCCGCCTTCCAGTCAGCATCTTAGCCACTTGAGCCACTGTTAAAAAGGAACACCTTTTTAGCTGATCAAAACTATTTAATAAGCATAACTAATCAATCACTTGATGTTGAAGTCCAAGTTGTAAATGTATTTTCGTTGTTTAAAAAAACAACCTCCAAATGCATGTATTCCACATAACTTTAGAAAATCCTCAAAATATGTTCCATTTATTTCTTAATCTTATCTATATATGTCAAATGTATTACATTTCACAACTAATGCAGTCAGCCCATATTTCCAAAATAAATGCAACATACAATTCAATAAACACCTATTTTATCTATGCATCCTAACAAATTGTATGCTACATGATTTATGTATAGTGTATATGTCTCCCCATATAATCAGGTTCACACTGCTTATGCATTTTCATCTTGTTCAATTTGTAAGTATTACTGGTATTTTCAATCAGGTTTTTGTTGCTCTGTTAAAGCTGGGTATTAATCTTTTAAATATAATTACAATGCTTTTGCCGCCCGCCCTCCGGTCAGTTGGGCCGGAGGGAACGAGAAACACCTGGGTGAGGCACAGCGGGCTCAAAGGGTCTCTCGCCGCTGGCCTCGCTGATGCCTTTGCTGCCCGCCCTCTGGTCAGTTGGGCCGGAGGGAACGAGAAACACTTGGGCAAGGCACGGTGGGCTCAAAGGGACTCTCGCCGCTGGCCTCGCTGATGCCTTTGCCACCCGCCCTCCGGTCAGTTGGGCAGGAGGGAAAGAGAAACACTTGGGCAAGGCACGGTGGGCTTAAAAGGACTCTCGCCACTGGCCCTGCTGATACCTTTGCTGCCCACCCTCCGGTCAGCTGGGCAGGAGGGAATGAGAAACACCTGGGCGAGGCATGGTGGGCTCAAAGGAACTTTCCTCCTCATCGCCCACCCTTCGTTATAGCCACCGCTGGACCCGGTGAGCCCTACTCAGGGCAGAGGGACTCTTGCGGAGCCGGATGCTGGGAGTTCCATCACCGCCAGCGTCCCGGGCCCCACATTCCCCCTCGCTCAAGGCCAAAATGATCCCAGCGGCGGCAGGACTTGCACCGCTGCCCCCATTGGACTTTTTTTCTGCGGCCAGTACACAGAGGTTATTGTATTTTGATATTCTTGTAGTGTTCTATATTGCAATACAAGTTTTGTATAACTGTACTTTATTGTATTGTTCTATACTGTGATATGACTTTTGGTATTATTGTGTTTATTGATTATTATTATTATTATTATTATTATTATTATTATTATTATTATTATTATTATTATTATTATTATTATTATTATTATTATTATTATTATTATGTGAGATGTTATTGTACTCTATAATATTTTGTATTATATCTTTATTGTCATATGGTGTTGTAATTACAATTGTATTTTTGATATTTGTAACAGTATTATACTTTTTGTTGGAAATCGCCTTGAGTCGCACTTGTGCTGAGTAAGGCGGTATACAAATCTAACAAACAAACAAATAAATAAATAATGCAACTATTGGCATAACATATTATTATGCATCAAAACTGTAACATTTCATGGTATGTTGATTTTGACCAATTGCTGTATTTCATTTATATTTTAGAATGGGAAACACAGCCAAAGAAAATAAGACAAAGCTTGTTAGAAGAGTCCAGAATTTGTTGAGCTATCGAAGAATTTGCAATATTATCCTTTTTTCCAGAGGAGACATCTAAAGTAAGCTAGTAGTAAAACAGTAACATCATTTGTAACTTTCTTGATCTTGGAACTTCAAGGGAGAAATCACTTTTCATATAATCTCGCTTCAAGGACTAGAAGACATATCTTACAATAGAAGATGCTGTATGAGTTCTTCCTATTGTTCCAGCAATCTAAAGATGATAAATAACTTAATGAGTTATCATTAACTTTTTTCTCTGGTGAACCTTACCAGATAAGTTGCCATTGTGATAGAACTGTCTCTCTCTATTTTTGTATTATTATAACTCAGCAGGTTTAATTTTAATTTAATTTAATTTAATTTAATTGTTGGATTTTTATACCGCCCACTCGACCAAGGCTGACTCAGGGCGGTTCTACAAGGTTAATTGTTTTTGAGAAAAACAAAGCTGCAGAAATTTAATGTATTGATATTTTTATTATGAATGTATATAAATGTTATCTTGTGTGGGGTATCATTTACATGATACAAGACCTCAATATTGGAATCAAATGGAGACATAAACTGTGAAGCAAAGAACACATGAACCCACCCATCCCCATCTGTGTGTTAACCGTAATTAAGATGTCAGTGGAATGGAAAGATCCAGGAATACCAAAATGTTTATACTCCCCCATCAGCCTTCAATTTACAGAACTACCAGTGCTGTTTTCAGTACCATGATGCACTCTGAACCTCAATTGAAATGGATGGATCTGGACCCGTGGTTCCCAACAGGGGGCATTTTGAGAATGTTTTAGACCAAGTTAATGGCCTTTTAGGCTTCCTCCAAGGGAATAGGACTTCACTTTTTGAATAATAAGAATTATATGTCACAAGGAGGGTGATATCAGGATTTCAGAGATGTTTAGGTTGGCCAAAAAAAGGTTGGAAACCACTGATCCAAGAACACCTTCAACTGATTAGGTACCCTGACATGTCAAAAGCTGAAAGGTAGGCTATATATACCCGAAAGGATTTCATTGTTATAGTGCAAGAGCAGAAGAAAAACCAAAAACTGGGCTGCTAGAATCATATTTTTAAAAAGGCTCTATGTTTGAACTTGATTTTTTGATGCTTCACATTTAATTTAATATTACATGTGTATAACAAACCAGCATATCAAGCTTAAATTAGAAAAAAGAACATAACATAGCAGAGGTATAGTGTTAAGGATTTTGTTCCCATCCTACAAGTGATGCGACCTCCTACTCTCTTTTTCTACTCTGAAGTTTGGTAATATATTTTTGGGAAGGTGATTGTGGATTATTCTTCAGGTCCTAATTCTCCCTTCCAGGAACAGGAGCTGGATTTATATATTTTTTAAAAAAAATATGTGGAAGAATAGAAATTTTCTTTGCATTATTTACATCATGGGTTCTCAACCTTATAAAGTCAGGGGCCGGTTCAAGCCATCTCAGACTATTGGCAGGCCCGACTATGTCTTCTTACAACATCCACCCTGCTATTGGGCAGCATTAGGGAAATGCCAAGCCAGGAGGAGGGGACAAGGACAGCTGCAACGGTGGTGGGAGTGAGGGCAGGGGCCAGATGCAATGGTGCCATGGGCTGGATCCGGCCAATGGGCAGTAGGTTGAGAACCCCTGATTTACACCAAGGTGTTGGACCACTGAAACAATCCTAGTTCAACCCTGAAGAAGAAAGTTACTCTTCTGGTGTCACCTTCCCCTGTGTTTCTAGGCCTTTGAGGACCAAAGGAAAAGGAGATGGGCAAAATGTTTTGATCTTGCAAATCTAGCAAATGTGTAAATTCTTTCAAGTTAACTTCCTATCATAATACTTACATGTTTATAATACTATGGTTGAAATATCCACATATTTATAGGAATATTAAATATGGCATAAGTTTGAATTACAATGGAACCTCATACAACAATTGCCCCATATAGCAACGAAGTCGCATAACAATTAGGTTTTGAGGAAAAAATAGTGTCCAGCGTAACAATTTTCCCTATGGAAAAAATCGTACAACAATTTTTCAATGGGGAAAAACAATTAGCAAAAAAAATCATTGTATGATGCATCGCTATTTGATGCATATATCGTATAGCTATTGTTTTGTACAACAACAAGCCCTGTGGAACGGATTAGAATCCGTATATTTAAATCTATACATCAGTATTTAGAAAGAAGTGAAGTTTAGTTCAGTAATCTCAGTAATCTTCACAAGATCAAAAGATAAATTATCACCATCATCATTAGGATTATAATCCCCCACTATGAGACATTACCAAATAAAAGATGGCTTGCCTGGAAATGTAGCTCATGATTTTTGATACTTGGTTAAAATGTGTTCACTGTTCTTTTAGCGAAAACAAAAGAGTTTTGAACTGCAAGGAAACATTTTCTCAAGAGCTTTCGCTTCCTCACAATATACATATAGATTATATACAATAATACATATAGATTGTATACATAAGTATAGATTGTATACAATAACCAACTCAGAGCAAGGATTTCCCCCCATTAGGAAAACTTCCTCTGAATAGCAAACCTAGTGGTACATTTAGTTTTATTTTTTTTAAAAAAAACAAGTACACATATATCAAACATTCAGTTGTATAGGAAAAGACAACTCATTTTAATTCAATGCCAGGTTAATTTTTTTTATTTGCAAATTTTTATTATTTGTTTTGATTTTGCTGTGTTCTGTTGTTATTTGTTATCTGTTTGTACACAGCTCAGAGTGGGATACCACCAAAATGGGTGGTACAGAAATGCAATAAATAAAAAAAAATTGGTCCCACGAGCAACAGAGTCAAGTTATGACTCATAGGGTCTGCTGGTCTCCATGAGACAGCGGAGCTTCTCTCTTCCTATTGTTCTAGTTTAGAGTACAAACATTAAGCTTAAAAGATCATTTGTTCCAATCTAAATGATAGCTATGGTCCAACATATTAAACTGCTTTCCAATAAATCAAACCCTACGATTCTTACTTTTGCCTTCAATTTTGTTACAGCTGAACTCTGGTGAGAGATTTGTAACAAATGAGCATCCATAATTTACTAGCTTATCCACCAATGTGTCATTAGCATTTATGTAGTCTACAATATCTTCAACCGAAGCTTGCTTACACACACAGTCTCTTGGCTGTGTGAATTATGTAGGATGTACTGAAATGCTCTAGTCTCAAAACTAGGAAGGTGTAATTGGTAATAATGTAGGTCCTTAGCGGATGAAGCTGAGGAAAGTACTCCAGCTATCAAAAACCTTTGTTCTGAAGGGAATAGATGCTCTCCCAAAATTAATAAAAAGGTATGGAGAACCTGCACAGGTCGCATGCAATGCAAATCAGCCATGCTAGAGGTTCTTGCCCTCTTTCTTTCCACATTTATAAAAGGAAAACAAATATTTTCTTTTTCTACAAGGTACATAAGTCTTATATAGAAGTCTAAAATCGCAACACAGGAATAAATTTTAGCTGTGGAGAATTATTTAAAATATATTGGAACTTAAAAAGAATCTAGGCATTCACAGTACACCCTGACTAGCATTTTTAGTGCAATGCTTGCAAATCAACACTGGGGATTACAGTTGACACGTTTATTTCACATGGCATCCTAGTTACGTTGGTAATATGTTGTGCCTTTTCAGTTGCCCTCAGATATCAGCTAAAGCCAAACACCATCTCTACCCAATTGTCATTCTTAATTTCCCACACCATTTTATGCAAAAATACTGACCTACCACTTTCCAATATTATCAAATCACTTTGCAAGCTGAGCTGCTCTGGTACATGCACTATAGACTTTAGCTAAAGCCGTACTACACAGGGATTTCAAAGATAGCCTAGTTAATCTCTCACCTCAAAGCTTCACTTAAAATCCTGCTGAAATCAGGAAAAACATCTGCGAGCACAGTCAAATTGCAGAGCAATCTCTTTTCCATATCACAGTTCTATATACCAACAGAGCTTCTGAAATGCCACATTGGCTGCAGCTTACTCATACTTACTGACAGAATGTGATGTGAGCTTTAGCATGCTTCATTAAATAGCAGAAACTACAATGGCCAGAAACATCAATCCAATTCCTAAAAGCAGTCCATAATTAAAATATTAGAAAAATGAGGCAGACATATGTTAAACCATATGTTGAACTCTGGTATTCTTCCCAGTCTACTTATCCTTTTGTTAAAGAAGATAATCAGAAATGTTGTACTGGTTTTATTTATTTTTAAATAAATAAAGTAAAATTCAAATCATTTCTGCTATCTCCAAAAGCAGGTAAAATAAAATGTTTCATTTAAAATAGCTGTGCGGCAACAGTATTTATGCTGCATATGATGCTGGCAGTAAAGAGATGGTATAAATTTCCTCTCCACTGTGATAATCTAAGCAACTCCAGACACCAAACAGAACTTTTAAAAACTCATAAAGTTTGATCCCCAAAGTGGATGCACTTCAAAACAATAAAAAAGTAATATTATCCTTTTAACAACCAAAGAATGTTCTCCTACAAAAACCATTTGGGCTAAAGTTCCAGTCTGTTGACATTTTTCTCACAAAAGATCATTAGCTGAGCACAGCTTGAAAATCTGATTGCTCTCTAGATGGTTCATGAGGGAGCTTCAAAATTGTCACAGTGATGTAAAAATAATTGTGTTAAAAGGTGGTATCTTTCCCACTCATTCTGAAAATGAGCAGTGGTGCTAAGCACATGCCATCCAAGATGAAAAATTCTAGAATCAGGAGCTCCACACAATAGCATATGAACCAGATTTCAGTTCCAAATGTAATCAGACTATCATGCATAATTCTGTAGAATGTGCAGCAGAAATAAGTTTCAAAGCTTCTTTTACGTCATATTAGGATGCTTAATAAATCCCTTCAGATATATCCCCCAGTGTTGCAATTCTGAGGCTCAAGTGAGACATGATATTAACTACATGAATACAATGTGTGCATTGTTTCTAATATGTAGTAGACAAACAGGGATGCCTTGAGAAGAGAGATCCAAAGTCTAGGGCAGTGATGGTGAACCTTGGCACTCCAGGTGTTCTTGGACTTCAATTACCAGAAGCCCAAGTCAGCACTCCTGCTGATCAGGGCTTCTGGGAATTGAAGTTCGAGAACACCTGGCCACCACTGGTCTAGGGGAGAAATGGGTGGAAATTATGGTCAGAACCCTAGCAGGGAGAAAATAATTAAACTTTCCATTTCCCATGATCTCAACTAGCATATGTCTATGCAACTGCTATATTTCACATATACAACATATTTTTCAGGGACTCTCAATTACCAGTTGTTGTTTTTGTTTGTTTTTTAGGCCTGGCTTTCAATGGTTTCTTACTGACATCCAAGTGACATGCAAAATGTGGAGTATGCACCTAAGCCCTATTTCTTTGCACAGAGCTGATCCACTTCAGGACAATCTTGTGTGTGTAGAAAAGGCTCAATACTCCTAACTGTAGGCATGCCCCCCCCCGCAAACCAAGATAGCTTGAAAATGTTCAGGGAGTCTGTTTTGACATCTTTTAAAAAGTTTTGTTCCTGGTGGTGGATAAGTGTCTTAGTTTAAGGCTGCAAATGCTTGACAGGCTGGAATATATACTTAGCTGGACTGCCCAGACTGGTAGCAAGAGTTCTGGAAGTGAGTTAAAGCATAACCAAAGTCAGTCCATAGTTCACTACTCTACTGTAACCCAGACAGGGAACAACAAGAAGTGAGGTTTCTCCAACTAAGGCATGCAGTCCTGGCCTTCATTCTCTAAGAAAGACTCTGCTAGGTGGTGCATGACATAAGTGGGAAAAGCCAGGTGTAATGAAAAGATTTAAGCTATGCCTATCTTTATGTAATGCTCCTAATTCAGATCAGGTATCACTTTATTCTAAGGTAAGGGGGAAAACCAAGGTTCAACTGCAAACTATGTGATTAACCCTTAGTTTCTTTCAATCAGATGTAGAGGTCATCTTCAGAAGGGAGAATTGTCAGCCAGTTGTTGATGTCAGGATAAACTCTTGTCCCAAGGGTGCAGAGATAAGCAGCCACACATCAAAGAAACAACAGTTCAGCAGTAGCCAGTCTAAAAAGGATAATGTGGTAATGGTAATTAGCTGGACACAGGGTAAAACGGAATATTATCTGGAATGACATCTGGTGGAGCTGTGACTCAAAGCTGAGCAGTGCTTCTATTTGGTAATGTTTATGTGCTTACAGCAACTCCCCGGTGGCTCAGTGGGTAAAAGCACTGTGCTTTGAGACTGAAAGCATGTGGTTCAATTCCACGAAGGCTACACGATAGGAGACATGAAAGGATCCTCATTTTGGCATCCCTTGCAAAAATCCTTACAATCCGGAGTAATCTCTGACACAAAAACACACATGTGCTTACAGTTGTTCATTGACAGCAGGTCAGTGGGGTTTTGATTGTTCATGATGGCATTCAAGTAGACTGTTGATTGGGGGGGGAGGGGAGAAATTTAGAGGTATAGCCACCTTCACCTTCATTCAAGGAGAAATGGGCTGGAGATGCAGGGGCAGTTTGATCTTCTAGAGAAGGAGAGGCCGGCAGATGATGTGGGGCTGTCTGTCCTGGTGGACGCACACAACAACCTAACAGAAGAAGCTGAAGGGGCAAATGGTGCAGGTTGCTGTATGAATGGGCAAGTCTCCTGAAACAACTTGAAGGGGACAGGTGAAGCATAGTACTGTAGGAACAATGCCATGGAGATGAGGGGCTAGGTAAACATAGGTGAGTAGATTTATGGAACTGAAGTAAATGGTTAGCCAGATGATGCCAGTCATAGAGATCAACATAGAGATGATTTTGAGAATAGTGATCATGCAGGAAAAAAGGCTCTCAAATATACAGGAACAAGAGAATTATAAAGATGCAAGTAATAGGATGATACAGAAATCAGGATCCTGAATGGGAGGATGGAAGAATGTTTGAGGCAAATGTCAAAAACCAGAAGAGGAAAAACAGCTCAATGTTCTCAAAATGTACACAAACCATGCAGCTGGTGACAAGGAGGTGAGAGAAAGGCAAAAGACCCACATATTTATCTCTGCTACCTGTTTTGTGAAATTGTTGCCAAAATTCTTCTAATGTAGCTGTAATTTTTTTTTGAAACCAACTGCACATGCTCAGGACTAAACCGTATGGGTGTGCACAGAGACCATGATGAAGTATAAGCAGTTCTCCGAGTCTCAACCAGTATTCTAGTTAGTGGAAACTGAGAGAAACCCATTAACTGTAAATCCCAGCTCAATGAAAAACAATACTGTTGACATGTTTCTCTTCACTGAGATTGCAATCTCTTTTATATAGACACAGAGATACACAGTGGTCAATACATTAGCCTGAATGTATTTTTTTTGTTTCCTCCACTCCCCCCCCCCCATTTCCCCCATTTCATCTAATAAACAATTATTATTTGGGGAGGGGGATTCTTAAAAGCCACTTATCAGATACAGTGGAACCTCATATAACAATCGCCCAATATAGCAACGAAATCACATAACAACTAGGTTTTGGGGGGAAATGGCATCCCGCATAACAATTTTCCCTATGGAAAAAAAGTTGTGCAACAATTTTTCAATAAGAAAAACCACTTAGCAAAAAAATAAAATTGTTGTATGTTGCATCCCATAGGGAAAATCGCTATATGATGCATGTATCGTATTGCAATTGTTTCGTACAACAACGAGCCCCATGGAATGGATTAAAATTATTGTATGAGGTACCACTGTACTATGAAACATTTTGGTAGTCCTAATATTAACTGGTACCTAAGCTGGCTGGATATCTGGCTGTGGAGCCAGTGCTTGGGAGTTTGATTCTCCACTGTGACTCCTGTAAAAGGGGCCTACCTATGTAGTCACATGGGCAAACTGCACTGCTCCTAATTACTCTCCACCTAGAAAACCCTGAAAAGGGTTACCCTAAGTCAGAATTGATTTGACAGCATGCAATTATCATTAATATTACTCAACACAGATGTTTATTTTTAACCAGCTTGGCTTTTGAGAAGACTAAATTATCAAGCAAGATGATTCACTTCCTTTTTTTGTTGATAAATGTCAAGACTACTTCTTCCCATATTTCTAGAGGAGAGAGGGCATCATGATCTCATCAGAGGAATTCTACCACTGTAAGGACCCTTTTGCACACCTGAATTTAGTCCTGCACTGGTAAATATACCTGCAGCTTTCCAAAAATCACTATGCTCTTTGTGAGTCACCTGAAAATCACAAGCTCTCCAGAACAGTGTGATTATGCATTTTTCTTTTATAAGTTTACCTTGGGACCTTGGTTAATGTTATTAATACCTTCCATGGGACATTTCTTACACCAAAAATCACTTTAACCAAAATGCGGTTTCCCATAGGAATGTATTGAAAACCAATTAATCTGTTCGTAAAATCAGAAAAAAGCCAAAACAAACAAACCCAAAAAACAAAACAAAAACCCAAACCTATTTTTTTCTGTTCAAAACGCTTTATAAAAAGGCATAACATTCCAAAATGCACTTTATGAAGAGTTTTGAACAGAAAAAATAGGTTTTTTTTCCCCCTGACCTTTGGAACAGATGAAATTTGTTTTCAATGCATTTTTTTATGGGAAACCATGCTTTGCACCCTCTAGTGGGCAACTCTGGTAATGACCCAACAGTCAGCTGTTCATTCCCTCACCAACAGCTGTTCATTCCCTCAACACCCCGGAAGTGCCGACCAAAACACACCAAAAATGCTACAAAAAAATTCAGAAATGGAGCTGAAATGCTCCACATACCTTCCTGCTGCCATGGAAAGTGGCAGGGGGTGCCCAAGTAGTCCAAAAAAGGGAGATTTTATGCTTTCAAAGGTGGCAGGATTGAGAGGCAGAAATAATAATAATAATAATAATAATAATAATAATAATAATAATAATAATAATAATAATAATAATAATAATAATAATAATAATAATAATAATAATAATAATAATAATAATAATAATAATAATAATAATAATAATAATAATAATAATAATAATAATAATAATAATAATAATAATAATAATAATAATAATTGTGTGGAAGGAATACCATGGAAACTTCTCATCAACCATAACCGTATAGGTACTAGGACAGATGCAAAATATATAATTTAATTTGGCCATCTTTTCAGGACAGATTTGACATGTCCTGTTTGAACAAACTAAAGGGCTGTGTGAGAGAGTGATACATTGCAATAGAAGGAATGCAATAGAAGAAATTAATACCTTGAAAGGTATTCCAAAAGACAAAGAAGCACAGCAGAACAGAACACAACCCAAGTTACCCTTGTACAGAGGAACTGCCAGTTTAAAAATTGAAGGAGTCAAAACAATTTGTTAAATAATGTAGTCAATCATGAAGCTAAGGGTGTTCCTCAGCCACTACCAACCTATTATTTTATTTTATTCTATTTTTGTTGAATATTAATTATTCTTCTAATATTGGCAGCTTGGGACTTTGTGGTACAAATAGAGAAAGACTGTCAAGGCTTTAGTTTTTGAATGTGAAAAGTAGAAAAGCAATTCAAAAGGATAGCATGTAGAATTTTACTAGGGTTCAAACAGTGTGAGCCACTCATCTTGCATTTAGAACATGATAGCTTCTTAGACTTCAAGTGAAGCGATTCTTTCAGATCTGTGTGCCTGAGCAATAAGACTTCCAAACGTAGCCCATGTTTACTTACTTAGATCTTCCCAACTTTGTAGCATATCAGCAGGGACTCAGCCAGAGGGCCCCCCAGGGTGGGCTTGGCCCAACCTGAGTTAGCAGTTTGCCCACACTAGCAAGGTGTGGCTTCCCATTGGAATGTATTGAAAAGAGGCTTTGTTGCCCACCCTGAAAAATATTTGCCCACCCACATCTAGAATCCTGGCTAGGGCCCTGCATATCGGGCAGCGAAGCCCATTTTACATTAAGGGGGGAGGGACACAATATAGTACTAAGGAATTACATTTGCAAATGAAGAAGATGCAAAAGCTCATTCTAGAATAAGCAAAAGTCTTTTGTTTTTTAAGTTGGATCTGCTGCCGAAGAGGAAGTTGAGGCTCTCACGTAGCTTGACCCAAGTCTACCAGCCTTCTGATACTGAAGCAGGACTAGAACAGCAAGAGAAATAAGTGTCTTGTAATACATGAAAAAACAAAATAGTGCTCACAACAGTTCTGGATCCAAAGGACAGGGATCTAGTACTTAAGTATGGAAGCTCTCACAGTTGATGGAGTAAGAGGCAAGGAGAAAATGTTCTGCGCACTGAAAGCATTGGAAATATCAACAATGTATTTCTTTTGTTATTTATGTCTTTGTTTTTAAGACTCATACCTCATACATGCAGAGAAATCAATATCTGACAATAGCAGCCATATGAACCCACTGCCACCAATTAAGGATGTGACTAGACAGTCAAGTTATACAGAGATCGATAAGGTTAAATAGAGTTGCACTTACTATTTTGAGTGATCCTTTCTTCCCCATGAGACCTCAAATCAACCCTATTCATCCCATTTCTCCCCCTCTGCCTCCTTTCCACTTCTTTTGTTGTTGTTGTTCAGTCGCACAGTCAATTCCGACCTTTCGCGACCCCATGGACCACCGCCCTCCAGGCACTATCCTCTGCTGTATGCAGGGATCAGGAAAACACTAGAATTCCTTTTTTTAAAAAATTGGTAAGTGAAATATTTCTTCATTGGTTTGTCACCAAAGTAAAACTATGCTGGATTGTATAGCAAAAATAGAAAGATTCCACTCTCCTGTCTCCCTTTCCAGATGGAACAGGGAAGAAAGCTGGATTCCCCCCCCCCCCCATTTGCTGATAAATAGTATACCACTTCATTGAGGCCTTGGTGGTGCAGTGGCTAAACTGCTGTAATGCAGCCAAAATGTTGTGAGTTCGATCCTGACAGAGTTCAAGGTTGACTCAGCCTTCCATCCTTCCAAGATCAGTCAAAAAGAGCCCAGGGTTTGTTCTGGCTAAAATATGCTAATTAAATTGTGAATCACCCAGAGAGTGCACTAAGCACTATGGGGTGATATATAAGTGTAATTGCTATTGTCTTGTCATCCAAATGGAGACCACTTGCCCCAGTTCTACTTCAAGGTAGGAATGTTTAGCACAAGTGAGCTCAGTCCCCAAACATGCTTCTTTCATTCTATAAATATCACAGGTGAAATTTTTTGATTCCCTATAGATCAAACTCCAGTGTATCTTAAAGCTAAAGTACTTGTATTACACTGATCATATAAGCCAGCACTGCTCCTTGCATTTACAATCCCCATAAGTTGCATTTACTGTTTTCTTTGACGTATGATAAAAATAAGAAAAAACATTCTAATAATAAAACAAGTTGCTTGTGGATGCATGCTCTCTTTACCTAAACAGCTGATTTGCAACTGTTGTCGACACAGATTACAGAGTGAAAAGCCAATGTGCAACTAACAGGGGGAAGTGTTGGTGTGGATGCATCTGAAGCATCATGAAGGAAGAGCCAAGTAAATGTCAAAAATTCTCATTCTGAAGAAAAATAATGCTGCTGACAGGAAGTGAGAAAAGGTTGTAGGAGATATGATCTTGGAGATCTTTGAACAGCATGGCAAAATACTGATGTAGGCTGTTATTAATCTTCAGGCAAGGGTGGGGGATATACTCCACCATCAAAATCTTCTCTAAACAAGGCAATTGTTAGTCTTGTCAGGTATGCATTTCTGTTTTTATTTTTTGCTCTTCAGAATTTTACTAACCTTCAGTTAAACTACACGAAGAACACCATGAATATTGACATGAATGTAAATTCCTACCACTTAGAGACATTGTAGTTGTTTGACTAATTTGTGATTTCAAGTGAATTTAATATTTACCAGCATACATTTGCCTGAAAAACAGGAGAACAATATGTTGTGGATTGTCATTCCCGTATAAACACTGCTCCTCAGAGTGTTTTACTCTTCCTTCTTCAAATCGAATGATTGCTTTACTTTGTATAATTTTCTGCTCATAGTCATCTCTCATCACACACACAAGCTAAGAATGTGTTCATGCATGAATAGTGCACTAGTACAAAGCAGAAGACTTCATTGGAGACAGAAATCCTCAGAATGAATCACACTGTACTGTTGCATAAATAATTAATGGCCAAAATCCTGCTGCTTAGTTTGGTAAATAGCACCAGAGTAATCCCATTAAATCAATGTGGATTTGGTGGATCAGTTCCTCCATAAATTTCATTGATTCAAACAGGCCTATTCTAATAGCCACTTAGCACCGTAAAGTTGCAGTTAGAGTAGGCCTATTTGAATTAACAGAGCTTAATCATTAAATCCTCACCAATTCAATGAGCCTACTCAAGAGTGATCTTAACCTATAAAACCAAGTGTTCACCGTTGGAACTGGCTATAGGTTGCTATGCGTCGCCCTACTGACCTGCACCCACCCTTCGTGCGCATGGCCGAATTGCCTACGCAGGTCAACGAAGGATTTAAAAATCCGGCACGGGGGCCTCAGCCCCACAAACGGCAAGAAAGGGAAAGAACTTCACTTCCCAACATTCCTTGCGCTGCGCCGCGCCAGAGCCAATCACGCTGAGAGGCTCTCGCACGGCGCAGCGTTCGAACACGCGCCGTAGCCAATCGAAAGAAACGCATTTAAAAAAAACCCAGCAAAAACACAAAGCACCAACCCATAACTACAAGCCCCAGCGTCCTGCGCGCCCACGCAGAATGCTGAGGAAAACGGCGCCCGGAAAATTAAAAAGAAAAACAGCTAAAAGGCAAGCAAACAGCAGCCGGCTTTCTTTTACTCACCCGCGGCGCCTGAAGCTCCCGAATGGAGTTTCCCCTTTAACATCAGTGGGAGGGGGTGGCGAACCCCCTCTCCGCTGCCTACCCTACTGTTGGGAGGTTTGTGGGGATAAAAGGACTATATTGCCCCAACCCATCTGGAAACAAAAGATGAGTCAGAGAGGATCGATCCCCCACCACCCCTCCTTAAAAAAACTCCGTCTTTTCTTCTCTTTAAAACCGGAGTTGTTTTAAGGAGGGGGGAGGGGGATCATTCCTCTATGCCTGTTCAAAACCACCCAACACTAGGGAAGCCAGCGGGGAGGCAGAGAGGATCGATCCCCCACCACCCCTCCTTAAAAAAACTCCGTCTTTTCTTCTCTTTAAAACCGGAGTTGTTTTAAGGAGGGGGGGAGGGGGATCGATCCTCTCTGCCTGTTCAAAACCACCCAACACTAGGGAAGCCAGCGGGGAGGGGGATCGCAGCCCCCACCCACTGATATTAAAGGGGAAAAACGATCTACTTTCACGATTCCACAAAAACAAAGCACGACTCCACAAAAACAAAGCACCATAACACACTACAGCTCCCCTCCCCACCACCTAGCCCACCCTTCCTAACCCCCAATGACCATGCCCCCATCCCCACCACCTAGCCCACCCTTCCTAACCCCCAACGACCATGCCCCCTCCCCACCACCTAGCCCACCCTTCCTAACCCCCAACGACCATGTCCCCCTCCCCACCACCTAGCCCACCCTTCCAAACCCCCAATGACCACGTACCTTCCCCACCACCAAACAAATAATTTTTTAAAAATTACTAAAAACACTCAAACACAGCCAAAAATACACAAAAACAAAAACACCAAAAACAATACGAAGTAAACAAAGACACAATCAAAAACAAAACAAACAGACAAAAAATACAAACTCCAACCCCCCCGCCCCCCCCCCACACACAAAACAAAGAAAACAAGCAAACTTACCAGAACACGTGCTACCTACACCAGGACTGGAAAAGAAATGAATACAGAAAGACCCTACTTACCAGAAGAAGCTCCACCCAGAGGCCAGGAGAGAAACAAAAGTCAAAATACAATAACCCCTACCAGCACCACCTGCTGGCCACAATTAAAAAACACACAACAGCCCCAAACAAAACACAAACTCACAATTTTACACAAAAGGTCACACCAAAAAAAACAAGTAAAAAAATTACACTAAACACACTGTCACACAAATCACAAATATATATATGTCAATAAAATACAATAGAAACTTTAAAAAAATCCTGTGCTGAGTTATTATATCAAACTTTCTTCTTTTATTAATCCTCAAAAAAAACCAAAAAAGCAGATCACAGTTAATAACAGCCAAGCCAAACAACTTTAACATAAATAAACATTTAAAAAATTAAAATTACAGACTAAGCAATTTTTTAAAAAAAAACACAATGTAACCTTCCAACACAATGTAACACTATTGCAAAAAAAGGCTCATTTTTAATTAAAAAACACGGGGGGGGGAGCCCGGCAACGCCGGGCAACCCTTGCTAGTTTACTATAAGCTACAGGGTTTGGGCCAATATTTTTTAGATCAGCAAAACATTTAAATGAAATTGAGCTTTTTGAAAGTTGGAAGAAATTATATACTGATGCACCCATGTTCTTCTTTGAAGAATTATATACAATATACCTCTTTACATTTAAAGGCATGTATAATGAAGGGAATTAGTCTGGCCCAACATCCTGCTATGGTAATGGAGTAGACCATACAGCCAGCGACTCAACACCGAGTGTCAGGCGGCGGTTAACTAACCTGACTCTCTAAAGGGGCCAACAACTACAGGCGTATGAGCCACTTTAGGTGGGGTGATGGTCCCCCTCAGTGGAGGAAATGCCACTGGCAATCATCATATTGGGCCCAACAGCAAAATGAGTGGAGGAGAAAGCTGGTTCCCAAAGGTCATGGAGGTGGAAGAGGCCATGCCAGATGGACTGGCTATGAAGGCACATCTTGTCCATATCCTCAAGGCTGCGGTGGTTCATTGCAGTCACGTCCCGGTGTTAAATCCTGCATGTCACACTGCATGGGTCAAGTATCCTGTTTTGCCCTGGAAAACCCCGTAATTTAGAGCCCCTCTTCCCACCATTACATATTGTTTTATAATTTCCCATATTTTTAAAAAAAAATCCAGGGGCATGTAAATCTCCCATATATTATTGTGTTATATCTTTATTCATTAGGTGTGCAGCTCTTACCAGAGCAGAGGAGAGTTGGGCTCCCCCTGGTGGAGGAAAAACCATCCCATAGGCATGACTGTTTCCCCTCACAGGGAAAAAGATAGCCAGTAAGCCAGGCTTACTGTAATAATTCTATTCTAAATTCCCCCCTATTTTCCCCCTATTCGACTGCATTTAATATTATGGTGATTTTTCATGGAACTGTTTTTTGCACATTAATCAGTTAATTGTCTACTGTCTTAGCATTTTGTGCCTCAATTTCATTTTTTAAAACTCTGTGTTTAAGAGAAAACCATGGAAGTATCCTATTTATGTTGTATGCAAATATACTTGAAGCCGATTGGCTCATTGACTTCCCTTTAACACCCTCTTTCCCAAGAGAGATGGCTTCAAGTATATTTGCATACAATATAAACAGCCTTGGGTGATGGTTCTGAAATTATAGTGTGTGGGTCACTTCATGGCAAGATGGGATCCACCTTAAATTCATGCCAGTGACATTTTTCCTGCTTCAAGGGGGGAAATGCATTCTCAGATGCAAGTTGCAGTCGACCATGAATGAAGAGAAAGGAAGGCTCCTGGTAGCAGTTCCTGCCCTCACACTCTGTTCATTAGATTTTCTATACTGCAGGACTCATCAGAAAAACTTAGGAATCCCAGATTTTCACAAGAGTTCATAAATTTATGTACATATCCTACATGCATATAGCTGATATCTATGCAGGGTGTGGATGGCACAATATAGCTCATGGGCACATGAGGCCTTGTGGAGCATTTTTGGTAGCACAATCCAGTTTAGAAAATGTAAAATGATATTTTGGTTTAGCTATGGAGATTAGGATTCCCTGATGTGCCTTCTGCAAATGAAGGCAAAATAAGTGGATGGTGAACTACTCCTGAACACTTTATACTTATAAAACACTGGAAGGTAATGTGCCACGGGACACATGGCCTATGGTGTGGCTTTGCCAGCCTCCCCCAGGAGAGGCAGAAGGCTGGCACAGCCAGGGGTGTGCTGGACCAGAGGAGGGGAGGAGCTACACCCTAATATATGGCTTGGCCTTCCCGACCCCGGCTCAGTTCAGGATATAGTAGGCGAGTGAAAGCCCACCCACCCTCCCTCGTAAACAGCAGTGTGGGATTAGCTGGTTGCTTCGGGGCTGAGTGGGAATTTTTGCACACGTCCCTGATTGGCCTGTGGGACGGTGGTGTTTTTGCCCACTTCACACTATTGAGAATTGGGGTAATTGGCTTGGTGGTTCAATTCGGCCACTTGGCAGGCAGCGCGTAGTTAAAATGGTAGGTGAAGGCCTAGGATGATTCACGGATGACATTGGGCATGTCAGTCGGCCAGAAGACGGAAAACAGTTCATTTCTGCTTTTGGGTGAGGGGCATGCTCAGTGATCATGGAAAGTGTTGTTGGCCTACAGCCTTGAGGCTTGAGAACACCATTGGCCATTAGACCTGAATGGTGAGCTGGGATGGGGACAGTTGGAGAACAGGATGATCCCGGTAAGCTGGTATTCACCTAGTTGTGAGTGGAGAGGATAAGGTTGATCACCTTGGCTCCATCACTTAGATCTGTGCTATTCAGCCCCTGCCACAGGCAAATAGTTCGTTATGAAGTTCCTGTTAATAAACTGGCCCTAAGTTTAAATCCAACACCGTCTCTGTCCCTTTTTTCCGGGGGTTGGGGGGCAAAGGGCTGCCATAAGCCAGAACTGACTTGACAGCCATACTTCTTCCTCAGCATTGCAAAGGGGTAGAGTCAAACCTAAAAATAAGAACCAAGTCCTAAAAATTTACAAGATGACATGTTTTTAGAATCACAGATTTTTGTAATTTCAGGAAGCAGGAAATTTTAAAGTGGCAAACAGAGATTTTAGAACTGGTTGCTGAGATCAATGCAATGTTTATATTTTCTGTATTTTTAATGTTGCTTGTGAATGAAAACCAAAGAAGAACAAAGACCAAATCTTGAAGTATGGGTAGTTTGTTTGCCAAACTATGTTAGCATTCTACTCCACACTAACATTGCACTCATTCTACTTGCTGGTGTTTCTTTTTTTAAAGATTGGCCTTGTTTGTTATCTCAGAAGAAGAATGGAAAACTTTTAAAGACAAACATGTGCACAAAAAGAAACAAACAATTGATTTATCTAAGGAATCGTCTTCTGGGGTAAGGAATTCTACATTAAATCTTTGGCTGAATTTATTAACTGGTTAGATTTTGTGGCTTCTGGTCTTTCTTGTTCTTTAGATGCTTTCAGCATGCATTAAATAATACCTTTCTCTAGCTTCTCATGCCATGAACGGTAAGAACACTACAGGCAAAAACACGGGGGGGGGGGAGGGACAATGATCCTGGACTGTGAAGAATGACCTTTATGCCATTTTTCTGCATGGTTTGTTAAAATACAACACATTTGTATGGAACTGAAAGTTAGTGCAGTAGAGTCTGTCCTTTGCTTAGAAGGTATTTCTCCGAACTGCCATGGGGAAGTTACGGTGACTATTCTCCCTGACAGAGTCACAAACGAGGTTGTTCTTGTTTTAATTGGGTTGTTCTTGTTTTAAGGGTTTTAAGATTGTATGCCGCCCAGAGTTGGGCAGCTATATAAATATGAATATAAATATAAAATAATAATAAAAAATTAAAAAATGGTTATGTGCTAAAATATGAGCCCTTAATTATTGGAATCCCGACAACACAGTTGTCATCACATCCCAGCGCTATCTTATAATTTTGCCCCTCTTCTTGAATGGAAGACTCTTAATGGTTCCACATTAGCTGCCTTTGATTTTTTTTCCCTGACCAGCATGAGATATAGGTCTGAGAATGAGGAACACATCCCTTTTCAAAGACTGTGAGACAGTCTCAGCAGTGCTCCAAGCAGAAAATAAATCTAAAAAGTGAAAAATCCTTCTTTACCTCCACAGAGGCTACCCTTTCATTCTAAAACTCCTGAATCTGTGGCTAATCTGTGTCCTTCATCTCCCACTGCTACTGAGATGCTTCACCAAAGGAGAAGAGAGAGAGAAGGGGAAGCTAAGTGGGAAGGGAGCAGACACAGCTGTTAGGATGCCTCTTATCTTTAACTGCAACCACATCTGTTAACTCGTTACTACAGCTTACTAGGAACAAGTGTGGGTTTTTTTATTTTACAATTAACAATGTAGTGATTTTAACAGATACATATCAAATCAACCATGCTCTCTTTAACCCACTCCAGTGTTACCCCACTTCTTAGCTGTGGGACTGAAGAGCCAGGCTGGAAAGGTAGAATGTATCAGCAAGGGGCCAGCTTGGGGAAAAGAGATCATGCCAACTACAGTGAGGAGGAAGTGAGAGGCCCTCTTTGGCATGTGTGATATGCAGCTGTTAATACTCTCTTCTCCAACCATAGAGTGGAGTGAGCAAAGCGTGGTCTACAGCTCACATGCTGCTCCTCAGGCCTCATTAATTTATTTACTAGCATTCCTGCCTGAGCTCCGCCCCGGGGATGTGTGTTGGCCGTGCAGGCTACCTCTCACCTTCCCTCTCTGCCTAGGTGTTTTGAAGCCGGCTTCGAAACAGCCAGGTGGAGAGGGAAGCTGGCAGGCTGCTATCTGTGCAGGGAGGCATGTCCTCGGGCATAATGTAGCCTGCCTCTCACCTTCCCTCTCTGCCTGCAGCTGGGTGAGTTGGCAGGGAAGGGGTGGGAAGGCGGACATGATCTGTTCCTCCTTCCCTGCCGGCACCTGGAGGAGTCGGCAGGGAAGGGGGGAGGTAGACACGATTCATTATCTCTTCCCTGCTGGCACCCGGGTGGGTTGGCAGGGAAGGTGTGGGGAGGCGGATGCAATCTGATTCCCCTTCCCTGCCTGCACCCGGGGGGAGGCAGGGAAGGGGGGAGGTGGATGTGATCTGTTCCCACTTCCCTGCCTGTGCCTGGGTGGTAGGCAGGGGAGGGGGAGGCAGACCCAATCCATTCCCCTTTCCCTGCCGGGTGCCTGGGGAGGCAGGGAAGGGGGTGCTCCACCTCTCCTGGGTTCGCTCCGGCCTCTCTGATTGGCTGGGGCATAGCACAGGGGATGTTGAAGCATGTAGTTTTATTTTTAATTTTGTGGGTCCCATGTCCCACCCGCATCCTCCGGACCCCCTTCTTTGACCTTCTCCACCTGGAAGGTAGATCTGGGCAAAGTTTCAGGGGGGATGGTGGCAGGGGTGGAACGCATTGAATCTATATTTATATTTATTTTTTATATTTATATTATTATTAAACCTTTATTGGCATTAAAAATGGAGACAAATTAACAAAATGTTCACATAGCTGACCGTAACCTAGACAATCATAGCTGACCATATCTTACACAACACAATATTAAGAATTACGGCTTCCATGTCTGTTAACTACTTGATCTAGAAAGTGAGCATTGTTTAAGAGAAGCAGCAATCTAGAGGGTCCACTAGATTTGGTCAAAATGGGGTCTAGGTATTTGAAATGGTCAATAGAAAACAACATGACTAACAGATTCAACACACTTGGCTCCAGAAGGACACAACCTATCACCATATGGGACTTTCTTGAATCTCCCAAATAAGAGTTCAGAGGGCAAAATGTTAAATGTTAAATACCAGGAACAAAAAACCTATTGACGACGGAGAGAAATAAAGCAAAATACCTAATGCTCAAAGTGGACCTCCAGTCCCCCTGACATTCTGACAAAAAAGGGGGGCCCAAACATCCTCTAGGAGGCAAGGAAACAATTGTGCCATGATTTTACCTCCTCAAGTTGCTTGAGGCTCTGTGGTGTATTTTTAAAAACTAGAAAATATATTTGGACCTTTTCTGGTTTGGAGAAAGGTCCCCAAGGTCTAGAACAGGTCTCTGGGCCCAAGAATTAGGTCACTCAGGATGTCCTGTAAAGGGAATGAGGAGCCTTTTAAAACTTCTCCTCATGTTGCATTCAAGTTGTGTGTGGGGGGAATGGACCTCCAACATACAAGGAAATGTAAGTACCTATAGAAACTGTTTCTTTTTCTACATAAAAACAAGGAACAGGAGCAGAACAACACAACGGTTATGATTAAACCACAATAAAGTTTCCTTCCATAAGCATATACCACAAAAGATACAGGAACATTTTTAGCTTAGGCAGAGTGCTCACTATTGTTTCTCTCCTAAAATTTAGCATTTTCTATATGGGAGTGACAAGATTAAATGACCTTTTGCAGTGGACTGAGCTGAAAAGAAATGGGATCTTGGAGAACATGCAAGGCATTTACTCAAAAGAATGCTGTGGCTGATGACTGCCTTTTTAAAATGCATATAAGAGAAGATAAGTACTAGTAATTGGGGCAAATTAGACTTTTAAAAAATAGATTTTTTAAAAAGTCTGATTTGCACATGAGGGAACTGAGATATAGAAGCCAAAACTATTCTTTATGGAACAAGGGGGAAAATCAGCTACAAAGTGAATCACATTTCAAAAAAGAAAAAATACCCCCCAAAAAGGCACAAAGCTGAAACAAAATTCTACCCTCACATCTGTGCTGGATTCCAAAAGGCAAATGCACTGGGTTCTATTTTTCAATTTGTTTGCATGTGTTTATAAAAGCTCAATGAAATATATCCTCAAAGACGGCTATGCCAAGAAAGGCAAAAAAAGTGAATTAAGAAGTGCTACCTTTCTGTGAGGGGGTGTTGAATAACCACTGACAGTATGACAGTCTAGTTATCCTATTATTAATTGCAACAAGAATATTAAGAAGCTGAAGGCTCATTCTCAAATTTCATGTTTCTGATAAAAGTATGGCCATAAGTGGAGCCTTGTTTTCTTTATTTCTCTCTTCTTGGGAAGCCTCTGAGTTAACCATTTCATTAATATCTATTACCCTTATTTCCTTTTTTTTTAAAGGAACTTGATTTTTCTTCACTTTGTCTCCTGATTTCACAAACCCTAATGCTGGTTTTGACCTTTAAAGCCCTTCATGGTAGTGGGCCAGGATACTTAAGAGACCGCATCGCCCCAAGGTTTTCGACCTGTCCTATGAGAGTGGACCAGAGGGGCTCCCTAGTGGTCCCATCAGCTAGGGAGGCACGCCTCACTGGGACCAGGAGGAGAGCCTTCTTGGTATCTGCTCTGGCTCTATGGAACCTCCTGCCACTAGAACTGCACCTCCAGGCGGAGTTGCTCCCCTTCAGGAAGGCTTTAAAAACATGGCTTTGCCAGCAGGTGTGGGGTGCATCTAGTACCACAAACCCAGCCCTGCTGGCTTATCTAGCCCTGTCCGGGTTCCTTCTCCCCTGCCCAGGTGCCCCTCTTTTAAAGGGATCAGGAATGTTTTTTGGATGTTTTATGGATGTTTTAGATAGTTTTAGTATTTGGTTTTAATTGTATGGGAATGGGTTTTAATCAATGCTGTGAGCTGCCTTGGGTCGCCGAGGTGAAAAAGGCGGCCATATAAATCTGAAAAATATAAATAAATAAACAAACAAACAAATAATAAACAAACAAATAAACATGAAGTGTCCTACATTTTGAATAAAAGGTGCTAACAAAGGCTAGGTTTACTGGATTGACAATAGCCCATCTCCCAAAGGAAGAAAACCAAAGTCACATTGGGAAATGGTTCCCTAAGGAACTATATCATTCTTGTCCTTCATAGATAGTAACTCTATAGAACAACTTCCTTTTAAGAACACTAATTTTTATTCTGCAAGGAAACATTGTTACTGCTAAAGATCACAAACTGCACAAATGTTGCCAGAAGTATACGGGAAGAAACATAAATCCAGGTATCTGTAGTTCCAGTTTGATGTAACAGTGAGTCAAGGGCCATCATTGAAATATTTTCCAATTTTTTCTTTAAAATGTCAAACTGAATTTGACAGACAGGGAACAGACAAAAACCATGGATCCCCTAATAGTTATGCCTTTCTACCTCCTGTTCTCATAGTGTATTAATTCTGATGGTTGATTTTAAAAGATGTTCAAGTACCCATTTCCCACTGTTTTGAGTAATTCGAGTGACCAAGCTTGTCACATCATCTTAACCAAATAGCTATATGACAGCCAGTGTATATCAGCTTCACGGTGCAATACTTCAAGGGAATATTCCAATTAAATCGAATGAAATCTCTACTGTCCTCATAGTAGTGGAACTAGAGGAAGCCATAAAGAGATGTAGGAGTAGCAAAACAGTGAGACCGCATGCTATCTAGACTTGGCAAATTAAAGGTTTTGGGCAAGGCATAAAGGAATGGCTTCTTCAACTCTTTAATGACTGTTGGATGAGCAAAGACATCTTTAAAATAAGGCAGAAGAAAAAAGTAATTGTTATACTGAAAACAGGAAAAGAACCATTAGGTCCCAATAGTTATAGGCCAATCTCCATAATATTTATATTAATTTGTGTAGCCCCTAAAATTGAACCTCTTCTAATTCCAAAGCAGGGTGGGTTTGGACTTGGCAAGAGCCATACAGATCAAATCTTAAATTTATCCCAGAATAGAGAAGTTGCTTTTGGAAAACATTAAATAATTGGAACAACATTTGTTGACCTTACAGCTACTGTACATATATAGCAGGGGGGGCAGTAAGAGTGCCATCATCGATCTCTAAGGAAGACAACTGAAGAGAGACAGACAAATGAGGCTGCAGAAGGGGATTTTCCCCTTACAACTGGGGTAGTGGCTATCATGCCCACTGTGCCCTTCCCCCTTCCCCCACCTCAAGACATCACTCTTTTAGTTTTTCTACCTGCCCTCAAATCCACTCTTTTTGGTCTTCTCATTGACTTCTACTTATTTTAACATAAAAATACAATCAATGCAGCACTTATGTGCAAGCAATTTATTCCCTACTATGTGTACAAAAGAAGATTTAGTAAATGGCCAAGATAACACTATTGAAGTAGCCTGCTTCAAAAATAGTTTAATTATATTAACATTTTAATTTGTTTGAAGTTTATCTATGTTTCATATGCATCCATAATTTTAAATTGTGCAACCCACTGATACAAATAAATAAAATATATATCAATCACTCAGTTCAAGTTGGAAAGCAATGCATATATGCAAGTACTCAAAAATGAACACCATGGGGTTTACATCTGCATAGACATTCAAAGGATTCATGTAAAGTAGATAGATAGCTAACCTCAATGTGTCTCAGGGCTATTTTTCCAGACTGTTAGGGTGCTATATTTTCAAGGGGTTATAGCCAAAGAAAAGGGGCCAAATGGCAACTTACAGATTACAGAATTTTGGCACTTTAATGGAAACAAAAAAAATAGATAAAGGGTTTTGCAATATGTTTGAAACAACAAGTATTGTAATACATAAACAGAAATGAGAATAAGGAATGCAACAGTTTCCTATGTTCAGATACAATGGGACACTTCATCCACTTCATTGAAAAAGAAGAGGAAGCAAGGGAAGCAAGAGGTACTGCACAACCCTAAACAAAGAAAGAGAGGGAAGGAGTAAATGGTCAATCTTAAGGTTTACATCTAGTTGTTCTCACTGTACAAATCCATATGGTACCTCTAGGGTGGGTCAATATTGGGAAACAGTTCCTCATATACTTATTCATTTGTTCCATATAAAAGAACCAGGTATGCTCTAGTCCCATGATTCCCAACATGCGGCACACACACACCCCACAGAGGGGCAATTTGATTTTTAAGGGGAACAATTCAAGAATGAGTTATTAACAATGAATGGCCATTTAGGCATCCTCCATGTGAATAAGAGTTCACTTTTTGAATAATAAGAATTATATGCCATGGATGGGGTGGCATCAGGATTTTAGAGATGCTTAGGTGGGGCATGGCAAAAAATAATAATAAAAGGTTGGGAACCACTACTCTAAAGGTAAAGGTAAAGGTTTCCCTTGCTCGAAAGCCAGTCGTATCCGACTCTAGGGTGCAGTGCTCATCTCTGTTTCTAAGCCGAAGAGCCAGCGCTGTCTGCTTCTGCAGACGTTTCCGTGGTCATGTGGCAGGCATGACTAGACACCGGAGCGCACGGAATGCTGTTACCTTCCCACCAAAGTGGTCCCTATTTATCTACTTGCAATTTCTTGCTTTCGAACTGATAGGTTGGCAGGAGCTGGGATGAAGACGGGAGCTCATTTCCGTCCTGCAGTACTCGGGAATCGAACTGCTGACCTTCCGCTTCCCAGTCAGCGTCTTAGCGACTTGAGCCACTGCTCTAGTCTATGTATTATGAAAATGAATTCAAAGAGGCATTGTATTCACATCCAAGTTAATATTTTTAAACTAAATGAAGAAATACAGTAATACCTCGCATAATGAACGCATCACATAGCGAAAAATTTGCATAATGAAGTGTTTGTTATGCAAGGGAGATACCCCACATAATGGGGGGGGATGTTAGTTATCAGAGGTTTTTGGTATGGGAACCCCCAATAACGAACATTTTTTGTTTGTTATCCAGGGCATCATTAGCTTCACATAATGAAAAAAACCACAGTGAAGCAACTCGCAGAATGGAGTTTTTTCATTATGTGAGGCATTACTGTGTATGCTTAGACTGAGAACAGTTGAGGAGGGAACTGAGCAGGAGAAATGACTTTGGGGGAGAAGGTTAGGCAGCCATTTCTCTCCTTAAAATTTCAGCTTCCCGTTTTTAAAAAGGGCAAGGGGAAAAAAACTACATACAACTAGAGAAATGACTCTTAAAAGTAATTTTCCTCACAAAACATAAATATTTCAATTTGAAAATAAATATGCAATTAATCTTAAAAGAACCCTCCCTAAGTTTAATTAAGATACCAGTTGTAAAAAAAAAAAATCAGTGTTGTTCAGAATGACAATAAACCAAACCTTCAGTTGAAAAACATCTTCCTTCGTGATTTCAGTACTCTCTAAAATAAAATAAAATAAAATAAAATAAACATTGCTAACTCCTAAGTGCTCAGTGAGCGGATCTGTGCATGCTTCTTTTTACAGCAATACCCATCAATATGGCTTCCTATTTTTCCAGACATCTATAATGTTTTGAGCTGCATTTTCTCAGGAGATAACAGTTACTTGTCCTGAGAACCAGAGCATGAAGAGGACTGAAAGGCACAGCTGAACTGTTCACTCACACTCCTATCTAAGGGGCAGCATTCTTATCTTAGTACATAACAGAGCCTTAAGCAATAAAAGGAAAGTTCCATAAATCTTTTTCTACCAGTTTTGGAGTTTCTATGCTTTCCCACTCCTGAATTTGATTAGAATCAGTTTTTGTGTGTTTGTGTGTGCTGCTCAACAATCACTGTATAATGACTGAATGCTGCTTTGGAAGCTCCCTTTGACTTGTAGGATCCAGCTGCTCACACAGCTGATAAGAACTAATGGTTCCTAATGCTGCTAGCCAACACTATGTTTCACAGTAGGCACTACAATTATTATTATTATTATTATTACGTTTAATTTCTATCCCGCTTTCCTGACACAAGTGCCACTCAAAGCGGCTTACAACATGTAAATACAATAAATGTACAAGCAGGTTCAATACAAAAAAAAAATCAACCACAAATTACATTACAGTAACCACAAAATACAATATATCAATACAGAGCAACATCAATAGTAATAAGAATCAGCTTGTATACACAATGGACATGTTAATATAGGTAAAACCTTATGGAAAACAACAACAAAATATAGTAAATCATTTAACAATTCAATATTCAAAAATCCCCAGGTGACAGAGCACAGCTCATGTCCCAGATGGAGCCCAGCTCATCAGTGGAGGAAACATCAACAGCTGCTAGGCCAGTCCATCTCCCTGTTCTCGAACTCTCCACCCACTCCTACTCACACTAAGGAAAGAATGAGGAGAAATGACTCTTAAAAGTGAGGACTGTTTCATCAAGCCTGGAGTTGTTGGACTTACTGGACACCCGCCCTGGTGGGAGCAGGGCAGGGAGGAGAGACTGGCTAAGCCGCCTCCAGAGCTCCTGTGTGATTTGAAAAAATGGAGTGGTCATGTGCACACTCCAAGGAAATAAAACAGGTATATTGGAATTTGTGAGGAAATGAAGGAAACCGTATGCAATCTGTCATATTCCCAGCAATTTTCCATGGGGGAAAAGCCAAGAAAATTTCAAATTTCATTTCATTTCATATTTACATTTGTATGCTGGCCACTCGGCAAACGTGACTCTGGGCGGCTCACAGAAACAAGTAAATATCACAATGTCACACAGCAACATGAGACATCATAAAACATTGCAAAGAAAAAACATTCATTTTAAAAAGTCCATAACATTCATTTAACAAGTCCACAACAACAAAATAACCATCTCCACACAGAGCACGGCATGCCATAACACCACAACAAATGCCATTGGCAGGAGCCCAGAGGATGGCAGCAGGGTCCTCAGCCAACCATGGCCACAGTCGCCTTTTATCCTTGGCCGTTGGTTGGGTCTGGAGGGCAGTGACAGCATCATTGTCTTTTATCGCCCAAGGCCACAGCTGTTCCTCATCCCCCGGTTGTTGGCAGGGCCCAGAAGACAGCAGCGGGGTCCTCAGCCACGCATGGCAACAGCCACTTTTTATCCCTGGCCATTGGTGGGGTCTGGAAGGCAGTGATGGCAGTTTACTGCCTGAGGCCACAGCTGTTTCTCATCTTTTGGCTGTTGGCAGGGCCCAGAGGACAACAGCAGTGTCCTCAGTCACCTGTGACCACAGCTGCCTTTTATCCCCAGCCATTGGTGGGGTCTGGAGGGCAGCAACATCAACAGTGCCCTTTACCACCCGAGGTCACAGCTATTCCTCATCCTCCGGCCGTTGATGGGGCCCGGAGGACGGCAAAGTTACATGAGCCTGTGGCATCAAGCCCACAAGAAAAATCAGTACATTTTCCTGATTGTTCAGTTTCAAAAGCAGGAGGAGCAAGACATCACAATATATTTTGCTTGCTTGAGTGTAGAGGTAAATCCAGCCAAGTGATAAGGAACTCAGCTATTTTGGTACCTATTTGTACTCAAAGTTTCAGGCAGAGGTTCAGGGATGGCACATCCTTGGGAGGCTCATTAGAAGAGTCTGGAAGCAATGGCAATGCAACCTAGAGGGTAACCAGACCTTGCAAAGAATGGAAAAGAGACTGCAGACACAGATCTCTGACCAATGTGCCACATTCTTCTCTGCTGTCTAGCATGGTAGTCAAAT
Source organism: Bradypodion pumilum (assembly GCA_035047305.1). Classification (NCBI taxonomy): domain Eukaryota; kingdom Metazoa; phylum Chordata; class Lepidosauria; order Squamata; family Chamaeleonidae; genus Bradypodion; species Bradypodion pumilum. Next base: position 317,708,852 of record JAWDJD010000002.1, on the reverse strand, counting down.
CAGACAGGAATTTTGCCTCCTCTTCTTATGTACATTTCACAATATCTTTGTTCTAATTCATTCAACAGATTCAAGGGCACAGTAACATTACTGCTATTGGCCTCATTCAAAAGTTGGGACATCCGTAATTCTAATTATATTTTTGAAGCATATGCAGCATTTTAGAACTGTCCGCAGAGAAAGAGCTTTACACTGGAGAGAGATAACTTCCTCATTCATTCTGCTCATATATAGGTACATTTCTGCCTTAAAATTTAACAGCATTGTTCTTCATAAATAAATTCTGCCAGAAGATGGCATCCCGACATGGGATAAGAACTTGAACATGATTAGACAGACAGGCAGACAATCTGTCACTTGTATTCCTATTTGGGTTGTTTCTGAAGTCTGTGAGTCCTTCTTGATTAACAATAAAGCTCAGTCAGTGGTTCCCAACCTTTTTTTGGCCTTGCCTCACCTAAGCATCTCTAAAATCCTAATCTCCTCCCCTGTGACATGTAATTCTTATTATAAAAAAGTGAACTCCTGCTCAGGTGGATGAAGCCTAAAAGGCCAGTCACTGTTAATAACTCATTCTTGAATTGCCCCATCTAAAAATCAAATTTCCCCTCTGTAGGGTGTGTGCCCACGTTGGTAACCATGGAGGTTTTCATGTTCAGGGAATGAAGAAGCAGATGAGTGAAGTAGTTAAATTCAGCTCTTTAATAGTGGGGTTTGGACACAGTTTGGATGGGGCAAAACTCGGACTTATATACACTATAAACTGTAACAGTAACAATAATACAACAAGTCCATTGGCTAACAGAGTGTGGACATTTTCGATCCAATTATTTGCATAAGAATAGATACATGAGAAAAGATACATTCTGCTCCTATAAACAGTAACAGTAACAATAATACAACAAGCCCATTGGCTATTAGAGTGTGCACATTTTTGATCAACTTATTTGCATAAGAATAGATACATGAGAAAAGATACATTCTACTCCTGACAGAAAACATAGTTAACATAAATAACATTCTTCCCCCCTAGGTAAAAACAAAATCCTTTAACTAGGATGGCAGTTTAGTTTCCCTTCTGGGTCAGACGCTTGGCTGAGCCAGCTCAGGGGCTTGTAGGATGGGCGACCCAACTGGAGTGAGGGATTGACTAGTGGGGGAGGATTGTAAACCCGAATTAAAGCCTCGTTTGTCAGATGGAGGAGCAGGGGATCGCTCAAAACCAAAATCTAATTCTGTGGATGAATAAGACAACTCAGTACTGTGTGTACTAAGAGTGGAGGGCGACTCTGAACAAAATTGGTCATCATCAATAAAGGAATCCAAAGTGCTAGGCTGGGACAGTGTAGGGGTACACATGGCCGGAGTAGGGGAGCATTCGACAATTTCCCCTTGAAATCGGTTCCTAGAAGACACTTCTGGGTCAATGTTGGCTGGGTGCTGACAATTACCTCTACCCCCTGGGTTTAAACGGGTAGGGGCCAACCCTAGCATTGAGTGTCTGTATTCGTCTTGTGGGTCCAGTACTCTGGGTCTCAATTGATCTGCGTGCCTCCTCCAGATCAGACCAGTGGCTGTTTCGATTCTGTAAGAAACAGGACCAGTCTGATTGATCACAAACCTGGGCACCCACATAGGACCACCAGCTGCATAACTGCGGCAATGTACAGGGTCTCCAGACGAGAAACCCTTCTGGTGTTGGATTGCTATATTTGTGCCTTTGTCCTTTACCCTAGAGGGATCCAATCTGTCCAGCAAGGATGAAAGTTTCCTTCGCTGGAGCAATTCAGCAGGGGACAGCCCTGAGGCAAGGGGGGTGAGCCTATACGTGAAAAGAAACTGGCATAACTACAGCTCCAAATCCCCTTCACCCATACGCAAAAGCACGTCTTTAGTTGTGCACACCTGCCACTCTACATGGCCATTAGTGGCCATTAGTGAGGTGCCTAATTGCATTCCTTTCCATGAAAGATTGGAATTCTGCAGATGTGAATGTGGATGCGTTGTCGGACACCAGCAGATCTGGAAGTCCAAATGCTGCAAACAGCCTTCTTAGGTGCATTATCGTGGTGGCTGAAGTGGTATTAGGCACCCTAATTACTTCCAGCCACTTAGAGAATGAATCCACAACCAACAAAAATAGGGCACCCCTAAATGGACCTGCAAAATCTATGTGCAACCTGGACCATGGGCCCCAAGCAGAATCCCATTTCCGAGAGGGAAGGTGGGATTGCTCTGGGTGAGAGGATTGACAACTGGCACAAGTGCCAACCATTTGTTCTATGTCTTGGTCCAGTTGAAGCCACCTAAAGTAGCTATGGGCAAGGGCTTTGGAATGGACAATTCCCGGGTGACTTGTGTGAAGTAGATGTAAAACCTTTTTCCTGAGAATGACAGGAATGACCACCCGCTGTCCCCATAGAAGGCAACCTCGTTCCACTGACAGTTCCAAACGCTTGCGGTGGAATGTTCTGAATTCCTCAGCTAGAGGAGAGACAGGCCAGCTTTTTTGTACCCAAGACATTACTTTAGTCAATGTTACATCTTTGGCCGTAACCTTGGCTATATCTGAGGAGACAACTGGGGGTGAGTCAAAAGCTTCAATCACAAGGACCTGGTGGTCGCTTTCGATCTTGCAATCGGCTTCCCCGACCCCTGGCAGTGGAGAACGTGACAGGGCATCAGTGAGGCTGATGTTCTTGCCGGGCCTATGCACCAAAGTAAAATTGTATGCATTTAGGAAAATTGCCCAATGCAACATCCTTGGGGACAGAATTTGAGGTGTGGGCTTCCCGTTCACAAAGATTCCAAGGAGGGGCTTGTGGACAGTTACTATGGTAAAAGGTCTTCCGTAAAGGTAATCGTGGAATTTCTTAGTGCCAGCCATGATTGCCAACGCCTCCCTATCTGTCTGAGCGTAATTTTTCTCAGGCTTTGAGAGTGAACGGGAATAGAATGCATCGGGGGCTTCCCTCCTGTCATTTAGAACATGGCATAACACAGCTCCCACCCCCACAGGGGATGCATCACACACAAGTACAACTTCCTTGTTAGGATCAAAATGAGTTAATACAGCATCCAAAGACAGCAGCCTTTTAAGTTCTAGGAACGCTTTCTCCTGGCAATGGCCCCAGGTCCAAACAGTATCTTTCTTAAGAAACCGATGTAATGGGTCGGCAACTGAGGCTTTGCGATGGAGAAAAGCGTGATAGAAGTTTAACAATCCTAGAAGTGATTGCAATTCGGCTTTACATTTTGGCCTGGGTGCATTTTGCATGGCCGCCACCTTGGAGTCAGAGGGCATGATACCTTGGGGTGTAATTCGGTACCCCAGGAACTCCACTTCCTGTGCCAAAAACACACATTTGTTTCTTCTGAGATGTAGACCGGCCCTCTCGAAACGTGAGAGGACTCAATCGAGCCTGGCCACTAGTTTGACGGTGTCCTTAGCAGTGATCAGGACATCGTCAAAATATGGCAGGAAACCGGGCAAACCTTTTAAAATACGTTCTACAAGAGATTGAAATATTATGGGGGCTGCATTCACCCTGAATTGTAGTCGAGTTACCTTAAATGCCCCCCTATGCGTTACTATGGTCTGGGCTATGGCAGCAGCAGGAGACACAGTCAATTGTTGGTAAGCCTGGGCAAGGTCAAGGTTTGCGAAGCAATTTCCTCCATGCAAGGAGGCAAGAAGGTGGCTTACCACAGGCACAGGATATGCGTTCGGGCAAATAGCTTTATTGATGGTACACTTGTAGTCAGCGCATATCCTGACCTCCAAATTACTTTTCAAAGCAGTCACTATTGGTGTCTCCCACTCCGTGGAGTCCACTGGCACTAGGATGCCCTGCCCCACGAGTTTGTCCAGCTCGGCTTCTATCTTCTCCCTTAAATCAAAGGGTACCCAGCGTGGCTTCATCTGGATGGGCCAGACGGTTGGGTCAAGCTCAAAGTCCACAGGGGGTCCTTTGTATAACCCTAAACCCTTTTTGAACACCTCAGGATGTGCAGCACAAACGACCCGGCTTGGGTCAGCGTCTATTGCGTGAATGCCAGAAAGCCGGATTCCCAGGGGCCTAAACCATTGGGCCCCAATAAGACAGTTAGTGCCCTGCTTAGCTACAACCAATGGCAAGGAGGTGCAAATGTTTTTAAATTTGACCAAGAAATTTTCCACCCTCAGGACTGGAATCTACCAACCTTGCACATCCCAGAGGGAAGTTTTAAAAGATTTGAGCTTGGGCTGAGAGGCAGCGGGAATTCTCAAAAACTCCTGCTGTGGGATTATAGAAATGGTAGCACCTGAATCTACCTCCATCTTGAAGGGGACATCCTGCAGGCTCAGGTCTGCGAAGAAATGCTCGCTGATGATGCCCACTTGGCACAGCTCAGGCTCTGGTGACACTTTGGTGGTGGATGTTTTGTGGTGATGACTCCTCTTGGACTCAGGTGCTGGAGTTCTTTGCTTTCACTGTTGGCATACTTTAGCAATGTGCCCTCGTCTCCCGCAGTTGTGGCATTCCGCTGTGCGGAAGGGGCGCATCCTGCAGTCATGCCGGGCTCCGCAGCCATTACACTTGCAAAGGAATTTCTTCTCCCAATCGTCACAGTGCTCTCGGTGCTTCTCCCTCTGCGTCACTGGACTCCGATGAAGAGGTGGAATGAGGTGAAGCTGAGAAGGGTGAAGCTGAGTCGGTGGCACTGGTGGTGGAGTGGCGATGCCGGAAAAGCTTGATGCCGTACCGTGTGGCCTAAGACACTACCGTCTCTTCTAGGACAGCCTTGAAAGTTAGCGTCTTCCTGATCATGAGGCGATATTGAACCTCTTTTTCCCTCATGCCGGCCAGCAGACGGTCCCAGAGTGCTTCTTCGAAGTTGTCCCACTTGCACGGGGCGGCAGCAATGCGCAGAGCGGCGGCATAGTCTGCAATGGACTCCCCAGGTCACTGCTCACTTCTGTGGAAGGCCACCCTGGCTGGGAAGATCAAGACTATAGGTGTTTGCTCAGTGCGGACATGATTTCTGCGAGCGGCACCACATCCACATCCCTTGGAGAACGAGGTGGGTTGCCACCTCAAGTGTCTCAGAACCGCACTGAGCGAGGAAACAGGAGTGCTTCTGGTCTTCGTCGGTGATCTTCTGCGAGGACATTGTGTGGCAGAATTGGCGTTCGTATGTTGCCCATTTCTCTGGACGCGCTGGGTGAAATGGGCCGATGTTGCTGCCATGTGGGGATGCCATCCCACCTTCGTCGCCAATTTTGTGTTCAAGGAATAAAGAAGCAGACAAGTGGAGTAGTGAAATTCAGCTCTTTAATAGTGGGGTTTGAACACAGTTTGGATGGGGCAAAACTCGGACTTATATACACTATAAACAGTAACAGTAACAATAATACAACAAACCCATTGGCTAACAGAGTGTCCACATTTTCCATCCACTTATTTGCATAAGAATAGACACATGAGAAAAGATACATTCTGCTCCTACAACAAGCCCATTGGCTAACAGAGTGTGCACATTTTCAATCCACTTATTTGCATAATAGATACATGAGAAAAGATACATTCCGCTCCTGTCAGAAAACACAGTTAACATACATAACAGAGGTCAATCCTTTTTTGTTTATGTCTGTACTGCTTTATCGGAATGCTATAGTTCTACATTTATTCATATGTTTGGGGAAACGTCTATGACTTTTGTTTTTACTGTATTCCACATTGTTCATTTTAATGAAAGGGAATTATGTTGTTTTTCTTACATACTGTAAGGTCACTTTCAATGTATGCCTAGTATGAATGATTTCCAAAGTGTCCTGCCTTCAACAGCCCTGCCCAGCTCTTGTAGACTCAAGGCTGTGGTTTCTTTAAGAGCAGGGATTCTCAACCTGTGGCCCGTGGGCTGGATGCAGCCCACAGCACCATTTCATGTGGCCCCCCACCATCTCCAAAAAACCAGGAAGTGTCATGTGGTGTAGGAAGGACAAAATGGCCATCCAGCCCCCGAAGATGACTGAGAGAGTGTGACCTGGCTGCTGGCTTAAAAAGGGTGTGAACTCCTGTTTTAGAGATTCAATCCATCTCATACTTGGTCTTGGTCTTTTCCTATGTCCTTCATCTTCCCCCAGCATTATTATATTTTCCACTAAGTCTTGCCTTCCCAGGATGTGCCCAAAGTAGGACAGCCTCCAGTCCATCATTTCTACTTTCAGAGAAAGTTGAAGGTTGATTTGATCTAGGACCCACTTTTTCATATTTCTGACAATCCAGGATATTTGCAAAGCTCTCCTCTAGCATAATATTTCAAATGAATCATTTTTTCTTCCTGTCAGCTTTCTTCACATTAAAAGAAGAGGGTCAAACAAAAACTAAGAATTAATTAAGACAGCAAAACTCAAGCAAGGAGAACTAGTAGAACATTTACAATTAAAGGTGGCTACCAGAGGTGAAGAACATAGAAGATGAATGGAAGGGATACAAAACTAACCTGCTTACTGCTGCAGAAGAACTATATGGAAAAAGTAAAAGTGGAAAAGGATGGTATGGGTCCAAACACACCGTATGGTTAAAGAGGAAGTAAAGGTGAACAAAGAATTATATAAATATTGGACAAAATTAAGGAGGGAAGAAGAATATATAAACTATAGATTGCAATCTAAAGATACCAGCAGGACAATCAAAAAAGCAAAACAAGAAGGGAATGCTTCTGATAATCATTAACAGATAATGACCAGCCCCACAAATATTTTTTTCTTTCAAAATAGTTAAAAGTATACAGAAAAGAAAGGAGAATTATAACCCCATTGAAATAGTTAATGACAAGATTGGAAGGCCACTAATAGATCCCTCAGAATTTATACAATGAAAGCGCGGCGCCAAAATGGCCACCACGCTCTTTGCGCCCCCCCCACCCGGACTCAGACATCCGGGTGAGTTAGGGGGCGTGGCCACCCCTCTATAAAAGGGGTGGCCCCGAGGCAGCCGAGCTGCCATTTTAAAAAGAGCGACGGAGAGGAGAAGTTTTCTCCGTCGCTGTTTGTTTCCCCCTTGGTCCTTCCCAGCTGGGAAGGAAGGATTTCGCACAGAGCCTTGGCTTGCTGGCTCCTCTGTGCCTTTTTGTGCTCTTCGATCCCTGGAAAGGGATCCTGCTCCTTCTGATATGCCTCCCAAACGGAGGGCCTCGGCGACGAAGCCGCGGCCCACGGGGAGGACTTTTGGCCCTGCGCAATGCGGGGGCCAGCCCTCGGGTCGGAGGACCAGGGCTGCGCCCATGCACCAAGGCTCTACCCCCACCGATACCGGTGGGGCGATGCAGGCTGCTTGGCCCTCGGCCGGTCAGCCTTCGGCTGGCCCTTCTGGGGCTTCGGCCCTCAGCCCGCAGATACCGGCCATGGGCCCGGGCAGCGGGGGTGGGTCCGGTGCTGGGGCGCAGCATGTTCCACCTCCGGCCCCTATTCGGGCCCGGGCTCTCATACCGGGGTTCCTGGTCCAATGCCTGGTGGGCTGTCCGGCCCACCCGGCCCACTTTATACTGGGGGATCTGTGGCAGTCGATGCATTGCTAACGCGTTTAGCTGTGCTCGAGGCATCCTTAGGGATGGCACACAACCCCATGCCTGCTGGCTCTTCATTTGCTGCGGGGGCACCTTTGGGTCCTCCGCCTACCTCAATGGCCGCCACACTGCAGCAAGCGGCTAGCCGGGTTGAGCTGCTGGAGACGCTCCGGCCTACCCCGGCCGGTGTCTCGCAGCTCCCTGTTCGGCCAGAGCTACAGCAGGAGAGTGGTCAGGTGTGGCCCCAGAGCTCGATTCCGGTCGCGAGCTCCGACGCCTGCCGTGGGCCGGAACCCCCAGTGGGGGTGGCTCACGGGGGTGCAACTAGTGAATATCAGGTTCAAGTTAATGCACCCACACCACAGTCCACTTCCAATGGTGGGGTTCAGTGGCCATGGCCTCGTAATGTCGAGGCGAGTGGGCATCAGTTGCCACCTTATCCCAGTGCCCCTTGGTTCCATACTAGTGCAACGTTGGGGGTGGGGGTTTCCGCCCCCGGGCCAGTGCCGGGCATCGCAAGGACTGTCCAGGTTCCGCTGCGTATGCCCCGGGTACCTAATGTGCCGGTGACGGCTTTGCCGACGGCTGGTTATTCGTTGCCCCTTGGTGATCATTTGTCCCAGGTCATGAGGGAAAAGATTTGGTGGGGGGAGTACGTGGATATATTCTCCCTATTGAACCGTGAGCACACTAAGGAGGAGAGAGAGGGACAGGATGACAAAGACAAAGAGCTGACCCACCGTCGTAAGCCACCACGCACCTGGGCCAACTGGTTGCCCGCATATCTTATTTATATGGAGGTGTATCTCAGGGCCCGGCCAGACCTGGCCATTCCTATGGTCCAATATTTGGACGATATTTACAGGGTGATGGTGGATTTTCCTGGCCCATCGTGGTTGGCTTACGATGAGGAATTCAGAATGAGGGTGCCATTGCACCCGGAGATGAGATGGGATGAGCCCTGTCAGAAATTGTGGCTATTGTACATGACCCCCACGCGTCCGGCGCCTGGGGATAGGTACCATTGTGGCCATGCCATTCAGCGAGCTGCTCCAACGCAGGCTTCCCGCCAGCTGGCGGGGCAGGGGGTTCCAGCCCGCTTGCTGTGTTGGAGCTTCTCGGCCAGCGGTGTGTGCAATAAGCGGCAGTGCCGATACAAACATGAGTGTCCCTCTTGCGCTGGCCCCCACGCTGCTGCAGTGTGTCCGTGAGCTGGTGGGTCACGGGGCAGAGGTAGAGGTGGACAGGGAGCGGGCAGAGCGGCTGCTGAGGGAGCTAGCCAGGCAAAAGGCCCCCTCCCCAGTTAATGTGTATATGTTGGAGCGATGGCTCTCAACTTATCCACGGAGAGAGGATGCGAAGTACCTCCTTGAGGGTTTCCAGTGGGGCTTTCGAATCCCATTCAAAGGAGTGCGGGGACCCCAAGATGCACCCAATTTATTGTCCCTGAAAGGTAGAGAGGAGGTGGCTTCCCTGAGTATTGCTAAGGAGGTTGGGGCCAAGAGGGTGGCAGGCCCCTTTTCTGTGCCACCCTTTCCCAACCTGAAGGTCTCCCCTCTGGGGTTGGTACCCAAGAAGGCCCCGGGGGAATTTCGTTTAATCCACCATTTATCGTACCCGGCGGGTTATTCTGTCAATGATGCTATCCCTGATGACCTTTGTTCGGTCAGGTATACATCCTTTGACCAAGCCCTACGCATGGTGCGCTCTTGTGGTCCGGGTGCCCTCCTGGCAAAATGTGACATCAAATCGGCATTCCGATTGTTGCCAGTGCACCCTGAGGACTTTGAGCTATTGGGTTTTAGATTCCAAGGGAAGTTCTATGTAGATAAGGCCATGCCTTTTGGCTGCTCTATATCCTGTTCAGCATTTGAACGTTTTAGCACCTTCCTTCAGTGGGCCTTTGTTCGCAGGTCCGGGTCTCGGTCTGTAGCCCATTACCTCGATGACTTTTTGTTTGGGGGTGAACGGGGCTTGGACACGTGCACGCGTCTCCTCACCACATTTCAGACGCTAATGCAGGAACTGGGTGTCCCTTTAGCGCCCGAAAAGACCGAGGGCCCATCCACTACCCTCACATTTCTGGGTATCGAAATTGACACGGTCGCACAGGCATCCCGGTTACCCATTGACAAGGTTACCCGGATCTCTGCGATGATTTTGGCCTTGCTGGCCAAACGTAAGGTGTCACTTAGGGAGCTTCAGGTACTGCATGGCCATCTTAACTTTGCCTGCAGGGTGGTTACGCCTGGCAGGGCATTTGCTCGGCACCTGTGCGATGCCATGTCTGGCCTGACAAGGCGCCATCATAGGGTCCGACTAACCCGGGGCATGCGGGCTGACCTTTTGGTTTGGCTCTCATTCCTGCGGGACTTCAATGGGGTATCCTTTTGGAGGTCCGACCTTTTAGTTTCACCTAGGTTTCAAGTACAGTCGGATGCCTCCGGCTCCCTGGGATATGGGATTTACTTCCAGGGGAGGTGGGCTTATGGCCAATGGCCTCCAGAATGGCGCAGCACGGATCGCCTCCGCGATCTTACATTCCTTGAGTTTTTTCCAATCCTGGGAGCTTTGATGCTATGGGGCAAGGAGTGGGCCGACTCAGTGGTCTATTTTTGGTGTGACAATGCTGCAGTAGTACACATTGTCAATGCTCAGACATCTAAATCACCCAGGGTGATGGCTTTAGTTCGCCAATTCGTGTTACGTAGCCTACGCCTCAATGTGCTTTTCAGGGCCAGACATGTACCAGGCATTGATAATGATATTGCTGATGCTTTATCCCGCCTGCAGATCCCCCGGTTCCCTGCCTTGGCTCCGGACGCAGAGGAATTCCCCTCGCCACTTCCGGCCGATATTTGGACATTTGGCAAGGAGAGGTGAACCGGGCAATTGGCATGTCCTTGGCGCCCCGCACGCATAAGGCGTATCATCATGCTTTCGTTCAATTTAATAGCTTCCGTGTGCAACTTCAGTTGCCAGAGGTGTGGCCCATTCCAGTGGAACAGGTTTTACAATTCATGGTTCATTTACACAGTCAGGGCCTCGCTCCCCACACTATAGCATCAAGGCTGTCAGCATTGGCATTCATTGCCAAGGTGGGGGGTTTTGCTGACAGCATGAACGATTTTCGCATACAGCATGTTTTGGAGGGGTGGACACGGGAACGTGGCCGCCGCCCGGACACTCGGCACCCAATTTCCCCAGGGGTGCTCACACACCTTGCACGAGGCTGGCATAACCTATGTTTTGACAGGTATGAGGCAGCTCTTTTTCATGCGGCTACCACGGTGGCCTTCTTTGGAGTGCTCCGCATCAGTGAGTTGGTACTACTGTCTAAGGCGGATGCGACTCGTAGGGCACTGGAACTCGACGATGTCTATGTTTCTAATGAGTGGGCTCAGTTGAGGATACGGTCCTCAAAAGTTGATCAGCACGGCGTAGGCAGTGGAGTTAGACTGCTACGATGTTCCATTGCAGACATCTGTCCAGTTGGTGCCCTACAGGAGTTCTTGGCAGTGGGTGGCATGCACCCTGGCTCGTTTTTCTGCCACCAGGATGGGTCTCCCCTTACTAAATTTCAATTTTGGAAGGTGACCGGTATGGCACTTTCCAGTGTTGGCCTCCCTGGGGCTCATTACGGCACCCATTCATTTAGAATAGGTGCTGCTTCAACTGCAGCTGAACTTGGGTACTCTGAGGCTGATAAACGCCGTATGGGAAGATGGGGATCTATGCGTTTTGCATTGTATGTTCGTCCTCTTCAGACATGAGTACCATTTAAGTCACTGTTCCCTTTTTTCTCTTACAGACCCTGTGTGTCCCCACACACCGGTGGCAGTATGGCTGGTGGGCCACAGTTACATGCACTGGGCAGCTCAGTATGCTGCGGCGACAGAGTGGGGACCCCAGCTTGGACTGCGTGCGGCCGCATGCATACGTTGGTACGGTAAGCGTGGAATGAGATGGCGGGAACTGTTGCCATTCCTTTTCTCCATTAGGGATGCTGAACCGCCTGATGTCCTTGTACTGCACCTCGGGGGCAATGACCTCGGCTAGGTCACTGGCCTTTCTTTAAAATTCGCGATTTGCAGAGACCTAGCTTATTTGCACTATGTGTGGCCGTTCACCAGGCTGCTATGGTCGGACAGCATACCACGTCACGCTTACAGGGGAGGTATTGACCTCCGGGCCCTTGACCGCGCTCATCGCTCAGTGAACAGGGCAGTTGCCCGGTTCTTTGCAGACAAGGGTTTGGGGATGGTCGTCCGACACCCCACCATTAGTTTACAAAATTACGATCTGTATGCAGGGGATGGGGTCCACCTGTCGGATAGAGGTATGAACCTCTTTTTGGAAGATTTGCAAGCAGGCCTGTTGACCGAGCTGACGGTCTGGGGGGCGGGTGGTGAGTCTTCATTGAAGCCTCCCCGTGTGGCGGGTAGCACTGGTAAGGTAAAGATTTATGACCCATAGGTATCCGGCAGGTTCGCAATTGACTGGCCAACATTTAGACAGGTACAGGTGTAATAACGTTGACCGGTCAACGACGAACCAGGCAAGGGGTGATGGCACGAGCCTTTCAGCATGCATCACCCCGTGATTTGACGGATACACGTCAGAGGGTGGGGTCAGTAGATAGTTTATTGACTACGGTCAACAATTTGTTTGTGTCAACAAACAAATTGATACAAAATTGATACATTGTAGCCAATTGCCGTTGGCAATTTTGGGAGGAACCTTACCAGTGTTACTGCGGCCTGCTTGCCTTAAAGAATTATAATTGGATGAGTACCAATTGAAAGTTATAATTCGGACTAGGGCATTATTCAATAAAAGTGGCCCAATGCCTTTATCCATATACCGGTGTCTGAGTCTTTCTTTGGGGGGTGCGCCTGCAAAGGTGGAGATAACTCTTTAAAGATGTCCTCAGTCCCATAGGAAAGTGACACAGTGAAACAACACAAGACTACAAAACAATAACACTATAACTGGAAATATTAATTGAAGAAGTAGTAGTTAAAAATCGCCTAAACATAAAGCACCAAGAATTGATGGACTACCAACAGAAATAATTCAAGCATCAGGTGAAAGCAGCATCAGATGGCTACACAGAATCGTCAATGCAGAATGGACACAAGTAACTGCACCCACAGATTGGCAACAAGCAATAATAATACCTCTGTGGAAAAACAAAGGGAGTAATTGAGAAAACACAAAATACCAAGACATCTTATGATTAAGCCTTGCAGGATAAGTGTATGTCAAAATAATAGAAGCAAGACTGAGACCAGTTATAGAACCACAACTAGCAGAAGAACAGACAGGCTTCAGAAAAAAAACAGAAGCTGTACAGGTGCAATTTTTACACTTAAACAATGGAAAAAGAAAAATATAGAATGCAGCACAAATCTCTATGTTGCATTTGTAGACCAAGAGAAGGCATTTGATAGAGTTGACAGGAAACTGCTCTGGCAAGCATTGGCCCAATATGGAGTAAGCAAACATCTAATAAGGTTATATAAAAGCTTATATAGAGACTGCAGAAGTGTAGTTAGAACAAATTAAGGATATCAGAACCCACCACAGTAACATCTGGCAGGAGGCAAGGATGCATACTATCACCATTATTATCACCTACATAGACAGCATAAGCAAAAAAAGCTAAGCTTATGTATAAATACAATATCAATGAATTAATTTTTGCAGATGATCAGGCACTGATAGCAAGTACAGTTAAGGAATTACAGTAACACCTTACATTCATGAACCAAGAATACAAAACAAATAATATGTGAATAATTAAAGAGAAGACTGGGGCAAGGGCAATTTGAAGGAAACAGCATACCGGTACTTTAAATATCAAAATACCATCATCGTCAGCTGCAACTCATATCCGAGAATATTTTTTTCCCTGAAGTAGGAAAAATTCCATTTGCATAAATTTGTTTAAGATGGATCCCAGCTTGCTATGAAGTGACCCACATGCTGTGATCACGAGCCATCTGCTGTGGCACATATGAAATGCAACATGCAGGATTTAACACCGAGACTCCAAGAACTGCCTGCAGCCGTGAGGATATTAATAAGGTGCACCTTCACAGCCAGTCCATCTGGCATGGCCTCTTCCATCTCCACGACTGTTAGGGATCAGAGTTCCTCCTCCACTCATTTTGCCATTAGGCCCAATATGATGGTTTCCAGTGGTATTTCCTCCACTGAAGGGGCCATCAACCCCATCTAATGGGGTTCATCTGCCCATATCTTTTGGCCCCTTTAGGGAGTTAGGTTATTTACTGCTTCCCAACACTCAGCGTTGAGTCGCTGGCTGTACGGTCTACTCCATTACCATGCTGATATAAAACAAGTGCCAAGTTCAAATACCTAAGAACAAAATGTACTGAAGATGGCAAAATGGATGGTAATATTAACATACAGTGCAGTAAGGCAAACCAAATATTGGGACAGTTAGCTCCACCCTTACAACACAAGGTAATATTGACCAGCATAAAAAGAAGCACCTCATACAAGCATCCTAAATCAGAACAGGATAGATCCATTTGAATAAATATACAGTAATACCTCATACAAAGTCCGCTTCATACAACATCGGATTCATACAACATCACCTAAATCCTTGAAAAAAGTTACCTCATACAAAGTCGTGCGTCTTTGTATGAGGCATTGGGGTTTTCCCAGGTTGCATTGTGCCTGGGCAGTATAAAAGGCAGGACACATGCGTGCATTTCTCTTGTGGGTTTTGCATGAGGCGAAGAGTGTTTAGGAGTGGTTTTGAGCACGATTTTGGATTATTTTTTTGAATTTGTTCATCAGAATTTTTAGAAGCATTCCTGGGATTTTTGCAGCATTCTTCAGGTTCTTGGACAATCAGGGTTGTTTGACATGTTTTTGTAATGTATTTAGCCTTTAGACAATGATTTCTTAAAGTTCTGTCAGTTTCCTGTCTGTTTCCTTGACTTTGCCCTGAAGTCTGTGCTGTTACAGTACAATGTATCTCTATGGAAACGACGTGATACGAGGCATCGCAGCAAGGACTTGGATGTTGTATGAGGCATCGCAGCTAGGATTTTGCATGCCTCATACAAAGTCCAAATCCGTATAAAATCCAAACTTGTGGAACCAAGTTTGGACGTTGTATTAGGTATCACTGTAACTTGCGGAGGAGCTGGTTCGCCCAATCCCCACTGATTCAATAAACCTACTTTAATGTACTACACTAAGCACCATGATTCCTGCCACTGTGTAACACCTGTGTGTCAGCCAATATATATCGTACCACCACATATCTCTTATCTGGGCAAAATAAGGAAGATATGATCATATTTCATAACAAACTGTGGACGTATGGTATATGAAATTCATCCCATTCAGTCTGTAAGAAAGAAGCACATATTTTTTTTAAAAAATATTATTATTTTTATACCCAGCCCATCTTGGAGATTTTCCTATTCTGGGTGGCTAACAACTGAAAACTAGGCGGCTAACAACATAAAACTATTTTCAGGTCCACTAGCTTGTTAAGTATATACACTGGCAAAATGTGGAACAATTCCCATTGACTTTGCATTATCTCAGTCTCTTGAGTGCAATGAATGATTTATTTCTTCTTATTTCTTATTATTTATTAAAGAAGTATAGCTAGAAAACTCTGGAAAGGGTCTCCATAAGTCAGAATCAACTTGACGGCACACAATTATTAAACAACTAATTACTGAGAAACCACCCAATCTTATCCTTTTCAAGACAGAAACATTCCTGAAAGGTGAGCTGTCCAATGTTTTCAGCATGTAAAGAAATCTCCTACAGCAGGGCAATGTTATGCTTATAATTTGTGGCTTTTGTTAAGCAATTTGTTTGACTGCTTTTAAAACAGAAGCATTCAGATCGTATTCACATATGTGAGGCAAACCAAGAATAAGCTAATACTACCAAGAAAAAAAAAACTTAATGGCCACAATATCAATTGAATATGCTTTTCTCCCTATTAATCCCACATGTATCATTCATATTTGATTCTTTTTAACCCAAAGGCTCAAGAAAGAACCACTGCTTCAGTATTTTGAACTAAGCAGCAGAAACAATAGGGATTTTTAATGCCAGAGCAGTATTTCAGTAGTGTTCAGCTTCAACAAGCCTATACTTTCCAGGAACAGTGAATTACTCATCTTTAAATTATAATTTTCTGCATTTTATGACTTCCTATCCATTGCCACAATATTCTTTTATGGAGATCACTTTTATTTATTTGAAGGCAGCAGCATTCCATTACGTTGTCAAAACTGTTTTCATGCGCTCAGACATCTTTGCATTCTTATGAACTAACTGGATAAGCAATTAACGTAACCTGCATTTTAGATTGGGGAGGTTGGGAAAAGAGAGGGGGAAAGCCCTTTCTCCCACTGTTACTAACATAACCTCTGGAGGCATGTGTTAGTAGTACAAAATGACTGCATCTCTGTGTCGGGGGAGATAAGAGAAATGACACAGATTAAAACAAATTGTTGATCCACACCAGAGAGGAGCGAGGCAAACAATAGAAGTAAAAGCATAAATGTCAATTTGGAATGATAAAGGATACAATCTAAGTGTAATACGAGAGGCCTCCAGACAAAAGCAAGAAATAGAAATTACACATTACTGAAATAGCACAATAGAATAAGTGCACAGATGCACAAACACAGAGAGAAATCCACATTGCACAGCTAATTGCTCAGTAATGTAGATTACAGATTAGCACAATTATGTTGACAAACTTCTAAAAAAGTTAATATGTGGATCATATACAAAATACTTTCTTACACTCGTCACCCATTTGTCATAATTTCTAACAGCCCTCATGTGTCACCTATTTTTCAGCCCTATTTCTGCTTTCCATTCTTTAGCATCTCAGAGAAAGTAAGTGCCCATGAGGGAGATGTATTTGATGCCTATGCATCCTTCTTGACAGGACAGCGCTGCAAAATGCTTGCTATCTATCCAGTCAAAAAAAAAATGAACAGGGGCATTCCAACAAGGTCAACCTCATTTTGTTTTTTATATAACTGGGCATCATCTTACTCTTTACTTCCTCCATTTTGTTCAAAACAGGCCCATAACAATCCAAGACATTTGGCTGATGAGTCAACTCATTTCTAATCTCACTGGTGTCAATTCCCAGGCCTAGTTTTTATAAGAGTAAAAATCAAAGCTGCAGCTCCTTTAACAAGCTGTAAGCTAAGTGACTAAGTTTCCAGAGTTAGTGTCTATGCAGTTCTATGACAATTCTTGTTAACAATTGTGACCCACAGAATCTGAAACAAACTAAAGATTTCCAATTTAACTGACTCAATGTAACAGGAAAAGATGAATTCTAAAATTTGTTGTAGCATGAAAATAAGTTATCACAATGAAAAATAAGGTATCACAATGAAATCAAAATGATGGTTCCTTTGTAAATGCAAACCTAACTGACTAGTTTCTAGAATACTGTAGTGTTTATCAAATTATCAACATGGAATATTTCTTGTTTACTTAAACAGTGAATTAGTGAATATTATTCTTGTTCCTAAACTAAGCTAAACCATGCTTTGTGTTCCCATACATAAAGCCATATATAATACAATTCAAAATACACTTGACCATTTTTACACGGACCTGAAATGAGAAACTCCAGCCTTCAGGTGTAGATTGGATTGTGCAATAAAAAAATATGGAGGGATTACTTGAGTGGACCTTTGCCTGAACTCACTGCCATGATAACAACCAGCTGAAGGAAATATTTCTTGATTCATTTTAAGTGCATAACAACTGCTTCATACCTCAGTAGCTGGGTAATGGTGGAGTGGAATGGGCACTTCTTATTTTAGTCTGAAATTCAACTGCCAAATCATGTTGCAAAGAAAGGTGGCAGAAATACAAGAGTGAAGGGTACACATGTAATGCCATACAGCTGGTAAATTCTCCCATTTTCAATCAACAGAGCTACAGTTTAGATGCAAATATAGTTAGAAGAATGACTTCTGATTTCTTTCTGTAATGGATGGAATAGAATTCTTTCAGCTAGAGTCCACAAAGATATGACAACAAAGAGCAGGGTAAAAATCACAGATGGTAGGGTAAACGCAATTAAAGAGATGTGGTCTTTCCACCCCAAAAAGATTACATATTTTATAGAGTTTGTTCTTTTGTACGTGCATGACAGAGATACAGAGAAAAGAGAAATGCCATTCAGGTTTTGGAGGGTTTTTTGTGCCCCCCCCAACTTAAATTCCCAGAATTATCAAAGAATGCACTAGGCAGATTTCTTAGCATTTCAGCCCACAAATGAAAGCGCGGTGCCAAAATGGCCGCCACGCTCTTTGCCGGGGGCCCCCACCCAGACTCAGACATCCGGGTGAATTAGGGGGCATGGCCACTCCTCTATAAAAGCGGTGGCCACGAGGCAGCCGAGCTGCCATTTTAGAATGCGACGGAGCGGAGAAGTTTTCTCCGTCGCGTTTACCTGGATTGGGTGCTCCTTTGCTTCGGCTGATTTCAAAGCAAAGGGCTTGGTGTGGGATCCCTGGCTGGGGATCGTTGAGGAGCAGCTTATTCTATTTTCTGGGAGTCATGGCTCCCAAGCACAAGGTCCTGGCTTCCAAGCTGCGGCCGAGGGGAAGGGCTCTCCCTACCCCTTCTTCTAACGGGGGCAGCCATCGGGCCGGAGGGCTCGGGCGGCACCCCTGCAGCAGGGCAGTGGGATTGCTTTGCCCACTGCCACCAATGCGGCTGACCAGGCTTCCGCCTGTCAGCCTGGCACAAGCTTTCAGGTGGGGCTGGCGCAGGCTGGCCCCTCGGGGATCCCTGCCCCTGGAGGGCCTTTTCATGGCTCAGGGCAGGGTGGCCCATTTGGGCCTGGTGTGGGTTTCCACCCCACCATTTCTCCGGCCCCCCATGGGCTGGAGTTTTGGACATGGCCCTATTCGGGCCCAGGATCCCCATTCGGGTTTCCCCTCCAGCAACTGCCCAGTGGGCCGTCCGGTCCATCCGGCCCACCTTATACAGGTGGCTCGGAGACCGTTGATGCGCTTTCCGCACAAATTTCAGTGCTAGAGGCATCAATGGGCATTGCCCCACTGCCTTCCGATGGGGGCTTAGCTACCGCTTCAATTATGGCCCTTTCGTCAATTCCGGCCAACACATCGGCCGTGACTCTCCAGCGGGCAGTCAACAGGGTCGAGCTGCTCGAGGCCATCAGGCCAGCCAAAGCTGGTGCCTCGCAGCTCCCCGCACAATCAGATTTGCCGATGGGGACCGGTCAGGTGTGGCCCCAGAGCTCGATGCCTGTCCCGAGCTCCGACGCCTATCGTGGGCCGGAACCCCCAGTGGGGGCGGCTCACGGGGGTGCAACTAGTGGGTATCCGGTTCAATTGAGTGCACCAGCGACACTATCCAGTCACACTGGGGGGTGGGGGTGGGGGTGCAGTGGCCATGGCCAAGGCAGGTTACTGTGGGTGGGCAGTTGTTTCCACACTGCCCTGTTAACTCCTGGTTGCCTAATGGCCCCCCGGTTAGGGCAGGGGTGTCCTCCCCTGTGGGTATGCCAAGCATTGCAGGGGCTATTCAGGGCCCGCTGCGCATACCCTCCATCCAAAACGTGCCGACGACGGCTCTGCCGACGCCTGGTTATTCCTTGCCCCTGGATGATCATCTATCACAGGCCACGAGGGAAATTTTTTTGGCGAGGGGAGTATGTAGATATTTTCTCCCTCTTGAATCGTGAGCCCACCAAGGAAGAGAGGGAGGGACAGGATGACAGGGACAAGGAGTTGTCCCATCATCGTAAGCCACCGCGCACTTGGGCCAACTGGTTGCCGGCATATCTCATATATATGGCGGTATACCTGAGGGCCTGGCCTGATTTGGCCATTCCGATGGTGCAATACCTCAACAATATTTATAGGGCGATGGTTGATTTTCCTGGCCCATTGTGGTTGGCTTACGATGAAGAATGCAGGATGAGAGTGGCCCTACATCCTGAGATGAGGTGGGACGGGCCCTGCCAGCAATTGTGGCTCTTGTATATGACTCCCACGCGGCCGGCGCCTGGTGATAGGTATCATTGCGGCCATGCCGTGCAGCGGGCTGCTGCGACGCAGGTTCCCCACCAGCCAGCGGGGCAGGGGGTTCCAGCCTGCCTGCTGTGTTGGAGCTTCTCAACTAGCGGCGTGTGCAACAAGCGTCAGTGTCGTTTCCGACACGAGTCTCCCTCTTGCTCTGGCCCTCACGCCGCCTCCGCATGCCCGCGGGCTGGTGGGTCACAAGGCAGAGGTAGGAGTGGGCAGGGGGTGGTCAGAGTTCCCTCTGATGATGCTGGCCACGCAAAAGGCCCCCTCCCCAATTAATGTCCCTATGCTGGAACGATGGCTTTCCGCTTATCCTAGACGGGATGATGCGAGGTACCTGCTAGAAGGTTTCCAGTTTGGTTTTCACATACCATTTAGGGGTGTTCGGGGACCGCAGGATGCCCCGAACTTACTTTCTCTGAAGGGTAATGAGGAGGTCGCTGCACAAAGCATAGCTAAGGAGGTAACTGCTATGAGAGTTGCTGGGCCCTTTACTGAACCAACATTCCCTAACTTGAACGTGTCTCCTCTGGGGCTAGTCCCGAAAAAGACCCCAGGTGAATTTCGGTTAATTCACCATCTCTCTTACCCTGCGGGTTCCTCGGTCAATGATGCGATTCCTGATGACCTTTGCTCGGTCAGGTATACGTCATTTGACCAGGCCTTACAAATGGTACACTCCTGTGGTCCCGGGGCACTCCTGGCAAAGTGCGATATCAAATCGGCATTCCGATTACTGCCAGTGCACCCCGATGACTTTGAGCTGTTGGGTTTTCGTTTCCGGGGAAAGTTCTACGTAGATAAGGCCATGCCTTTTGGCTGTTCTATTTCATGTTCGGCATTCAAACGATTTAGCACTTTCCTCCAATGGGCCTTTGTTCGCAGGTCAGGGTCCCGGCCTGTAGCCCACTACCTCGATGACTTTTTGTTCGGGGGTGAATGGGGCTCGGACACGTGTACGCGTCTCCTTACCACATTTCAGGCACTTATGCAGGAACTGGGGGTCCCCTTTGCACCTGAAAAGACCGAGGGGCCAGCCACCACGCTCACCTTTTTAGGTATCGAAATTGACACTGTCACACAGGCTACCCATGGACAAGGTGACTCGGATCTCCGCTGCGATTATGGCGCTGATTGCCAAGCGTAAAGTGTCTCTTCGTGAGCTACAGGTCCTTCACGGCCACCTCAATTTTGCCTGCAGGGTGGTGACCCCGGGCAGAGCTTTTGCCAGGCATCTGTGTGATGCCATGGCTGGCCTATTAAAACGCCACCACAGGGTCCGGCTGACCAGGGGTATACGGGCAGACCTTTCGGTTTGGCTCACATTTCTCCAGGATTTCAATGGGGTCTCTTTTTGGAGATCAGACCTTATGGTCTGCCCTAAATTTCAAGTACAGTCAGATGCCTCCGGCTCTCTGGGTTATGGGATTTATTTTGAGGGGCGGTGGGCATACGGCCGATGGCCTCACGCATGGCAGGGCACGGATCGCCTACGCGATCTTACTTTCCTGGATTTTTTTCCCATTTTGGGAGCACTAATGCTATGGGGCGACAAGTGGGCCAATTCAGTGGTCCATTTTGGGTGTGACAATGCTGCAGTGGTGCACATTGTTAACGCCCAGATGTCCAAATCCCCTAGGGTCATGGCATTGGTTCGTCAATTTGTTTTAAGAACCCTACACCTCAATGTGCTGTTCAGGGCCAGACATGTACCAGGCATTAATAATGATATTGCCGATGCTTTATCCCGCCTGCAGATCTCCCGGTTCCGTGCCTTGGCTCCGGAAGCTGAGGAATTCCCCTCTCCACTCCCGGCCGAGATTTGGACATTTGGCGAGGAGAGGTGAACTGGGCGATCGGCATGTCCTTGGCACCTCGCACGCGTAAGGCGTACCAACATGCTTTCATACAATTTAGAACCTTTTGTGGGTAACTACAGTTGCCTGAGGCGTGGCCAATACCAGTAGACCAGATTTTACAATACATGGTTTATCTTCATGGTCAGGAGTTGGCCCCACGCACTATAGCCTTTAGGCTTTCGGCATTGGCATTTATGGCCAAGGCACGGGGCTTCGCTGACTGCGTGAATGACTTCCGCATACCTCATGTTTTGGAAGGGTGGACACGTGAACGTGGCCACTGCCTGGACACACGTCACCCTATTTCACCAGATGTTCTTACCCACCTTGCACGAGGCTGGCATAACTTGTGTTATGATAGGTACGAGGTGGCTCTTTTTCACACAGCTACCACCGTAGCCTTCTTTGGAGCGCTCCGCATCAGTGAGTTGGTACCATTGTCTAAGGCGGATGCATCTCGTAGGGCACTGGAACTCAACGATGTCTATGTTACACAAGTAACAACAATATTTGGGCTCAGTTGAGGATACGGTCCTCAAAGGTTGATCAGCACGGCGTAGGCAGTGGAGTCAGAGTGCTACGATGTTCCATTGAAGACATCTGTCCGGTTGGTGCCCTACATGAGTTTTTGTCAGTGCGTGGTATGCACCCTGGCCCATTTTTCTGCCACCAGGATGGGTCTCCCCTTACTAAATTCCAGTTTTGGAAGGTGACCAGTATGGCACTTCACAGTGTTGGCCTCCCTGAGGCTCGTTACGGCACCCATTCATTTAGGATAGGCGCCGCGTCCACTGCGGCTGCGTTTGGGTACTCTGAGGCTGATATACGCCGGATGGGCAGATGGGGATCCATGCGCTTTGCATTATACGTATGCCCCCTCCAGGCATGAGTACCAGTTAGGTCATTATTCCTTTCTCTTCTTTTACAGACCCTGTGTGTCCACGCACACCGGTGGCAGTATGGCTGGTGGGCCATAGTTACGTGCACTGGGCAGCGCAGTATGCTGCGGCGACAGAGTGGGGACCCCATCTCGGGCTATGTGCAGCCACACGTATGCGATGGTATGCTAAGCGTGGCATGAGATGGTGGGAACTGTTGCCATTCCTGTTTTCCATCAGGGATGCTAGACCGCCTGATGTCCTTATCCTGCACCTCGGTGGCAATGACCTCGCACAGGTCACTGGCCTCTCTTTAAAATTGTCAATTTGCAGTGACCTAGCCTATTTACATCATGTATGGCCGTCCACGTGGCTGCTCTGGTCGGACATCGTGCCGCGACAGACTTACAGGGGAGGCATTGACCTCCACGCCCTTGACCGCGCTCGCCAATCGGTGAACAGGGCTGTTGCCCGGTTCCTTGCGGACAATGGCTTGGGGACAGCCATTCGGCATCCTAAGATAGGCTTGCAGGATTATGATCTCTATGCAGGAGATGGGGTCCACTTGTCGGCCAGAGTTATGAACCTCTTTCTTGAGGATATGCAAGCAGACCTGGTGACCGAGCTGACGGTCTGGGTGGGGGCGGTGAGGCGTCATGGACGCCTCCCCGTGTGGCGGGTAGCACTGGTAAGGTAAAGATTGATGACCCATAGGTATCCGGCAGGTTCGCAATTGACTGGCCAACATGTAGACAGGTACAGGGGAAATAGGTTTGGCCGGTCAAGGGCGAACCAGGCAAGGGGTGATGTCAGGAGCTTCACAGCCTGCATCACCTTGATATTTAACGGATAAACGTCATAGGGTGGGGTCAGTAGATAGTTTATTGACTCCGGTCAACAATTTGTTTGTGTCAACAAACAAATTGATACAGATAGATACATGTAGCCAATTGCCATACCTATGTTTAACTTGATCATAGACCGCAAGTCACTGATAAAATCTAACA
Source organism: Bradypodion pumilum (assembly GCA_035047305.1). Taxonomy (NCBI): domain Eukaryota; kingdom Metazoa; phylum Chordata; class Lepidosauria; order Squamata; family Chamaeleonidae; genus Bradypodion; species Bradypodion pumilum. The sequence continues at coordinate 317,685,453 of JAWDJD010000002.1, read as the reverse complement.
CAGAGACCTTAAATTTTCAAAAAGGAAATTTCCCAAAGTTGAGGAAACTAGTAAAAAAGAAGCTGAAAAGGAAAATTGAGAGAGTCCAAACACTCCAAGAGGCATGGAGGCTGTTTACAAAAACAATAACAGAGGCCCAGTTCGAATGCATACCCAAAAGGAAAAAGGGCACTGCCAGGTCCAAGAGGACTCCAATGTGGCTTACAGGAGCTGTTCGGGAAGTGATCAAGAGCAAGAAAAGCTCATTTAGAAGATGGAAGGCTTGTCCGAATGAGGACAGCAGGCAGAAACATAAATTCTGGCAGAACAAATGCAAGGCAACAATCAGGAAAGCAAAGCAAGACTTTGAGGAGCGTATAGCTAAAAATACTCAGAGAAATAACAAAGACTTCTTTAAGTACATTAGAAGTAAGAACCCAACTAGGAAGGCCATTGGGCCATTAGATGACAATGGAAGGCAAGGGGTTATTAAAGAGGAAACAGAGATTGCAGAGAGACTCAATGAATTCTTTGCTTCAGTATTCACTGAAGAAGACAGAGGCCACATGCCCAAAACAGAGCCTATCTTCGTAGGGAGGGAAACCGAAGAATTAAGCCAGATAGAAATAACCAGGGAGGAGGTCCTTGCATGTCTTGTTAAACTAAACACTAACAAATCACCAGGACCAGATGGAATCCATCCACGAGTTCTCAAGGAACTTAAAGATGAAATTGCTGGTCTCCTAGCCAAAATATATAATCTTTCCCTCAAATCAGGCTTTGTGCCTGATGACTGGAAGGTAGCGAATGTAACACCAATTTTCAAAAAAGGATCCAGGGGTGATCCAGGAAATTACCGACCTGTCAGTTTGACATGTGTCCCAGGTAAAGTGATGGAAACCATCCTAAAAGATAGAATTAATAGGCACATAGAAGAGAAGGCGCTGCTAAAGGAGAGCCAACATGGCTTTTGCAAGGGCAAATCATGCCTCACTAATCTGTTGGAATTTTTTGAGAGTGTCAACAAGCATGTGGATAAGGGGGATCCAGTTGACATTGTTTATCTGGACTTTCAGAAGGCTTTTGACAAGGTCCCACACCAAAGGCTCTTGAATAAACTTACCAGTCATGGAATAAAGGGACAGGTCTTGTCCTGGATCAGCAACTGGCTAAGGGACAGGAAACAGAGGGTAGCACTAAATGGACACTTCTCCAAGTGGAGGGAAGTAAAGAGTGGGGTCCCCCAAGGTTCAGTACTGGGACCCCTGCTTTTCAACCTCTTCATAAATGATCTAGAGGTAGGAGTAAAAAGCAAGGTAGCCAAATTTGCTGACGACACTAAATTATACAGGGTAGTGAAAAGTGTGAGAGATTGTGAGGAGCTCCAGAGGGATCTCTCGACACTGGGGGAGTGGGCAAAACAGTGGCAAATGAGTTTCAACATTAGTAAGTGCAAAGTGATGCATGTTGGGGCAAAGAACCCCAATTACATTTATAAACTGATGGGGTCTGAACTCTCTGCGACAAACCAGGAAAGGGACCTCGGTGTACTGGTGGACAACTCAATGAAGGTGTCAACCCAGTGTGCCTCAGCAGTGAAAAAAGCAAACTCAATGCTAGGGATCATTAGGAAGGGTGTCAACCCAGTGTGCCTCAGCAGTGAAAAAAGCAAACTCAATGCTAGGGATCATTAGGGATCATAGAAAATAAGTCAGCAAGTGTCATTTTGCCTCTTTATAAATCTATGGTGAGGCCCCATCTGGAATACTGTGTACAGTTCTGGTCGCCATACCTCCAGAAGGATATTATGGAGCTGGAAAAAGTGCAGAGGAGGGCAACCAGAATGATTAGGGGACTGGAACACCTTCCTTACCATCTGAGGCTGCAACGGTTGGGCCTCTTCACTCTTGAACGACGGCGTCTAAGAGGTGACCTGATTTAAGTTTATAAAATCATGCACGGTGTGGACAAAGTAGATAAGGAAAAACTGTTTTCCCTATCGCATAACACTAGAACTAGGGGACACTCCATGAAACTTTTGGGTACTAGTTCTCAAACAAATAAGAGAAAGTACTTTTTCACCCAGAGGATTACTGGTCTATGGAACTCCCTGCCAGAAGAAGTGGTGACAGCTGTCAGTCTTGACAGCTTTAAGAAAGGATTAGACAAGTTCATGGAGGACAAGAGTATCAATGGCTATAATTATGGATACTTAAGGACAACCTCCGGGTTGGAGAGATAGGCAGGATATCTCTCAATATCATTTCCAGGGAATCCTAAGCAGGTGAAGGCATCTGCTTGGGAATACCCTGAAGGAAATGGTGAGCCACTGTGTGAGACAGAATGCTGGACTGGATGGGCTGTGGCCTGTTCCAGCAAGGCTGTTCTTATGTTCTTATTTTAGGAGGAACCTTACCAGTGTTACTGCGGCCTGCTTGCCTTAAAGTATTACAATTGGATGATTACACCAATTGAAAGTTATAATTCGGACTAGGGCATTATTCAATAAAAGTGGCCCGATGCCTTTTATCCATATACCGGTGTCTGTGTCTTTCTTTGGGGGGGGGCGGTGTGCGCCTGCAAAATATATCTGCAGTCACCTAATTTTTGCTCACCTAGAGACATAGCTGCATGGCTTAGCTCAGGCCTTGCTTTCTGTTGCAATTGTACAAAAACAGAAGCTGTTGTGGTGCATGCTGGGAGTTATTTGGAAGGTAACCTCTATACCAACCTTTTTATGCCACAGGCCTGACCACACACCCTGAACAGCTAAGTGGGCCAGACCATGCCCCCTGGAAGCAGAAGTTATGGCTGTCATAAATGCAGCCACTTCTGTGTTTGCGACAGTCATGGGCACATTTTACGACTGACATAAACATGTCTGCTTCCACTTCTGGGTGCACTGACATGGGCCACATGAATTGGTGCTACAGGATGGGTCCGGCACATGGGCCATAGGTTGGTAACCCTTGCTCAATAAAGCCTAAAGTGCTTTGAGACTACTATTCCCAGGAAGCATCACAGAAGTTTTTTTTTTTTGTACATTAAAACAGAAAGCAAGAGCCAAAATAGTTCATCCAGCCTTGCAGCTAGGCTTTTCTCCAAATCAGTAAAATGTAGATGTTTTCCGGTGTCTGGTTGTGGGCAGGAACTCCCAGAATTCTGCCTGTGGAATTCTTGGAGAATTTTTGATCCACAGAGTCCTCCCCACCCCTGATCCTGAATGGTATATCCTTAGCAAGAGCCTCCTTTAATATTGTCATATTTTTGAACCACAATCAGGCATACCCTGCGCAATGGTCACCTTGTGCCTGCTAATTTTTCTCACATTCGGTTGGGCAAAAGGAACTCATTTCTAATCTCACTGGTGCCAATTCCCAGGCCTAGTTTTTATAGGAATAAAAATCAAAGCTGTAGCACCTTTAACAAGCTATAAGCTCACTGACTTGATAGTTTCCAGAGTTAATGTCTATGCAGTTCTATGAAAATTCATAGAACTGTATCAAAAGATATCTTCATTTTGGCATTTTCGCATCTGGCCTAGAAACAGAAGAAGTGTCAAGCACACCCTGGTGGAATGAGCTCAGTAGCACCTGTGCTTACTTAGCACTTTTCCTGCTGCAAAGCCTATTGTGAATGCTGCCAGGTTTTCCATGAAGTCTTTCTAGCTCAGGAGTTCTCAACCTTTTTCTGCCGAGTGGCAGGTCATGCTTCCTCAGACAGCTTTGGGGGCTGGGTGGACATTTTGCCTTCCCTCCACCACATGACACTTCCTGGCGTGGTGGAGGCAATGGGGGCCACATGAAATTGTGTCATGGGCCGCATCTGGCCCACAGGCTGCAGTTTGAGAATCCTCTTTCTAGCTGCGCACAGGCATCTGGTATCTCACCAACCAATTGTTGAATATGTTGCAACTGCCTCTTCCATTCCCATCTTTGCTTTTTAGTATGTATGGACTCACGACAGGACCCACAGAAAAGCCTGGTAGTATACTCTTCCCTATCACTTGAGCCTGGCTCAGATGAACACTCTTCCACATTGGCCGCATCCCCTTTCTTGAAACTTTTGCATACTGGTGCACTCCAGAAGAAAGGAAGGGCCTTCACTGCCCATGATCAGGCAAAGGCGTTGCTCTCTTCACCACCTTCAGCAATCTTGGGCACCAGTAATTCAGCAGCACAACCCAGAAACATGGGTAGTGCAGGGGTCAGACCAACTGCCATGCTTTCCATTGTTCTACTACATCTGTCAAACCTTCAAGACTCAATGCAGATTAAGCTGCTTCTAACAGCAAGGGGGATCCCATAGCAAATTAAGGATTTAAACCTTGTTCCATATGTTATGTCTGTAGACATGTGATATTATTACAGTCGGGGGTGACTTTTTGATAATTATAATCTTCCTACTTCTGTCCCATATTTTTTTATAACTTCCATATAATCCCTTTCACCATGTGAATACCATGAGAGCCACGTGATGGAATGAAGAAGTCTTTAATTAAGACAAACTACCAAAAAATCTCCTCCTGCTAGTAATGTCACTCAGAGGCAGAGATTTTTACTGTATCCTGTTTCCAGTAATTAAAGATTTTTCCATATCACTACATAGAACTTGTGTTCTATGCAATCAAAGAGACTGCTTGGGAGTCAGAAAAGACACAACCTGGTAGCAGGATATTTTATATATATATATATATATATTTGTACATCAGGGCTTCTGGGAATTGAGCTCTGCATTTAGGTGTGTTTTTCAAAAGCACTCCTGGCCACAATGTGGTCATGCCTCCTTTCTGAACCCTCCTTGTGTATCTATGCAATAGAGGAGGAATTCAAGCAAATAATAGCATTTTAGTTGTAGCATCATAATAATGGACTACAGACCCATTTTTTGGTTCCCCACATTACAAACTACTTCATAGGATATAAATAAAGTACATAATGTGTGAGTGAGAATGATACACAAACTGGTGAATTCTAATGCATCCTTCCACAGAAATCTGTCCATTTTGTTTTCATTACATTTCTCAAAGTCCTACTAGAATTATCATTCTACCTTAGTTTCTAAACTCTTCAAAAATGAGATTTGTGAACATTTTGGCATGCATCTTTCCAAATGTACAGCTTTTTATGCTTTTGCTCCACTGACTATAGAGTATTTATGTATATCATTATGTATCATGTATATCATTTTTCAAATGTATATACATTTTAAGTAAAGATTTTTTAAATGTACTGTATACTGCAGCCTATGCATTTTTCATGAATTAAACAGCACAGATCAAACTATATACAGATTTTCCAAGGTAGGATGCACTGTTTCCTGTTTCCAGTTTTGGGAGGCACCAAGCAGACTATTTTAATGGGGGAAATATGAATCCATACATTTATTTTCCATTCCTAATTATATGATCTGATAGTATTACTGTTTTAAAAAGCTTCACAATGGGCAGAAGCATCCAAGCATTTAATAACTCAAGAGACACAAATTCCCCCAATGTTGTAAAACTAGAATAAGAAAAAAAGGACACATTACTACAATCCATAAGCAAAAAAAAGGAGGCCCAATTAGGCAAATTTTTAAATTCCAAGTGTAGCGTCACTCATGTTTACTATTCAACCACCTTTCAAATGCCTTTACAATCCTACTTGCTATTCCAGTATACATAAGTATATAAATAGCAGAGCACATAATTCTACCTGATATAAAGGGGCTTAATTTGAGATTTGTTTGCTTTTAAAAATACATAATACAATCTCACCCATATGAAAGTTATGTTGGGTTATCATTCAGCTTAATTCAGTGGATGAACTATATACTGGATTCTGCCCTCCAGCATGATGGACATCCACCAAATCGGGAATATAAATGGCTTCTGAAGATGCAGGAAATGTACAGACAATATATACTCTATTAAAAGGTGTGAAAGCACTTGTATCACCTGGGAAGCAAAGTAGGCTTTGAAGGACCTTCCACACTCCCCATTTCATGTTTTTAACACACAGTCTATACTCAAGAGCTAAACACAGAAATAAATGACTAGTTACTAATAAAATGCTAATTACTTTGTAGTCCTTAGGCACACATGGCCATCCTAAAGGAGAGAAAGGAAGCAAGATGTTTTTATCCTTACAATAAAACACACACATACAACCAAGCATTGGAAATTAGTTATGAGAGAAAGAGGAGCATTTTCTCTCAAGGACTGGTGATTTTTGCTGACCCACTGAAAAAGCTGTTCCATGGAACAGTGGGTGTGGGTGACTGACTCATTTATCTAATCTGAATTTATTACAGTGTGTCCTTCTTTTCCAGCTCTCTAAAAATAGCACAAACCATCAGGAACACAAATAAAATCTGAACACTTCATTCTTAGAAATGTCCTATAGATAGAGCAAGGGAAGCACACAACGAAAAACGAGTAAGCATAGACTGCAAGGAAGAGCTGCAGCAGAGCTTCTATCTATAGCAGGGGTGCCCAAACTTTTTAGGCCACGAGCCAGTCACATGGTTTTGGGGGCTGGCCACTATGGCCCGTGGGCTGGATCTGGCCCCCAATGCCAATTTATCTTTTCTGCAATGCCCTCGTTGCTCCCAGAAGCGGAAGTAAAATGCGCCCGTACGAGCACGTTTTACTTCTGCTTCCAGGAGCAACGAGGGTTTCGCAGGCCAGATGAATTGACATCGGGGCCCAGATCTAGCCTGCAGGCCATAGTTTGGGCACTCCTCATCTATAGGATATATCCCACAGAAAATATAAACAATACCAGAGACTAGTGCTGTGTGTTAACAGAAAACATATTTATGGTGGTTTAAATTGATACACGTGGACCCCTCTCTGAATGCTTAGTTCCTGGTACTACCCATAAAAAGATATTACATAAATATTTATCCCTCCCCCATTCCCCACAATAGCTACAAAACTCAGTGAAGAAACAGTGGAGAGTCACAGGTTATGGACTATCATAGCAGAATAGTCTGCCCTCACAATCAAAATTGTGTGAATAAAACAGGCCAATCACATAGTAAAAGCCTCATTTGGAAGGCTCCTTAGAGGTTTTCAAATTTCAGACATTAAAAAATAGTTTGACAGTGTTATTCTTAACAAGGAAAATGAGAAAACATGCATCATTCCAAATTTAGTATATTAACACTAAATGTAAAACTTAGATATTTAAATTTTATTTTATAATACACTTTTAATATTACTAGTTATCCAGCAACTAGATTTGTATTTGTTGAGCATACAGCATGCTTTGTGTTTGCTTTTCATACTAATATGGAGATGGAAAGACCAGCAAATAGCAAAAATAGTCATTTCATGTTTTTGAATTTAAACAGCTAATCAGCAGGCTAAATGTAAGAAACAAAAGTAACTGCTTTCTACTCTGTAGTGTGCTGAGCTCTGTGTATGGGTGGTGTATAGTTTAGTGAAGTCTGTCTATTCTTTCTGAGTTGTTCAGCCTAGTTCTGTCTCTTTCTGACTTAAAATGTGTTAGTCTCAGAAAGTTAGTAATTCCGTTCTATCCTGCAACCATCATTTGTTTGAGAGATTTTTTTCATCTTGCTTTTTGCAACTAAGTTCACCTACATAAAACAGCTGCTCTGTTACTGGACTTAAATACTCTCTCCTGAACTTGCTGTGTTGAAAACCTACATAACACAGACATGCACATAAGCCTTTTTTGGCTGATGGAGAACAAAATGATGGTAAGAGTAAGGACTAGCTGCTTCTCTCTAGCTTGAGAATGAGGTAAATAATATAGATTGTACTCATCACTGGAGTTTTTAAAGTCCAGGCCTGAAAAATATCCATAAGCCACTTCAAAACCCCATCACACAAAGTTTGAAGTAAGTTCAGGCCATCAAAAAAAAAAAAAAAAAGGGGGGGGGAATTGTCTGTTCCCCACAATGGTAAATCACATACAATTGATAATCCTCAGAAGATTTCCATCATAACTGGTTGTTAACTTTGGCGGTACAGTCCCATTGGTCATGATCTTTGCTATATCCACCAGCATTAACTACACATAAAAATCAATTATTAGTAACATACTCAAATCACTCTGAAGGTTGTTATTTTTCTTGATTCCTAACTGTGCACTGACTGAAATCTTACTGCAAGTTTCTTTCTGTTTTTTTGTTTTACTTGTGGGGGGTTTTTAACACATGCAACTACACAGAACAGTATAGGTGAGGAAACTGTTTAAACCATAGATTAAGTATTCTTTATGTCACAGCAGTATTCTGTGTCACAGGTTTTCTTTACAAAAAGCCTGCTGCTTCTTCTTAATGCACACAGACAGATTCTGTGAGAAAGCTTGAGATGTGTGTAGTTGGTGTGGGTTCATTGATGTGGGCTGTGTCAAATAAATGTATTATATTCTGTGTTAATAATGAACATTCTAGGAAAGCTGGATGAGAGTACTCTCCACTAATTTTAAGCTACCTTTATGAGACAATAACAAGTTTCTAACAGTTTTTTATTATTATTTTTTAAAATACACACTAATTATGCTTAATGTTCCCTGTCACATTAGCTTTCATGGTAATTATATTTCAAAACTTTTGCAATTAGGGTGTAGTTAATATTGTGGAATATTGCAATTATTTTTCATTGTGACACCTCTATTGAAAACTGGTGGCATAATGTTCACATTGTTCAACTAAATCAGAACTGTAGAAATATGGCAAATGAACCAATTACAGATTATTATTTCTAATTACAGATAATGCCATTTTCTATGGCTTTGTCCAAAAGAATTTCTCCAAGCACACACACATTGAGAGAGAAAGACAAGCAGACATGGTGGTCACAGCTCAGAGTTCATGCAGTATTCCATATCAAAACTACATCTCCCCCAACCCTTTTTTAGGGAATTTGTCCAAGTTAAGAGCAAGGTTTAAAGGGGTTGGAATGATGATTGTCTGAGGGAAATATGGGGGAAATGCTATGTTTATATTTATTGTTTGTGAACAAGTTGTTTTTAATTTAGTGCCATCTACTAAATATGTTTTTATACTAGTATTTTCAGCATACCAGTGGTTTTGATGGGAATCAAGACTAAAGACAAGTGCTTAGACCAGGGATTCTCAACCTGTGGCCCATTTATTTATTTATTTATTTATTTATTAGTCAAATTTGTATATGCCGCCCGCTCAGGCATGCCCGACTCAGGGCGGCATCACAACAATGCACAAAAATACATAAAACATTATAAAAACCCCCAACCCACCCCCTTTAAAAACCCCTATATATCCCACCCACCCATCCCATCCACTATAAAAGGAAGAAAAAGGAAGAAAAAGGAAGAGGAAGAGAGAGAGTTCTTATACAAGCCAGCAGGCGGGCACCATAGTCCCATTCGGGCCCCACACCTGCCCTGCCAGCCAGGTCTTCACTCCTTTCCTGAAGGGCAGCAATTCACTTTGGAGTCTTAGGTCTATTGGCAGGAGGTTCCAGAGAGTTGGAGCGGACACGGAGAAGGCCCTCCTTCGGGTGCTAGACAAATGTGCATCCCTCGTTGATGGCACAATTAGAGAACCCCTCCGGTCCGCTCTAGTTGGACGGGCAGACACTCTTGGGACGATGCGGTCTCTAAGGTATCCTGGCCCCCTGCCATATAGGGCTTTAAAGGTCAAAACCAGCACCTTAAATTGCACCCGGAGACAAACTGGTAACCAGTGCAGCTCCCGGAGTAGCGGAGAGGCATGGGCATATCGCCCACACCACATTACCACCCGGGCCGCCGCATTCTGGACCAGCTGCAGCCTCCGAATGGTCGTCAAGGGCAGCCCCATGTAGAGCGCATTACAGTAGTCTAGTCGGGAGGTAACCAGAGCATGGGTGACCATAAGCAAGGAGCCCCGGTCCAGGAGTGTGCGCAATTGGCGAATCACCCGAAGTTGGGCAAAAGCCCTCCTGGCCACAGCCGCCACTTGTTCTTCCAGCAGCAGCAGCGAGTCCAGAAGAACCCCCAAATTGCGCACTGGGTCTGTCTGGGGCAAAACAGCCCCATCCAGTACCAAAGGTGGTAACTCCCTGGATAACACGGGGCCCCTTATCCACAGCCACTCTGTCTTGCTGGGATTCAGCCGAAGCCCATTGGCCCCCATCCAGACCCCAATGGCCTCCAGGCATCCGGACAGGATTTCAACAGCATCACTGGGGTCCCCACGGGCCGAGATGTACAGCTGAGTATCATCCGCGTACTGATGGTACCGCACCCCGTGGGAACGAATGATCTCACCCAGTGGCTTCATATAGATGTTAAATAAGAGAGGAGAGAGCACAGAGCCCTGCGGCACCCCATACTTAAGGGGCCTAGGGCTGGACCTCTCACTCTCTAACCATACCGACTGGGTACGGCCCTCCAGAAATGAGGAAAACCAGGACAACACAGTGCCCTGGATCCCCAGTCCTTCGAGCCGTTCCAGAAGGATACCGTGGTCGACGGTATCGAAAGCCGCTGAGAGGTCAAGAAGGACAACCCCCGTCCCGCTCCCGCCAGAGATCATCCATCAGTGCGACCAATGCCGTCTCCGTTCCATATCCGGGCCTGAACCCTGATTGAAAGGGGTCTAGATAATCCGCTTCCTCCAGGACTCTCTGCAGCTGGCGCGCCACCGCCTTCTCCAAAACCTTACCCAAAAAGGGCAGGTTGGAAACTGGCCTGTAGTTGTTAAGGACGGCTGGGTCGAGGGACATCCTCTTCAGGAGGGGGCGCACCAAAGCATGTTTTAGTTGTGCAGGAAATACCCCCTCCCGTAAAGAGGCATTTATTATCCCCCCTATCCAGCCACCTGTCACCTCCTTGGAGGCTTTCACCAACCAAGTAGGACAGGGATCCAAAGGACATGTAGTGGCACGAACAGCTGCAAGGAGCCTGTCCACTTCATCAGGGACAACAGGATCGAACTGATCCCAGATCGTACAGCAAGACTGCGCTCCGGCACCCCCCCGACCCTCCCCATCCACGCCAGGATTCAACCCTGAACGAATCCGATCGATTTTCTCCACCAGATGGTCAGCAAAGTCCTCAGCCGAACCCTGCCAACCGGGCACCGATCCCCCCCTACCAAGGAGGGACCTGGTTACCCGGAACAGGGCGGCTGGGCGATTATCAGCGGAGGCAATAAGGGCGGTGAAGTATTGCCGCCTCACCACCCCTATCGCCACTAGGTAGGCCCTAATAGCAGCTCTAGCTAGTGTCCAATCGGAGTCATCCTGGGTCTTCACCCAGCGGCGCTCTAGGCGTCTCTTTGCCCGTTTGAGTTCACGCAGTTCATCTGTGAACCACGGAGATGACCTAGTCCCCCGGGCGCGGAGAGGCCGCAGTGGCGCGATTTCATCCAAGGCTACTGTTGTCGACCTATTCCACAGGTCGACAAGTGCCCCAGATGCGGCCAATGACACCATTTCATGTGGGGCCCCACCACCTCCACTACACCAGGAAGTGCCATGTGGTGGAGGAAGGGCAAAATGGCAGTCCGGCTCCCAAAGCTGTCTGAGGGAGCGTGATCCAGCCCCTGGCTTAAAAAGGTTGAGAACTCCTGGCTTAAACAAACAAAAAACACTTGCAGTTCAAATAATAGTTTAGATCTCTGTTTGATGAAGGGAACTGACTGTGCGACTGAACAACAAAAAAATGGTTTTCAAAAAGAATGCTGGGGGGGGGGAGCGGGCACACAACATACTTTAAACTTTAAGAAGTTTACACTGTACTTAAACTTTTTACACAATGAAAACATTCAGACAAAAATGTGCCTGCATATTACAATATAGGTGTAAACCTATATTGTAATATGTAAAAATTATGCCTCATTAGTGACAAAGTTTGACATTCATAAAATTTAAATTGGTTTGCCTATTTTAAGGGGCTTCAATCAGTATCTTTAGGAAAGAAATGTAAATATTGAGACTCTAAACTAGCCTAGTTTTGTCATGAACTACATAAGGAAATGTCTTTTAATCATTTCGGCTACTCCTTTTATTTTATAATCTCTTATCAACTGAACATTTACAAGTAATTTGCACATGTAATCTGTCTGCTGCAACAAAAGCAAATGTATTAATGAAGTGGAGGCTAACAGACATTTCACAACCTATTCTACAAACTACTTAGATTGAAGAATTTGGATTTTAGCCAGTGCTGTCTCATTAAAATCAGTGGCACCAAATCAGCTTCTGTTCTGCTACTTTAGATTAACTGGGTCATGGACTTACCCTGTAATGATCAATAAATATGCAAAGTGTATCTATATTACCATGATTTAGAAATATATTTATGCATTGATGGACAATAAACTCTGGCATTTAGCACCCTATGGAATGAGGGAGGAGTGCTCACTCAATTCAGGACCAAAGACTTACCAGAGACAGAATCAACTGTATGTATTTTACCTGCCCTCATTGTTGTAAGCATCCTCATTTGAGCAACACATTACAGATTTTTGGAACGCAATCTGAAGAAAAAACATTAAACAACTCTGACACTAATGTGAAGGAAGGGCAATCTAAGCACCACAATAAAGTACTGTACCTGCAAGTAAAAGCAATCATACAGTATGTTATAGAGTTGCAGCAAACAACACCAATCCAAAAATTTACTGAAATATTAAGCATAACAGAGGAGCTTGACTCCAGAGCTTTCAGGCTGGAAAAAAAGGCTAAGGGCAATTTGTTCATAATAAAACCCATTTCACTACAAGACTAGAGTCCTATGCCCACTTCCAGGACAATAAGCCTCTTTAAACTGAGTGGCAACTTATACTTGTTGTTGTTGTTCTTGTTGTTATTCAGTCGCACAGTTGATTCCAACCCTTTGTGACCCCATGGACAATTGCATGCCAGGCATCTCTATCTATCTATCTATTATTTATTTATTTAAATTTATATGCCACCCAATCAGGAGAACCCAACTCAGGGCGGCATACAACAGTTAAGAATGTATAAAAACAGATTTTAAAATCCCAAATCACCCACTCACTTCCCCACCCTACTATCCCCCACCTCAATTAAAAGAATAAAAAGAAATAAAAGGGAATGGGGGGGGGATACAACAACACAAAGGGAGGGATATTAACTAAGTACTAACTGGGGATGAGCCAACAGGCTGGAGCGGTATTCCCTGCCAGCCAGGATTTCAGACTTTTCCTGAAGGGCAGCAGTTCTGTCTGTAACCTCAATTCTGTTGGAAGGAGGTTCCAGAGGGCTGGTGTGGACACAGAGAAGGCCCTTCTTCGTGTGCCAGAGAGGTGGGCCCCTCTAGCTGAAGGCACAACTAGGGAGCCCTTCCGGTCCACTCTGGTTGGACCTGCAGACACTCTCGGGTCGATGCGGTCTCTCAGGTAACCTGGCCCACTGCCATATAGGGCTTTAAAGGTCAAAACCAGGACCTTGAATTGCACCCGGAGGCAAACTCTATCCTCCACCATCCTTCTCAACCCGCCCAACATCAACAATACCATCTAGCCATCTCATTTTCTGCCACCCCGTTCTTCTTTTGCCCTCAATCTTTCCAAGCATCAAGGCCTTCTCAAGTGAAGCCTCTATTCTAATTTGATGTCCAAAGTACTTTAGCTTCATCTTCAATATTTGATCTTCCAAGGAGCAGTCATGGTTGATTTCTTCTAAGATCAACCAGTTTGTTCTGGGAACCTTTCTGGAGAATACAGGCTGCTCTCAGTGCCAGGGAAAAGCTGCCTGAGATGGTAGAGGGAAGCTTTTGCCCATGAAGGAATGGAAGTACTACCTGTAGTTTATCATTTGGGCTAAGACTTACAAGACCAAGTCAGCTTGTTCCCTAGTACTAAGTACAAATTGGGAAATTATTTCAGATGCGTATGCATGAAGGGAGGGGAGTAGAATTTGCTCTTGCCTTCTTGAATTTAAAGCCTGATTAGTCGAAAGGTGACAAATAAGATGTAAAAAGAAGTTCAGAAGTTACTTTAGTTGGGTTAGTCATCTCTTAGGTGATGCTCAATTGCTGCTGTGAAGGATGCACTCTGTGAACGCTCTGAAGCTATGCCTTACACCTGTGTCTAAATGCTGGGTAGTTTAGTTAGCTTTCTTATTTTCTTAAGTGTTTTAATAGTATAAAAAGGAAGAACTTATTTCTAGGAGGAAGTGTTTGGAATGTAATGGATTGTCTGCACTGGAGGTTTATTTAAGAAGTTTGGATAGTCATCTACCTGTGATGTTTTAAATATAGGTTCCAGCACCAACAGGGGGTTAAACAAGATAAACTTTGGTGTCCCTTCCAACACTTTAATTCTATGACTATACATCTTATGAAGGACTATAAGTCAGATGGCCCGGTTTAGTCAGAAAGTCTCTGAAGGACTTGTCCAGTTGAACCATATCATCAGATGTTGTATCAATAAATTAGTTAATGGAGAACTGAAGAAGACTCCGTATGTTTATAAATCCGAGATACATCCTTGAGACCAGTTTCATCTGATTTCAGAATATTAATGTGAGCAGAAAGAACAACTGAATTTTGTTGGTGCTGACATACAGAGCCCACAACAGGTTTGGGACTTCAATAACTATTGAAGCATTTCTCCCAAAGAATTGCTATGGTGAAACCTGCTCCTCTGAGATCTCACTCTTGTAGGTGGCCACACTAAGGAAGATTTAGAGAGTGCTAACCAGCAACAAGGCCTTCTAGGTGGTGGTCCCATTCCTGTGGAATGTGCTTCCATGAGAGGTATGCCAGGCCCACTTCCATCAAACCTTCAGAACGTTGGACAAATCAGAGCTCTGTAAAGAAATCTTTAAAAACTTTCCCCCAGAAGTAGAAATTTTGTTGATCCTTAATTTTATTGTCTAAGTTAATTGTCACCATCTATTTTTCTTTTTATTGTTGTTTATAATTTAATTATTTTATTATTTATTGGGTTGGGTCAAGAAGCATACCCAAGGAATCCAATGTTTGGACTTCAGCATCATCCATCAAGGCTGAAGTCAAGGAATTGACTTCATTGAACTGAACTTCATTCCCGCCCGTAGAGCAGAAAAGGACGCCGTCACCCACCACCTCGAGCAGCTCCCTGTCTCGCCCCGGGAGCACATGCCACCGGCCCTGCTGGGGAGAGACAGGTGGGAGCCATTGCCGCTGCTGACGCAGCTGCCCTCGCTCTCTGGGATGGCCTGCCCGGAGAGCAGAAAAGGATGCCATTGCCCGCCGCCTCGAGCAGCTCCCTGTCTCGCCCCAGGAGCCCATGCCACTGGCCCCGCTGGGGAGAGACAGGTGGGAGCCATTGCCGCCACCGACACAGCTGCCCTTGCTCTCCGGGATGGCCCGCCTGGAGAGCAGAAAAGGACGCCGTCACCCGCCACCTCAAACAGTTCCCTGTCTCGCCCCGGGAACCCACGTCACCAGCCCCGCTGGGGAGGGACAGGTGGGAAGCATTGCTGCCGCCGATGCAGCTGCCCTCATGAATGTTGAACCATGGGGGGCCTTTGTGGCTGCTGGGTGGTTGAGGTTGATTTTTTGTGTAATTTCTCATTGTGACATTGCTTAATTCTTTATTTATATTTTGTATTGTATTTTTTCATATTCTGATGTTTTGATTGTAATAATTGTGCATTGCCTTTTGTATTTTATTGTATAACTTGCTCTGTTTATTGTATTTATATATGTTGTAAGCCGCTTTGAGTGGCACTTGTGCTAGGAAAGCAGGATAGAAATAAAACTTAATAATAATAATAATAACTATGGAAAAGAATATCACCCAGGGCATTATGGGTGATGAAGTAGATGCCAGCAGCAGGTTACCATCTCCAATATGGGACATACATGTAGAAGATGTTGAATAGCCTGAGAATTGCAGTGATATGATGCAAAACAAATCTGAAGAGGCGGAGCTATATTAACAATAGTGAACAACGTGAATGTGGTGAGAGACAGGATTTTGAACATCTGTTAATCTATGGCAACTTCTCTGAACAGTGTGATATTGAGGATTTGTTTAAAGTCTCTCACATGCTAAATCTTTAAAAAGAGAGATGTATTAGATAGGTTGTTTACATCTTTATGAATAATCAGCTAGTCTTTTTATAATTGCCCTGTCTGTGTATGTCTCTGTGTGCAGGTTAACTTCAAGAGAAATCAAGATGCTAGAAATATTGTGTGCAAAACACAAGACAAAAAAAATGGTCTGTCTCAAAGTTATCATAGAAGAAAAAATATGGCAGTTGAAGAATCCTTGACAAGTTACCTCCGTATATGAAGAGAAAACCTGAGTCAATCTGTAATTAGATACTGGTAGACATACAGTTAAAGGGAGTCTCTTGATATTTTACCAGTATAATCATTGAACATTCTATTATTCAAAAAGCTTAACAAATTGTCCTGTCACTGTATCATTTGGCATGGTATATTTTGACTAAATTTAAGATTCCTTATTTACTTTCAACACCTGACCAGCTTATTGACATGTATAAGAGATGGAAATTTGGCTTTAATTTAGTCTGACACTCCATTATTTCCCTGCTGCATCGTGCCACCAATATAGAAATTCTGACCCCTCATTGTGATCATGAGGGGAAAAGATTGACTTTCATCTCAGTCATCACAACCTTCTATACTGTCCTTCATTTCTTACTATTTACATATGACATGGTTAAAGTTTTTCAATTTCTTCCTGCTGCTCTTGGGGAATCCCAGTTACACATGAGAATGGGGTACATGCCAATTTGAGCATACGCTCCTATATAACATCTTTCTCATGAATTATCTAAGTTAACAATGTAATTTGTAGCATAAATGCATCACAATGCTTTCAAAATTGAACAGAGACAGTTGAAGTTACTTTCCCCCCAGTACCGTGCCTTTGACACAAAATATATTCTCCCAAGTCAACTGTCCCATCCTTAAGACACACAATTACACATGTATACTCTCACACAGATCTTCTCCAGATAAATCAATGTTAGTGAAGTTGTTATCAATTTTAAAGGTAGCCAATAATTTTCATTTTGGGAGAATAAGAACAGCATGGAAGGGATACAGTTTGTATTAAATGAATAGATGTAGTTTGCATTAAATGAATATTAAGAAATCTGCCTTCCAAATTTTAGCCACAAAGCTGGAGAAAAATAATTTGGAGAAATGGATGCCAAAGGTTCACCCATCATTAACTATAGTAAATATTGGTTTACCAAAATGTCTTCTAGTTGTAATACATAAGTTTCAGGAATCAAAATGAAGGTAGACATTATTGTTATGATTAGAAAATAGTAGATAGGCAGAAAAGCCTGATCTTCTCTGTCTGTGCTTCCTGGCTGGAGAGGAGAAATCCCAGAACAATTGCTGATTGAAAGGCACAACAAAGACATTTGAATTATGTGTATCCCATTTTATTCCTATAGGCCCTTCTTCATCTCCCATCAACAATAGAAACATGTTTCACAGGAATAGTGGAAAGAGCATCTCTCAATGACAGCCCCTAAGGTTTCCTTGAAAGCTTACATTTTACTTACTCTTAGCTTTTTTATGAGAGGTAAATACTACATTACTGGAAAAACACAGGATGAGAATGAGGAGGAGATTGCAGTTGCTTTGTGTTGATGTAACCTTGGTTGATATGTGTACATTGCATTGTTTACAAGGATCTCTGCTGGTGTACACTGAACATGCCCTGGTGCATAATTCAGACATTATTGAAATGGGGCTCACATATGATATTTGCTTCCACTCCTGCATCTTCTTGAAATATTAAAGCAACATATGTGGTTACATAATGTGTCAGCAGTCTTCCCAAAAGAACTATAAGAAGTTAGGGGTGTATATAGCTGTTTTCAGGCTCTTTAACAGAATGTCCCAGCTGTAATGAGGGATATCTCTCCATCAACTGCAGCTACAATTATTACATTAATAAATGCATAATACAGAAGAAGAAGAAATCTAGCCTTCTTGTTAGTTACAAACTCTACGCTGGTCTTTGCAAGATCAGGGGCTAGAGGAAAAGAGAAACTGAAGCAGGTTCCCAGAGACATAACATGTGGTGGAGATAAACAGCGAAAGAGATCATGAAAGGCACAAAATCATAAATAGATAAAAAAGATAAAAGCAAGATGATGTGCAATGACTATACTTCTTCAGAGAAACAGAATTCCATCTCAACACCAGCAATTCCTGCTTTGGGGCATAGCCAGGAATATCAAGTGCATGATGAAATTAAGGTCAACATTAATAGTTTCCATTGGTTGTTATAAATAAACAAATCATTTCATTATTACTCCTGTTCCTCCATGTGCGCGCGCACATGCACACATGTATGTGGAATGCAAATTATTTCTTAGCTAATCTTTGATGTCAAGGGAAAAGAACCACAACCTTCTTATTATTACTGCTAGGACAGCAAGGAATTTTGGGGAGATTCTGATAAAATACTTGCATTGGTAGAAATGATGTTTTGCTTCACAAATGTCCATTTTTGACAGGTCTTTTTACAAAATATTGCTCAACTACAAATTGTACGAAGTATGTAAATTGCACTAAATTAGGATGACTGTTTTATTTAAGTTAAATAGGTACACAAAAAGAGGCTTCTCAAAGATTGGGATATTTTTGAACCATGATTGGGCATACCCTGGGCAATGGCAACCTTGTTGTGCTGGCTGATCTTTCTCACACTAGGTCATGCAAAAAGAACTATGGAATGAATTCACCAAATGCAAGCGCAGCGCCAAAATGGCCACCACACTCTTTGCGGGGCCCCCACCCGGACGCAGACATCTGGGTTAGTTAGGGGGCGTGGGCACCCCTCTATAAAAGGGGTGGCCACGAGGCAGCCTGGCTGCCATTTTGCGAAGCGACGGAGCAGAGAAGTTCGCTCCGACTCTTCCTTCCTTGCTCGCCTCTTTTTAAGAGGCTCGCTCTGCTTTTTGATCTTTGATTGGAGGTTTTCCCTTCCTCTGAACAGCTTTGGGCCATGGCACCCAAGCGCAAGGCTCAGGTGGCCCCCTCAGTCGCGTCCAAAGGGGGGGCTTGACCCAACCCCTCTACTTCTTTCGGGGTGCCACCGGGCCGGAGGGCTCGGGTGGCAACCCGTAGGGGGGTGGTGGGGTTATCATACCCACTGCCACCAATGAGCCCAGTCTGAGGACACGGGCGGGGGCGGCACAGGCCGGCCCCCCTGGGGTTCTTACCCCCGCTCCTTCTTTGCCCGGCTCGGTGCATAGCGGCCCACTTGGGTACGGTGCGGGTTTCCGCCCCACCATCCTTCCGGC
Organism: Bradypodion pumilum; assembly: GCA_035047305.1. Classification (NCBI taxonomy): domain Eukaryota; kingdom Metazoa; phylum Chordata; class Lepidosauria; order Squamata; family Chamaeleonidae; genus Bradypodion; species Bradypodion pumilum. The sequence goes on along the minus strand of JAWDJD010000002.1, from coordinate 317,666,237 downwards.
CCCTCATGGGCTGGATTACTGGGCATGGCCCTATTCTTGTCAGGGATTACCACATGGGTTTATCTCTCAGCAATTGCCCTGTGGGCCATCTGGCCCATCCGGCCCACCTTATCCTGGTGGGTCGGAGACTGTGGATGCTCTCCTTGCCCGCATTTCGGTGCTGGAGGCTTCAATGGGCATTGCTCCACCACCTTCGGATGGTGGGCTTGCCAACTCTCCGGTCCCGGCCCACACGCCGGCCACGGCTGCGCAGCGGGCTGCCAACAGGGTTGAGCTGCTAGAGGCCATCAGACCAGCCCAAGCTGGTGCCTTGCAGCTCCCCATCGGGCTGGCACAACAGGGCTTTCCATCAGCTACAGGTCCTACTTGGCAGGGGCGAATCGGGATGCAGAGCTCGATACCTGTCGCGAGCTCCGACGCCCACCGCGGGCCGGAACCCCCAGTGGAGGCAGCCAAGGGGGGTGCGCCGAGTGAGTATCCTGGTCAAGTCAGCACACCAGTGACACTAGCCAATACTGCTGTGGGGGGGGGGTACAGTGGCCATGGCCGCAACAAGTGACTGTGGGAGGACAGTTTAATCCGCACTGTCCGGTTAATTCCTGTTTGCCCAATTATCCCCCGGTTATTGCAGGGGTGACCGCCCCTATGGGGACACCTAATTTCCCGGGGGTCCTACAGGACCCACTGCGGGCGCCCACAATTCAATCCATGCCGACGGCAACCCTGCCGACAGCCGGTTAATCCTTACCCCTGGGCGACCATTTGTCCTAGGCTACGAGGGAAAAGATTTGGCGGCGGGAATACGTGGACAGTGGCCATGGCCGCAACAGGCCAATTACACCCTGGTTCTTACAGGGGTGACTACCCCTATGCTTTCCCTTAACTTCTCGGGGATCCGATAGGGCCTATTATGTGTTTTCCCACTCCAATCAGTGCCAACGGTGGCTCTGCTGATGGCCGGTTACTCCATACCCCTGGGTGACCATTTGTCCCGGGCTATTAGCAAGGCGATGTGGCGTGGGGAATATATTCACATTTTCCCCCTCCTGCAACGTGAACCCACTGAGGAGGAGATGGAGGGGTAGGACGACAGGGAGTTGCCCCATCGCGGTAAGCTGCCTCGTAATGGGGCCAATTGGTTACCAGCCTATTGGGTATCTATGGCAGGATATATAAGGGCCCCTCCTGATTTGGCCATCCCAATGGTCCAGTACTTGGACAATAATTACCGGGCCGTGGTTGATTTCCCTGGCCCGTCATGGTTAGCCTATGGCCAAGACCTTAGGATGAGGGCGGCCCCTTCCCCCTGAGATGCGAGCGACGTGCCCTGCTAGCACTTGTGGCTAATATATATGACTCCTACGTGGCCAGTGCCTATGCTCCGTACGGGGAGTCTACATTCGGGCAACTACCTCTCAGATTAAGTGAGCTGCTACCACTTTCAACAGGGGACATGTTCTGCAGGGCACTGGAACTAGAAGATGTGTTGCTCGATCAGGAGTGGACTCTGGGGAGGTTTCGCTCCTCAAGGGCCGTTCAGCCGGAAAAGGGTAGTAGCCTGGTGCTGCCATATGTCCGGTTGCTCCCCCACATGTGTTTGTGGCAGCACATGGTTCACACCCTGGCCTGTCATCGGCTACCAAGTCGGGTCTCCCATTACTGAATTACAATTGGTACCCATTCCTTCCAGATGTGCGCTGCATCAACTGCGGCTGCATTTGGGTACCCGGAGCCTGACATATGTTGCATGGGCAGGTGGGAATTTGCGCATTTTTCTCTGTCTGTTCGTCCCCTCACTGCATGAGTGCCTTGTTCTGCCCTCTATTCTCTCTCCTTCTCTTATGGACTCTGTGTGTTTCTTCACACTGGTAGCAATGTGGCTTGTGGGCCACAATTTATGTGCATTGGGTGGCACAGTATGCTGCTTCGTCAGAATGGGGACCCCATCTCGGGCTACGCGTAACCGCGCATATGCAGTGGTATGGTGTGCACGGCATATAGGTGGCGGGAACTGTTGACATTCCTGATGTCCATTGGGGATGCTGGACTGCCAGATGTTTTTATTCTGCACCTCGGAGGCGGTGATCTTGCACAGATCGCTAGCCTGGACTTAAAGACTTCCGAGTGCAGTGACCTGGCTTTTCTTTACCATTTATGGCCGTATACACGGTTGCTATGGTCATACATCGTGCCGAGGCACTGTAATACGGGAGGCATTGACCCCCGCGGTTGAACCGTGCCCGGTGGTCAGTGAACAGGGCTGTTGCCTGGTTCCTTATCCAGAATGGCTTGGGGGACAGCCATTTGTCGTCCGGGGATAGGGTTACAGGAATTTAGCCTGTATTCTGGAGATGGGGTTTACCTGTCAGCAAGAGGATGCACCTTTCTTTTGAATAACGTGCAAGGGGGCCAGGTGACCGAATTGTCAGTCAAGGGGGCGGACCTCTGCTGCGATTTTGGCAATGTTGCCAAGTGTAAGGTGCCTCCCCGAGAGTTGCAGGTGATGCATGGCCACATCAACTTCGCCTGCAGAGTGGTAACACCAGTCAGTGCCTTCGCCAGGCATCTGGGTCACGCTATGGCGGGTCTTTTAAGGACAGTCTGCCTATGGTCATTGGCCCCAGAGATGGCAGTACACGGATCGCTTACGCGATCTTACGTTTCTGGAGTTTTTCAATTCTGGGTCCCCTTTATGATCTGGGGGGACAGGTGGGCTGATTCTGTGCTTCACTTTTGGTGTGACAATGCTGCGGTGGTGCACATTGTCAATGCCCAAACGTCTAAATCCCCTGGAGTCATGACCTCAGTTCGCCAATTGTTCTTGGGTCCGTGCACTTTAATGCGCTCCTTAGGGCTAGACATGTGCCAGGTATTAATAACGATATTGCCAATGCTTTATCCCGCCTGCAGATCTCCCGGTTCCGTGACTTGGCTCCAGACGCAGGGGAACTTCTCTCTCCACTCCTGGCTGAGATATGGACATTTAGCGAGGAGAGGTGAACCGGGCGAGTGGCATGTCTTGGCACCTCGCACGCGTACGGCGTATCAGCATACACTCCTTCACTTTAGAGCCTTTTGTGGGCGAAGGCAGTTGCCTGAAATGTGGCCGATTCCGGTCGACTAGGTTTTACAGTATATGGCGCACCTTCATGATCTGGGGTTGGCACCACGCACCATAGCCACCAGGCTTTACGCCTTGACATTCATGGCCAAGGCACGGGGCTTTACTGACTGTGCGAATGTCTTCTGCATACACCATGTATTGGAAGGGTGGACACGTGTATGTGGCCGCCGCCCGGACTCACGTCACCCTGTTTTCACAGGTATTCTGACCCACCTTGAACGAGGTTGGCATAGACTATGTTACAGTAGGTAGGAGGAGTCTCTTGTTCATGCAGCTACCACTGTAGCTTTCTCTGGAGCTCTGCGAATTAGTGAGCTGGTCCCATGGTCAAAAGGGGACGGGTTTCGTAGGGCACTGGAACTCGACGATGTGTCTATCAACCAGGAGTGGGATCAGTTGAGGATTCGTTCCTCAAAGGCCAATCAGCATGGAGTAGGCAGTGGTGTTATACTGCTACGATGTACATTTGCTGACATCTGTCCGGTTGGTGCCCTACATACAATTTTGGCAGTGCCTGCTGCGTGCCCTGGCCTGTTTTTCTGCCACCAGGATGGGTCTCCCCTTACCAAACTTCAGTTCTGCAGGGTGACCGGTACCGCACTTCACAGTGTGGGGCTCCTTATGGCACCCATTCATTCAGGATAGGCGTCGCATTGACTGCGGCTGTGTTTGGGTACTCTGAGGCTGATATATGTTGGGCACATGGGGGTCCGTGCGTTTTTTCCTTAAATGTACGTCCCCTGTATGAGTACCTAGTTATGTCCTTAATTCCTTTTCCTTCTTTTACAGACCCTGTGTGTCTACGCACACCGGTGGCAGTGGGGCTGGTGGGCCGCAGCTATGTACACTGGGTGGCAGAATATGCTGCAGCGACAGAGTGGGGACCCCATCTCGGGCTGCGTGCATCCGCACATATGCGGTGGAATGGTATGCGCGGCATGAGAGGGCGGGAACTGTTGCCATTCCTGGTGTCCATCAGGGATGCTGGACCGCCTGATGTTATTATTCTGCACCTCGGTGGCGATGATCTCACACGGATCGATGACCTTTCCTTAAAATGTCGAGGTGCAGTGACCTGGCCCTTTTTACATAATTTATGGCCGTAAAGCTGTTGCTATGATCTAACATCGTGCCGAGACACCATTTCAGGGGAGACATGGATCTCCGTGGTTTGGACCGTGCCCGGCTGTTGCCCAGTTCCTTGTTGAGAATGGCTTGGGGACAGCCAATAGACATCCGGGGATAGGTTTGCAAAAGTTTTGACCTATATGCAGGAGATGGGGTCCACCTGTCGGCCAGAGGTATGAACCTCTTTCTGGAGGATGTGCAAGCAGGCCTGGTGACCGAGCTGACGGTCTGGGGGGGGGGTGAGTCATCATGGACGCCTCCCCATGTGGCGGGTAGCACTGGGTAAGGTAAAGATTTATGACCCATAGGTATCCGGCAGATTTGCAATTGACTGGCCAACACGTAGATAGGCACAGGGGAAACAGGATTGGCCGGTCAAAGGCGAACTATGAAAGGGGTGATGTCAGGAGCTTCACAGCCTGCATCACCTTGATATTTGAACAGATACACATCATAGGGTGGGGTCAGTAGATAGTATATTGACTCCGGTCAACAATTTGTTTGTGTCAACAAACAAATTGATAAAAATTGATACATGTAGCCAATTTCCATTGGCATTTAGGGTGGAACCTTACCAGTGCTACTGCGGCCTGCTTGCCTTAAATGAATTACAATTGGATGATACACCAATTGAAAGTGATAATTCAGACTAGGGTCTGAATTCAATAAAAGTGGCCCGATACCTTTAATCCAATACCGGTGTCTGAGTCTTTATTTGGGTGGGTGCGCCTGCAAAGGTGGCTTCATTTTGGCAGTTTAAAGTCTGACTTAGACACGAAAGAAGATTTAAGTAACAGATGCTCTATATCAGTGGTGGCGAACCTATGGCGCACGTGCCAGACAGGGCACACAGAGCCCTCTCTGTTGGCACATGCACCATCACCACAGCACAGAGTTCTCACACACACTCTGCCCAGCAGCCCAATTGGAGCACTTCCTCACTCCTTCCCAACACAGAGTTCACCCGTCTCACTGTTTGGACATTCAGTCTCTAAAAGGTTTGCCATCATTGCTCTAGATGGATTGCTGACATCTTTCCTAACAATCAGCCATTTACTCTGTACTTACACTGTGACTGTATGTGATTTTATTCTGAAGAAGAAAGGAGAGTAGAGACACTTTAAACAAATTGCAGATACCTTCAGGGGAAGGGCAGAGCTGCTTGTCTTGGTCTCAGATGAAGGCAAGGAATCTTATGGGGCATTTAAAACTGTGGATCAAGGCTCTCATTATGTCAAGAAACACAAAACCAAGGAGAATGTGGGAGACACTGGGCATCGTATGGCATTAAGAACAACAGGCAGCGATGGCTATTTGTACAACTGCATCAAAAATGAAAAGAGAGAGGTTAAAAATTCCAGGAGGGAAGGAAGATAGGTCTTAATGCTCAAACGGCATGACTTACCTTCTCAAAAGCCATGCAACAACAGCCTTTCCACACACTCAGTCCTAACAGCACAATCATATTTGAGTAGAGTTTAATAACCTGTGGAGCCAAGATTCAGGAGTTTGATTTTTCATCGTGTCTCCTCAGAGACAAAGGGTGGTCAACCACTTCAGAGTATTTCCTATCTAGAAAACCCTGAGAAAACATTCCATAGGCTGGCGTGCTATTATTATGAAAATTTAGTAAACTGAGTTGAGAGACAGAAAAAGAAGAATATTCCTGAATTCATAAAGGACATCTAAGCAGTGTCACAGATTTTTTTTGCCCTACATCTCTGTAAAAGGGCTGGCAGAATGACTGCAAGGAGGTGCTCACTGTGATCTCAGTCTGAGCACTTCTTAGCATCTCAGTGACCAGGGAAATTCTTAGGCCTCATTGGTACTTGGCTTCTCCTTTGATGCCAATAGCTCTATTCTGTTATTGTTGTTATGTGCCATCATGTTGCCTCTGACACATGGTGACTCTAAGAATAAGTGAACTATGAAATGTCCTGTTCTCAACAGCCCTGCTCCACTCTTGCAAACTCAATGATGTAAGTTTAAGGAGTCGATCCATCTCACATTTGATTCTCCTCTTTTCCTGCTGCCTGTCACTTTTCCAAACGATAATGTCTTTTTCAGAGAATCTTGCCTCCTCATGATGTTCTAATATTCTATGTTTCTGCTGTTTTACTAATATTTTATTATATTTGATTTCTCATTTCCTCAATTCAGTTTTGCTGACCATCTTTTTAATCCTGTGAATACCCTATGCAATATGAACGAACCATTGCTGTTTCACCCCAGGGGTAAACAACTCATCTTTGCTCTGTCTCATAGGGACTCTGGAATCACACAAATACCCTTGGTGTGGTCCATTTTTGCATATTTATTTGAAGGCAGTGCATATACCTTCTCGCTAAAGCTATTTTGTGCCACAGAGACCCCATAAACCTAGAATGATATAACCCGATTCACAAAAATAACAAACTACTTCTACAGGTATCTCCCTCATCTAGTCAGAAGAGCAAGGGGCACTGCTTCTCTCTTGCCTGGATTAAGCTTCAGTTTGTCAGATTTCAACTAATCCATTACTTCAGCTAAGCAGCAATTCAGTAAAGTAAAGATGACATAGGGGCTACAAAGTGAAGATGACATAGGATTAAGCTATCTAGGTAAGAGTATTCATAGAAGAGGCACTGAAATCATACCTGATTCTGAAAACTGTTGGCCAATTCAGAGAATAAACATAACTATTCCAGAGCTAAATCTCTATTGAAATATACTCAAGAGAGCATGAATTTGGTCAGCTACCACATGTCTAAACACTAGGGCTTTATGAGGGGTGTGCCAGTGCCTATAAGGCTGCATGGCTAGCCCCTCCTCCATGCAGGCATGCTTGGGAAACATGTCACACACCACTTCCTCCCTGCGATGGTGGCAAAAGCAACCCCGCCCCCACCCACCCCGCCACATCTTGCCAGATGGTGAGGTAAGCTTCTTTCAAAGCAGCTGCACAAGGTCCCCTTCTTGCCAGGTACAATCCACCACAATGAGCAAGAGTTAATTTAAATTCAGCATAACCTTACCACCATGTCCACAATTTCAAAGCTAACTTGTAAAAAAAATTATGTTATACAAAACAAGCATGAGAAAACAGAATGCATGACTTGAACCTAAGTTGCAAATAATTTCTTTTTTCCTTAAATACCAACTTTTTACTCACTGTACAGCTTTGATTTGCTAACTTAAATATCTAAGTAAGTGGAAAGTTTGAAAGTCGAACTATTCATTCAATAAGTCCTTGACACCAATTAAAATACAAATAAGATGCATCCTCTATGTTCTTTGTTTGATTTAAGCAATTAGATAAAAACCCAGTTCACCTTTCTACTTTTCCAAAGGTTTCCCTTAGTTCCTTGACTCATCTGCTCCTTTTCTTTGATGAACATGTCTGATAACTTCCTGCAATACTACTAATAAAGACACTAAAAGATTCTGGTTTCATCTGGAGGCATGATACCATCTTATTGATATTGATGAAAGACATTTAAAGATATGCTTAACTATCAACTGAAATCAGCCAATGAGATTCAGTTATGCCGATTTCCCCCCTATTAGCATGTTAATTGTTATAATAGATGTCACCTAGACACATCATATAGTCAGATTTGTATGCAAAAACAAACTTATCCTGGAGCAAATTATGTGGGAGTGATTAACAGAAACCACTCACTCTATCTCATTTAATTTTTGAGTAAATAATAAAACAATAATACATTGTGCCATAAGGCTTTCAAGATAGAAAAACTAGAGTTTAATTTGCAATTAACTACATATATCATTATATCCATAGTATAAAGCCATCTTTGTTATTAAATCTATAGGTTTTCAACAGTGGCAATAACAACAAAAGGTTGTGATACCTGCTGAAATGCCACTAGAATGAGGAGAGCAACTAAAGGTGTAGCCACCATACCTGTCGAGTATCCCGTATTGGCCGGTATTTCCTGTAATTCAGCACTGCTTTTTGTTCTTTCCCGTTCGGAGCCACCACCATCCCGTAATTTGACGGCGGGGGAAAATAGTTGCTGCACATTCCCTTCTGCGCAGAACCCTTCTACACATGCGTAGAAGGGTTCTGCGCAGAAGGGTTCTATGTATGTGTAGAAGGGTTCTGCGCAGAAGCCTTCTGCGCAGGTCCCGTATTGTCCGGAGCTGCACTTGACAGGTTTGGTAGCCACCAGGGAGAAAACAGATTTCTCCCACCTCTTTTCTGAGAGGAATATTTTCAACGTTCCCAAAAGAAGAATACCCTTTGAGAATCAGAGAAATAGATTTTAAAATAAAAATGTCCTTCCTCAAAATGAACACAGGTTTTTTAAAAGAAATGTAAAAGAGAATTACAAATAATTGCTGTTTAACCTGTAGATTCAAATTAAAGTAATATTGCAACACTGAGACAGATGTTGTTCAAGCAACACACATTTTGTTTCCTACATTTTTTTGTTTCTGTTTTATACCTTTCCATTTCTTAGATTATACAAATATGTGCTTAATAGCACATACAGTAATACCTCATACAAAGTCCGCTTCGTACATCGAATTCATACAACATCGCCTAATTCCTTGAAAAAAGTTGCCTCATACAAAGTCGCTGCGACTTTGTATGAGGCATTGGGGTTTTTCTCAGGTTGCATTGTGCCTGGGCAGTATAAAAGGCAGGACACATGTGTGCATTGCTCTTGTGGGTTTTGCACGAGGCGAAGAGTATTTATGGGTGGTTTTGAGTGCGATTTTGTATTTTTTTGAATTTTTTCATCAGAATTTTTAGAAGCATTCCTGGGATTTTTGTAGCATTCTTCAGGTTCTTGGACAATCAGGGTTGTTTGACATGTTTTTGTAATGTTTTTAACCTTTAGACAATGATTTCTTAAAGTTCTGTCAGTTTCCTGTCTGTTTTCTTGACTTTGCCCTGAAGTCTGTGCTGTTACAGTACAATGTATCTCTATGGAAACAACGTTGTATGAGGCATTGCGGCAAGAATTTGGACATTGTATGAGGCATCGTGGCTAGGATTTTGCATGCCTCATACAAAGTCCAAATCCGTATAAAGTTCAAACTTGTGGAACCAAGTTTGGACGTTGTATGAGGTATCACTGTATGCTACTTATGCTGAAGTAGCACTGAATGAAGCTGTTTTCTCTTTCTAGTACTGGGTATAAAGAAAGGAATTTAATTTTGGTTGTTCAAAGCCAGAGTGTTTCTTTAAGTACGTTGAGTCTGAAAGCCATAGAGAAGGGAGTACAAGGAACAATACAACCATCTTAATCAGTTGTCCAAAAACAGGTGTATTGTTGTTCCCATAATCAAATCAACATCTTTGCACAACATCCCATAGGCCACATGGGCCACAGCCAATCCAAAGTGAGAGGGATGAAATTGCATCCTGCCAGATTTCAAGTCTTCCAGGATCTCTTGATGGCTGAAATTATATTGTTTTAACCTCCACTATCACTCCTCCAGATAAACATGAGTTTTTTAACCTACCATATGTTGACCAATCCTATCAAATAGTTACACCCATGGAAGGCAAACAGCATAACTTGTAGCAATTAACTCTGGTAATTAATAGCTTCCTGCTTGGAATTTTGGCCACATGCCAAACCACTTGATTGGCTTGAACTTGAAAATCCAAGTAGGGATTTGTCAATTAGCAAAAAGTCATTGCTAGCTATATCATTGGCCCCTGTAGGCATAACCATGGAATTGATTTTAGCCTATACAATGATTATTTGAAAGCAATAACTTTGTTAAACTACGTGGATCTTTCATACAAAAATATCCATAGGTGTGCTCTGCAATCTCAGCGATCAGATTTGTAAATGCTGTCAAAAAAAGTTTACCTTCCAGTTAGCAGTCACAAAAAAAGGTATTGCTAACTGCAAAGGACAAATGAGAAGAGCAAATGGTATGACTATCAGAAGTCATTCACTTTTATTTGTTGTTGTTCAGTCACACACTCGATTCCAACCCTTCATGATCCATGGACCACTGCATGCCAGGCATCCCTGTCCTCCACCATCCTCCTCAACACACCCAGTTTTGTGCCCATTGCATCTACAATACCATCTAGCTATCTTATTCTCTGCTGCCCCCTTCTTCTTTTGCCCACAACCTTTTCCACCATCAACTGAGTCCTCTCTCTCATTTGATGTCAAAGTACTTTAACTTCATCTTCAATATTTTACGTTCCAAGGAACAGTCGGGGTTGATTTCTTTTAAGATCAATGCATTTGTTCTCTTTGCTGTTCAGGGTACTCTCAAAACTCTCCTCCAGTACATCTCAAAGGTGTCTAATCTTCTGTTCTCAGCTTTCCTTATGGTTCAGCTCTCACAACCATACATTACTACTGGAAATACCATTGCTTTGACTATGCGGACTTTTGTTTGCAAGATGATGTCTCTACTTTTAACTATGTTCCCTAAATTTCTCATAGCTTGCCTCCCAATAATTAGTCACCTTTTTATTTCATGGCTGCAATACTATCTGCAGTGATCTTGGATCCTAAGAAAGTAAAATCTGTCACTTCTTCTACTTCTTCCCCATCTATTTTACAGGGACTGATAGGGCCTGTTGCCATTATCTTGGTTTTCTTGATGTTGAGTCTCAAGCCAGCTTTTGCACTCTCTTCTTTCAACCTAAGCAAGAGTTTCTTTAGGTTTTCTTCACTTTTGGCCATTAGGGTAGTATTATCTGCATATCTCAAATTGTTGATGTTTCTTCCAGCAATTTTAATTCCAACTTTTGATTCATCCAGCCCTGTGCTCTGTATATATAAGTTAAATAAGCAGCATGACAAAATGCAGCCATGTCTTACTCTTTTTCCTATCCCAAACGACTCTGTCATTCCGTATCCTGTCCTAACTGTTGCGTCTTGACTCTTGTACATATTTCTCATGAGACCTATAAGGTGTTCTGGTATTCTCATCTCTTTAATTACTTGCCACATTTTATTGTGGTCCACACAGTCAAAGGCCATGGTGTAATCAATGAAACAGAAGTAGACTTGTTTCTAGTGTTCCTTTGTTTTCTCCATGAACAACATATGTTGGCAATTTGGTCTCTAGTTCTCCTGCCTCATCTGAACCCAGCCTGTACTTCTGGTATTTCTCTCTCTGTGCGCAGCTGAAGCCTATCCTGTATTATCTTGAGCATGACCTTGCTAGCATGTGGGATGAGCATAATTGTTTGATAATTTGAGCATTCTTTGGCATTGCCCTTTTTTGAGATTGGAACATATACTGACCTTTATATGCAAGGGTAATATACCTTTGGCTTCTCATGAGAAATACATTTCAGCAGTAGTGTAAACACATACAAGGCTTTCTGATTAATTATCATAATGATCTGGCTGGTTCATATGGGGGAATTTGGTACTATAGATATCATGGCTCTAAACTGTAAAATACTTTAAAGTTAATCACTAGCAATTTCAATTAGAATCAAAACCACACCAGAAGCCATTTTGTAGCTATAGATGCTAGATGTTAAATGTTAAAACACAAATGCTAAAGTTAATGGATGCTGAAACAATAAAGTACACACAGTGCCATATGTATAATCAAAAGCTTTTTCCACACAGCGAGCTGCAGCTTTGGGTGGATGGGATGTGGATTCTGTTTCTCTCATTGAAAAAAGAATTGAACACCCTACCCATTCAATTTAACTATCTGCATATAAGGAGATAAACTTGGAAGGCAATTTTATAATGTTTTACTGAAAACATCTTAAAACACAATAACTAAAATCCAGTAGAAGATACAACTAGAGTAGGCCCATTGAATCAGTGGTGACTTGGTGAGACAACTTCTCTAAAAGTCCTATTTGACTCAATAGACTTACTTTAGTTGTAACTTACTATTTTTAGTCAGTACTTGTTAATCTGAATTGAGGAGGGCCAAGTTCAAATCCCTGCTTAACCATGGAAACTCAATGGGGGTTTGCTTCTGGTACTATCATTCCTTAAATATTCTCCTTTTCTTTAAAGCCTTATTAAGATTGCTACAAGTCATTCCTGACATGTTGTTGTTGTTCAGTTGCACAGTCGATTCCAACCCTTTGCGACCCTATGGACCATTGTTCTCCAGGTGCCTCTGTCCTCCACCACCCCCCTCAGCACTCCCAGTTCTGTGCCCATTGTGTCTACAATACCATCTAGCCATCTCATATTTGGCCTGTGTCCCAGAATAAAATACCATCTGAAAAGGTAAATGTGTATCTTTGCTTCAAAATGGAGTCTTGTAGGATATTCCAATAAGATGCTGTTCATTCAATCACTAAACTTTCATATGTCCAAAATGTCCTAGTTATTGGAAACATTTGAAAATGAAATATTTTCACATGTAATGGAGAAAACATGGGCCATAAAATCTTATTTGTAATTAGAATTAGATAGTTCATCAAAAGTTGTGTATGGTGTGCAGTCTTGTGCTACAGTCTTTAAATTGTTTCATTGCATTTGAATTAGGTGTGGACTGGAAGAGGTTTTTAGCAGTTGCCATAAATATGTAGTCAGGCTTCAAAACGTTAGTAATTACTTTAACTATAGATTTGTAGAAAGAAAGAAAATTTTAATCACATAGGCTATTCCTAAATAAAAAAGAAGATTAGTTCATAAATATCTCTGAAGGCTTTTTATCACACAGTGTTGTAATTTCTCCAATGTTCTGTCCCTTAGTCATCCATTTGTTAATGCAGATACTACAGGGTTTGTTTCTCCCTGTGATAAACGAATACATATGACCGTCAGACTTTGCAGGCGCACCCCCCCAATAACGGACACAGACAACATTGAAAGTGGATAACAGCAAAGGGCCACATTTATTGATTCAATGCCCTAGTCCGAATTATAAATTTGTATTGGTAAAACGACCAATCATAATTCCTAAGGCAAGCAGGCCGAAGTAACACTGGTAAGGTACCACCCCAAAATTGCCAACGGCAATTGGTTACAATGTATCAAATTGTATCAATTTGTTTGTCAACAACAAACAAATTGTTGACCGTAGTCAATAACTAACTCATGACCCCACCCTCTGACGCGTATCCGTGAAATCACAGGGGTGATGCATGCTGGTTAGCAATCATCATCACCCCATCGCCTGGTTCGTCGTTGACCGGACAACGTTTAACTACTTTATTCCTGTCTAGTGTTGTCCAGTCAATTGCGAACCTGCCGGATACTTGTGGGTCATACTGTTTACCTTACCAGTGCTACCCGCCCATGTGACCAAAGTCAACAGTAGGAACGAAGAAATACCCCTATATCAAACCATAGCAACAGTGTGGGATGGGCAAAAAAGCCAGGACCCGAAGCCAATATGGGTCCCAACCAAAAATTCCCACCTGGCCCCGAAGCGACCATAATCACACTGTTAACTAGGGAGGGGGTGGAGGGGAAAAAACTTCTCCGCTCCGTCGCTGAGGCAAAATGGCAGCACGGCTGCCTCGTGGCCACCCCTTTTATAAGGGAGCTGGCCACGCCCCTAACTACCCGGATTCTCTGTCCTGTGGGGGGGGGCCCACAAAGTGCGCGGCGGCCATTTTGGCGCCGCGCTTGCATTGCAGGCGCACCCCCCCAATAACGGACACAGACAACATTGAAAGTGGATAACAGCAAAGGGCCACATTTATTGATTCAATGCCCTAGTCCGAATTATAAATTTGTATTGGTAAAACGACCAATCATAATTCCTAAGGCAAGCAGGCCGAAGTAACACTGGTAAGGTACCACCCCAAAATTGCCAACGGCAATTGGTTACAATGTATCAAATTGTATCAATTTGTTTGTCAACAACAAACAAATTGTTGACCGTAGTCAATAACTAACTCATGACCCCACCCTCTGACGCGTATCCGTGAAATCACAGGGGTGATGCATGCTGGTTAGCAATCATCATCACCCCATCGCCTGGTTCGTCGTTGACCGGACAACGTTTAACTACTTTATTCCTGTCTAGTGTTGTCCAGTCAATTGCGAACCTGCCGGATACTTGTGGGTCATACTGTTTACCTTACCAGTGCTACCCGCCACACGGAGGGGCTTCACAGAAGACCTGACGCCCCCCCCAGACCGTCAGCTCGGTCAACAGGCCTGCTCGCCAGTCACCCAACAGGAGGTCCATACCTCCTCGCGACAGATGGACCCCATCCCCTGCGTACAAGTCACAATTTTGTAGACTAATATCGGGGTGATGACTAACCCGTCCCCAAGCCCTGGTGGTGAGAAACCGCGCCACTGCCTTATTGACCGCGCGCCTAGCTCGGTCAAGGGCCAGGAGGTTAACGCCCCCTCTGTAAGAGTGGCGCGGAACAATGTCCGACCAGACCAGGGCTGTGGCAGGCCAGACATAGTGCAAGTAGGCGAGGTCCTCGCAAATCGCATGCTTGAGCGATAAGCCGGTGACCTGGCCCAAATCATTGCCCCCCAGGTGAATGATTAGAATGTCAGGCGGGTCAGCCCCCAGGCCAGAAAAAAGGAAAGGCCGCAGCTCCCGCCATAACATCCCAGGCTTACCGTGCCATGAGAGACTGGCGTGGTCACCCAGTCCCAGTCGGGGTCCCCACTCTGTCGCCGCAGCGTAACGCGCTGCCCTGAGCACATAGCTGTGGCCCACCAGCCATACTGTCACCGGTGTAATACGACACCCAGGGTCTGTAAAAGAATTGAGAAAAAGGAAGGTAAGGTGACTAGGATTGGTACTCATGGCGGGAGTGGGCGCACGTAAAACTGAAAACATTGTGAGCCCCACCTCCCCATGCTACGTATGTCAGCCCCAGAGTACCCAAAAGCAGCTGCTGTAGAGGCTGCGCCAATCCGGAACGAATGTGTGCCATAACGGGCACCTGGTAGGCCCACCCTGGTGAGGGCTCTGGCTGTCACCTTCCAAAACTGAAATTTAGTAAGGGGAGACCCATCTTGGTGACAGAAAAACGGGCCGTGGTGCATGCCACGCAGTGCCAGGTATTCCTGTAGGGCACCAACCGGACAGATGTCTGCCAAAGAACACCGTAGCAGTCTTACTCCACTGCCTACGCCATGCTGATCTGTTTTGGAGGAGCGAATCCTCAACTGGGCCCAGTCTTTGGCAACATATACATCTCCGAGTTCCAGTGCCCTACCACTTGCATCCGCCTTAGACAGCATCACGAGTTCGCTGATGCGGAGCGCTCCAAAAAATGCCACCGTTGTGGCTGCATGAAAAAGGGCTGCCTCATAATGATCAAAACAGAGGCCTGGCCAGCCCCGGGCCAACTGGGTAAGAACCCCTGGGGAAATAGGGTGCCGGTCGTCCGGGCAACGCCCGCGCTCGCGCACCCACCCCTCCAAAACGTGTCTCACACGGAAGTCAGAGGTGGTATCCACATGACCCCCTACTTTGGCCATAAAAGCCAACGCCGAGAGCTTGGATGCTATGGTGCGAGGTGCAAGGCCCTGTGCGTGCAGGTGAACCATGAACCGCAGAACATGGTCCACCGGGATAGGCCAGGTCTCTGGCAAGTGAAATTGAGTAGCAAAAGCCCTATACAAATTGAATGCTTGTTGATACGCCTTACGCGTGCGTGGCGCTAGTGACAGGCCAATCGCCCGGTTCACCTCTCCTTGCCAATAGTCCACATCTCGTCCGGGAGTGGCGAGGGAAATTCCTCCGCATCCGGGGCCAAGGCGCGGAACCGGGAGATCTGCAGGCGGGACAAAGCGTCAGCAATATCATTATTAACCCCTGGGACATGCCTGGCCCTGAACAAGACGTTGAGGCGCAGGCAGCGCAGCACAAAATGGCGCACTAGGTCCATGACCCTGGGCGATTTAGAAGTCTGTGCATTGACAATGTGAACAACAGCAGCATTGTCGCACCAGAAACGCACCACCGAATTGGCCCACTGTTCGCCCCATAGCATCAAAGCCCCGAGAATGGGGAAAAATTCCAGGTATGTGAGATCCCGCAGGCGACCTGTGCCTGCCCATGCCGGTGGCCACCCACCATAGGCCCACTTCCCATTGAAGTACATCCCATAACCCAGGGATCCTGAGGCATCAGACTGGATCTGGAAATCAGGGGATGCCAGGAGGTCAGACCTCCAAAATGAGACCCCGTTGAACTCCCGCAGGAATTGCAACCAGACTAACATGTCTGCCCTGATACCCCGGGTGAGCCTGACTCTGTGGTGGGGCCTGGATAACCCTGCCATGGCGTCGCATAAGCGCCGGGCAAAAGCCCTGCCCGGTGCGACCACTCTGCAGGCAAAATTGAGGTGCCCATGTAGCACCTGCAGTTCCCTCAGGGATGCCTTACGCTTGGCCAGCAATTCTGAGATAAGGGTCACTATCCTAGACACCTTATCACCCGGTAACCTAGAAGCCTGTACTACTGTATCAATCTCAACCCCCAGGAATACTAGTTTGGTCGACGGGCCCTCGGTCTTTTCGGGCGCTAAAGGGACACCAAGTTCCTGCATTAGCGTCTGAAATGTATTGAGGAGACGTGCACACGTGTCCCAGCCCCGTTCACCCCCGAATAAAAAGTCATCCAGGTAATGGGCTACAGACCGGGACCCTGACCTGCGGACGAAAGCCCACTCTAGGAAGGTACTAAAACGCTCGAAAGCCGAGCATGATATGGAGCACCCAAAAGGCATGGCCTTATCAAAATAATACTCCCCTCTAAACTTAAAACCCAGCAATTCAAAGTCGCCCGGGTGCACTGGCAAGAGGCGAAAAGCTGACTTAATGTCGCACTTGGCCAGCAAAGCACCCGGGCCACACGAGCGCACCATGCGCAGCGCATGGTCGAACGATGTATACCTGACCGAACAAAGGTCATCAGGTATCGCATCGTTGACCGATCGCCCGGCTGGGTAGGACAAATGATGAATAAGGCGAAACTCCCCTAGGGACTTTTTAGGAACCAAACCCAATGGCGAAACCTTAAGGTTGGGAAAAGGGGGTGCGGGAAAAGGTCCGGCGACCCTGCCCGCGTCTAATTCCTTCTTAATGCTGGCCTCGGCTACCTCCTCCCTTCCCCTGAGGGATAAAAGGTTGGGAGCATCCTGAGGGGATCTATTACCCATAAAAGGGATACGAAATCCCTGCTTAAAACCTTGGATGAGATACTCCCTGTCCTCTCCCCTTGGGTACGATGCGAGCCAGCGCTCCAGCATGTCCACCTTAATTGGGGAGGGGGCCTTTCGGAGAACTAGTTCCATCCGTGGCAGGCTTGCCAGCCCACTGTCCACCCCTCCCTCTGCCTCGCGCCCCCCCAGGCTTGGGACAAGCCGAGGCTGCATGGGGGCCAGAACATGTGGGACACTCGTGCTTATACCTGCAGTTCTTCCGACTGCAGGAACCATTGGACGAGAAAGTCCAGCACAGCAGGCGGGCTGGAACCCCCTGCCCCGCCAATTGGCGGGTAGCCTGCGCTGGAGCTGCTCGCTGGACCGCGTGTCCACAATGGTATCTATCCCCCGGGGCAGGACGTGTGGGTGTCATATACAAGAGCCACAGTCTCTGGCACGGCTCATCCCATCTCATCTCGGGGTGCAGGGGAATCCTCATACGGAATTCCTCATCATATGCTAGCCATGAGGGGCCCGGGAAATCTACCATAGCCCTATATATGTTGTCCAAATATTGGACCATGGGAATAGCTAGATCCGGCCGCGCCCTCAAATATACCGCCATGTAAATCAAATAAGCGGGGAGCCAGTTAGCCCAGGTACGCGGCGGCTTACGGCGGCGTGCCTGCTCCTTGTCCTTCTCATCCTGACCCTCCCTTTCTTCCTTAGTGGGCTCTCTGTTCAGGAGTGAGAAGATATCTACGTACTCCCCCCGCCATATCTTTTCACTGGTAGCCTGAGCCAAGTGATCACCCAATGGCAAGGAATACCCTGCTGTCGGCAAAGCCGAAAAGGGGACAGCCGGCCTACCAAAGGGGGCCTGAGTTAACCCTGCCACCCCAAGTACGTTCCCAGCAGTGTAAGAACCCAGGCCCACCCCAGCGGGCATGGTGGCAGTAGTTGTCGCCGGGTGGGTCGCCAGCGGCGTAGCCCCTGCACCACCCGCGCGAGGCCAAGGCCATTGAAAGGTCCCCCCTACATTGGGAATGTGTGTGGATGTACTCGTTTGCACCATATACTCACATGCTGCACCCCCGCGGGCCACCCCCAACGGGGGTTCCGGCCCACTGGGGGCGTCGGAGCTCACGACCGATGTAGAGCTCATCACCGGGGCTTGACCCGCACCAGGTTGCTGGCTGGGGAGCTGCGAGGCAGTGGCCGGCGCCGCGCCACCCGCCTGCAGCAGCTCAACCCTCCCCGCCGGCCGTTGTCCTGCTGCCGATAGCGCCTCAAAAGGTACCCCGAAAGGGGCACCTGCCTGACTGGCCCGGGCCAAAGACTCCTCTAAGGCCGCAATACGGGCCAGTA
Organism: Bradypodion pumilum; assembly: GCA_035047305.1. NCBI lineage: Eukaryota > Metazoa > Chordata > Lepidosauria > Squamata > Chamaeleonidae > Bradypodion > Bradypodion pumilum. Next base: position 317,647,572 of record JAWDJD010000002.1, on the reverse strand, counting down.
AGGTGTCTACATTAACCATGGGTAAAGAGCCGGCCGGCCCACCTGACCCTTGCATGGGGACAGTTCCCTGGACCCCATGGCCCATATGTGGCCATTGGCCAGGGCCGAAGCCCGGTAGGGCTGATGAGGAAACCTGCCAAGGCAGGGCACCGGGCCACCCCCCAAGGCTAGAGGGCCCCGGGAGAGGCTGCGGCCCAAAAGTAATCGGCCCAATGGATTGGGCGGAAGAAGGAGCGGTGTCCACCGCTCGCGGGCCGCGGGCCGGAGCGCCCTCCGCGCCCGCACTCTGATCGGGCCAAGGGGCGATAGACCCCAAGCCACTAGCCCCGGCCGGGGATGGCAAAGGGGGCTGCTGAGGAGGCGGCACCGCGGTCCTCCGACCTGGGTTGCGCCTCCTAACAGCCCGGGCTGAATTCGCAGCAGCCTTCTTTTTGGAAGGCATCTCGAGCAAAAAGGGAAGCTAGCTAAGCAAAAGCGACCCAAAAAGGCTTCCCGTTGATACCAACGAGCGACGGAGGCGCAGGGGAAAAAACTTCTCCGCTCCGTCGCTGAGGCAAAATGGCAGCACGGCTGCCTCGTGGCCACCCCTTTTATAAGGGAGCTGGCCACGCCCCTAACTACCCGGATTCTCTGTCCTGTGGGGGGGGGCCCGCAAAGTGCGCGGCGGCCATTTTGGCGCCGCGCTTGCAATTGAACTATAAATCTGGGACTATGGAACTTCATTTAGAGTTGAAACAAAGATGCTTATGGCAAAAATGTAAATAAATCTCATGTGATCATCTCACTGAGGCCTAAAGGACTTTGAATGCCAAATGAAATGTACTATACAGTACATCTATTAGAATAACAGTGATTATTATAAAAGCAGGAAATCTATGTCACATCCTTCTCTTACATTTCAAGGAACAAAATGTTTCTCAAAAAGCCTTTTCAATTTCTAAGGATTAGGCCTGAAATTAATATGAAAAGCTAATTAATTATACATTAAATGTATCTGAATATAATTCTAGGTTATTTAGAAGCCTTGAAAAGAAAATATACAAATTTGCATGTCCTATTAATGTTAATGTATCCTTCATTTTACTCAAGCTAAGTATGGGGCACAAGCACTAGAATACTGGGAAGAAGAAAAAACTTGCTTTTTGTAGACATTTGGTTGCTGTACATACTCATAATATTTATTTCAAGCCCTTCATCAAGCAAATAAAGAAGCAAGACACGATGAGTGAGTTTGACATTTGTGTCACAACTTGGTTAAATGTATAATCCCTTAACTTGTTGTGGGGCCTAAGGTGCTACATAAAACCTTGGGCCGTAGCAGATGGACCACCCTGGCTCCTCTCCAGCCCAGATCGGGTGAGTCCCTAGTCCCTGGAACATGCTTTGCATTGCCAGCTTTGCCCCAGCCAGCTCAATTTGGGAGACATCCTTAGATCCATTTCCATCCTGATGTATACAATTTGTTGGTGGTCGTATCCGAAGGCTTCTTCACAAGGCCACTCTACTTGTTTACCTGAATCCTACAATTCAGGGTGGGCACCTGTTGTATCCAGCCCTTATAAGCAGCAGTCCAGACAACGATGAACAGCAACAAGTATTTATTCAACAGTCTTTTAGGATATGCTTACAAGGTGCTCCAGACACAGAGATGACTATACAATCCCATGTAATCAGTCCCTCTGGAATCTGCTGTGTAGGAGGCAAGGACTAGCTACACCTGGAGCGGTAACATAGTGGAGGAGACCCAGGCTTAGCACATTGCTGGCTACCTGTGCGGAGTGGGTAGTATAGAACCAGTCTGGCCCCACCCTTGTTTACTCGTGGGGCTTATATAGTGTCTCCCTGGTGGTGGCTCCTTGATACAAAGTAGCAACCTGCCGGATAACCGTAACTAACCAATCATAACAGGGTATGTATGTAATTAACCAATGGGGAACAGGATCCAAAACTGTAACCAATCTCAGGGCTAGAATTAGCATAATGAGTGCACCCTGGAATGAGGATTTCACGCCTTTTTTGGATCCTAATTTGGATGGCGGGAAACCACCATTTTCTTCCTTGCAAGGCACTACCTGCACAACTTGCAGTAATGCCTCAATGTACAACAGTGCCCAGACTGTCCAAGAAGCGAGGCTTACTTTGAGGTAGGGTAAGCTCTAAAAGCCTAATGCCCCATCCTACTCTAAGCCAGCATGCAGTGGTGCATGCCTTCTTCTTTAATACCTTCACAGCAAGATTGTGGAGGAAGAAACAGGTTTTTTCATTAGTGCTGTGACTCCCCAGTCACTGGTCACTGTTGATGCTGTCATGAGGTTTAATCTTTTCAAAGTGGAATAAATACTCTCAAAATAGGCTGTTACGTTCTTCTGAAAGCATGTGACTCAGTGGTCCTGTAGTCTACTTGCCATTTCAAGCGCTTTTTCATGGTCCAGGTCCCCAAGAAGGGTTACAAACCCCTAGCATATTCATGTCACATGTGTTTATCTAACATCAAAAAATAGATTTAGAGCATAGTGATCAGTTTTGCACAGTATGTTTTCCATAGTCACCTGCCTCCTCTCCTAATCATCATCTTGAAGCAGGTTTATTAAATGCACATGCCTCAAAATAACAGGCATGCATTGACAACTGATATGAACTACATTACAAACTCTTGTTTTCATGATGTACTGAAAGTGAATTTGAAACTAGTGCTTACTTCCTCTTACCAAACCAAGCACAAAGACTCTGCAAATAAAACATGGTAGCCTGACTGACGACCAAGATACAAACGACCCAATGCAATCTGACTACGTTTATTACAGCACCCAGCAAGTTACTGCTTTTTTTTAGTGCTGCACAAACTAACACCATCAAAAAAAATTCACTCATACATCAGTAGCAACAAAAGTCCACTATCTTTCAGTAGCTTGTAGTGAGAAGAAATGTCTGTCAGAGCCCATTTCCCAAAGAATAACTCCCTGTCCAACCACCTTCTCCCAGGCCTGGCAACTACAATCTGGCTACTCCAGAATTGTTCAGTTTAAAATTTTGGCCTTATTATTGGTGGGTTCCTTTTTTATCATTCTATTTGCCAACCAGAGAAGTGAATTTCCACCAAATGGGTGGGATATAAATCTAAATAGAAATAAATAATAATAAATTAAATCAAAACGTGCTTTCTAACATGGGGCTTGTATTTCACCCCTTCTATCCCAAATCCATCCAGATTTTCAGACTTAGTGTCTCCTTATACCTTTCTACCATATTATTGTTTTAGTTCACAAATGTACCCTTGGTTATTTTCTACTGCATGTCCCTGAAGCAAGAAAAAATAGGTTTTTATAATAAGACAGCATTATACACACACACTCTCTCTCTTTCTTGATTTGATTTATACCCAACCTATTCTCTTAAGAGCAGAGGGCAGCTAGCTAACACATAAGAAATTATATACGCCTATGCATACAAATTAAATATACTGTATATACAATCATAAATTAAATCTACTAAAATACAATAAAATAAATAAAAACAGCAACAATAAAATCAAAACACAAACTTGCATATCCCTTGCAAATCTGTACAAATCGAAGTTTCTGAACTAAACAATATGTTGGACACTTCTGGTTCAGATAATGGTTCCACCTCTCCCTAAAAATGTGGTGAAACTGCATCTCCAGAAAGTGTGACTGATGAATTTAAGTTTTTAAAAAAGAGAACTTTTGACATGTGGAGAGCAATAGGGCAGACCTCTAAGGTCCACTGCAGGATAGACTAATTCTCATTATTCTGGAAGTTGCCCACCTCTGACACAAAAGTGAGTAATACTGTCAGGATTAAAGAGGAAACCAGACAAATCCAATACCTAATTTGTATATTCAATATATATTCAATATATATATAAAAATGATTTCTTAAAGTTCTGTCAGTTTCCTAATGAGGGGGCTACGACTGAGAAGGCCCTTTTCCTCATGCTGGAGAGGCGCACCTCCCCAACAGATGGTATATGGAGGGTACCCTCCTGGTTTGCTCTCATGGGATAAGTCAATGTCCTAGGGATGATGAGGTCCCTGAGGTATCCTTATCCGCTACCATGAAGGGCTTTAAAGGTGATAACCAGCACCTTGAATTGCACCCAGAGACATATAGATAGCCGGATGGTCATCAAGGGCAGCCCCATGTAGAATGCATTACAATAGTCCAAACAGGAGGTGACCAGGACATGGGTGACCGTGAGCAAGGCCTCCCGGTCCAGGAGTAGGCACAATTGGTTAATGACATGCACTTGCCTGAAGGTCATCCTGGTCATGGCCGTAACCTGCTCCTGGAGTAGAAAGCACGAGTCCAGGAGGACCCCAAGGTTGCGCACCTGATCGGATTGGGGCAACGCTGCCCCATCCCAAACCAGTGGTGATAATTCCTTATGAGGGCTGGGGCCCTCACCCACAGACAGTCTTGCCAGGATTCAGCTGTAGTCCATTGTTCCCCATCCAGACCCCAACAGCCTCAAAGCAACTGGTCAGGACTTTGAGCACATCACTGGGATCTCCACGGGCAGAGATATACAACTGAGTATCATCAGCATACTGATGATATCTCACCCCGTGGGATCGAATGATCTCACCCAGCTGTTTCATGTAGATGTTAAAGAGTAGGGGCAAGAGGACCGAGCCCTGAGGCACCCCACATGTGAGGTGCCTTGGACTAGACTCCACCCTCCCCACCCACACCGACTGGATCCGGCCACTCAGGAAGGAGGAGAACCAGGACAGCACAGTGCCCCGGATCCCCAGCCCCTGGAGCCGGTCCAGCAGGATACTGTGGTCGATGGTATCAAAAGCCGCTGAGAGGTCAAGAAGAGCAAGAATGGAGGGGTACCCTCCATCTCGCTATTGCCAGAGATCATCAAACAGTGCAACCAATGCAGTCTCTGTACCATGATCCAGCCTAATGCCTGACTGGAAAGGGTTCAGATAATATGCTTCCTCCAGGACCCCTTGGAGCTGCCGCACTACTGCTTTCTCGACAACCTTCCCCAAAAAGTGGAGGTTCAAGACAGGGTGGAAATTGGAAGGTATATTCGGATCGAGTGATGGTTGTTTTTATTAGGGAGGGGCGCACCAGTGCATGTTTGAGTTGAGGGGGAAACACCCCCTCCTTCAGCGAGGCATTGACCACTGCTTGGATCTAGCTGCCCATCACAGTCCTGCCCGCTTTCACGAGCCTAGGCCGGACACGGGTCTAACTCGCAAGTGTACACTCCCCAGGATCTTGTCCATTCATCAGGGGCAATCAGGCCAAACTGATCCCAGATAACCTGGCAAGACTGGCTCCTGGCCAAATCCCATGACACGATGTTAAACCCGGAGTTAAACCTTGAGCAAATCTGAGTGATTTTATCCTCCAGATAATCAGCAAGCTCCTCGGTGGACCCCTGCCATCCGGGGCCAGATCCCCCATACCAATGAGGGGCCTAGTCACCCGGAATAGGGCCACTGGGCTATTATCTGCCAGTGCAATACGAGTGGCAAAATACTGCTGTTTTGCCGCCCGTATCACCATGAGGTAGGCTCTAATAGAGGCTCTAACTTGTGTTTGGTCTGAGATGCTCCAGGATCTCCTCCAGCGGCGCTCTAGGCATCTCTTTACACGTTTAAGCTCTTAGCTCCACGGAGAACCAAGGGGTGACTCGAGGCCCATGTGTGCGGAGAGTCCGTAGCAGTGTGATAATGTCCAAGGCTGTATCAGCCCCCTTGTTCCAGAGGGTGACCAAGGCCTCAGTAGTATCGTGCAGCCAATCCATAGGAAACTCCCCCAGCTCCCTTTGGAATCCTTCTGGCTCCATCAGGCACTGAGGGTGGGCCAGAATAATAGGCCCCACCTCCCCACATTTAGGAGTTACTCCTGGGAGCTCCAAGGTCACCAGATAGTGGTCCAACCATGGCACAGGGATAATGTTTGGACCACATGGCCGATGGTATCGAAAGCTGCCGAGAGGTCAAGAAGAGCAAGGACAGAAGGGTTACCTCTATCCCGCTCCCAAAAAAGATCATCCAAAAGTGCGACCAATGCCATCTCTGTACCATAACTGGGGCTGAATCCTGACTGAAATGGGTCCAGATAATCTGTATCATCCAAAACCCTTTGGAGTTGCCGTGCCACTGCTTTCTCCAACACCTTCCCCATGAAGGGAAGGTTGAAAATCGGTCTAAAATTTGAAATAACAGTCGGGTTGAACGATGGCTTCTTCAGGAGAGGGTGAACCAGCACCTGTTTGAAAACTTCTGGGACCACCCGCTCCTGTAGAGAGGCATTCACCATTACACCGACCCAACTGCCCATTGTGGCCTTGGCTGCTCTAATCAGCCAGGCAAGGCAGTGATCCAATAAGCAAGTGGTATCATTCACAGCTCCAAGGAGACTGTCCACTTCATCAGGGGCAAACAGATCAAACCGATCCCAGATAACATGGCTAGACTCTGCTCCAGCAATCCTTTTCCATGTCAGGATTAAACCCCGAGTGGATGCGAGCAACTTTCTCTGCGAGATGATCAGCAAAATCATTCGCAGAGCCCTGCCACCCAGGGCCAGACCCCTCCCTACCCAGAAAGGACCTGGTAACCCGGAACAGGGCCATTGGACGACTGTCAGCAGAGGCGATGAGAGTGGTGAAGTATGATGAGATGGCTAGATGGTATTGTAGACACAATGGGCATGGGGCTGTGTGGACTACGGAGGATGGTGGAGGACAGGGGTGCCTGGAGAGCAATGGTCCATTGGGTTGCAAAGAGTCAGAATCGACTGTGCGACTGAACAACAACAAAGGCTCTAATAGAGGCTCTGAGTCGTGTTTGGTCGCACTCGCTCTGGGTCTTCACCCAACAGCACTCTCCTGACCCGCTTCAGCTCCCTAAGCTCTTCCGTATACCAAGGGACCCTGCACAACCTGCAGGGAAGGAGAGGCCGCATTGGCACGATTGTATTCAAGACCGATGTCACTTCCTTCTCCCAAAGGGAGACCAGGGTCTCAGTAGAATCGTGCAACCTGTCCAGAGGAAAAGGCCCCAGTTCTGTCTGGAATCTACCAGAATCCGTAAGTCACTGGGGCCTGCCCAATTTAATGGGTCCTGCCTCCCTACGGTGAGGTGGCGCTCCCAGAAAATCCAGAGTCACTAAATAGTGATCTGACCATGACACAGGTGTTATCTCTATGCGCTGTAATTTCAGATCACTCAGCCACCGCTCTGACAGGAAAACCAAGTCAGGGGCATGGGTGCTGCATCTGGTAGGACCACCAATTACTTGAGTCAGGCCCATGGCTGCCATGGAAGCCATGAACTCCTGAACCAACTCAGACGCCCATAACCATCACCATGCTAATAGCAGCCCCCAGAACCTCCCTGTTCCCCTTAAATGGCTCATCTCCCCCCCTCGGCACAGCCTGGGTCCAAAAAAACAACAACCCTACCCCACCCCACCCCACCCCCATGCCAGCAGCCCTACAAAAGACCCATCCCTCTCCATCAGGTTCTTATAAACCTCAGGGCCCACCAGTCCTGCATGGTTGGTCCCTGTCGTGGGCCCCTCGTGTCTCACCCAAGTTGATTGATGGATGGGGCTGCATCCACCAGCCGTGGGCCTATGGTGGGGCAACCTCCAGCTGCTGGCACCACACAAACATCCTCCGGGGTACTGCCACCCCCCCCCCTTCTGGAGGTGTGCAGTGCACATCAAGGGATGTTGATTTCCATATAGAAAGGGATGGCAGTTAGTCAGCATCTTTCTCATTGAATTAACATGAAGCATATAACTGTGTAAGTTATATATTATAAGATAAGATGGCTGCTCTCAGAAAAACTGAACATTACATTTCCTTCCTTCCTTCAATGTGTATCCCACCTATCTAAAAATGGGCAATTAACAGATAAATAAAATTAAAACACACACAAGAGTTTACACACTCACTGACTACACAGCCAATAGGAGTTAAGTTAACAGTATTAATTAGTGCAAGAGTCAGCAACATATTGTATAATATAGCCTAAAAAGACATGGGCCCAGCCTAACAAGGAGTACTGAAGAATTCAAAAGTCAGCTGGTTTTTAAGATAATAATAATTGTTTTTGGATTTTGCACAAGTACCACATTGCTTCCTTTTGGTTAGTTCATGAATCAACATGCGTATTAACTACAGATGATTGAATGGCAAAATTCTGTAAGGTGTCTTGTGGGGGACACTTTTGCTGTTTTTCAGTAGTGAATCCAGGCACAGAAGCTTCTTCTTTTTGTTTCATTACTTGATTTGTATTCCACGTTACAACCAGCTTGCAACACTCAGAACATGTGACAAAGTCATTTAAAAACATACATTCTGAATATACCCACAATACAGAGGGATAACACGTATTGGCATATAACTGTATGAACCGAAATATAGTACTGCATTCTGCTATAATAATGCAGTTTACAAAAAATATTAATATGCTCTTCCCCTTCTAGGACACTCTGCATAGCAGCTTCCTGCAGGTGACAAAATCCTGGCTTGCAATTACCTGGGAAATATACCAGTACAGCCTCCCACGGGAAAACCAGGCTGCCAACTCCATTTGGCTTTAATTCCTCATAATTCTGGTTTGCACCTTTACTTTGGCATATCCATATTTATTCTTTTTAAAAATACGTTTTCTCAGAAATACTCTGGCTGGTCAGCTGCTTCTAGCCAAATCATCAGTTATGTTATTTAAATCCAAAATGAGTCTGAGTCCTCTATTGTGAGGTAAAGAGTTGGAAATTTTTAAACTTGCCTAAAATGTGGTGGCTGATAACATCGTTATAGCATTTAAGCCACTGGTTTGCAACTAAATAAATCAGATGTTAGTCATACAACCCTGGTGCTTTTTCTTGTTGGCAGAGCAAGTGCAAACACAATTAGCTCATTTTGAATGTAACTAAGGTTGGATCCAGACAAAGTCATGCTTAAAGCTAATGAAAAAGAATGTTCACTTCGTCAAACTTAGATCCAATGTGTTTAATAATTTTCCTGAAAGAAAAGCTAAACTAGGTACCCAGGACAATCATCAATATATATCAATTCACTCTATATTGATGTATAGGTGTGAACTTACTAAAGAAAAAGAAGCATGTTGTGTCGGAAAGAAAGAAAGAAAGATTAACATTCATCAATAGTTGATATGCATGTTGATTTTGTACCCTTTAAATTTTTGTGCACAGGTGCACCCCTCCCCTACTTTCTCCACTCTAGTTACAGCCCTGCTTGAAAGCACAACTACACCTCGTTTATAGAGAAACATTGGAATTATGGCAGTGAAAGACTCTAAACTTTTCTAGGTTGATTTTTACAGTGCAAGTTATAGTTCGGAAATCTGTCTAAACAAATCATGTGTCTTTATTACAACCCTTATACTTGGAAACCACATTATCATACACCAGGGGTTCGCAACCTTTTTGTGCCTTGGGCCAGTCATGCCTCCCTCATACAGATGAGCGGGCTGGTGGCTTGGTTCCTCCTGCTGCTTCCACCACTTCTGTCTACTGTGGCGGTGGGTGCAGTAACAGTGCAATCCCAGGTGTTTTTGTAACTTCTGCAGCTTCCCGTGGTGGCAGGAGTGAGGGCGGCACATTTTGCTGTGCTTTTTTGCCATGTTTTCGGTGCTTCCGGAGCATTTTCTGTGGTTCCAGTGGCATCCTCATTGCAACCCAGATTAATTGGTGCCATGGGCCAGATTAGGCCCAAGGGCTGTAGGTTGTGAATCCCTGCCCACTCTAAGTTTTTTTAAAAAAAAAATATTAAGTGGGAAACACAATTTTAAATAAATCCATGTTATGGTGACAATTCATTCTAAGGATTTTACAGTTCAGTGGCAAGTCTATTCAGTAATAGAGCTCTCTTAATTATCAAATCACTTTTTCATCACCAAATAGTGATTAAAACAATTGTTAAGGGGGAAAATTCTTATGAGATAAATCATTGGGCTTTTGCACCACGAACAAGTGAATATTAATTATTGTGCCTTCAGTGAGACCTGTCCATTTTTTCTTCTTCTGACACATTCATCATTTTGGCATAATTTCATATGCCAGAGGTGGTGGCAAAGCACCTGATTCCGATAACATGTTATAGGCTTGGAGGGCTGTGTGGACAGAGGCCAAGGGATGCCAAGGCAAAATCTGTTTCCACTGATTTTTCTGTAATTTTATCTTATTTTCTGAGGAGGGGGGGGGGATGGAGCAGCTCATTCTGTTTTGAAAAATATCACAGATCATTAACGTCCTCATGGCACAGATCACTTTAATAGGGAAGAAAAGTTCCTCTAGCAATCCAGCAGCTACTGAAGTCAAGCTGGGATGGATATACATGCCTAGGTTTCTTATCTACAGCTTAAACCAATGTCCTTCTAGCATAGAGATGAAGGTGCTACCTACTGAGCTGCTCAACAGCCCTTTAAATAACTCAAAGCCAATGCTTTGTTGTGCAAAAGAAAAAGAAAGGTAAGCACTCCACATTTTAGTTCTTGTTAATCTATTATCTTCAACACAAGCTGAAAAATACAGAATCTGCTATTCGTATTTAGTGATACTCAGGGGTGATACTCAGCCACCTGCAGGATACTCTATTCAGCATCTGTGGGACTCCATTTTTAATGATTTGCCACAGAGCTTTAAAATATACTGCTGGATATTACAGATATCTATTTCTTCAAACCCAGATTACAAAAGGTCATAAAACACAATGTTTCAAGTTCTCTTAGAACAGCAGATGTGAACCTTCAAGAGGGATGCGAGCAAAGCAAAGCACTCCTTTAGGCCATTATTTAATGTATTGTTGATATAATTAATGCTAGGATTGTGATTTTACCCAACATACTCTTCAGAACATTCCTCTTCCAATACAAATAAAAGTTCCTTGCATATTCATATTCTATTTTTATAAATGTATAACATGATTTATACCACACTACATACCACTACAATCATGCCTATATTGTATGAATGAATTAGGTGTTTAAGGTAATTGATATGAAAAAAAGGATACCGATAGAACAATTTGAAGCCAAAGAGACTTAATCTGTCAAAATCCTAACAAGAATATGAAAAACCAAACAATGGCCCATGGACTTGAAACGTTCAATATGCATTCCTATCTCCAAGACAGGAAATGCCATGCAAGCACTTTTAAATGTGGTGCTCGGGGAAAGTTTTGTGGACCCAAAAGACAAACAGTCTAGAGTAAATCAAGGCTGAACTGTCTCTGGAGGCAAAAATTATGGCGCTGAGGCTGTCCTACTTTGGGCATATCACGAGACTCTGGCTGTATTCAAAGAACTTTTAGACATGAGCATTTGGCTGTGAATTCTGACTGATAGAATTTGGCTGAGGTCTGGCAACTTGCCAGGAAATAGCCTCAACAAGGAATCAAAAAATTATCCATTTCAAAGGCTCAGTCTGTATAAAGGAGAATCAGATAGGAGAGTCTATGAGTCCTAGAAACTCTGCTGGAAAGGGAGAAAATGTGCTAATCTTGCACAGCTTGGTCTGACTAAGGAATAGACCAACTGCATATGTAAGTAACCTGCTAGGGCGAAATGTCTAGCTAAAGAAGAGACAAGAAATTATTTTGTTGTGTGAATCCTTTGCCATGCTTGAAACTTTATCCATTTAAATGTCTTTTACTTTGAAAACTTAATTTGGAGAATTCAGGACATTTCATTACACTTTTAAATTGTCTTTCTCTTTATTTTGGTTTTTCCCGAGTAATATTTTTTCATGAGAAAGGTATGCATCCTAAAACCAGTTGTCCCCTCAACCATTATATATATAACAAGTGAATATTAATTCATATATATTATTATTTTTTCTTTCGAAGTATTAAAGATATGGGGGGGTGGAGGGGGTGGCAGTGTCTTTTAAAAGAAAATCAGTTGCTCATCTACTCTTCTTAGCTTTTTGTCCCATCCTGGTCTCCCCTAGCAATTATACTTATATGCCACCGTATAATGCTCGATAGGGACTGCAGTGGCTGAAGTGGTTAAGATGCTGACTGGGAGGTGGAAGGTCAGCAGTTCGATTGCCGAGTATTGCAGGACAGAGTGAGCTCCCGTCTTTATCCCAGCTCCTGCCAACCTAGCAGTTCGAAAGCAAGAAATTGCAAGTAGATAAATAGGAACCACTTTGGTAGGAAGGTAACAGGATTCCGTGTGCTCCGGTATCTAGTCATGCCTGCCACGTGACCACAGAAATGTCTGAAGAAGCAGACAGCACTGGCTCTTCGGATTTGAAACAGAGATAAGCAACCCTAGAGTTGGATACAACTGGCTTTCGAGCAAGGGAAACCTTTACCTATAATGCTCAATGGACTCTCTGGGTAGTTCACAAGATGAATAGCATTCTGCCCCCAACATGCTGGGTATTCATTTTATCAACCTTGGCTGAGTCAACCTGAATCCCTGTCAGGATCAAACTCACAATATTTTTGGCTGCAGTACAACAGTTTAACTATTGCTCCTCCAAGTTTCCTGTCTGGATATGTGGTAGCTTCCTGGTTCCAGAGTTTCCTGGAGAAAAAGATAAATCTCTAGATCCATTTCAGTTGGCTTCATCCGAGGTTATGGGTCAGAAACAGCTTTGATTATTTCGGTGAATGACCATACTGAGATTTGGAGGGTGGGACTAAGTCCCCGTGTGTTCTGCTCAGAGCTTGTGATACCATTCACTACAATATATTTTTCTGTTACCTAAATGGTATGGGATTTGTTGATATTGTTTTATTGTAGTGCTAATCCTTCCCAAAAGGCTGGCCTCAGAAAGCAGTTTTGGGGGACTCCTAATAGTGCAAATGTCAGAGGAAACAGGTAAGTATAGTTAGACTCTATGGTTGGTGTTGTTTTTAAGGGGCAATTGTACAGAGCCTAATGGGCAGAGAGACTCCCAGTCCTCTGATCCCTGCAGCTCCCATGAATTTTAGCCACTTCCATCAAATTCCGATCTCTTTTTAGAGTAACAAATGATTTATTCCCACATGTGTGTAGTTTTAAAGTCATGTGATGATGATCCCGCCGAGGCTCTGAGCTCCTCCGCCTAGTCTGGCAAATCGGGAGGAGTGGAGTGCCTGCACCGGCCCTTGCAGGGGAAATAAAAGGACCTGTGCGGTCACCACCTCCGCTGCCTCCCGCCACCGCCACCACCGAAGCCCGCCGAGGCTTTGAGCTCCTCCGCCCGGTCTGGCAAACCGGGAGGAGTGGAGCGCCTGTGCCAGCCATTGCGGGGGGAATAAAAGGACCTGTGCAGTCACCACCTCCGACGCCCCCCGACGCCAAAGCCCGACAAGACTCTAAGCTCCTCCGCCAGGCCTGGCAAACAAAGAGGAGTAGAGCACCTGCGCCGGGCAGTGCAGGGGGAATAAAAGGACCTGTGTGGCCACCACCTTCCGTCGCCTCCCGCCACCGATGCCGAAGAATCCTGACACGTGTGGGGACTTCGGTGATGCAATTTCATTATGGGACTGTGTTGTTGTGCTGCCTTGTGGTAAATTTTCTTCATGTTGTGCTGCTGATTATTTATTCTGTGCTTTTCTGTATTATGCTGCTTATTAGTTTGCATTTCGTTGAATATTGTAAGATGCTACCTTTTGTAAATGTGTTTTATTGTTGAATTTATATTTTGTATATGTTGTTATTTGTGACTGTATTTTTAGTTGCCTGTGAATCGCAGTGAGTTGCCCATTAGGTTGAGTAGGTGGTATACAAATAAAAATTACAATTACAAATTACAATTACAATCAGTGAATCCACCATCTTGGTCAAGGATGCTGGAGATATATGGTTGTAAACATCTCGTCACCTAAACTGAGGTGCTGGAGGGCTTCAATCGAATTTGAGGACTGGGCATGGAGTAAGTCTATGTGATTAGTACATATAATAGTAAGCCTTCAATCCTGCCACTTTTTCCTTTCCGGCCACATTTACTTTTCTGCAGACAGCCTGGGCCAGAAAAATGATGAATAAATGGGTCAATTACTGGATCCTGATCCTATGCCACATAAACTGTAGCCAATAAAAATTGTGTTCAACTGCACCTCAGAAGTTCTCTGTATGTCATTTTTATCCCCTCAGCCTTGTTTTCTAAAATAACTTGAGTATGTGGTTAGGAGATATTTTTGTATTCATATAGAAATTACAGGCAGATGTATCAATACAATTATAAAAGTGTATGTTTGATGAAGATCATCTTGTATTAATTGCACAAAAATTATCCTGAAAAAAAAGGAAAATGAACCATTCAACGTATTATTTCCTATGTACTTTAATTACTCATAACTCTTACTTTCTTTTTTAATAACACTTTCTATTATTTCTGTCCTTGGCTGGGGTGAAGAGGCTCTCCAGACATGGGTGTCAGGGCCCCTCCATCTGCCGGCATTCCTGGGCCTCGCCCCAGACCAGGCTTGAAAAGGCTGCTATGGTGGCAGGTGGCAGGACTCACTGCCGCTCCCCCCCCCCAAGACTCTGACCTCAGCTGGGGCGAAGAGGCCCTCCAGCCATGGGCACCAGGACCCCTCCACCTGCTGCACTCCTGGGCCTTGCCCCTTGCTGGGAATGAAAAGGCTGCTACGGCAGCGGGCGGCAGGCAGCAGGCAGTGGGATGCTCCGCTACCGCCCCCAGACTTTGGCCTTGGCTGGGGCGAAGAGGCCCTCCAGCCATGGGCGCCAAGACTCCTCCACCTGTTGGCACTCCTGGGCCCCGCCCCACTCCAGGCTTGAAAAGGCCATTATGGTAGCAGGACCTTGCTGCTGCCACCCTTGGATTTTGCCTGTGCCCAGGGTGGAGAGGCCGTTATAGTATTGTATTGTGTTGTTGTATATTATTATATGTTGTTTTTGTACATTGAATTTTTTATATTATATTACTGTGTATTTATTGTGTATATTGTTTAATTATTATGTGAGCCGCCCTGAGTCGGGTTCCCAGATTGGGTGGCATACAAGTGCAAAAATTAAATTAAAATTAAAATTAAAAAATTAAACATAGTACAGTCTTTGAAGAAAGTGCCTTTCTTTTACAGAATTGCAATGTCAATGTTCCACAGTAAAAAGGTTGAATTCATTTGCAGTGTGATGCTAGTTATGATTGATGTCACTTCTCTGAATGATAAACCAATCCCCAATGATGTAATGTCATTTTAAGAGAGCTATAATTTCATTTCTCTCAAACTGGAAGCTCTGATGAGTTCTAATAAAGATTTATTGTAGATTAAAGGCCTTTATAATATCAACAACGGATTGCTCATTTGATGAGAGATTTGATTAGGTAATTTTTGAAGCATACAAATTTCCTACATATATGAAGAATGTCTAGTAGGAAGAGCAACACAATACAATAATTATCACTTCATCTTTTAAAAAATCCTTACAATAAGTCAATTTGGGAATTAAAATCTAATTGTGAGGGTTGACAAAAACATAACTATACATTTAGTCAAGAAGCATTGCTCATTCCTGTAAAAGCTACTTAATGAAAAGTAACATGATCAATGTAACAGTTCATTTTTGCACAATTATTTTAACCCTGTACATAAGCATTTAATCTGTTAAATTAGTGCAGCAGTGAGCATTAAAGCTGTCACCTAACGTCCCTGAGTTTCAAAATCCAATAAAAAAACCCAGTCTTCTATTGTACCTATAAACCATAACAATGATGAATTTGACGCTAATCAACAATTACTAAATCTATAAAAGACTATTTTGATATTTCAAAAGTAAAACAATATTATAATAAATAAGAGCCATAAACTACTCTGTAAGCTGCATGGTTTTTTATTTGAAGAAATCATCAATGTACTACTTGTACATATAGAAAAGTCTTGGTACTACAGAAACACAACACCATCAACAACTACATTTGTAGACTTTGTGATTTGAAATACTTTAACACAGGGGTTCCCAATGTTTTCTTGCCAGGGGCCAGTTCCCACCATCATGCTCAGCTCTGGGGGCCAGAGGCATGACTGCGGCCACAACTTACATTTGGGTCGTCATGATCGGCAGTGGTGGTGGGACTCACACAGTTTCCCCAGGGGTTTGCACAGCCTCCACAGTTTCCAAGGGTGGTGGGAGGCTTTTCAGAGCATGTTCGCTCTGGTTTGGGAATTTTCCAAGCCTTCTCCGCTGCGCTTCGGCAGCTGGAGAGCAGCGGTGGATGACCTCCTGGTTCTGCACTGGGATCTCAGGTGCTGACATAAGCTCCGCCTGGCACCGGAAGTCATCCACCACTGCTCTCCAGCTGCTGAAGCGCAATGGAAAAAGCTTGGGAAAATCCCAAACCAGAGCGAACATGTTCCAAAAAGCCTCCTGCTGCTCTGGGAAGTGATGGAGGCAGTACAAAACCGCAGAAAAACCATGTGATTCCTGCGACCGCCACTGCAGTAAGTGACGTATCATGACTTCCAGTGGTGGGTCTAGAGGTGCCCGGGTGAGTACCGTGGGCCGGATTAATGATATGAACAGGCTGGGGATTGGCCATCCCTGCTTTAACAGTACAGTAGTACTGGACCACAGAATTAATAATATAAAGCTACTCAAAAATATAGATATGGCTATTCATGACAATGAGTCAGAGACACTGTCCCCAAGTCTTCTATCTTCCAAAGGCAGACTTAATTCAATATTTTGAATGCATCTTCCATTTTTATTTCTGCTCTGCAGGAATATTATAATATAGTGGGCATGCAAAAACTGAAATACAAGGTGTGTGTGTGTGTGTGTGTGTGTGTGTGTGTGTGTGTGTGTGTGTGTGTGTAGCAAGAGTCACCTTCCCATGAAGTGGTCCCTATTTATCTACTTGTAATTTCTTGCTTTCAAACTGCTAGGTTGGCAGGAGCTGGGACAAAGATGGGAGCTCATTCCATCCTGCAGTATTCGGGACCCGAACTGCTGATGTCCCACCCTCCAGTCAGCGACTTAGCCACTTGAGCCACTGCAGTCCCTCTTGTTGCATAACCTTGTTATGCAACTTGTTACATAACTGGAAAAAGAATGTAAGAATACATGAACAGTAAGAAATAGAAGTAGGTCCCTTCTCAGTTCTGTACTATGGTTGGCATTTTCTGCATTATTTCTAAATGATCTGGCATTAGAGGTGAGCAGCACCATGACTGTGTTTGCTAATACAGTGTTTCCTCACTTAAAGAGCATAATGTGTTCCATGGGACTGCTCTTAAAGTGAGTTGTTCTTTAAGCTAAACACTTGGAAAAAGCTCCGCCACTGCCATTTTAAATGACTGAGTGTGACCTGGTGGTGGCGGCAGTGGGATTGTGTACCCCAATTTAGTTGTTAAGTGAGTTTTTGGTTGTTTTTAGTTGTAAAGTGAGGGTGACCATTCAGAGAAAATTCTGCTCTTTAAGTGAGTTAGTCGCTAAGTGAGGCACTCTTTATGCAAGGTTTTACTGTATAAATAAATAATTAAGGATCATTAAATCCAAAAGGAATACACAAAGACTGGGAGCTTTCCAAAATGATTCAAGCAATAAAGAAGGCATTTTTTCAAGAGCTAAGTGATGAACTCTGAGACAACAGCAGCAATAGTTAATTTCATATACACATGGATGGGGAGAAGAAGCCACATGAATGCAATGGGTAACTTAGCAAAAAAGATTTTAAAAATCAATTTAGCATATGGCTACTGTGAAAGGAAAAAAATAATAAACCAGATAGTGTTCTAAGGAAAGTGACTGAAACATAACTGGTGTTATTGTAATGCCCTGGTGGTGCAGTGATTAAACTGCTGTACTGCAGACAAGCAGTAAGCTGAATTTTTTAATATAAATATTGTATAAAACCAAGGAGGGAAGAAGAATATATAAACTATAGATTGCAACATAGAAATACCAACAGGAAAATCAACAAGCAAAACAAGAATTTTGGAAATGCTTCAGAAGATCAGCAGACAACAGGAGAACAGCTGCACAAACGGTTTTCAAGGTAGTATACTGAAAAGAGAGGAGAATTATAACCCCACTGAAATAGTTAACTACAAGAATGGAAGACCACTAATAGATCCCTCAGAAGTTATAGAAAGATGGGGAGAACACATTAAAGAACTCCTCAACCCCATAGGAGAGTGCCATAACTCTAGAACTACCGGTAGATGTATTGACTGAAGAAGTAGCAAGAGTCACTAAACATACACCTAAACACAAAACACCAGGAATAGATGAATTACCAAGAGAAATAATTCCAGCAGCAACAACTTCAATGCAGCATGGACACAACTAACTACCCACTGATTGACCACAGATAACAATAATACCACTGTAGAAAAACAAAGGGAGAAAGTGAGAGTGCACACAATACTGAGGGATTTCACTCTTAAACCATGCAGGGACAATATATGCCAAACTAATACAAATGATTTTGTGACCAGTTATAGAATCTTAACTAGCAGAATAATAGATGGGCTTCAGGAAAAAAAACTAATCAAGAAAAATATAGAATACAATAAAAATGTCTTTGTTGCATTTGAAGACCAAGAGAAAGCATTTGATAGATAGAGTCGACAGAAAATTGCTATGACAAACATTGGCCCAATATGCAGTCAATGAACAGTTTAACAGATTATGTAAAAGCTTATATAGTGACTGCAGAAGTGTAGTTGGAACAAGTTAAGGAATATAAGAACCCTTCACAGTAACATATGGCGTGAGGCAGGGATGTGTACCTTTGCCACTATTATTTATTACCTACATGAGGAGTTCCCAACCATTATCGTCCATGGGCCTGACCATGCCACCTGGACAGCTGAGCGGGCCAGACCACACTCCCAGAATTGGAAACTGCCATGTTTTATGGATGATGTAACTGCACCAGCTTTTACTTCTGTGCACAGTGGTGGCAGTACCAGGAGTGCAGGCAGTGAGTTTTGTTGTTTTCAGCACTTCCAGGTACCATGGCGCTGCCACTGGGAGCACTGGTGGAGTCTTTTGTTTTTGGCACTCCTGGATACCACAGCAGTGGTGCCGGGAGCATGGGCAGTGCATTTTTTTTGTTTTCTGCATTCCCAGGTGCCAAGGCGGCACTGTGAGGAGTGCAGGTGGTGTGATTTTTGTTGTTTCTCACAGTCTCGGGTGCCACGGCAGCTGTGGTGGTGGCAGGAGCGGGGACAGTGCATTTTTGTTGTTTTTTGGCATTTCTGGGTGCTGTGCAGACAGTGGGGGGCAATACAAAATGGTGCTGTTGGCCATGTCCAGCCCACGGGCCATAGGTTGGGAACACCTGACCAACAGACAGCATAAGGGGGGAGAGCTAAGCTCATGAAAGGAAACAATGTGAACAAATTATTTTTTGCAGATGATCAAGCAATGTCAGCAAGTACAGCAAAGGAATTACAGCAACACCTTACATCCATGAACCAGGAATTCAAGACAATTAATATGAGAATCAATAAATAGAAGACTGAGGTAATGGCAATTTGAAGGAGTCTACTTTAAGTATCAAAATAGAGGGAACAAGTACTGTAGAAAAAATGGCAAAGCTCAAATACCTAGGAATAACATTTACTGAAGATGGCAAAATGGATGAAGAGATTAACATACAGTGCAGTATATGTGGAAAGAGGTGAAGGACAAAGACAACAAGGCAGAGCCAGAGGAAGATGGAGAGATAACATCAAAGAAATATTACAAGAACACCAAATAACAGCAGTGGGGGCCGCTAAAATTGCCAGAACAAAACCATGCATCTCCCTTGACACCCAAAAGATTAAAAGCAAAGAAGAAGAAGAGAAGACTGCAGCCAAAACATTGTTAGCTTGATCATGACAGCATACCTGTCAACCTTTCCAGATTGGCCGGGATTTCCCGTTTTTCGGCGCTGATTTTCGCCATTTCCCGCCCGGAGCTGCCAAAACCTCGAGATTTGGCAGCATGGGGAAAGGCGTTACTGTGCATTCCTTCTGCGCAGCTCGCTTCTACGCATACATAGAAGGTTTTTACGCATGCGTAGAAACCTTCTACGCTTGCGTAGAACCCTTCTATGCATGCGTAGGCTTCTGTGCAGAAGGAGATCGTAGAAGCCTTCTACGCATGTGTAAAAGCCTTCTATGCATGTGTAGAAGCGAGCTGCGCAGAATGGTTCTGCGCAAGTCACTTTTACGCATGCGTAAAAAGTGACCTGTGCAGAACCGTTCTGCGCAGGTCCTGGATTGTCCAGAGCCACGGTTGACAGGTATGCATGATAGGGATTTTTAATCTAGAGTGAAGGGTGTAGTTTCGCTTCTCATTAGGCTCAATATACAGCATCTCTAAAGAGCTACATCTCCGATATAGATGTAGGCCTCCTTGAACAGGCAATGAGTTTGAGATACCATAGAAGATAGGATCTTTGAGTGAAATGTAGCTGTGTAAAGAAGGATATAAGTGTATGCTTTCCAGGAGAATTCTCATAATTGAGCCTGGAAAGTTCGTGGAGAATTCTGAGAGTTGGAAGCAGTTTTGGGATTTAAAAAAATTACTACCTACTCTGTGCGTATGGTATGGTGAGCGTGGCCAAGGGGAAAGCCCTGCATTGCACCCGAATTAGGACTACTTTATTTCAAAACTTGGAGAGGCGGGGCCAGGCAGAATTTCTGCTATCAGTTCTGGCGAACTGGTGAGAACCTGCTGAATTCCACCACTGGTTGGAAGCATGCAGCTGGCTGAATGAAAGAGAAGGCTTGCTTCGATGGGCCTTGTCAGGTGTTTTACTGACACCCAATAAACCTCAGTCTTAGACTCATCAGATTGTAAATACAGACATGACAAAACTTCAAATTTCCATGCAATATTCAGATGTTCAACATGCAGAACTTTAGATAGCAGCTTCTCATTCTCTTGAGTTTTGGACACGTTAAAAGAAATTTTTTTACAAATTATTTCTGATCTCCTTTTCTACTTCTGCTTTCTTGTTAAATGTAGAATCTTTGGGGGGAGGTGTTACAGTTCATAAGTAAATAAAATATGCTTTTTATTGAAATATGTGCTGATAAAAAACTCCAATGATTTTATTTTAAAAGTTTTATATTTTACTGACCATTGTCTATTGTGGCATATGGACAGCATATTTTAAATGGGAAATGGAAATAATCTGATCCACTTTTTCAAAGGAATTCTAAAAAGTTTTACATGTGAAACTTTTTACGCCAATGAAAACAATCTGATACGGAATCTTAAATCATGATGATAAATTGAATAAGTAGGTAAACCAAACCAGTCTGTAAACTGCCAAGTGACAAACTACACCCTATCAAAATTTGTACTTCCCAAATATTTGATGCCCCAGTTTCCTCACATCTTCCTCACTGTTTTTACAATACTGCATGACTAGAGTGAAAGAATCCTTCAAGAAAACTGAGCTACGCAAAATAGAAACTGCTTCTTCTGGAAAGAAAGCAGACCTGAATATTTAACAAAGCAAAGCTAATTTTGGAAGGTATCACCAATGCATGAAGACAGGAAAGTTAGAATTAACTTTAACACTAACATGAGAATTTGTAAGAAACATAACAACAGGGCAAACATAATATTTTGCATTTAAAAAGCTAAAGTATTATTCTTTAAAATGCAAAGCAGTGCATATTTTACAGATATATTTTCTCTGCAAATACATAGGGATTTATACCAAGCAAAGAGATGCAACCATGGTTTTTGGTTCATACAGATGACTACTGATTTAAAAGAAACAATCTTATTGTCAGTAACATTTCAAATGAATATTCATTTATCAATATACAAAACATCAATCTAACATTTTTTCACAAGCTCAATAACCCTAGAATGATAAATACAAGTCATTCCCCTATCATTTCCAAGTTTAAACTACTGTTTTCATGACACTTCACATTTGTTCATTTGTCTGAAGAACCACATAATCAAATGCCACATGTATAACATTTCCTTACCACTGCTGGAAGTCTGCTGTGGCCCTGTGCATGCTCTTAGCAAGTATGAGTTGGGGGAGAATTCTTCATCAGGGTTGGTATCCATTATTTGATGAGAAGTATTGCTGTCTAACAAGGGCATCTGGCAGCTAACTTGTGGTGGATTATGGGAACTAGGCAGCTGAGCAGATGGGAGGAGGCTAGATGAGGACGTAGGTGGAATTGGACGACCTGTGACAGACAACAGAGGAATCAAATTTCAGAATTAATGTAAGGAAAGAAATCACAACCAGTAATATTGATATTGTTTATCACCAAATAGGATTACTTGGGGCTGAATCAAAATGCAGTAGAACCTCGGATAAAGTCCAAACTCAGTTCCACAAGTTTGGACTTTATCCAATTTTGGACTTTATCTGAATCAAATGGGCGATGCATTGGATAACGTCCAAAAATTGACTTTATCTGAGGTTCCTAAAGCACATACCTCAGATAACATCCATTTTTTTTGCGGTTTTGGACTTTATGCGATGCATCACATGTGCATTGTAACCGTGACTTTATCCGAATCAGACTTTATCTGAGGTGCCACTGTACCTATTATTCACTGGTACTGACTCTTCCCTTTGCATCATATTCAAAACCGTATGATTAGCAATGTTGATAAGGCATTTCAGGAAGGAAGATAGGCTACTCTTGGTAGTGTCTACACAGCACCAGCCTGTTATCAGGTTATATATAATCTGTTGAATAAAGTTAAACACTGTTTGTAAAACAGCACTGTATTTTTTAGAAATCTCATCATTAATTATTCAACTTGAAAAAATTGCTTATTAAAATATATGTGGAATGACTCATCTGTCTTTTCTACATCCACCGACTGAGCCAGCATCAGCCTTATGTTCACAGAAATTCACATTAACCATTCCTACAACAGAAGGATTTTATTTGGGAGAATTTTGTAAGGCAGTTCTTATTCGTACCTAAAAAAATGTGTTCTTTCCTCCAAAGATCTGTGGTCTTTTGAACCAGGGTTCCTGAACATTGTATAGAAAAATGGTATTCAGCTGGCTGAGAAAAGCTGATCAATAAATTTAAATCTTGTTGTTCTGTGCAGGACAATGACAATGAAGCTTTATCTATCTATCTATCTATCTATCTATCTATCTATCTATCTATCTATCTATCTATCTATCTATCTATCTATCTATCTATCTATCTATCTATCTAAATCAATTAAACAATGGCTGAAATCCTGTTGTGCATTTACGCAAATAGTGTCACTTTTGAAGCAAGCTACTCTAAATTAAAACATCATTTGTTACATACTGAGTAGCGTGACTTGCTATGCAAAAGGTAACATATGAGAAGATATTTTAATTTATAATAACTTTTGCTTCTAAAATTATAACTTTTGCATGACCACATAACAAGATAAGAAAAGCTCCAAGTAATTCAAGCCAGCAATTCTTTCTTCCAAACAATATTTTTAAACAAAATAGCTTACCTGCAGTGTATTAAAGCAATTTTGTAACCACACATTATAAAGCAGTCAAGAAGTCAAAATATTCACAGAAAACCTACTGTATTGAACTGTGGCTATAAATTGTCCACAACAACAAGAAGAAGCAGCAGACAGTAGTGTGGTGGATTAAGTAATTTTCAGAAGGAAGCAAAAGTGAAAGATTAAAAAATGGTTTCATCTAGTATGAATAGCAGCAGCAACAGCAGCAGCAAAACACACCTACCATCTTTTGTTGCTAAAACAGTATTGGGTTTTGGAATGGTCACTACCTAGAAAGCTACTAATGTAATTCCAAGACTTAGGCATCAACTCTTAAGAAGAAAAGAAAAAAAGATGAAGCCATTTGGAACAGAAAACAATCAGTTAAGCATGCCTCCTGCATTATCAGTCACCCCTCCCCACTATATGATCAATTATGTGAATAGTTGTAAATAGTCAAACTTGTGGCATACCAAGACAAAGGGGGCACTTAGTCAACTGCCTTCTACTCCAAAAAGGACACTGTCTTGAACCAGTACTGAACAAGATGGAAATACAGTAATTATAATTTTGCTGGGAAAACACAGTTGAATTCCTGTTCACTTATTTCTTCGTCATTCTTCCTGGGAGAAACAGACCTATCCATCCTAGATGAAACCATCTTTCCAAACTTCACTTTTGCTTCCTTCTGAAAAAATTACTTAATCCCACTCACTAAATACTTGATTTACCAAGCAGAAACTGGTAGAGCTTTGAGAGTATCTGTTACATGGCCTTGATATTCTTGGTATGGTAAGGATCAGGAAATTATAGGACTAGCCCTATATGGTAGTGGGCCAGGTTACCTAAGAGACTGCATCGCCCTAAGGACGTCTGTCCATCCAACCAGAGAGGACCGGAGGGGCTCCCTAATTGTGCCATCGGCCAGGGGGCTTGCCTCTCTGGCACAAGGAGGAGGGCCTTTTCCGTGTCCGCACCAGCCCTTTGGGACCTCCTGCCAGTGGAACTGCGTCTCCAGACGGAGTTTCTGCCCTATAGGAAAGAACTAAAAACCTGGCTGGCGGGCCAAGTTTGGGGTGCAGGTAGAGGGGTGGTTTCCGTTGGGTGGATGGTTTAGATGATTATGCCTTCCCCCTCAGTTCCTTCGGTACCTGCACCCCTTTTTAGGGGGTGAATTTTAATTCTGTTTTTATCGGGTTTTATCTGTTTTATGTTGTGATTGTGAACTGCCCTGAATCGGCCTTGGTCAAGTGGGCGGTACAGAAGTCCAACAATAAATAAATAAATAAATAAATAAAAATTAGTCTGCATTATTCCACTCCTAATGACTAAAGCATGCCAACAGCTTTGTTTCTTTATTGTTTTAAGACTTCAAACATGGAAGAGCAGATAACGGGATTCTTTGCTATTCACATATTCATCGTGCTTGGTGAGGGGAGGAAGGTTGAGTGGTGAGATGGGAGAAATTGCTGAGGAATAGCTTAACCATGGGGAAAGGTGACCTCTGTGTTGCTGCCAAGGTCAGTGAGGCATTGAATGCTTTGTTGTATATAAGAATTAACTACAACCATTAGAGAAAAGATTTTACAGCCATTGTTTTCAACTATAAGCATCCTGGCCTGTACCCGAGTACTGATTGCCATGTACTAAAATGTAGAAGAAGGTCATTTGAAACTTGATGCTTGTAAAGATCATAAAAGTTAATGATGCTAATTAATACACTGCCAAAGGCTAAATCATCATTGTTGAAAGAAACATCATTATCCAGATCTGCACTGTATAAGGCAAAACAGCCATATTAATAGTCAACCATTCTGCAGGACAGGAATAAAAGGAAGTAGGTCAAATATTACGCACAATTTGGAATTGCAAAATTTAAGGGGACTAGAAACAGAAATTATCTATGTAATTCTCAAAACATACTTTGCAAGGTTTCATATTTGAAACACAAAGATCTCCCCCCCCCCATTAGAACAGGGGTTCCCAACCACCAGGCCACATACTGGGCCATGGGGATAATTGGCACTGGCAGCCCCGATGGCAGCCTTCTGCCCTCAACGTGCTCCACCGGGCCTGCCCAGTGAACAGAGCCAGAGCATGAACTTCAGACACAGCAGATAGGCAGGTGACCGGGCCCCTGCTCCATGTTGCTTAACTATGGTGGTGGTGTTCCCCCCCCTGCTTGTGTGCAGTGTCCAAGTCAAATGTTGTGGCTGGCAGGAGGCTGGGCCCCTCCTTCCTGTTTCTGAGCTACAGTGGGGCTCCTCCCCCTGCCTGTGTGCAGTTAGGTATCATACTGCCCATATTCAAGCTGTGACTGGCTGATGGGAGAGATTTTAAAAAGAGATTTTAGTAAAACTTACCGGTCCGTGGAAAATGTGATTAGCATGAAACCTTAGCATGAATACATGGTGCAAAAAAGTTTGGGGACCCCTGCATTAGAACACCCCTCCTAAGATTTCAAAAATAACTGAAGAGTGCATTTCAATTAAGATAAATGCTGGCCATACACTGGACAAAAAGAATTGATACTGCGCAGCAACATCTGCCAGTGGTAATTATCCACTTTAACAGCCACAGTGGAATGTATATTAATTACATATTAATATTATGTAATATTAGTGCATCATATTAATTACTCGCAGGCTGTCTATGCCTACACAATCCAACAAATCCCAACAGTCTAGTAAGGTCTTCAACTACAAGCCCACCATCTCAGAATCTCAGCTTCCCAAGAAAGAATTGGTTCTGGAGCAATGCTGTGTGTCATTCTGGCAATAGACTGGATAACATCCCATTTACTCTTTCAGTAGATTGCAGTCTGGAAAATCCTGGTAATGAGAAGCGAAGGTAGGTGAAGCATCACCACCTGGAATTGTCAGAAGCCACCAAGGTTCATGGCTAATATTGATACTGTCATGGCAGCTACAGTGGTGATATATGCCAAGGCTTCTCCTCCAGGCTTCTTGCAGTGCCCTTTTAGTTCTATTAAATCATCAGACCCTAAAACTCCATAGCATGGTGTGGACAAATAAAAAAGTAGCTGCCATTTTGAGACCACAACAATACGGAATGACAAATTATTATTCTTGTTGTTCAGTTGCACACTCGATTTGCGACCACATGGACCACCGTATACCAGACACAAATTCTTAAACTGAACTAAAACTAAGCTGCAACTGCGGCTGAATATGGGCAAAAATGCCATTTAGTTTCTTCTTGAAATTTGAAAATGTGTGAATGAGGGGTGGGGTGGGGGTGGATTTTCTTCCAGTTTGCTTTTCAAGACTTACCAAAATTATTTCTATCTGGAATTTTAAAAAGTGTCTTATAAATTAAAGACAGATGTTTCTCATTGCTGACTACCTCTGTCAGTGTTATAACGGACATCAGTTTGCCAGAAAACTCTTTAACTTTAAATATGGCCCTAAGCAAATACTTGTCTGTATTTTGAACAATCAGGTTGTAATTAGCATGCATTTAAATTACATATACAGTGGAACCTCATACAACAATCACCCCATATAGCAACGAAATCATATAACAATTAGGGTTTGTTTTTGTTTTTTGTTTTTTGGGGGGGAATGGCGTCTCGCATAACAATTTTCCCTACGGAAAAAAGGTACAACAATTTTTCAATTGGAAAACCACTTAGCGAAAAAAATCATTGTATGATGCATCCTATAGGAAAATCACTATACGATGCATGCATCATATAGCAATTGTTTATAGCAATTGTTTCGTACAGCAATGAGCACCATGGAATGGATTAAAATCGTTGTATGAGGTACCACTGTACAGTACTGTATATTTGAAATACCTTGTGGCAGGAAAGAAGTGAAAAAGCAAGTACAGTATCAAGATTTGATGTCAGCAATTACCTTCCTGTTACCAATAAATATTTTTCTCTACCTTATCTAAGGCACAGGTTTGTTAGTGATGACACATATTTATTATTATGAATTCCTGGCATGTGCTATCTTTGTCAAATATTAAGATATATGTCAGAAAAAAATCCTTATTCAGATTATTAGTTTGTTTTTCAACAAAATGAATCAAGTATCAAGTATGCTATTTGAAACACCTTACACAGGTGGAAGATATTACAAAGATGAAATTATCACGTTTCCTAGCACTGCCTAAAAACTGCATATAAAATGAAAGCTAAAAAGAGATAAAATCACACATAGAGAGAAACAGGAAAGAGACTGACATATATAAGGCCCTTCTGTGTTTTGTAAGATGAGCACATTCTGACTACTTATAATTATAAGAAAACAATGGAGTGATGTCTATATTCTTATAATATTATCTTGACACAGGACAGGTTTTATTCACTAGATAATTCAAGCTTAGAAATGATGTATGAATGAAGCATTAATATAAAAGTATGGGGAAATATGTTCAAGGCTACAAGATGTGTGGATCCCTTACTTTTTCTTTTTCTTTTTTTTACTAATTTTCCTTTCTTCCCCCTAAGAACCATTAGAAAATACACTGAGAATGGCAGGAGAACAAGGTTTTGAAGGAAAATTCCTTAAGGGAATTATTCAAGAGTTCATTAAACTATGAATGCTTGTAAAATGCCAGCTGGCCATCTCATCTCCTTCCATGTTGTGCTTTTCCCCACACAGAAGAGGCCTGATTTGGGAGAGATGTTGGGGCTAACAAGTAGATGCATCAACACAGAAAGACCATGAGGTACACAAAAAGAGCCTCCTCAAACATTGTGGTATTTTTTAATGACACTCAGGCAATGGCCACCTTGTTGCCCTGGCTAATCTTGCTCATACTAGGTCAGAACTGCAGAATGAACTCACCAAAAGATGGCTTCATTTTGGCAGTTTCACATCTGAACTAGACAAGGAAGAAGATGAAGACAAACAGAGAGAACATAATCTCCCCCAACAGGTCCACACGCAGAGAGCATAATCTCCTCCTACAGATCATGCAATGAGCAGGACCTGCCTTCAGAATGCCTGGTGGTGGTAGTGGTAGTGGTGTGACAGCACCATCAAGACCACCAAGCAGGAGAAGAGGCACATACACACCAGTAAAATGAGTTACAGCCATCCAAGGAACAGAAGAGGCCCGGATGAAAAGTAACAGACCACAAATACACTGGTGGGAAAAACTGGATTGACTCTGCAGCAACTCCTGTTAATCACGTGAAGCCCTACTGCAGTTTAAAATAGCACAAAAAGCATTTTTCTGCTCCAGATTTTACAGATACTGTTCATTTCTAGGAGGTAAGAACCCTTTTTCTGTCTGACTTCTGCCTTCTCCTTCCCATTTCCCCCCATTCACCAACCACTCACTCATGCCTCCTCTCCAGACTATTTTTAACTTGTAGCTTAGTAAGAGTGGTTGCTGTATATGTGGCATGGTGCAGAGCCTCCACACCCCCACCCCCACCAAGGAGCTTAGTAGTTATGGTTGCAGTGGCTCAAGTGGCTAAGATGCTGACTGGGAGGCAGAAGGTCAGCAGTTCAATACCCAAATACTGCATGACGGAATGAGCTTCCGTCATTGTCCCAGCTCCTGCCAATCTGGCAGTTCAAAAGCAAGAAATTACAAATAGATAAATAGGGACCACTTCAGTGGGACGGTAAACAGTGTTCCGTGCATGCCACATGACCACGGAAACGTCTGCAGAAGCAGACAGCGCTGGCTCTTCGGCTATGAAACAGATGAGCACTGAACCCTAGAGTCGGATACGAATGGCTTTTGAGCAAGGGTGACCTTTACCTTTACTAGTTATGGTTGCAGAGGAGGCCAAGATGACAAATAGCCGTGTCAGTGAAAAGGCGTGTGACAACATGAAAGAGCAGCTGAATGGTGAGGAAAGAAGGGAAGGGATGAGATTGGATGCGTTTAAAAATGCCACAATCTTCAGGGAGGCTCTTTCTGGGTACCCCAGGCCCAATATAACCAGAGGACTAGGACTGATTTCATTTGAAACTAGTCTACTGAAGGGAAGGCCACTTTGAAGCCCCAATTTTCTAATAATCCCATCTCTGTCAACAGTAAGAAATAGAAGGACATATAGATAGATAGTGAACAAGATAAGTGTAGGATTTCTGATTGAACAGCATTGTGAATTTAAGGTAGGCCTGGAACTAATCTCTGACTCTACACAGTACAAGAAGCTGCCTTGTTTCCAGCTTCTCTTAATCAGCTTTTTTTTTAAGCATAAAGGAAGGTTATATAGAAGCAGCCACCAAGGAGTACCTGATTCATACCTATGATCTTTGAGCCATTATGCAATACCTGTATCTTTGTTACACAGTGATGACCACTGAAATAAATACTTTTGAAGCATGGCAGTCTATAATGCAAAAGCTTTGGATTCCATGATGTAAAAGCTTAGGATTCTAACAAACACCATCATGAAAAATCAGTGACACTGACATGTTGAGAGAAATAGAAATCTGAAAGAAGAAGACTGGTTATGTGAAGCACACCATGCATACTCTTATTGCTCAGGCATCCAGGAAAGAAAACAACTTCCTTACTCTTGGAAAGCAAATAGAGCAGGATAATAAGCAAGTTAGCTTCTTCAAGCCTATATGAGAGAGTCAATTCCCAGGATCACTTCTGATGTACTAGAGTCACAGTGGGTTGATGTTTACTCTGCATTTTCATATCACAGATTTCAAGTGATAGTTCTGTCAAACCAGTGGTTCCCAACCTTTTTTTTGGCCATGCCCTACCTAAACATCTCTAAAATCCTGATACGACCCCTGTGACATATACCATAGTTCTTATTATTAAAAAAGTGAACTCCTATTCATGTGGAGGAAGCCTAAAAGGCCATTCACTGTTAATAACTCATTCTCAAATTGCCCCTCCCCCAAAAAGAATCAAATTGCCCCCCTGTGGGAACCACGGGTATAGATATAAAATGAGAGCTAACTTATGTGCTGCAAGTTAATCTTGAGTCATAACGTACCTATATTTTTAACTACAATCTTCATCTCTGTGCCTTGTTAGCATGACATATTCCATGTGGTAGTGTATGGCTGTGAGAGCTGGACCATAAGGAAAGCAGAACACAGAAGAATAGACACCTTTGAAATGTGGTGTTGGAGGAGAGTTTTGAGAGTACCTTGGACTGCGTGGAGAACAAATAGGTCGACCATAGAAAAAATCAACCCTGATTGCTCCTTAGAAGGTCAAATATTGAAGATGAAGTACTTTGGACAACAAATGAGAAGAGAGGATTCACTGGAGAAAGCCTTGATGCTGGGAAAGGTTGAGGGCAAAAGAAGAAGGTGTGGCAGATAATGAGATGGCTAGATGGTATTGTTGACACAATGGGCACAGAGTTGGGTGGGGTGAGGAGGTTGGTGGAGGATAGGGGTGCCTAGCATGCAAGGGTCCATGGGATCACAGGGGGTCGAAATCGACTGTGGGACTGAACAATGGTGACGGCGGAAGTGGCAACAACAACAACAGAGAAATGTCTACCTTCCAACATTGTTTGGTTAATTCAAAACAGTATGTACATGGGTTGAGATGGGGGACTTGACCTTTTACAAACTGTGTAAAAAAGACAGCAGGAGTATTCCCGTGTCAGAACATTTATCTGCTAAAGCTAATGACAGAATTTTGGACCCCCCCCCCCAAAAAAAAAAAAAGTTTAGTTCTTCCCTATTTGGGCAAGGAACTTTTGCATAATTTTCACATTAATAGGAAGTGAGAAAGGAAGAACTGGAAAACATTCAGAAGCTAGATATAGCAGCCACATGCTCCAATGGTTAGTGGCCTACAATTCCCAGCCCTTCAGGATTCTTTTCTTGTCCACTGCCTTCTTTTTATAGCCCCAGTCTTATCTTCCACTCCATTTCTACTTTTTTTGTGTGTGCTGCATATCCTTCATAAATGCCATGTCTCCACTGCTCATCTTAGCCAATCTGCCCACTTCAGCTAACTTATATATTTTTTTCTCTCCAACAACATGCTCTCCTTTGTCAGAACTGCCAAGTTATAGCTTGAGGCCCAGAGGGAAAGCTGACTGCATCAGAACCACCTACTGGCAAGGAAGTGCCATGTCAAGTAAATCACATCTGGTATAGAAGAGGCACTTTTGATTTAAAAAAATCAGTCAAGTACACAGAATCATATCTAACAAAACAAAATTGTGTTGATGTGACACAGAGCCTGCTAGACATTTGGAGACAAAACTGTGGAGGAACTATCTGGAGTATTCAAGCAATACCAAGGAGAGCTGCTGCTTCAACCAGATACACAAAGGTCATCCTTTTGGCCCCTACTAACCTCTTAAAAAACATCAACTAATTCTGCATTAATCTTGACAGCATGGCTCTGCATGGGGAAATTATCTCTTGAGTCACAGGGGATCCAACAAACCAACATCTTCTGGCCTGAAAGATTTAAGAACAAGACATCACACTTCAGAGATGTCAACTCCCTCTCTGAGATTTCCTGTGAGCTTGGAGTGCAAGAATGAGAAATATTTTTTCTCCACATGACATACAGAATTTTCTGATAGCAAAATGCAGTTGATTGTGCTCCCTAACTCTTATCTTTAATGCCTGTTCTCTAATACTTTCTTCACCTACAATTCCATCATACTGCATAGTTCCTCCCTAGCCCATTCCTTATTTGACAATCTCCTACCTCAATATGGAAGCCATCTTTTATCCCTTTATATTCCAGGATCATAGCCTATTCTTTATCCCAACACTCTCTGAGATTTTTCACACCCAACTGGATAGCTTTCCCTTCCTTCACAGAAACAAGACTGAAACTGTTCAGTTTCCTTAGCAACTGATTATTCCATTACACTTCACTAATTCAGACAACTGGTGTCAGAGGATACACCGACATAAGCCCAACACAATATGGAATTCCCATCTGAAGAATCTTATGTATAAAGTTAAGACATGAATTATGATCATATATCTCTGCTCCAAGAGAGTTTACAACCACGGAATATTGTACAAAAGACATACAGTAATGTAATTTAACACCCAGCCATCAGAAGAAATATTACTTTGAAACACACTTATAAATTAGAACACAAAACAAGGATCTTTTGTAAACAAAATAAGTCTGATATTTAGTGTGGCCTGTAGAGTTGGAGCTTGTGATGTCAATAATGGCCTAGTAATAAATATCAAATGCTACCTCCCAATTCATTGTCTTGATTTAACCCAGGAGTTCTTTACCTTTTTAAGCCATGGGCCGGGTCATTCCCTCTCAGACAATTTTGGGGGCCAGGTGGCCATTTTGCCCTTTCTCCACCACATGGCACTTCTGCGTGTGGTGGTGGTGGTGGGCCACATGAAATGGCACCATGGGCAGCATCTGGCCCATGGGCCACAGGTTGAGAATCCCTGATTTAAACCATCAAGTATGTGCATTTGCTCTCCACAGCAATATCCCAGCAAAAAATATATATGAATTTTCCCCCCCCCCTTTCCATTAACCACAATTAAACTACAGTAAAATCCCAACTTACAAATGCCTCGAGTTACATAAAATTAGACTTACATAATGATTTTGTGCTAAAACCCTGTCCTGATTTACATGATTTCCTATGGTTTTGCTTCGAGTTACGTAAACAATCATTTCCCTATGGATTTGCTTCAATTTACATTAAAATTTCATTTTTTTCTATGGGTTTGCTTCGAGTTACGTAAAAAATAATTTTTCCTGTGGGTTTGTTTCGAGTTACAAAAAAATTCAATTGAAGCAAAAGCCTACGGAACGGACTTTTTTTCGTAAGTAGGGGTTTTACTGTATTCACCAAGCTCATATTAACAAGCCACAGCTAAACTGTTCAACAACAGCCCAGGCATTTGTAGTGATTGAGAGTAGCCAGGATTTCCCTTAATGAAAAAGTTTAGGCTTAAATCTACTTTAGACAACAATTTCAGATTGTGATTTTGAAAACTAATTCAGGAGAATCCCTGTTTAGCTTTGACTAAGATTAACATCACTACAGATGAGGTCCCTTAAGTGGAAATGTATTCTATTAAGGGGGGGAAGGGGAGGTAGTTCCAAAGGTTGAATCTCATTCTTAACAACCACATTATATCTGCATTGCTATATCAATACACCGTCTTTGCATATGTTTTACATTCCATCAGTAAGAATAGTCCCCAAAGAAGGAATTCTGCAATATTTATTTACTCTGTTCTTTGATGTAGGGTTCATTTATCTACTTGTCATATAGGTCTGATTCAGAAAATTAAAGCAGGAAAATAAATTGTTCACTTTTTTATATGTAGGCCAAAATAAAACTTCACACTTTATTTCACAGCAAGATGAAAAAGGAAACTAAGTTTTCACTGAACAATTTTATAAATTGAGAGAGACAACTTGGAGAAAGACATATGTAAGAAAACAAAAGCAAGCAGCTGGAAAAGCATTCAAAGAATACCACAAAGAGTTCAAAAGTGAAATAAAGATTAGATAGACCTATATTTTATAGCAGAAACCAATAAAGATGAGAGATGAATTGTGTTGATATTTTGGAGAGAGTATTCAGTATAAATTCTAGACCACAACAAAATATCATGGTTGAGTTGGAGAAGTAAACAAAAATTAATTTTAGACACTATTTACATATTAATGGCAAAAATCATTAGCTAAACTATACCAATGGCATAGGAAAAATAATCACATTAATTAATTTTCCCTTTTCTACTGACAGAACAGAGACAAGATTCTTGGCCAGTATCTCCCTGACTTTGTAATCCCTAAACATTGTGAAAATCTACTCCTGATGATTGGTGAATATTCCAGAAATATGTGGGATGAAATGTTGGGATCTGCAGAGAGAGCAGAAATAGGAAAAGATTGCATCCTCATCCCTTTTTCACTAGGTCAGTGAAGTTCTCCTGCAGGTAGAGAGAGGCCATAATATGAGACTGAAAAATGTTTGTAAACTGAACACTAGTTCACAACACATCGCCAAGTTACTGGATTTAAGTCTCCATGTACTTAAAGGGCTGGTGTTCACCCTCATCAGTCTTGCCCTCTTCAGAAGATGAGAGAGCCCTACTTGTTGTCATTAGCAAGTGGGACTGTCTTTCAGAGCATGCTCTATTCACAATAAGACAACATGAAAATGTATCCATATGAATGCTGTCTCTACATTTAGGCTTTCATGGTGATATGAGAAGAGTTATGTGAACATTTACCAAGAGGCCCTTTCCAGATTACCAACAGTTTTGCCCTGGCTGTTTGTATGTTGCTGAAGCATATTTCAACTACCAGTTGATATGGTTAGAACGCTCAGTCACAAGAACCATTTTTTCTCAGTATATCACTATTGTGTCCAAAGGGTTTATCAATGTCTTTGTAAAAGACGCTATTATGTCTCGGCCGGTTAGTGTGCCTTTCCTTACAGCAGTGTTTCCCAAACTTTGGGTTTTGGACATCAATTCCCAGAAGCCTAAGTCAAGTCCCCAAAGCACTGACCAGCCAATGGACTGACTTTGGCTTCTGGGAATTGAAGTCCAAAACCCAAAGTTTGGAAATCACTGCCTTACGGCGTGAGTTTCAAAGAGCTGTCAGAAGAAGCTAATTCGCTAGCACGAAGTTCCAGCATTTTGATGGTCTGGGCAAATGTATCCACTTCTGTAACTGACATTCATAGTGTATATAAGCAAGCCACCTTGTATGTATTTTAGTCCCTCCAAACATGTTGATGTGAGCTGTTAATAAATCACTGAGCTGTTTCCCCCAACTATCGCTGGCATGTCTGCTTATTGTTTCTGGACTCAACAATCACTCAGAGTGCGTCAATCTAATCTCAGTTTAGAAGTTAAGCAGGGGCAGGCCTTTCATGAGAGACCAGAATGGAATAACTGTGATCTTCATGACCAAAATCCTATTGTGGGAACAACACAAATGGCATAACTTGAAGTGGTGAATTGTTGCAAGGTACAAAGTCTGTTACATACCAAGTGGTGTAGCTCTGTCCACAGCAAATAAGGCCTATGATGGATTAGTAACCACTAGCAAATTGCTACCAAAAGTTATGTTCAAGTTGCAATAGGAATAGGATTCCTTATAAACCTGTTAATCTATGAAGATTTTAAGATAAGACCTAGTTTCCATTGCTCCCAAACATCAGAAAACAGGCCTATGGCTCCAAAGAAAACAGCTTATTCCATGATACCACTCTAGTCATGGAACATGATCCCTCCAAATAACCTTTACACTAAAATAGTTTATGTGATGAAGAAACCTGCCTTCTTTATCCAAGTCTTTGGCATGGGGCAGCCCTTGATGACCATCTAGAGGCTGTAGTTGATAGTTGGCCCAGAATCCGGCTGCCCGGGTAATGACAGGGTGCGGGCATTATGCCCGTGCCTCGCCATTGCTCCGGGAGCTGCACTGGTTACCAATTTGCCTCCAGGTGTAATTCAAGGTGCTGGTGATGACCTTTAAAGCCCTACATGGTAGTGGTCCAGGATACCGAAGAGACTGCGTCATCACAAGAATGTCTGCCTGTCGGACTCGAGCGGACCGGAGGGGCTCTCTAACTGTACCATCAACTAGAGGGGCTCACCTCTCTAGCACAAGGAGGAGGGCCTTCTCCATGTCCACTCAATGCCTATGGAGCCTCCTGCCCACAGAGTTACGGGTTCGCCTGAGTGGGCAGCATAAAAATTAAAAAAATAATAAATTAAATTAAATTAAAATTACGGTTGCAGACATAATTGCTGCCATTTAGGAAAGAGCTCAAAACCTGGCTGGCTGGGCAGGTGTGGGGTGCTGCTGGGGAGGTAGCACCTGCCCACTGGCTTATTTGAGCAGATGGGGTGGGTGGGTTTTTAATGGGTTTTAAACGTGTTTTTAATGGGGTTTTAAAATGATTTTTAGTATGAATGTTTTTATGTTTTATATCTGGTTGTGAGTCACCCAGAGTCACCCCAGGCAAGGGGGTGTCAATACAAATTTTTAAAATATAAATAAATAAAAATGTGATTTGTGATCATTTATGTGCATTCCTAATTACCTTTATTTTGTATGTGAAATGGCCTTCACCTTTTTTTAATTAGTCAGGATATTAGGTGGCCCTTACACAACCTCAAAGTAATTCTACTTGCATAAATAGATCTTATATTTCTGTCAATTCTCCCTACAGGTGAGTCCCCTAATTTCACACCCCATCTTTTTTTGGAAGTGTCCCAAAATTCAGGAGCTAGAATGAAGAGATAGGAAAGTTCTTAGGATCTTGTTGATTTCTTCACACTAGCTGCTAATTGTAAAGTAAACCTCACTGGAGATCAATTTGAAAAGAGGAAATATGAAATATTTGTTAAAGAAATTTGTTAAACAAACAAATATTCCAGGACCATTAATCTTTTCAATTTTTCAGAAAAAGTCAGTTACTAATATAGTAACTACATTAATGCAGTTTCTATAAATGACCACAAACAGAAGATACTGGCTAAAACTGTGTTTAGTGTAGTAAGAAACATTAGAGTAGGCCCACTGAGTAATAGAAGGAACATTATCGTAGGAGGAACATAGTGGTAGGCCCCATCATCTGACTTTCACACTCAGATCCCACCTTGCATAGATAAATAGACTCCATGTAGTTTCTGAGCTAAAAAAAGAAGTGCAACCTTTGTGTATAAGTAGGCTTTATATCATAGAACATTTGAATTCACGGAGATGAGAATAGGGCATCCTACCACAATCACACTTCCTGTTCCCTGCCCTGGTTGTATCCTTTTTGCACTACTTTACACATAAATTTAAAAATCTGATTAAAGTACAATTTATTGTTTAAAAAAAGAGAAGTGCACCAAATCAGCAGGCATTTTTCTGATTTCTGAAATTAACACTGAAGTCAAGGTTAAGAACATAAGAACAGCTTTGCTGGAACAGGCCACAGCCCATCTAGTCCAGCATTCTGTCTCACACAGTGGCTCACCATTTGCTTCAGGGTATTTATTTATTTTATTTTATTTATTCGATTTATACCCCGCCCTACTCAGCGCAAGGCCAACTCAGGGCGGCATAACAACATATCAATTACACCTTCTTAGGATTCCCTGGAAATGGCATTGAGAGATATCCTGACTATCTCTCCAACCCGGAGGTTGTCCTTAGGTATCCATAATTCTAGCCATTGATATCCTTGTCCTCCATGAACTTGTCTAATCCTTTCTTGAAGCTGTCAAGACTGACAGCTGTCACCACTTCTTCTGGCAGGGAGTTCCATAGACCATAGGTTGTTTGTCTCTTTTGTGCTGCATAAACTACTGTCCTTCATTTGTCTTCAGACATGAGCCACAAGCAAAGAATCTGAGAAATAACTATTCTTGGTCCAAATAATGCACATTTTTTTAAATTAGGAAGTCACAATAGGATTGTTAAGGCTTTTTGTAAATGGGTTAAGCACACAAGATACATGCTTACCATTGCAAAGGTTGCACTGCTGGTTGTTTTTATGTGCATGCAGAGATACCAGTTTCTATCCATGGAACATCTCAACATCATAGGAAACCCAATTTATCATGATTGCTTATCATGTGAAGATACTCTTAACTTCAAATTTAGCTCCACATGCATGGGAAGTTAGAAAGGAGGGTAGTTTCTGTCCCCTGTTTGCTTACTTTAACACATTCATAGAACACCTGAATAGGACTAATCTCCATGCACGTCTCTGATCCTTGTTCTGTGACACCCAATGTCTAACTAATTCATTGCAGTAGTGGATTTTAAAACTGCCCACTGCAGAGTTCTGATCAACATGAAAGGACACTTCAGGATAATTCTGCCAATTAAAAAATGTGGTTAATTTAGCCTCATATGTATGTAATTTTTTTATTATTACCATAGCAAAAGACTCTTCAACAAAAGCAGTCAGAAGGCAGCCCAGTAACTGGGAGAGTATATTCTGGCATTTCTAAGAAAATGCAAAAGTTGCGAGCAGTATAAAAAGAAAACCACATTAAAATATTGTCTAAGCACTCATTTTAATGAGCAATGTCAAGTTCTCTTTTCACATGGTTCTGAAAAAGGGACACACAACACACTCCAACATCTATTCAAAGACCACCTAATTGAAGCATCAATGCTGTCAGCCATATTAATGCCTCTTTAAAGAGTGGAAAACATTGGTAAATATGCCAGGTTGGTCTAAGAGAAACGGTTGTGCAAGACACAATAATGCAAATTAAACTGACAGTGAAAGCATTTCAAAGTCACCTTCTGCATATTGCAGCATATTCAATAGACTATTTTGTCAGAGTTGGTGGCTGACATGCTGACCAGTGGTTCAGTAGCAGCTCAGCCTGGGCTGTGACTGTGAGACAGTTACTCAGATAGAGGATGAGCCAAAGTAAATATTTAGGACCAGACGAGATCTTAATTGCTGTGTTTTCTTGACCTGACTAGGCTGAAGGCTACAGTACACCTGCTGCCCATCTGGCACAGTAAAGCACAGAGAGCCTGCATGCTGCTCTGGTGGCACACGGAATAAGACACCTGAACTGTGTGGCTTACTCTGCTACTAGCAAGCTAATTTGAAATTTGTCACACTTCAGATGCTTGGAAAAGTAATGGAATATCTAGAGGTCACAGTCAACATAAGCCTAGAGCCAACGTGATATTAGCACCATCAAAAACAACAACAACACCTGTCAGCTACCATATTTACTTTGGATTGAACCACTGCACAAAAGGTAGAGCCAAAGACAGCATATCCATGCTATTTCCTAAGCAGATATTTGTGTAGAGGAAAACTACAATCTATCACCACCTTATTCCAGAAAGGAAGTCACTTGCCCTAGTAGAAAATACCTCATATTAGCACAATGATATTGGTTTGGATTTAGACCATGGCCATCAATGGCTGCTTGCCAACTTTTAGTATCAGAGGTAGCATGTCTCTCAAAAACAGCTGCACAGGAACATGAGCAGGGTATGTGCTTGTAAATATATATATTTCTGCCCCTGGGTCTGTGCTTCCAATGTTCCAATGAAGGCAATAGTTTATAATTGATTATGCCCTAGCTTTAATTCTGAGCACAGTATAAAACAGTATTACTTTTCTTTTCTATCTTGTTGTTACACGCTGACTGGTCATCTCCAATGTATGGTGACTCTATGGACAAATTACTCCAAAATGCCTAATCCTTAACAGACTTGCTCAGCTGTGGTTCCTATATAAATTCAATGACTTCCACATTTGGTCTTCCTCTTTTACAGCAGCTTCAAACTTTTAATAGCTTTATTGTCTTTTCCAACAAAATTTGGTTAAATCATAATGAGCCAAAAATTACAACAGCCTTGGGGTTTTTTTTTGTTTTTTTCCAGAAAATTGTTCAGGTTTGAATTGATTTAGAAGCCGCTTGTTCTTCATTCTTGGACTTTGTAGCTACAGTTAGGAAAACCATGATTCTCCAATCCCACTGAGTGTTTGTACTTATTTTTTCATAATCCAAGGAAAGTATGAGAAGTTTAAAAGTCCCCCCCCCCTTGACATGGCACTGCGTATTCTATTGTTACTTAAAATTCTGACTTAATAAATATTGTTTTCATTTTGCTGTTGCCACAGAAAAAAATAACATATTGTTGTGACAGAACTTCAGTTACAGAGACCCATATACACACTAGAAACATTGTATAACCATTATATTTTCTGCCACATAAAGACCCTTGCACCCATTTGGATAAACCTTTCAGTTTCTCCCTTTCCTTCATACAAATTTCCAAAAGCTAAAATTCTTTTCACTCTGAATGTTGGTTGATTCTTACAAAACAAACAGAAATAAAATTCTTAGCTATTGCTAGGCTTGACAGAGTCCCCTGCATATAATGACTTTGTTATCTATATATTTACCTAAGCTCTTTTTGTCTTCAGAAGAAGAGAAAAGTACATCTGCTAAATCTCACCACTTCTATTGTTACCATCAATAACCACATCTTTTTTTACCCATGCTTCTGTAGCTTTCCCTCCACCTTAATCATTCTTCTTCTCTTTCCTCTCCCACCATGGACACCTATGAGCACATCCAGACCTCCTCTTCTGGGCTGGGCTTGATCATTTTTGGGTTGCTTTTGGAAAGGAAATGGGAGAGATAACATTTAGCCACTCCCCTGTCCAGAAACCTCAAGGAACCCTTTGCCCATATCGTGAAATGAATGATGAGCCACTTTACCATATGGGCAAATGGAACACTATGTAGTCGTCATTGTCCACAACTCAATTCAAGTATATACTTTTTCCTGCTGCAGGATGCCAGGAGGCCTGGTCTTGGAGGCCAGATGGTTCTGGGCCACCTTTGCCCTCCGAGGCAATCAGGAAAAATGCCACTTGCGTGAATTTGTTCAAGGTGGATCCCAGCTTGTTAAACAGTGACCCACACACTATGATCACAGAGCCATCTCCCGCAGCAGATATGAAATGAGACATGCAGGATTTAACACCAGGACAGCAAATGGCCTGCTGCACCCTTGATGATATGGACAAGATGCACCTTCACAGGCCATCTGGCATGTCCTTTTCTGCCTACATGGCCATTGGGAATCAGAGTTCCTCCTCCAATCATTTTGCTGTTGGGTCCAATATGATCATTTCCAGTAGCATTTCCTCCACTGAGAGGACCATCACCCCACCTAAAGGGGTTCATCACTGGCCCCTTTAGGGAGTCAGGTTATTTACCGCCACCCAACACTCGGTGTTGAGTCACTGTCTGTATGGTCTACTCCATTACCATCAGGGGTGTGCAGGGCACCATGGGAAGGCACTGGACAGGGAGTGGTGGGGGCACCTATTTGGGGGGTTGGGGTTGGGGGGAATCCCATACATTGCTCTTGGTGCCCACTTACACTGCAGAGTAAGTGTTTCATTCAAACACATGATATACTGAAGGGGCTTGTTAGCTGGAACTTTCTTGTTAGCCCCTTCACAGCATACCAGCTGTTTACTCTGGAAACAGCCTTTGAGACTGCAAGTCTCCCTTACTGGCACTAGGAAAAGCGTGTATCTAAGCAGCATAAAAAAGAAATGCTTGGGGGTGGCACTCCAGTGCCCATGAAATCTAGGTGCATGGAGCCCAAGTGATGCCCAAGAGCATAAAATAACAGACAAAGCTCCATCTAGACAGGTTCTGTGTTTCTTTTTCTTCTCCCTTCCAGCACCCCTGTTCTCTCCCCTCCCTGTGGTAAGTTGGTATCCAACTTCCATCTCCTTTCTGTCCCCTCCATCACTTCTGTCCCCCTACATTTTCTAATACATCTCAGTGAAGAGTAGCAAATGAACCCATTTTCTGAGGTACAAGCTAATTTCTAATTGTCAGGCTCTGAAGATGACTTTGAGGTACAGTGGTACCTCATACAATTCCTCATACAATGATTTTAGTCCATTCCTCATACAATGATTTTAGTCCATTCTCGTTGTTGTACGAAAAAAATTGCTATACGATGCATGCATCGTATAACAATTTTCCCTATGGGATGCATCATACAATGAATATCTCTATGGGATAAATAGTACAACAACAAAAAATTGTTGTATGATTTTTCCCATAGAGATGCATTTCATCGTATAACAATTTTAGTTGTTATACAGGACACAATGTTTTTTCAAATCCTCGTTGTTGTACGATTTAATTGCTGTATGAGACATTCGTTATACGGGGTTCTACTGTATTTATATGAAAATTTTAAAATGTGTGTTTGTTTGTATTGTTGAGTTTTATGCTGTTAGCCGCCCACAGTAGGAAAATCTTTCCTAGAGGAGTGGGGTATAAGTTTAATAACTATGTAATAAAATAAAGAAATATTTTCTGTGGACTGTCCAGGTATCGGCAAATTTCTAATATAACACAGGCTATGCTCTTGAACAACTATGAATAATACCTGGCTCTGAGAAGACCTGTGAGAGAGATGATTTTTATGCCTCTGGAAAGCAGCTACATCCACTAGATTTTTGGGAGTATATAAGTGTTGGCAATTCAGTGCCCTTGATGCCTAGTTTGAAAAAGTAGTACTCAGAGGGAGGTTGTGGAGCTCCAGCATCCATGAAAGCCTGGGCTGATCCTCAACAGGTTAAAAGTGTAGGCTAAGTAACCATTTAGACATGCTCCTAGTTAGTTAAGCTACTTAAATTTTGAGGAGCTGAAAACTCTGGACATTTCCTATAAAACAGCTGAAGTACATGGATTTTTAAGAGGATATTTAATACAGTACAGTATTTGCTTTTGAGCTACTGTTAACTTCTTTGAACTTTTAGGATGGACAAGGTATAAATTGAACAGTTTCAATCTATCACTTCCCACTATGAGCATTGCCATAAAATATATTCTTCTTGGACTACTTTATACACTGCATGATGTACAA
The DNA here is from genome assembly GCA_035047305.1 of Bradypodion pumilum. Classification (NCBI taxonomy): domain Eukaryota; kingdom Metazoa; phylum Chordata; class Lepidosauria; order Squamata; family Chamaeleonidae; genus Bradypodion; species Bradypodion pumilum. The sequence goes on along the minus strand of JAWDJD010000002.1, from coordinate 317,604,820 downwards.
ATTTTTGAAATCATAGCAATAATTAGTGATTTATCCAGCCGGAGTTTGCAGTAAATGGGAAATATCACAACTTTTAGAAATAAGATGAGAATATTCAGAGCTGGAACAATTTAGGATTTCTCAGGCTAGACAACGTCGGTGTCACAGACAGACTAATTTGTAGGTTCCAGCTAAACACTCAAGACTAGATGTTAACTCCCTGTCAGAAACACGGTTATAATGTATAACTTGAAATAGTTTCAGGAAATCTACTGGTTGAAATAATTTTACACATGTATAATGTATGCTGAGAGCATCACAATTATATAATTCATTTAACTTTATAGGTACACATTTGTCTTGATCCAGATTCTTTAACGGTTTACATTTATCATCACTGACTTTGTTTGAATAGATTTCAAATATAAATCCTAGTTCCTATATCATCAAATTAAACATGTTTGTGCACAGAGGCTTCAAATTCAATTTTAACTCTCTTGATCTCTTCACCTTTCCTTCTGCAAACGTGCTGTACTACTATCCAAGATTTTTTTTATTTAAAAAAATGCATTTCAGTTACTTGCTACAGTTGCTAAAAATTCATTGTTGTTAGCTATTATAAATATGATAGTTAACAGAATGACATAAAACTTGAACAATACAACTTCAAATTGCCTTTTCAAACAGATGTTGTTATTTGAAATAGCTTTTTAAAGGAGCTAGAAAAAAAACCCTTTCCTCAATGTTTTTCCACACTCACCATGTTATTTTGAGGTATAACTTCATTACAACTTCATTACACGGCTGCAAAAGTAATCCATTACAGGTAACTGTAGTACTTGAACTAACTATTTTCGAGTTTTGGGTTTGGGTTCATGTATTTGAAGACTAGAAGGTTGGGTTTTGATACCTGTGTACTGCATGACAGAGTTTGCTCCCATCTCTGTCCTGGCTCCTGCCAACCTAGCAGTTCGAAAGAATGAAAGCACGGCGCCAAAATGGCCACCGCGCTCTTTGCAGGGCCCCCCCACACGGACTCAGACATCCGGGTGAGTTAGGGAGCATGGCCACCCATCTATAAAAGGGGTGGCCACGAGGCAGCCGAGCTGCCATTTTAAAATAGCGATGGAGAGGAGAAGTTTTCTCCGTCGCTGTTCCTTCGATTCTTCGGCTTTTTAGCCCTTGGCCCTTCCCGGCTGGGAAGGAAGGAGTTGCACAGAGCCTTTGGCTTGCTGGCTGCACTGTGCTTTTTGGCATAGGTTGATCCCCAGACAGGGATCCTGCTCTTTCTATAGATATGCCTCCCAAACGGAAGGCCCCGGTGATGAAACCACGGCCAACGGGGAGGACTTTTGCTGGCCCTGTGCAGCACGGGGGGCAGCCCTCAGGTCGGAGGACCAGGGCTGCGCCCACACGGCAGGGCACTACCTTACCCACCGATACCGGTGGGGCAATGCAGGCTGGTGCTTGGCCCTCGGCTGGCCAGCCTCCGACCGGCCCTTCAGGGGCATCGGCCCTCAGCCCGCAGTTGCCGGCCATGGGTCAGGTCAGCGGGGGAGGGCCCGGTGCTGGGACACAGCACGTTCCTCCTCCGGCCCCTCATGGGCTGGAGTTTTGGGCATGGCCCTATACGGGCCCAGGCTCTCATTTTGGGGTTCCTGGTCAAATGCCTGGTGGGCCATCCGGCCCACCCGGCCCACTCTATACTGGGGGATCTGTGGCAGTGGATGCGTTGCTAACGCGTTTAGCTGTGCTTGAGGCATCCTTGGGGATTGCACACAACCCCGTGACAGGGGGCCCTTCTCTCTCTGCTGGGGGCCCTTCGTGTTCACCGGCTACCTCGATGGCCGCCACACTGCAACAAGCGGCCAGCCGGGTTGAGCTGCTTGAGATGCTCCGGCTGGCGCCTGCCGGTGTCTCGCAGCTCCCTGTTCGTCCAGAGCTACAGCAGGAGAGTGGTCAGGTGTGGCCCCAGAGCTCGATTCCGGTCGCGAGCTCCGCCGCCCGCCGTGGGCCGGAACCCCAGTGGGGGCGGCTCACGGGGGTGCACCGAGTGAGTATCAGGTTCAAGTTAATGCACCCACATCACAGTCCACTTCCAGTGGTGGGGTTCAGTGGCCGTAGCCTCGTCAAGTCAAGGCGAGTGGGCAGCAGTTGCCAGCCTATCCCAGTGCCCCTTGGTTCCATACTAGCACAACATTGGGGTGGGGGTTTCCGCCCCTGGGGCAGTGCCGGGCATCGCAGGGGCTGTGCAGGTTCCGCTGCGTATGCCCCGTGTACCTAATGTGCCAGTGACGGCCTTGCCGATGGCTGGTTATTCATTGCCCCTTGGTGATCATTTGTCCCAGGTCACGAGGGAAAAGATTTGGTGGGGGGAGCCCACTAAGGAGGAGAGAGAGGGACAGGATGACAGAGACAAAGAACTGGCCCGCTGTCGTAAGCCACCACGCGCCTGGGCCAACTGGTTGCCCGCATATCTTATTTATATGGCGGTGTACCTTAGGGCCCGGCCTGACCTGGCCATTCCTATGGTCCAATATTTGGACAATATTTACAGGGCGATGGTGGATTTTTCCGGCCCATCGTGGTTGGCTTATGATGAGTAATTTTGAATGAGGGTGCCCTTGCACCCGGAGATGAGATGGGATGAGCCCTGTCAGAAATTGTGGCTGTTGTACATGACCCCCACGCGTCCGGCGCCTGGGGATAGGTACCATTGTGGCCATGCAGTCCAGCGAGCTGCTCCAACGCAGGCTTCCCGCCAGCCAGCGGGGCAGGGGTTTTCAGCCCGCTTGCTGTGTTGGAGCTTCTCGGCTAATGGCGTGTGCAATAAGCGGCAGTGCCGATACAAACACGAGTGTCCCTCTTGCACTGGCCCCCATGCCGCCGCCGCATGCCCACGGGCCGGTGGGTCACGGGGCAGAGGTAGAGGTGGACAGGGAGCGGACAGAGCTTCTGCTGATGGAGCTAGCCAGACAAAAGGCCCCCTCCCCAGTTAATGTGAATATGTTGAAGCGATGGCTCTCAACTTATCCAAGGAGAGAGGACGCAAGGTACCTCCTGGAGGGTTTTCAGTGGGGCTTCCGTATCACATTCAAAGGAGTGCGGGGACCCCAAGATGCACCCAACTTACTGTCCCTGAAGGGTAGAGAGGAGGTGGCTGCCCTGAGTATTGCTAAGGAGGTAGAGGCCAAGAGGGTGGCAGGCCCCTTTTCTGTACCACCCTTTCCCAACCTGAAGGTCTCCCCTCTGGGGTTGGTACCCAAAAAGGCCCCGGGGGAATTTCGTTTAATCCACCATTTATCGTACCCGGCGGGTTATTCTGTCAATGATGCTATTCCTGATGACCTTTGTTCGGTCAGGTATACGTCTTTTGACCAAGCCCTGCGAATGGTGCGCTCTTGTGGTTCTGGTGCCCTCCTGGCAAAATGTGACATTAAATCGGCATTCCGATTGTTGCCAGTGCACCCGGGGGACTTCGAGCTATTGGGTTTTAGATTCCAAGGGAAGTTTTATGTAGATAAGGCCATGCCTTTTGGCTGCTTTATATGCTGTTCAGCGTTTGAACGTTTTAGCACTTTTCTTCAGTGGGCCTTTGTTCGCAGGTCTGGGTCTCGGTCTGTAGCCCATTACCTTTTTGTTCGGGGGTGAACGGGGCTTGGACACGTGCACGCGTCTCCTCACCACATTTCAGATGCTAATGCAGGAACTGGGTGTCCCTTTAGCGCCCGAAAAGACCGAGGGCCCATCAACTGCGCTCACATTTCTGGGTATTGAAATTGACACTGTCGCACAGGCATCCCGGTTGCCCATCGATAAGGTCACCCAGATCTCCACGATGGTTTTGGCCTTGCTGGTTTTGGCCTTCGTGAGCTTCAGGTGCTACATGGCCATCTTAACTTTCCCTGCAGGGTGGTCACGCCTGGCAGAGCATTTGCTCGGCGCCTATGTGACGCCATGTCTGGCCTGTCAAGGCGCCATCATAGGGTCCGACTGACCAGGGGCATGAGGGCTGACCTTTTGGTTTGACTCACATTCCTGCGGGACTTCAACGGGGTCTCCTTTTGGAGATCCGGCCTTCTGGTTTCCCCTAGGTTTCAAGTACAGTCGGATGCCTCTGGCTCCCTGGGATATGGGATTTACTTTGAGGGGAGGTGGGCTTATGGCCAATGGCCTCCAGCAAGGGGGGCACGGATCGCCTCAACGATCTTACATTTCTTGAGTTCTTTCCAATCCTGGGAGCTTTGATGCTATGGGGCGAGGAGTGGGCCGACTCAGTGGTCCATTTTTGGTGCGACAATGCTGCGGTAGTGCACATTGTTAACGCTCAGACGTCTAAATCACCTAGGGTGATGGCGTTGGTCCGCCAGTTTGTGTTACGTAGCCTACGCCTTAATGTGCTTTTTAAGGCCAGACATGTACCAGGTATCAGTAACGATATTGCTGATGCTTTATCCCGCCTGCAGATACCCTGGTTCCGTGCCTTGGCTCTGGACGCAGAGGAATTCCCCTCGCCACTCCCGGCCGAGATTTGGACATTTGGCAAGGAGAGGTGAACCGGGCGATCCCCGAACTTTGGCACCCCGCACGCGTAAGGCGTATCACCATGCTTTTGTTCAATTTAGAACTTTTTGTGTGCAACTTCAGTGTGGCCTATTCCAGTGGAATAAGTTTTACAATTTATGGTTTATCTACACAGTCAGGGCCTCGCTCCCCACACTATAGCATCCAGGCTGTCAGCACTGGCATTTATGGCCAAGGTGAGGGGTTTCGCTGACAACATGAATGATTTCCGCATACCACATGTTTTGGAGGGGTGGGCGCGGGAACGTGGCCGCCGCCCAGCCACTCGCCACCCAATTTCACCAGGGGTGCTTAACCACCTTGCACGAGGCTGGCATAACCTGTGTTTTGACACACGGTGGCCTTCTTTGGAGCGCTCCGCATCAGAGAGTTGGTACTACTGTCTAAGGCGGATGCGGCTCGTAGGGCACTGGAACTCAACGATGTCTATGTTTCTAATGAGTGGGCTCAGTTGAAGATACGGTCCTCAAAAGTTGATCAGCACGGCGTAGGCAGTGGTGTTAGACTGCTACGATGTTCCATTGCAGACATCTGTCCGGTTGGTGCCCTACAGGAGTTCTTGGCAGTGCGTGGCACGCACCCTGGCCCGTTTTTCTGCCACCAAGATGGGTCTCCCCTTACTAAATTTCAATTTTGGAAGGTGACTGGTATGGCACTATCCAGTGTTGGCCTCCCAGGGGCTCGTTACGGCACCCATTCGTTTAGGATAGGTGATGCTTCAACTGCGGCTGCATTTGGGTACTCTGAAGCTGATATACGCCGTATGGGAAGATGGGGATCTATGCGTTTTGCATTATATGTTCACCCTCTTCAGGTATGAGTACCAGTTAAGTCATTGTTCTCTTTTTTCTCTTACAGACCCTGTGTGTCCCCGCACACCGGTGGCAGTATGGCTGGTGGGCCACAGTTACGTGCACTGGGCAGCGCAGTATGCTGCGGCGACAGAGGGGGGACCCCAGCTTGGACTGCGTACATCCGCATGCATATGTTGGTACGGTAAGCGTGGAATGAGATGGCGGGAACTGTTGCCATTCCTTTTTTCCATCAGGGATGCTGAACCGCCTGATGTCCTCGTACTGCACCTCGGGGGCAACGACCTCGGCCAGGTCACTGGCCTTTCTTTAAAATTCACGATTTGCAGTGACCTACCTTATTTGCATTATGTGTGGCCGTCCACAAGGCTGCTATGGTCGGACATCATACCGCGTCATGGTTACAGGGGAGGTGTTGACCTCCATGCCCTTGACCGCGCTCGCCGCTCGGTGAACAGGGCAGTTGCCTGGTTCTTGGCAGACAAGGGTTTGGGGATGGTCATCCGACACCCCACCATTAGTTTACAAAATTACGATCTGTATGCAGGGGATGGGGTCCACCTGTCGGATAGAGGTATGAACCTCTTTTTGGAAGATTTGCAAGCAGGCCTGTTGACCGAGCTGACGTTCTGGGGGGCGGGGCGGTGAGTCTTCATTGAAGCCTCCCCATGTGGCAGGTAGCACTGGTAAGGTAAATATTTATGACGCATAGGTATCCGGCAGGTTCACAATTGACTGGCCAACACTTAGACAGGTACAGGTGTAATAACGTTGACCGGTCAATGACGAACCAGGCAAGGGGTGATGGCAGGAGCTTTTCAGCATGCATCACCCCGTGATTTGACGGATACACGTCAGAGGGTGGGGACAGTAGATAGTTTATTGACTACGGTCAACAATTTGTTTGTGTCAACAAACAAATTGATACAAATGGATACATTGTAGCCAATTGCCATTGGCAATTTTGGGAGGAACCTTACCAGTGTTACTGCGGCCTGCTTGCCTTAAGAATTATAATTGGATGAGTACCAATTGAAAGTTATAATTCGGACTAGGGCATTATTCAATAAAAGTGGCCCAATGCCTTTATCCATATACCGGTGTCTGAGTCTTTCTTTGGGGGGTGCGCCTGCAATGAAAGCGTGGCGCCAAATTGGCCGCCGCGCTCTTTGCAGGCCCCCCCGGACTCAGACATCCAGGTGAGTTAGGGGGCGTGGCCACCCCTCTATAAAAGGGGTGGCCACGAGGCAGCCGAGCTGCCATTTTAAAATAGCGACGGAGAGGAGAAGTTTTCCCTCCACCCCCTCCCTAGTGAACAGTGTGATATTTTGGTCGCTTCAGGGCCGGGTGGGAATTTTTGGCCTGAACCTACAATTGGCCCTTGGGTTCTGGCTTTTTTGCCCATCCCACACTGTTGCTAAGGTTTGACATAGGGGTTTTTGCTCTTGACTTTGGTCACTTAGGCGGGTAGCACTGGTAAGGTAAATATTTATGACCCATAGGTATCCGGCAGGTTCGCAATTGACTGGCCAACACTTAGACAGGTACAGGTGTAATAACGTTGACCGGTCAATGACGAACCAGGCAAGGGGTGATGGCAGGAGCTTTTCAGCATGCATCACCCCGTGATTTGACGGATACACGTCAGAGGGTGGGGTCAGTAGATAGTTTATTGACTACGGTCAACAATTTGTTTGTGTCAACAAACAAATTGATATAAATGGATACATTGTAGCCAATTGCCATTGGCAATTTTGGGAGGAACCTTACCAGTGTTACTGTGGCCTGCTTGCCTTAAGAATTATAATTGGATGAGTACCAATTGAAAGTTATAATTCGGACTAGGGCATTATTCAATAAAAGTGGCCCAATGACTTTATCCATATACCGGTGTCTGAGTCTTTCTTTGGGGGGTGCGCCTGCAAAGAATTTGCAAGTAGATAAATAGGGACCACTTCGGTGGGAAGGTAAACAGCGTTTTGTGTACTCCGATGTCTAGTCATGCCTGCCATATGTCCACAGAAATGTCTGCAGATGCAGATAGAGCTGGCTCTTTGGCTATAAACAGAGATGAGCACTGCACCCTAGAGTTGGATACAACTGGCTTTCGAGCAAGGGCAACCTTTACCTTTACTACAGTTGTGGGGATGAACTGACAGAAATTTTTCCATGCCGTTTAAATGAAGGAGAAATGTGCCATTCAGGCCTTTGTTTTTCATAATGATCACAATAAAAGCTAGCTTCTAGCTGTTTCAACTCTGGATTGCGGATAGTTATGGTTAGTTTGCCACAGAGTCAATATATTACTGAGCTGCTATGAATTCCAAGAAGAAAAAGAGGAAATTTATAAACGTGGTCAGAGGGTGAGAGTATGTGAGAACAAGCAGGATTCAAATCTATTTATGAAAGTCCATTTTTACTAGCCACTGATAAGATTAACCACAGAAGAGTAGGATTTGTATAGAGTGCTAAATTGTAATTATTTTCCACCTGGCTGAAGGGTAACGGAGGAGTGCATATAACTGACATTTGATTTAGAAGAACTGATTTGTCTTAGGACTTTTCTTAAACAATATTTGTGAAAATGAGCTTCTTTAGATATTATACTGTCACTTGCAGGATCTATAAATTGGTTGTCACCATTTGTGAGTTGTATGAGTTTTTTAATGTATGCTTGTTGTACAATACAGTAAAACCCCTACTTCAAAAAAAAGTCCATTCCATAGGCTTTTGCTTAAACCGTTTTTTTATGTAACTCGAATCAAACCCATAGGAAAAAAAATTTTTTTACATAACCCGAAGCAAACACAAAGGAAAAATGAAATTTTTATGTAAATTGAAGGAAACCCATAGGGAAATGAATTTTTATGTAACTCGAAGAAAACCCATAGGAAAAAGAATATTTATGTAGCTCGAAGCAAACCCATAGGAAATCGTGTAAATCGGGACATGGTTTTAGCACAAAATCATTATGTAAGTCGAATTTCATGTAACTCGAGGCAATGTAAGTCAAGGTTTTACTGTACAGTATTCTCAAAATCATGTCTGGGACAATATGGATTAAATTGTCCAAAGTGTGCAGTGAATGTTTGTGTGAAAACAACTTATCTCAAGATGGGAAACCTGTGGTTCTCTAGATTGTTGGCTGGAATTATCACCACTTTTAATCAACACAGCCAATCCTGAGGGATGATTGGAGCTGCAATGCAACACAATGTGGAGGTTCACATATTCCTCTTCCTTAACTTAACTTGTTCCCACCAACATATGAAATCACTTGAAGGAGTCTTCACATGGTAGTTGCAAATGATAGTAATCTCAAAAATGGAGAAACGGAGCAGAAGGGTGACTTATACTGAGCTGATCTACCGCATACTCTGCTAACTAAGAGGAATAACCAAAATTCCCCTATACAAACAAAATTGAGTTGTTTATTCTATGGTTGGAGACATTTATGTTAAATTGCATTTTAACACTATTTTACATGGAGAGGAAAATTAAAAAGCTACATATAGCAACATTACTAGAAATTATAATCAAGATGCTGTCTTCTGTATCTGAATGACAGATGACTCTAATTAACAGGAGATAGCAGAATATATTTAAGATGAAATTACATCAGCTGTACAAGATAGATTTGCAGTTATATACAGAAACATACCTTTTTATTATGCTGATGAGCACATTTGCTAGTGTGGTGGGAGAACCTAACCAAGGAAACTTCGTGGAGCCTATTTCAGACCTTTCACCAAGGTACTGTTTTTATCTGAACTCATGCAGGCCTGATGATGGAGTCCATCCTGACAGCAGGGTAATTTACTGTATTTCAGGGGAAGGCTGCTGTTTAAATGACTTGGTTTTATATTTATCCCTTTTACACATTAAACTTTAAGTCCAGTTAACTTTTCTTAAAAAGAAAAAACCCACAAAACCTTGCTTGAAATATGCTATGTATGTACCCACATTTTGTTTACACAATTAGAAGATACTCGAATTTATATCCACACAAATGACAAGGTTCCAGCGGCAAATTAACAGGAACAATTTTCCCATATCAGGAGCTGTCAAGATGGGGCCCATTGGCCAATTTATCTTACTCTAACACATCTCTGGTGCTTGTCAATCAATATGTGAAACATTTGGTGCTGATTGCCATTTTTTCTATCAACTTCCTTTTGCCTCTCCTACCAGGCAATTTACTGCAAGTCAATCAAGGTTGAAGCAGACCTTGTTTAAATAAAACACTGTTGAGCTCTTTTCACACAAAAAAATTTCAAAGACAAAATGAGCTGTATCTTTTTTACATTTACATTTATACTGGTTTCTCAGTTTCTCCCAAAATGGCCCGGTCAAACTCTAAGTCATAACTATACCCACACAAAAGCTCAAGCAATAAAACAACAACAGGCAGGTCATTAAAGGTGGACTGAGAATAACTTTATGCATCTTCACTGTCAAAAGTATAACCAGTTGATAAAAGTGTGAAGTAAGAGGAAGATCAACTAAAAGAATGGCTGACACACCTTATCAGTCGGGACAGAGTAGGACAAATACCAAGTCCCATGTTGCCTGAACTAGCAAAGCTAAGGCACTTTTGTCATAATTGGTATCAGGGAAATCTGTGTTTGTTGCAAGGAACAATTTTCTGCAGGCAACCTTCAGTGTAATTCTATACATGGGCATTCAGAAGTAAGACCTTTAAAATTAGACTTACTCCCTGGTAAATGAGAACAACAGTTTCAACTGTTTTTGTACTTCCTGCCTGCCTGTCTCCTTTATTCTGTCCTTCTCTATATATAGAGACCCAAGATGGTTTACAAAATGATAGAAGAATAAATGTGGCCAAAAACACATTGACATTGATTCAGCAGTTGAAATCCTGTCACATGGCTCTGTGTGCACAATAGCAGACCACTACTGATTTCAGGTGCATGTAGGTTCATTCATTCATTCATTCATTTTAATCACATTTCTACCGCTGCCCCCTCGCCAAGGCAACTCCGGGCGGCTTACACATATAGACATTACAGACAAAATTCTACAATAACATTAAGCTAAAACTGTTAAAATATTAAATTGTTTGAAGTTTAAAAAGTTTAAAAAGCCCTCCCCAGTGCCGCATCATTAGATTTCTAAAACCAACATTAAAACTAACACTAAACACTGAAAGCTAAAAGCTGGAAGCCCGGACAATATTTATATAAGCCAGCCAAGAGTGGCTATCTCCCCAGCCACCACCACCACCACCCCACACACACATACCCGTTGTGCCAACCAGGTTTTAAGGTTTTTACGAAAGGATAAAAGCTCTGCCTGGAGACAAAGCTCAGTTGGTAGGAGGTTCCACAGGGCCAAAGCAGACACAGAGAAGGCTTTCCTTCTTGTGCCAGAGAGGTGAGCCTCTCTAGCAGATGGAACTATAAGGGAGCCCCTCCGGTCTGCTCTAGTGGGATGGGCACATGTCCTTGGTGTGATGCAGTCTCTTAAGTACCCTGATCCACTACCATGTAGGGCTTTAAAGGTAATCACCAGCATATTGAATTGCACCCTGAGACACACCGGTAGCCAATGCAGCTCCCACAGCAGGGGTGAGGCATGGGCATAATGCCCACACTGCATCACTATGCGGGCAGCTGCATTTTGAACCAGTTGAAGCCTGCAAATGGTCATCAAGTGCAGCCGCATGTAGAGCGCATTACAATAATCCAGTCTGGAGGTGAACAGGGTGTGAGTGACCATAAGTAAGGAATCTCAGTCCAGGAGCGATCGTAATGGGCGAATGATGCATTCACACTGTGTATGAGTTGCATTTGCCTTGAAAACCATCTTTAATTAGGAGTGATTTGCCTTTAACAAGCAGCAATTTGCCACTCATTATGACATCATCCCCATTGTGCACACAGACAGAATTTTGTGTGATGAAATTTCAGTCAGTGTGTTCAAAAGACTTAGATTTTGGAGTAGCCTTCTCAGTCATCCAATAGTAAAGCTATGGGGGCACTGTGAAAGAAGCAAAATGGTGTAGAGGCATCCAATATAGTCCAATTTGTTACTACAGTACTTGTAGTACCAGTGCAAAAACAAAAAACAAAACTGAAGCCAAAAAGAGTGAATCCTTCACTAAAACCACAGGTCAGCTGATAAGAAACATCTATACCTATAAGGAAGAGGTGTGGACGGTATTATGCTGAATGCATTTCCATATCCCTGGAGCATATCCCATAATACCTGTCACACACATACCTTTTGAAATGAGAGACAACACTGCGAGGGTCTCGAGGCTGAGGGTGGGGCATGCACCCCACAAATGGGACAAAATGGGACAACTACAAGTCCCAGTGCCCCCTGTGGCATGCCCCAGCCAATCAGAGAGGCTGTGCACAAGGAACACAAGAGCAGGAGAGGCAGGGCTGCAGGCAAAATCACCAATGCACACAGCAGCCATAGAGAAATCGAGTGCCCCTCTACAGAGGGGGAATGCAAAGATTGTGAGGCAAGTCCCTATGGTCCTGCCTTGCCAGCGGCCACAGAGAACTCAGGCCATGGCCAAAGGTGGCCAGCCTCCTAGCCGGCATTTCCATGACTATGGAGGTGCCTCCATCAGGACCTCCATGCTGTGCAAAGCATGAGACAGGGGCCAGAATCCATGAGGGAACGTCTGGCCAGGGAAAGGAGAGGAGGAACAAAAACCCACGCCAGTGCCCACAGGCTGATGCTGGAGGCACAGACCACCTGGTCAGCCATGATCCCCCCTCCCCACCAAGCCAGCAATCGCCATCCTCCCCGAACCAAATCCCTGCCTGGCCAGCCAGACAATAGCAGAACTCACTGCTATTCTTCTCCACCTCCTCCATCTCCTTCTTTCCCCTCAAACAGCAACGGAGATCAAAGCACAGAAACATACGGACTTCTAGGTGACACTGGTATACAGGCCCGGTCCCCTCCCACCCCTCTCTCACTGTGTGTGTGTGCGCGCGCGCGTGTGTGTGAGAGAGAGAGAGAGAAAGAGAGAGAGAGAAGGACAGAGAGAGAGAGTCACCAGCACCCCAGGAAAACACACCTCACTGGAAGGTCAGCCCCCAACCCCCCAAAAAATCCCTGGGCGCAGCCGGACAACTCTGCTAGTTGTTTATAAAACAGAAGTGTCTTGGCTAGCACAAAAGAGGTCAGAAGCTACAGAAACCTATCTAAATGGAGATTTGCATAGCCTAGGTATAGTCCCAGATTCTTGTCTTCATCCATGAGGTAGGTGGGAAAAGACCTTCTATAAGAATCTTAAAGTACCCGAAGGCTCATATTGGAGGATACATGCTTAAATGGGATTACATTGGATCAATAGATATGGATGTATTTTTAACACAGAACCTCATTCCTATATTATGTGAGGTAACAGGAGTACTTTCCCCTTCAAATTTGTACACCCATATCTACCCTTGGAGGGATAAAATGACAGGGTTTCCAGGTCAGAAGATATAAACATGAGGTAGGTGTGGCCACTTGCAAAAAAATAAATGGACTTTAAATGAATCAAGTTGAAAACTACTCACATGCTAAACCCATACCTGTCAAGCGTGGCTCCAGACAATACGGGACCTGTGCAGAACGGTTCTGTGCAGGTCCGTTTTAGGCATGCGTAAAAGCTGTTTACGCATGCGTACAACATGACCTGCGCAAAAGTTCTACGCATGCGTAGAAAGGATCTGCGCAGAAGGGGTGCACAGTAACTCCTTTCCACCCTGCTGCCAAGATCCGGGATAGCTGCAGCTCTGGGTGGGAAAGGATGAAAATCGGCACCGAAATACGGGAAATCCCAGCCAATCCGGGATACTTGACAGGTATGGCTAAACCTTTGAGTTGCTGATAGTCTATTGAAAAAAATATATGTCATGGAACTAAAAAGACAATCAATGAAAATGAATGTAGTTTGTCATCTCCTAGAAATGTGATGAATTTTTAATTAAGCATATATGGAAAGATAGCCAAAGGAGTAAACCATGTTTAATACTAAAATGAAAGAAAAATACATTAGAAAAGGCTAAATCTAACTTTGTTATTCTATCACAACAACTGTTTAAGGTTGATGAGAAGTAACCATGCTTCTATCTTTGATAAACAATTGACTTTGATGGAATTTCAACATTTTCTTTCACCATATTGTACACAACCACACACATTTCAACTCTAATGTGCTTTAACTGTCTTCTCCAGAATAGGAGGTTTTTGGCTTTCCATTTAAAGTATTAAAACAACCTACCACTTATAATAGAATATACATGAAATCAACATTAAATAAGAATTGCTCCTCCTCAGATATTCTTTCCACTTCACTTTTAGCAAAGTGTTAGTTGAAGTCATATAAATTTTCTGCAATATACTGTTATTCATTATAAATCATAAGAAACAATACATCGCTGCTTAACATATTTGAAAGTTGGAAGATAAATAACTGCCATGATGCAAAGGAACTTCCTTTCAAATTTTCTATCCAAGGATTCTCATTTCAGAGAAATTTAGGTATAAGAAAGATTTTTGACAGGTGAAGAAGAGAAAGAACAGGGTGAAGAAAAAGACTGCCCCAAACCCCAAAATAACCCCAAGGTACTTCTATTGAGATATTGTCAGAAGGATAGATAAAAAGAAGTTAGTTATTACTTTAATTCAGCAAAAGGGAAATAACACAATTCTGCGTGAAAGTCAGTCGCATATTTCCTTCTACGCTATAATAAACCAAACGTGCCAGCATTCTTCTTTGTCTCTTTTCTCCTTTGCCATATTGGTTAAAGCATCAACTTTAATTTTATCCTAAACCTATAATTTTAGATGCTGTTAGGAGAATTGCACTTCCTTGCCTTTCCAAAAACCCTTAGGACTAATTGAGAAAATTATCTGGAGGCTCTTGGACTGAGAGAAACTAGTTTGAAACCATTTGTATACAGAGTGACAGAAATAGGGATGTCTGGGGCATTTGTCTGTCACTGCAGTTCTGTTAAGTTTTAAACGCCTCTTATGTGCAAGGGAAAAAAATAAGAGTAATAAGACAGTGGCTTTCATTCTGAAAATGCCTCTCTGAAAAGATGGCTAACAGATGCTGTCTGTATAATAGATGCCTTGCTTAAAGGCACAGAGCTGCATTAAACAGTAACAGCTTTACCATATGAATTAGATAAGAGCAATACTATGATTCCCCCATCTAACGTCTCAAAAGTTATGAAGCACAAACCTGTTTAAATACTGTTATATTATATAAACAGCTGACATTACAAAATCAGGTAAACCCTCTTCTCGGTCTCCAAGTGTGTCTTGCCTATACTAGTTTTATAACTAGTGTCACTACATTTGTATAGGTGGTGCTGTGATTTGTCACATTTTCAGAGCACAGTGATTTTGTTGGCATTCAGGATTCAAGATTTCCCCCCCCAAAAAAATATTTGGAACTATCACTGTCCCCTCCCACTGCAATGGGTCATAAGCCCTTCCCTTTAGAGTTAGGAGTGCTTATGCCTAGTACCAGCCTTCACATCTCTAATTTCAGAAACCCAAGTTCCAATAATGTCATTGAAACAAGTGTTAATGAAGGAAAGTGTGCAGGAAACAGTGCAAGATGGAGCAGAATTGCTTGCAAATCACTAGTAACCTGGGGTCAAGTGAATATCTGCAGGTATCACATTTCCATCCAGTTACAGTACCAGGGTTCACAGGCTATTTGATGAGTTGTGGACTTTCTAATCTTACAAATAATTTACATTCCAGATGATGGGCTATACCTAATGGCCCAAATGTGATTGTTAGTCTCAAAATTACAAAATTGTTTACTTACCAAGTTCCCATTGATTCAATGGGTCTAACTCTAGAGATTTTTTGATGAATGTTAGTCTTAAGTAGAGCAGATCCACTGAAATAAACAAACCTTGGGTTACTTGGGACTAATGAGTCTCATTCATTACAAGGGGACTAGTTCATCTATTTATATAGTAAACAGAGCTCAACAAATTACTCATTTTTCTTGAAAAGTTCTATGAAAAGACATAATAAGCTAGTTCAACTTTCCCTTTAGAGACAGCCTCTTAGATTTATTTTTTAAAAAATAGTGCATACCATTTTTCTTAGCAGTTTAAAGGCAGTAAAATAACACAATTATAAACAATTTAAAAACATTAATTTAAAGAAGAAAGTAATAGTCAAGTTTAATGGAAGATAAATCTACCTGCTAATAAAAATACTGTCTGCAAGAACATTAATTACTCAATACATTAGAAATCATTGCAGCAGAGAAACTATAAACATCAATTATTGGCCTACATGTATGGTCAGCAGGGTATTTCACTCCTTTAGTAAGAGCACTTCCAGTCATTATATATAATTTTTATGCATCATTTCTCCTAGTGATGGAACACAAAGAAGTTCACAAATTACTAAGAAAGGGGCAAACTATAAACACAATAAGCTATTACATTTGTTTTTGTTCTGTGCTGTCAAGTTGAAACAGACTCATAGCAATCTTACTACGGGTTTCAAGGTAAGTGAGACATGCAGTTTCGCCTTTCCTACTGGTTGCGCCCAATCAAAGCCTGCAGGAAAGGGGAAATCTCCTGTCTCAAGGTTCTTAGCAGGGTTGGCCTTTGGCACCACGCAATGCATGGTGGGAATTGTATTTCCCGTGGATCCCTCATTTGCAAGGCACGTTTGACTTTACTGAGGCCAAACTGGGAATGGGAGCCATTGGAATGCCTCCCCCCCACTCGTAAGAGTCTTGTCTTGCTGTTCCTGTGCAAGTAGCATGTGCCTGTTCCCCTGAGCATGTGCAGAGTGTTTATGCAGACGGAAGGGATGCCCGACATAATGGTGTGTGGTGTTTTTAGGGAGGGCTTTTCGGCAATTTGATTGTGGTATGTGATGCTGTTGTGTGATGTAAAAGGGTATGATGTCTTTAGGGTGGGTTTGTAGGCTTATTGTGCTTTGGTATTATGACATTGAAGGACAAAGCTGTTATTGTATTTTGGGCAAGGTGACATGAAGAGGTGTTGGACGTTATTTGCTGAGCAAAAGGTGAACAATGACTGTAGCTTTGTTGAGGAGATTTTTTTTTTGCATGATCTCTGTCATAATGCTGTTTTCATTTTCACTTGTGTTGCTGTTTTGGCCCTCCTCCCCTTCCCCTTGCGTCCAGCTTTGTTTCTATCTCAGTTCCCGCAGTCCTGGTTTTTTTCTACCTTTTGTTTGCCTCGATCCCACTCCTAAGCATGTCTCTTAATGTATTCTCACTATTTTACACACACAACCCCTATCGTCCTTCCTTGAGTTTGTTGTTTCTGCATGCAGTAATGTGGACTGAGTCTGACTGTGGTTTGAATTTACTGCCTGGATGCCCCACCTGGAATGTCTTGTTCCTCCTGTAGTGCTGCTGGCCTGGCGGTAGTTTCAAATCGGCGCCTGTGTTGGCAAAGCATGCTGAGGGGGAAACGGCGACCATTCTTTCTTTCTGTTCTCCCCTCTGTAGTAAGTCCTACTTGTGTGTCTCGCTGTCGGCGGGTGAGCTGTCGGTTTCTGTGAGGGAGTATCCCAACTGTGTTCGCTCCTGGTGCGTCCTGCTGCCTCATCTGCCTCGTTCCTCGACACCTCAGTGCGATGCGACTGTGGTGAATCTTTTGTGGGCAAAACAGCAAGGTGGTGTTGCTGGCGTCGGCCATGACCTTTTTCTTGTCCGTTGTTGTCTCGCTTATGCCGACGATGCTGCTGTCGACGTCTGTGATTTTTTCCCTGTGGTGACAGCTCGTCTGGGCTTGCTGCAGGCAGTCTGTGCTCCCACATGCTTGTGCAGTGTGTCCAAGGTTGTGCTGGCCAGCCACGGTGCTGGTTTTCACACACGCACAGCCATGTATGCATGCCACAGCATCTTGGGAGTGTGGCTTCATCAGTTCTCGGATCGTGAGCCCCCAAGGAATGCAGTAAGCTCATTTTTTTTCAGTCCTTGGCTCGCACCCCCCCCCCGGAGTGCAGTAATGCTGTTTTTTTTCCTTTTGAGTGCAAGGCACCATGGGAGTTGTAGTTCCCATCCTTTTCCCCATTTGGGGGGGCGCAGACAGTGGCACAGGACGCCGGACCCCTGCAGTTCCAATCCAGCACGCCTAAGTTATGTGTGTACCGTTACAGCGGGATAGGTATGGGGTGTAGATTCGTATTCAGCACAAACAAGGCGACACCTTTCTTATATATATATACTAGCAGATTTTGCCCGGCAGTGCCAGGCATTTTAAAAATTTGTTGGATAGTTAAGGGTTTTGTTTGTTTTCCTGAACAAATGGTGCTGGGCTGTGTTTAATGGTTTTTAAAGGTTTTTTGATTTTTTGACTTCGAGGCGCTGCGGCCACCTGTGGTGGACTTCATTTCATTTCATTTCATTTCACTTTATTCTTGTATACCGCTTCACTCTACCAAAGGAGACTCTAAGCAGTTAACATTGGTGCATGCTGACTACAGCGCGGCCAGCAGCAGGAAAGTGAAAAGATACAATAAAAAAATTAGATACATAACACTTAGTACAATACACCGACACAGTCAAATGAAACAACACTCAAAGATACATCCTCTGGCGATGTTGGGGCCAGAGGGTGAGGCAGAGCGTCCCGGCGCCTTCGGGGCCACGGCTGGTCTTTTATCCCTCTCCGGGCGAAGCAGGACCCGGAGGAGGGAGGGTGGGAGCCGAACTCCACCGCCCAACCGCCGCAGCTGGTGCCAATTTCGTCCTCTGGCGATGTTGGGGCCAGAGGGTGAGGCAGAGCGTCCCAGCATCTTCGGGGCCACGGCTGGTCTTTTATCCCTCTCCGGGCGAAGCAGGACCCGGAGGAGGGAGGGCGGGAGCCGAACTCCACCGCCCAACCGCCGCAGCTGGTGCCAATTTCGTCCTCTGGCGATGTTGGGGCCAGAGGGTGAGGCAGAGCGTCCCTGTGGTGACAGCTCGTCTGGGCTTGCTGCAGGCAGTCTGTGCTCCCACATGCTTGTGCAGTGTGTCCAAGGTTGTGCTTCCTCAGTGCCGGGCTCTTTAAATTTGGTTTTGGATAGTCAAGGGTTTCATTTTTTTTTCTTGAACAAATGGTGCTGGGCTGTGTTAAATGGTTTTGAAAGGTTTTGTGATTTTGTGGCTTCAAGGCGCTGTATCCGCCTGTGGCGGACTTGCATTCCCAGTGTTTGTTTGTTTATTTATTTATTTTTTATTTTTGTTCATGCAAATTTTATTTTGATTTATTTAATTTTAATTTTTATAATTTAAAATTTAATTTTGTTGTTTTATTTTTTGGTTTGGTGTTTTGGTTTTTTGGAGTGAAAAGTGATTTATGTTTTTTTGGTATTTTTTGAGAGTAGTGTTTATATTTTTGAATGTTGTGCTAACTTATTTTATGAATTTTTGAATATTTAATTTATCTTTGCAGTGGCAAAGTTTTTGGATGTCTTTTTTCTTGTTGCCTCTGGGTGGGGGTGGTGAGCTTTGCTTCCTCTCTACCATTCGCCTCTTCTGTCCTCTGGGTGTCGCTTCCGGTGAGTGTTGCTTCCTTTCTTAGCTCATTCGAGTTCCTGTCGCCATGAAGTCAAGATGTCTTCATGGTAAGCTCTCTGATATATTTATTTATTGGGGGGGTTTGTTTGGGGGGGGTTTGAGTTTTTGTTGGGGGGGTCTGTTGTTTTTTGTTGTGTGTGTTATGTTGATGTGTTTTTGTTTATTTTTTAATTTTAGATTTCTGTTTTTGACTGGTTTTGATTGTTTTTGGTTCATTTTTTTGTGCGTTTTTGAGGGGGGGGCTTTCGTTCCCACAGGTCATGCTGGGTGGCCCGTGGGAAGGAAGGGCACTTGCGGCAGGGGTGCCTTTCGTTCCCACGGGCCATGCTGGGTGGCCCGTGGGAAGGAAGGGCACTTGCGGCGGGGGTGCTTTTCGTTCCCACGGGCCATGCTTGGTGGCCCGTGGGAAGGAAGGGCACTTGCGGCGGGGGTGCCTTTTGTTCCCATGGGCCATGCTGGATGGCCCTTGGGAAGGAAGTGCAGTTGCGGGGAAGGTGCCTTTTGTTCTCACGGGCCATGCTGGATGGCCCGTGGGAAGGAAGCGGAGCGGCGGTGGGTTTTTTCCTACTTTTCATTTTTAGCACGCTGGCTGCCTCAGCGTTCTGCACGCTAATGGTGCACAGGATGCTGGGGCTTGTAGTTTTGCCTGCGCGTACAGCAGCTGTTTTTTTTCTTCGGCTTTCTTTTGATTGGCTGTGGCCGGTTTTCGAACGCAAGGAACGTTGGGGCTTGAAGCCCTTTTTTTTTGTTCGCGACTGGGGGGGCCCTGCCCCCGGGTCGAAAATTTCAATCCGATAGTTACCTGCGAACCCAGTTCGGGCGAGTGCAGGAAGGCTCGGACGGGGCTCGTGGGGACCGGTGCAACATCCTTTGTGACATTCCAACCGTTAACGCACCATTTTATAGGTGTATTTATATAACATATTAATAAGAACATTAACAAAATAGTAACACAGCAGCCTGAAATGTAGAAACACTTCATTGCCTATTTAGTTAAAAGTCTGCCCTAAAACGGCCTTCATTTCTGACATAAAGGATGGACACTCTACAGCCTAATATTCTCAGTACATATGCCTGTGGTGGAAGCAAGAAAGAAGCCCCTCTCCTGAAGATATTAAACCCAGGGAGGCCCATATTATTCAATATAGCCTGGACACTAATCTATAGTTACAGACAAATAATAATGATGTACACGACATTCCCTGTATCTGTGGGAGATACATTCTGATACTTACCATGGATATTTTAAACCACAGATACAGTGATACCTCATACAACGTCCAAACATGGTTCCACAAGTTTGGACTTTATACAGATTTGGACTTTGTATGAGGCATGCAAAATCCTAGCCGCGATGCCTCATACAATGTTCAAATCCTTGCCACGATGCCTCATACAACATCGTTTCCATAGAGATACATTGTACTGTAACAGCACAGACTTCAGGCAAAGTCAAGGAAACAGACAGGAAACTGACAGAACTTTAAGAAAACATTGTCTAAAGGCTAAAAATATTACAAAAACTTGTCAAACAGCCTTAATTGTCCAAGAACCTGAAGAACGCTGCAAAAATCCCAGGAATGCTTCTCGGTGTGGTTGGAGAGTGAGGGTTCGAGTCCTAGGCCCCTAAAATATGGGGTGCCTCAGGGCTCGGTACTCTCTCCTATCCTATTTAACATCTACATGAAGCCACTGGGTGAGATCATCCGTTCCCTCAAGGTGCGGTACCACCAGTACGTGGATGACACACAGTTCTACATCTCGGCCCGTGGGGACCCCAGTGATGCAGTCAAAGTCCTTTCCACCTGTCTGGAGGCTGTTGGGGTCTAGATGGGGGCAAATGGGCTACAACTGAATCCTAGCAAGACTGAGTGGCTATGGATAGGGGGTCCTGCGTTATCCCGGGAGCTACCATCTTTGGTTTTGGATGGGGCTGTTTTGCCCCAGACCAACCCGGTGCACAACTTGGGGGTCCTCCTGGATTCGCGGCTCCTGCTAGAAGAACAGGTGGCGGCTGTGGCCAGGAGGGCCTTCGCCCAACTTCGGGTGATTCACCAGTTGCGCCCGCTCCTGGACCGGGACCCTTTGCTCATGGTCACTCACGCTCTGGTGACCTCCAGACTAGACTACTGTAATGCGCTCTACATGGGGCTGCCCTTGATGACCATTCGGAGGCTGCAGCTGGTCCAGAATGCCGCGGCCCGGGTGGTGATGGGGTGTGAACATTATGCCCATGCCTCACCACTGCTTCGGGGGCTGCACTGGTTACCAGTTTGTCTCCGGGTGCAATTCAAGGTGCTGGTTTTGACCTTTAAAGCCCTACATGGTAGTGGGCCAGGGTATCTGAGAGACCGCATCGCCCTAAGGACGTCTGTCCGTCCAACCAGAGCAGACCGGAGGGGCTCTCTAATTGTGCCATTAGCCAGGGGGGCTCACCTCTCTGGCACAAGGAGGAGGGCCTTCTCCGTGTCTGCACCGGCCCTTTGGAACCTCCTGCCTGTGGAACTGCATCTCCAGATGGAGTTGTTGCCCTTTAGGAAGGAACTAAAGACCTGGCTGGCGGGCCAAGTTTGGGGTGCGGGTTGGGATGGGGGTACCGTTGGGTGGCTGGTATAGAGAAGTGTGCTTTCCCCCAAGATCCCTTCGGTTCTTGCGCACCTTTTAGGGGTGTGTTTTTTAACTTTTAACTTTGTTTTATTATGTGTCTTTTATGTATTTACTGTCCGCTATGTAAACCGCCCTGAGTTGGGTTGTACCTGAGTGGACGGTATACAAACGTGAAAAATAAATAAATAAAAATTCTGACAATTTTTTTTTAAAAAAAACCAACATCGTGCTCAAAACCACTCCTAAACAGTCTTCGCCTCATGCAAAACCCATAAGAGCAATGCACGCATGTGTCCTGCCTTTTATACTGCCCAGGCACAATGCAACCTGGGAAAACCCCAATGCCTCATACAAAATCACACGACTTTGTATGAGGCAACTTTTTTCAAGGAATTAGGCGATGTATGAACCCGATGTTGTATGAAGCGGACTTTGTATGAGGTATTACTGTAACAGTAAACCCTATATTTTACAATACAGAGTGGCCTCTAGTGGCCAGCTGTGGTTATGTGCCATAGAAATACATATATATTATGTATTTCAGTATTCTTTATTGAATACTATATTTTTAGACCCATGGATAACTTAATAATAATAATAATAATAATAATAATAATAATAATAATAATAATAATAATAATAATAATAATAATAATAATAATAATAATAATAATAATAATAATAATAATAATAATAATAATAATAATAATAATAATTCCATTTATGTCCTGCCCATCTGGGATCATCCCCACTCTGGGCGGCTAAAAACAGCACATTAAAAACACATAATAAAATACAAATATCAAATTTAATTCATGACTTGGGACCAAAAACGAAGCCTAACACTAGTCCAGTGACTACCCCTGCTCAAATGCCTCTCTAAACTAAAGTGCTTTAAGCTGTTTTCTGAATGTCAACAAAGAAGTGATCTGACACAATTCAACTGGAAGGGAGTTCCGTAGAGTTGGCACCACCACCGAAAAGGCTCTTCTCCTGGTCGTAGCCTTCCTCGCCAGTTTTGGCATTGGTACCAAGAGCTGTCCCATCTGGGAAGATCAAGTGATGCAGGAAGATATTCTAAGAGGGAGACACTCTGCCAAGGAGGGCCTGTCCCCCAAACCATTTAGGGCTTTAAAAGTTAAAACTAACACCTTGAATCTGATATGGAATGAAACGGGCAACCAATATAGCTCTGCCAGGGCTGGTGAGATGTGTTTGAATTTCCTCACCCCGGTGATTAGCCTAGCTGCTGCATTTTGCATCCATATGTAGAGAGTATTGCAGTAATCTATGCACGAGATTACCAGTGAGATAACCAGTGTGATTTTGTCCTTCCTTCACCACATGGCACTTCCGGGTGTGGTGGAGGCAGTGGGACGGGCACATGAAATGGCACCATGGGTTGCATCTGGCCCACAGGCTACAGGTTGAGAATCCCTGCTATAGATCGTGGGAAAGGGCAAAAAAGTGGGCCTAGGGTGACCATTACTTAGTTACATCCCAGTCTGTGATTTTGGAGCAAAGTGACTACATAAATATCTAGACTCACAGTTTTCAAATAAATTGACCCAAAGAGGTTTCTTCACACAGAAAACAATGATGAACTGCAGTTTTAAAAATCAAATTAAGTTAATAAGGCAGAAAAAAATATTTGTAGAAACCAGAGACAATTTCTAGACCTCATGCTTTTCTTGTTACAGTATCTTCGATCTTTAAAAAATTAAAAACAACAACAACAACAGTGAAAAAGCAGTCTTACAGGCACCTAATTCAATTATACCCAAAACATTCTCTCTCCTAAACATGATCAGTGGTTTTGTTTCAATAAATTGAAGGTGGCTACATACCTCACCATGTCTTTAATGAAGATGTCCCTTGTACATTTCTTGAAAACATCTAGTCCTTCACTTATGCAGCTTTCATTTCCCATAGGATTCTAGTCAGCATTCATGCATGCCCTCACAATTCTATTCTTAGACAATGCAGCTTACTGTATAAATTGCATCGCACATGTGCTGTGTGCCAGGGGATTCATTCTAACCAACTTTAAGGTTTCAGCTTTTGATATTTTATAGTGAAACTACAGCATTTCAAGCAAGGAATGAAAAAATAATTAAAAATGTATACAACATCTAGCAGCTCCTCATTTCTGAAATGACTCACTTTTACTCATCCTGCTCCCGGAATGTGGAACAACAAAACACAAATTAATTTGGTAAAGAAATATTATTATGAAGAATGGAGAGCAGACAGATAAAAAAAAGTATAGATGACTTAGGGAAGCTTCACACATTATAAAATTACTGGGCATGTTATTAAAAAAATTACTAAGCATGTACATGGGAGGCAGTGTTATGTGTAAAAAAGAAAACTACAATAGGAAAGTGAATAATCTGTGTTGAGAAAATGCAGATGTGGGGAAAAATCTGTACCTAAATTAATCTCTAGTCACTAAAATGTGCTTGCTATTTTGGCTTGCGAGTGTGTAACACACAAGGCCCTTTTAGTACTTTTAAATGCTAACACATCATTTGGGATTCTGTACTTTCCTTCTCTTGTACAGCAATGAAGAGGAGGTTACAAGCAGTGGTGGGCAGCTACCAGTCTGCCCCGGGCCGCGCGCGGGGGGGGAGGTGTTAGTAAAAATTTCTAGTGGCCACGCCCACTTCCCCACTTGTACATGCGCACCAAGCCAAGCCGGTATTTTCTGCTTTGAGCTTGGAGGCAGCAGCAGAGTGGAGGTATCAGGCAGGCCTCCAGCCATGTTGGGTGGTCGTGGTTCTCTCTTCCTCTCCTCCCTGGGACCATGAGGGGGGGGAGAAGTTGCAGGAGCATCTCTCCCCCCCCGGCCCAGGCCAGCCGTGTCGGGTGGTCACGGTTTTGTCTTCCTCTCCTCCCTGGGTCGTGGGGGGGGGAAGAGGCGGCAGGAGCCTCTTCCTCCCCTTCCCCCCACCCAGGCAAGCTGCGTCGGGTGGTCGCAGTTTTCTCTTCCTCTCCTCCCTGGCTCGTGGGGGGAAGAGGTGGCAGGAGCCTCTTCCTCCCCCCGTGGGTTGGGGAGCAGACAAGGCAAGCATGGCTGTAGCATGGCCCAGACTCAAACCCACCACCACCGCTTCTGGTTCCTTTGTCTGCCTGCCTGATGCCGAAGCTCCTGTGCTGCTTACCTCCTTTGCTGCTCCAGCCACGGCTCTACCTGACACCACCCCATCTCTGATGAGGGGCTGCAAAGGGCCTCTGGTGCAAGGCCACGAGGGCTTGTGCAAGGCCACAAGGCCACGAGGCATCAGCCTCGAGGCCTCCTCCTCTGTCTCTCCGCCGCCACCACGCTTCAGTAGGCCTGACCCTCAGTTCTGCTGCTGATTGCATGGTGGCGGAGAGGTGGAGGAGGAGGCCTCGTGGCTGAGGCCATTGGCAGTGCAGCGGCGGCCTTGCACCACATGCCCTTTGCAGCCCCTCACCAGAGACAAGGCGTCATCGGGCAGAGCCATGGCTGGAGCAGAGGAGGAGGCGAGCAGCAGAGGAACTTTGATGTTGGGTGGGCAGACAAAGGAACCAGAAGCGGCGGTGTGGTGGGGTTGAGTCCGAGCCATGCTACAGCCATGCTTGCCTTGTCCCCCCCCCCTGACCCAGGGGGAGGAGGAAGAGGCTCTTGGTCCTGACGCCTCTTCCCCACCCACCCACCCAGGGAGAAGAGGAAGAGAAAACCGTGACTGCCCAATGGCTGGCCTGGGGCAGGGTGTAGGGAGGAAGTTTGGGCAGTCTCTGCTCGGGCATTGCTGCAATGCTGCTTCTGCTCCCCCCCCTTCCAATGGTCCCAGGGAAAGGAGGAAGACTGAGCTCAACTGCCCGACCTGGCTGCTTCTGCCCGATGATGCTTCCACCGCTTGGGCATTGCTGCCTCCGCTCCCCCCCATGTTCCCATGGTGAGGAGGAAGACTGAGTCACACTGCCTGAAGCGCCACTTGCCCCTTCTTGGTAAGTCTTTTGTTTTGTTTATTTTGCACTCTGTGTGCGTGTGTGTGTGTGTGTGGGGGGGGAGAGAGGGTCTAGTGCAGGCTAAGAGTTATTTTTTTTTGCATCATTTACTCTGATATTCTTGAAACACATGCTATTATATAAAAAGTTTTATTCTGTGCAAGCATATCAGAGAGTAAACAAAACAAAAAGACAACGTACTAACTGCTGTATTTTAATGTGAGCTTTTCTGTATCAATTCCACTGGCTCTTTGGCTGTAAACAGGGATGAGTACTGAACTCTAGAATTGGATATGACTGGCTTTCAAGCAAGGTCAACCTTTACCTTATAACAGAAGATCTGTGTGTGTGTGTGTGTGTGTGCGTGTGTGTGTGGAGGGTCTGGTGTAAGCTAAGGGGTTTATTTTTGTTTTGTTTACTCTCATATGCTTGAAACACATGCTACCATTTAAAAAGTTTTATTCTGTGCAAGCATATCAGAGAGTAAAATAAACAAAAAGACAACGTACTAACTGCTGTATTTTAATGTGAGCTTTTGTGGATCAATTCCACTGGCTCTTTGGCTATAAACAGGGGTGAGTACTGAACTCTAGAGTCGGATACGACTGGCTTTCAAGCAAGGGCAACCTTTGCCTGATAACAGAAGATCCCTGTTTGGTATTCAGATTTGCTGTGGTTAGTAAAGGTAAAGGTCTCCCTTGCTCAAAAGCCAGTCGTATCCGACTCTAGGAGGCAGTGCTCATCTCCATTTACAGCCAAAGAGCCAGTGTCTCTGTTTGCAGAGGTTTTCATGGACATGTGGCAGGCATGATTAGATCACATGGCTATCCCAGCAAGTCACATGCCCAGATTATGCACCACCCGCGTATTTGGCTCCGACCACATATTAGGCTCTGACCACAGAGTTAGCCCCACCCACGGTGTGGTAGTAAAAAAAATTGGTGCCCACCACTGGTTACAAGCATCCAATATGTTTTCTACAGCAGTTAGAATTCCCCATTACCTGCCCACCTATCTAGTGGATGGAAAAGCACTTTCAGAAAACATTTCCCATCATTTAGTCTTTCCTGAGAAAATAACCAAATATTCCTTGTTAAAAGTAACTCTGGATGCTTTTGATTTTATTACCTTAGCTTTTCACCAAATGACAATTTGATCATTGAGTTCTAATGTTAGCCCCATAATTAAAGCCAAAACCCAAACATCCAAAAGGGAAATCCAATCCAAATGCACATCTCCTTTGCTGCTGTTTCTGAAGGCCATGCAGAACACAGTGGCAAGCTGTCCTCATCAGTTCCTGATCCATTTTGGAATTTCCCAAGAGAAGGGCTAAGCAGGATCAAGCAGTGCAGGGCATCAGTTTCCCACTGGTACTCCATGCACATGCATGGCTTTCCCTCAATCATGCTTTCCCATGTCTAAGTGAGTGGAAAAACTTGCTCTTGACCAGTATTTTCTGAGGGACATCTATGTACCTCTAGGATGGAGAATCCAGCACTCCTCCTAGTTTTGATTATTAGAAAGGCTAGGTAGAGGGTAGCCTGACCTGCTAGACATGGCTCCTAAATGGGATATACTGTGCCTTCTGGCAGTGTCACTGAACACCTAATCTGAAGACCGGGAGGCTGTTGTATCAATATAGGCTGTCCACTTGAGCCAGAAACCCCATCTTTTGCTGTTCTGGCTCACATGGGGAGCCTGCACAAATAGAGCTGCCTCTCCCTTTTCAATTTGTCACTTCCCCTCATTGTTTGTTAAGAACACACATGGTAAGAGTAGGGCTAATGTGGCAGTGGTAGGGGAGATTAATGGAATGACCTTGCTTAGACTTTGCTCCTTCAGAGACAGAGAATGAAAGAGGAAGACTATTGCCCTGCCAGTGTTACATCTTTAACCGTTTTTGAAAGCTCATCATCAATACTGACCAATATTACATATCTCTCTGATATAGAAATACATAAGATTAAAAAAGTATAATGTAAATGGAAAGCTGGCAATTCATGCAAAGCCAGCTCACCAATGTCCTAAAAATATAAAATGTCATTGTCATCATTATTTACCTTCATTATTTCTACAACCCACCACTGTATGTAACCTGCTATTGCTCTATAATTTCTCCACAGCAACCACTACAGCAAATGTTTACAACAGTTTATATGTAAAAAATGGAGCAATGTGACAAGATGCATGGCAGATGAGGTAATCAAGAGGTGATGAACTATGGATTGGTATACAATGATAATGTGCTCTTAGAGAATTATTCTTTTAAAAATTGACATACAGAGTTGTAATTCTTTTAAGGAAACAAAACAGTAACCCCTGAACCTAATGCCTGGATTAATTTTAATTGAATTCAGTGGTTTGCAGAGCCCCTAGAACAACTTCATAAAATAGCAAGCATCTATACTAGATTATGCCCAGGGAATGCCAAGCTCTCTCCATCCAAATAAAATAGCGTGATATGTAGAATGAACCAGTATGAGGTGGCTATAACATGAACAGCTGCAAGATTGCACGACCATGAGAACTTACAATTAACAACACATTTGCCATGGCACTACAAAATTGTCAAAGCTGTGGTTGGCAGCACTCTAAAAATGCACTGAGTTGTCAGTAGGACCTTTGAAACAATCTCATGACTACTGAGAGCAACCTGAGAGGACTTAGCTCGCAGTCCCACTGTGCAGTTTAATTGCATAATATGAAATGAGGATTGCTAATTACATCAAAATCTGAGGTACACATAACATTTGTGCAGTAAACCCTAGTCAACCAAATGAAACTTACTTCTGAGTCGCCAGCATTGCAGAACTGTATGTCTGTTTGCTCCCCCTCCCTCCCATTACTGCAGCCCTACAGGTGCACAACTTGAAGTTGGGATGAGCAAAACCACTAAACAGCTTGTACTAAACTATAGAAGAGAGGCTGTAGTGGCTTAGTGTCTAAGATCCTGAGCATTGATGACTGGAAGGTCGGCAGGTCAGAAGTTCAAGACCCAAGTGCTGTACAATGGAATGAGCACCCGTCATCTGTCCCAGCTCCTGCCAACCTAACAGTTCAAAAGCAAGAAATTGCAAGGAAAAGTAACAGCATTCCATGCACTTTGGTGTCTAGTCATGCCTGCCACGTGAGCATGGAAACGTTTGCAGTTGCAGACAGCACTGGCTCTTTGGCTGTAAAGAGATGAGCATCGCCCCCTAGAGCATGGGAGACCTTTACCTTTAAACTTTAGAAGACAACACACTGTTAGTTGTTGACATCTGATTGATTCATTGGTTTGACTTTGAATGTATTTTAATCTAGATCTTTTTTCAGATTTCCTTTTATCACAGTACTTCCCTATGCATAATTTAAAAATTATAATTGAAGAAGACTCTAAGATACTCCAGAGCTCTCCCCCCCCCCAAGTATAAACTTCTAGCTTAATATACAAACAACAGCTGCAGCCTTACAGGATCCACCAAGCACCACATGAAACCTCCATTCATCATCCAGGCTACAGAAACTGCTCAGGCTCTTTATTGCTTTGACCTCATTAAAAGCATGTGAGCCATGCACTGATGTAAATCTGTGTCTCTAAATACTTTCCTCTTTAATTTTTTAATAGTTCGCAGATGAAGGGAAAGGTTAAAGTCAATTAAAAGAGATACAAATACCATTATTATTGCCTGGCAAACTGTTAGTTATTGGATTTGGCCGTGTCACTTCAGAAAGTCATTATTTTTCTTTCTGAATGAATTCATAATTACGCTGTTTATTGACTTGCCTCTTCATTTCTTTGGGATGGAAATATTAGATAATTTATTCATCTTCCACTCTTCTGTGGTGTGGAAACCAGTCTTTGGTTTTTGTTTTTGCCAACAGAAGCAGTTGCAATGAAGTTGGAAAATCTGCATACAATTTCTTCATTGCATTACAGTACATCTTTCACAAATTCAGAGGGATTCAATGAGTACATGGATATGTCCATCCAAAGGAGTAATTCATTATCTACAAATGAAAGAGAAGATTTCTGGCCCCATTTCTTTGTATACTTGGTCTGCTAATCAAATTGGGTTGCATCAACCCAATTCCAATTTACAGCAAGCTTTACCAGTTTTCTAGGTATAAAAAACTTAGAAGTGATTTACTATTCCTTCTAGTGGGTGGTGCCCTCAGACTGTGGAAAGTCAAGTCTCACAGTGGGGAAGTAGGGTCTACATCAGGGATTCTCAACCTGTGGCCCATGGGTCGGATGCGGTCCGCAGCACCATTTCATGTGGGCTCCCATCGCATCCACCATACCAAGAAGTGCCATGTGGTGGAGGAAGGGCAAAATGGCCATCCAGCTCCTGAAGCTGTCTGTGGGAGCATGACCTGGCCCCCAAGCTTAAAAAGGTTCAGAACTCCTGGTCTATATCCACATACTTCAGCTCACTTAGTTGTCTCATCATCTCTATGACATGCTACTAATGTTGAAATCAAGATAAACCAGCTTGTGTTCTGGGTCACTATCACAGTATTAGTTAGGACATAGGAATGAAGCATATCTGGAGATTTTAATGCTTGGAGTTTTTTTGAATTACAGTTACTGAGTTATGGGCTGTATCTCTATTTAGGGAATGTGGAGGGAATGTTCACACTGGGCAGAGTAGGCACTGGCCTTAATATGAAGCATGTTAGGATACAGATGTTTGCTTTTATTATAGAGTCTTCTTCCTCTTCTGTCTTCTTAAGTCCTTGCATATGAGGGTATATATTGGGAGATCAATTGACTCCAATGGTTTCTATTTGATGCTACGTTCAGTGCTTCTTCCCAGGGAACTTGTATATTAATTAAATTTTCTCTAAAATCCACTCTCAGTGTTTGTTTGTATGTTGGCCTTACCCAATTTTCTTTTACTTCCTTATGGCATCCAGTCCATCACTATTTTCAGGTACTGGTGGTCAGGTAATCTCATGATATACCTTGCAAGTCTCACTCTTCGTTTTGCTATAATGTGTTCCAGGATACATGACCCACTTCCATGTAGAACCTCTTCATTTGTAATCTGATCAAAGTATGTGATGCCAAGAATCTTTATCAAGCATCTCTTCTGGAATATGCTTATGCTAGCTTCATGATCTGAGCTATTTTCCATGTCTCACTTGCATATATCACAGTTGGTAGGGCAAAAGCATTAAACAAGTTTTTTGTCATTACAGTTCTGACCGTGTGAAACAGAGGGCTGATAATTTCTGTGTGCCATTTATATAAGGTTTAGAGGAGAGTTTTGAGGGTACCCTGGACAGCGAGGAAAACAAATAGGTCAATCTTAGAAGAAGTCAACACTGACTGCTCATTGGAAGGTCAAATAGTAAAGATGAGGCTAAAGTACTTTGGGCATCAAATGAGAAGGGAGGATTCACTTGAGAAGGCCGTGATGTTGGGAAAGGTGGAGGGCAAAAGAAGAAGGGGGAGGCCAAAGATGAGATGGATAGATGATATTGTAGACACAATGGGCACAGAACTGGGAGGACTGAGGGGGATGGTGGAGGACAGAGGCGCCTGGAGAACGATGGTCCATAGGGTCGCAAAGGGTCGGAATCGACTGTGCAACTGAACAACAACAACAAAATGAGCCCCAACAGTGGCCACAAAAGATAATAAGCTATAACTCTGAAAGGAACCAGTAGGACTGGCCAAAGCCACAGAAGAGGGAGGGGATGGGCAAGAGGGTGCTGATCTTACTGCTTAAAACAGGGGTTTCCAACCTTTTCAAACCAGGGCCCGGGTCATGCTCTCTCAGCTTTGAGGGCTGGACAGCCATTTTACCCTGCCTGCATGATGGGGTGGTTATTTTGTCCCAACAGCTTCAAAGGGGTGGCCATTTTGTTTCTTGAAAGTCCTTGGAGGGGTGGGGGCACATGAAATGGTGTTGTGGGCCTTAGGTTGGAAACCCCTTGCTTAAAAAGTAAGGCATAAACCTCAGGCAGCAGAGCATAGATGGTATGAAATGTCCAACATCTGTTAGCTAACTTATTCTAAGTGTATTTTACTGCTAGGGAGGAACTTGAGAGATTTCCTTTCTCACATGCCAAAGTACCCAGATGGCTTTGGTTTGCTCTTTGATATGGGTGAAGTGAGGGCGCCTTTGGGATAGCCCTGGAGCAGAATGACACCCTTAGATGTATTCCCTTACTGCAGACTAGCCAGGAGATTTAACTAACAAGAGTTCTTGAATATTTTAAGAAAACAGATCACTCAAAATGCCTGCAACAGGTTTATAGACGGATTTCATTTATAAGAACATAATCTTTAACATACTTTTAATAAAGATTCACTATTTTATTCATACTGATTACATTTTGTTTTTTTTCTCATCCAGAGTTCTCCAATAATAAATATAATTACAGCCATCTTTAATAACTTTGGTACCTTGAGGTGCAGGTGCTAGTAATGCTGTATTTATTATCATATTTTAAGCTTTCTGAAAAGATTGCATTAATTCCTGTGATAATTTAGAACCCATAATACATTCTGAGTTCTGAATAGATGTTAATCACTGTAGAATGACTAATTTTCCTGTATACTAATGAAGTCATGAGGTAACTAGTAGCTACTAACTTTATAAATTCAATATTGCCAATGAAACAGTTGATTAAAATTTTGCTAGCATAACAATCCCCAAAGAGAGTAGCTGAAAAAAGTAAAACAAATCACAAAATGCTAGGTTTGTTGGATTCCTTCTAGAAAGGTTATTAAGACAATTAAAAATGTTTATATTATCCATAGCATTGCCTGACTTGGAAATTAATACAAGTAATTTCTGCAAATTTGCCTTTTGTCCCTTCCAACAAGCTAAAATGGGAACTGTATCAGAGAAAGAATATGTTCCACATTATTAATAGATTTTTTAAATATTAAAGTATACATGTATTGTGTATTGAATAAAATTTGTCCACCATTTTGTGTTCCCCTTAGTTTATAAGTATCGTGAGATTTGGGTTCACGTCATTTTACTCCAAGAAGCGCGACTGAGAACAAGTCCTTGATCACCCCACTCTCCTTCAACCAATCCTGTTAAAGCCCGCCAAAATGTATCTTTCGGCACCTGTATATAAGTCACTGTGACGCAGTTAAAATTGTGTTCAGTACACTGTAATAAAGTTTCATGTTGGCCCGTATTGCTGGCTGCTACTTATTTTTTCTGGAACACCAAAACATGCCACATGAAAAGTGCAGCATAGGACTTTATTAAATAACAATTAATCTAAATCAATAAAATTAACTTGGCATGAAGCCTCAAAATGAGGATAAAATATGCTATTGCCAAGTAACAGCTCCAAGTTTCATAACTTCAGGCCATTGACTGTGTAGCTGGAACTCATGAAAACTATAGTGCTAAACAACTACTGTAAACTATACATTCCTTAATAATCTTTCTAGAAAGAATCCAACAAGCCTAACAGTTTGTGATCAGTTTTACTTTATTCAGCTGCCCTCCTTGGGAATTGTTGTACTGTTTCATTGGACATATTGAATGTAAAAAATGTAGTTCAGAATATCAGACAGAAGGACTGAACCATGTGTATCTTCATGTATAAATATGGAATATCCAAGATTCAAAGATTACTTTTGGCTAGGCTTTAAATAAGGAGTTCTCAACCTTTTTAATCCAAGGGCTGGGTCATGCTCCCTCAGACAACTTCAGGGGCTGGATGGCCATTTTGCCCTTCCTCCACCACATGGCACTTCCTGGTGTGGTGGAGGCGGTGTGTAGGGGGGCACATGAAATGGTGCCATGGCTTTATCCAGCCTGTAGGCCACAGGTTGAGAATCCCTGCTGTAAATTGATGCAAACAAATCACAGTCTAACTATCTGCCAATGAAAACCATCTACTCTGCTTTATTTTTCAAAAGCAAAAGTCCATTTGAAAATGCATACTTTCTCTTTGGCTATTCCAACCAAATGGCATCCAAATGTCTGCCAGAAACTCTCATATGTCATCTTCCTAGATCATTTTTATTTTATTTTTCTTTGCTACATTTTAACATATATTTCTGTTTAAGATAAATGCTCAAGGTGGCTTACTACTAGTACATTTACAAACAGAATTATAAATTGAAACCAGATTAACAATGCTAATTTAAAATAAATCAATAATTAATGCATTAACACAGTATAATGTTCAGTAAATAGAAAACATATTCATTCATTCTTTCATATTTATATTGCTGTACCTATCGCCGTAGCAAACCTGGCATTTTTAAAAGGGCAGTTTGAAAAGAAATGTCCTCAAACTCTTCCTATAACCCCTGAGAGGGAAAACTGATCTCCACCAAGAAAAGAGTGTGTTCCACAACCTCGGAGCAAAAAGTCCTCTGGAGGTTGACTATCAAACAGGGCTCCGCAGATGGTGATCATTTGTGGGATGACCATTCTTTATGCTATACCCATTTTCTTGGAGGTAGCACTGATCAGCCATCAGAGATATAACTGTTTTTCTGGGGCCACTGTTAGACTGAGACAGAAATCTTGAGGCTGGGGAAGAGAGTTTCCCACAGTACTATACTGGCTAAGATTTCACTCATATGTCTTTTTGGGGAAGCAGGAACATGGATCAGGATCGGGGGGAAGGGAGAGGCTTTAACCTTCCTGACACCCATCCTTCAATGTTAGCAGGTAGGATCTCCCCAATGGACTGTGACTGGGTGCCGATGATGATGATGATGATGATGATGATGATGATGATGATGATGATGATGTGTGTGTGTGTGTGTCTATAAAACCTGAAGATGCACTAAGCAACCATCCAGCAATCCACAGCCAAAAATATCACTCACTGCCATTCCAGAACAACTCCTAATAACAATGCCTAATAGTAGAACTGTGGTGGCTTAGTGGTTAAGATGCTGAGCTTGGAGACTGAAAGGTTGTGGTTCGATACCCAAGTTCTTGCATGATGGATCTTGTAGACATGAAATCAGCCTCATTCGGGTGTCCCCTGAGCAGAGTTTCTCCAGCAAAAATCCTTTCAACCCAGAGTAATTTCTGACATGAAATTTATTTATTTTATTTATTTTATCTTTCTGTTCTTCAGATATATGCTGCCTTTGGAAACTTAGCTATATCAGCAGTATAATGATGCTGCCCTCCAAGCCAGAGAGTTAAGCAAAAAGCATTCCAATCCAGTTTGGAGCATCTCAGAATCACAAGTCACTTGCCATCTACTTTAATGCTCATTAAGTGCCGATGCAATCATACTTAGTGGTTTATAACAATCAAAACGGTCTGCTACGATGAACAATAATATGTATCTGGAGTGTATTTGAGTTAATGTGTTACCATTTGATTGCTTTGCTCATCATTTTAAAGGTGAACTGCAAATGTGCAAATGAAACAGTGAAAACTCCACTTCAGTCATGTGCACAGAATAATGACCCTCTCAATCATGAGGGTATGAGGAGCTTTTAGATTATGCAACCTATCCACTTATTTTTCTACAGGACTCATATCCAACCTTGCTGGTACCATACACTGTTCACAAACCCAGTCTAAGGAATTCATCTGCAGCACAGTGAAGGATAGCTTGCCAAAAAAGTCTTAATAGGAAATTGTCTGAACCTGGGTACACTGTCCAGAGAAAGGGAGGGTGAAGTTAATACCTTTTTGAGTTTGAATCTACCCAGTGTTGGCATTTTAAAAAAGTTACTACCTACTCTGTAGGCATTGCATGGTAAGCATGGCCATGTGGCCATGTGTGACTTGCTCCTCTTTCTCTTTTGGAGTGATTATTCTAATGTAGGGGGGTCTTGGAGGGGGGGGGAGAAGGAAGACCACCAGGAGGCTTAAAAGAGATTCCACCAGACACAGAAGATGTTAAGGGCTACAAGTTGATGATTCCTAGAAAGGAAGGAGATCAGATGAGGGTGTGGAACAGAAAATTGTCCCTTTTCAAAAAGCGTCCCTTCCGGCCCATCATTTCTTCATTTCCTGGAAGAGGACGAAGAAGGTTGGTGTGTGTTGTGGGGGGAGTGTAATTGGGAGGCAGGCACAGGCCTACAACCCAAGGCTGTGGCAAAAGGATGGCAAGGCCAGCCAGAATTTCTACTTCTGGTACAGTAGTACAGGGGTGTACAGGCTGAATCCCACCACTGAATCTACCCTTGCTTTCCCTGAGGCCTCCCATTTGAAGGAGTTAGTTTTTGGCTTCGTGCCAAAAACTGCTGTATGCCTAAACTACTGGATGCATGCTAGCCGGACTGCTTGCTAGCTTTACTGCCTTATGGACATCACTGTTTTGCCTGGAGGAAAAGGCTGCTGGCTTTGCAAACAGGTTTGTAGAGGTCTGGAACTCAAATGAAAGAACAAGCCAGGACAAAAAGGGGTTTTGCCCAACCTACAGCCAGCCAGGAGAAGGCTGGAGTTGCAGGCACCACAGTCACATTGCAGGCTCTCAGCCATTCCCCACTTGAAGAGCACTGTTTTACTTCTAGCATGACCTGAACTATTATAGATGGAAAAGGGCCGTCGGGCCAGCAGAAGACAAGAAGCCTCCGACCAGCTGAGGTGACCCCCGCCCCTCCTCCCTTTGCCAGGAGAGGTAAAGGGCCGTCGGGCCGGCAGAAGACAAGCCTCCGACCAGCTGAGGTGAGCCCCGCTCCTCCTCCCTTTTGCCAGGAGAGGTAAAGGGCCGTTGGGGCCGGCAGAAACAACAGCCTCTGCCCCTCCTCCCTTTGCCAGGAGGTTGTTGGGACCACCCTCACCATCGGCATCCCGGGCTTCCGCCTCCCTGTCGGGGGCTCAAACGGCTGGCGACTGTGGATGAATTTCCACCACCACCCTGGAGACACCTGTGGCCAGTCTGGAGCTCACCGGGACCACCACACCATCGGCGTCCCGGGCTCCCGCCTCCCTGCGGGGGGCTCAAAAGGCTGGCAGCTGCGGAAGAACTTCCACCACCGCCCTGGAGACACCTGCGGCCAATTTGGAGCTCACTGGGACCATCCCACCATCGGCGTCCCAGGCTCCCGCCTCCCTGCGGGGTCTCAAAAGGCCAGCAGCCATGGCGGGATTTCCACCCCGCCCTGGAGACACCTATGGCCAGTTGGAGCTCGGTGGGACCACCTCACCATCAGCATCTCAGGCTCCTGCCTCCCTGCAGGGGGCTCAAAAGGCGGGCGGCCACGGAGGAACTCCCACCGCTGCTCTGGAGACACCCGCGGCCAGTTGGATATTGCTGGGACCACCCCCATCATTGGCATCCCAGGCTCCCGCCCCCCTGTGGGGGGCTCGGTAGGCCGGCAGCCACAGCGGAGCTTCCGCCACCACCACCCTGGAGACACCTGCGGCCAGTCGGAGATTGCTGGGACCGCCCCACCATTGGCGTCCCGGGCTCCTGCCTCCCTGCGGGGGGCCCAATGGGCCGGTGGCCGCGGCGGAATTTCCCCTGCCGCTCTGGAGACACCTGCAGCCAATCAGAGCTTGTTGGGATCACCTCCACCATTGGTGTCCTGTGTTCCCACCCCCCTGCGGGGGGCTTAAATGGCCGGCGGTCGCACTGGAATTTCCACTGCTACCCTGGAGACTCTTGCGGCCAGTCGGAACTCGCCGGGACCATCAATATGGGAAGAGAGACTGAGAGGGTATGTTTTAAGTGGGTTAGGGAGGGAGGGAGGGAGAGATGGCCCTGCCAGCCGGGAAGATGGGGCGACACTCCGTCTGGGTTAATGGTGGAGGTTCCAGGGGCCCATTTAGAGGTTGTGACGGGCATGGGGCGTTATAGTGGGAACCGTGGGGCGGGCCGCACTCGGGGAAGGCGGGACCAATGCTTAGTATCTGTCTCACGTTCTGGCCCCCCGGTTTCATCTCTAGGTCCTGAGCAGCTGATCCAGGGTGACCCCACCCTTAGGCTGCTGCTGATGAATGCCAGGTCGGTCTGTAGTAAGGCGCCCCTAATACAAGATTCTATTCTGGGAGAGAGGGCCGACCTGGCATGCATCACTGAGACCTGACTGAGACCAGAGGATGGGGTGCCTCTATCAGAGATGTGTCCAGCCGGGTTTGGTGTTTGGCACCAGCCTAGGGATGAGGGCAAGGGATGAGGACAAGGTGTTGCCATTATAGCCAGGGAGTCACTAGGAGTTACCAGGGCCACTGCTCCACAAATTCTGGGTTGTGAGGTCCTGCTCCTGCGGCTGGGCCCAAAGGGTCAGTTGGGGGTCCTACTCCTGTACCTGCCCCCTTGCAGGGTAAGGGACTCCCTGCCTGGGCTCCTCGAGGCTGTCTCAGCATTGGTGTTGGAGTTCCCTAGGCTGATGGTTCTGGGGGACTTCAATTTGCCTTCGCTGGGGTCCAGTTCCGGGGTGGCTCAGGAGTTCATGGCTTCCATGGCAAATATGGACCTGGCTCAGGTAATTCGGGGTCCTACCAGGGGCAGTGGCGACACACCAGATTTAGTCTTTTTGTCGGAGCGGTGGCAGAGTGATCTGAGTTTACAGAAGCTAGACATAACACCTGTGCCATGGTCAGATCACTATCTGGTGGCTCTAGACTTTCTGGGGGCGACACTTCATCGTAGGGAGGCAGGGTCTATTAAAGTGGCCCGCCCCTGGCAACTGATGGATCCGGATGGATTCCAGAGGGAACTGGGGGCGTTTCCCCTGGATCGGCAACACGATTCGCCCGAGGCACGTGTTGACCTATGGTGTGGGTCAACGACAGCTGCCTTGGATGTAATCGCTCCACGGCGGCCTCTCAGAGCCCGTGGAGCTAGGTCATCCCCGTGGTTCACGGAAGAACTATGGGAGCTCAAACGGGCAAAGAGATGCCTTGAGCGCCGCTGGGTGAAGACCAGGAACGATTCCGATTGGACACTAGCTAGAGCTGCTATTAGGGCCTACCTAATGGCGATGGGGGTGGTGAGGAGGCAATACTTCACCTCCCTTATTGCCTCCGCTGATAATCGCCCAGCCACCCTGTTTCGGGTGACCAGGTCCCTCCTTGGTAGGGTGTGTGTGTGCCTGGTTGGCAGGGATCGGCTGAGGACTTTGCTGACCATCTGGTGGAGAAAATCGATCGGATTCGCTCAGGGTTTAATCTTGGCATGGATGGGGAGGGTTAGGGGGGAGCCAGTGCACAGTTGTGCTGTGTTATCTGGGATCATTTTGATCCTGTTGCCCCAGATGAAGTGGACAGGCTCCTTGCGGTGGTCTGCGCCACTAATTGTCCATTGGATCCCTGTCCCGCCTGGCTGGTAAAAGCCTCAAAGATGGTGACAGGTGGCTGGGTTGGGGCTATAATTAATGCGTCTTTTCGGGAAGGGATATTTCCTGCACCATTGAAACATGCTTTGGTGCGCCCCCTCCTGAAGAAGCCATCCATCGATCCAGCAGTCATAACCAACTACAGACCTGTTTCCAACCTCCCCTTTTTG
This sequence comes from Bradypodion pumilum, assembly GCA_035047305.1. NCBI lineage: Eukaryota > Metazoa > Chordata > Lepidosauria > Squamata > Chamaeleonidae > Bradypodion > Bradypodion pumilum. The sequence goes on along the minus strand of JAWDJD010000002.1, from coordinate 317,565,913 downwards.
GGGAAAGTATTGGAAAAGGCAGTGGCGCGTCAGTTGCAGGGGGTACTGGATGAAGCGGAATATCTGGACCCCTTCCAGTCAGGATTCAGACCTGGATATGGTACTGAGACTGCATTGGTCGCGCTGATGGATGATCTCTGGCGAGAGCGGGATGGCGGTCATCCGTCCGTCCTTGCTCTTCTTGACCTCTCAGCGGCCTTCAATACCGTCGACCATGGTATCCTTCTGGAACAGCTCCGAGGATTGGGGATCCAGGGCACTGTGTGGTCCTGATTTTCCTCATTTCTGAGGGGCCGGACCCAGTCGGTGTGGTTGGAGAGCGAGAAGTCCAGTCCTAGGTCCCTAAAATATGGGGTGCCTCAAGGCTCGGTACTCTCTCCTCTCCTATTTAACATCTACATGAAGCCGCTGGGTGAGATCATCCGTTCCCACGGGGTGCGGTACCATCAGTACGCGGATGATACACAGTTGTACATCTTGGCCCGTGGGGACCCCAGTGATGCAGTCAAAGTCCTTTCCAGCTGTCTGGAGGCTGTTGGGGTCTGGATGGGGGCAAATGGGCTACAGCTGAATCCTAGCAAGACTGAGTGGCTATGGATAGGGGGTCCTGCGTTATCCCGGGAGCTACCATCTTTGGTTTTGGATGGGGCTATTTTGCCCCAGACCGACCCGGTGCGCAACTTGGGGGTCCTCCTGGATTCGCGGCTGCTGCTAGAAGAACAGGTGGCGGCTGTGGCCAGGAGGGCCTTCGCCCAACTTCGGGTGATTCGCCAGTTGCGCACGCTCCTGGACCGGGACTCTTTGCTCATGGTCACTCATGCTCTGGTGACCTCCAGACTAGACTACTGTAATGCACTCTACATGGGGCTGCCCTTGATGACCATTTGGAGGCTGCAGCTGGTCCAGAATGTGGCGGCCCAGGTGGTGATGGGGTGTGGACGTTATGCCCATGCCTCACCACTGCTGCGGGAGCTGCACTGGTTACCAGTTTGTCTCCGGGCGCAATTCAAGGTGCTGGTTTTGACCTTTAGTGGGCCAGGTTACCTTAGAGACCACATCGCCCTAAGGACGTCTGTCCGTCCAACCAGAGCGGACCGGAGGGGCTCTCTAAATGTGCCATCGGCCAGGGGGGCTCGCCTCTCTGGCACAAGGAGGAGAGCCTTCTCTGTGTCCGCACCGGCCCTTTGGAACCTCCTGCCTGTGGAACTGCGTCTCCAGACGGAGTTGTTGCCCTTTAGGAAGGAACTAAAAACCTTGCTGGCGGGCCAAGTTTGGGGTGCAGGTGGAGGGGTGGCTTCCGTTGGGTGGTTAATATAGGGGAGGATGCCTGCCCCATGGTTTCTTCAGTTCCTGCATCCCTCTCTTTTTAGGGGGTGGGTTCTTATTGCTGGTTTTTATCTGTTTTATTTGTTTTTATATGTTTTTACCCACTGTTGTGAACCGCCCGGAGTCGGCTTTGGCTGAGTGGGCGGTATAAAAATTTAACAATAAATAAATAAATAAATAAATAAATAAATAAATAAATAAATAAATAAATAAAATATAGTCATCTTTATGCTCAATGTGGTTGACAGGGAAATCACAACTGTCTATATTCTCTTTTCGCATTACTAAAATGGCATGATAAACTGCACATTCCTCACAGGTACAGAGGCATAATGGGGCAACTCAGCCATAATTATAATGATTATGATGTGATGAACCACAGCATCTTAAGTTGAGAATGAATTATCATACTTGTGAAATTCTCTCCCATCATACCTAGACCACAGAAGAATTTCAATGGATATTTTTTAAGAAAAAAAACCACAACCTCATATAGCTCCCTTTCCTATTGGAAAAAAAACTGGTTAAGTGGATAGGACTCAGGCACTAATTGGTAAATTCATATATGAATTTATGATACATTTGGTAAATTCCTGCCCTGTTCCTACTCCTTGCGCTAACTTTGAAAATGTGCAACAACCAATGCAACAAAGCTTCCACTACTGCAATGACTTCATCAGATACTGGCACAAATCACTTGAACAGGAACATTTATTTTGGTGTTTGAAAACAATGGGATATAAGCATTGAATGCTTTTGGAGGTCAAGTTACTGTCAAGTCTCCCTTCTGTCCAGCTTTTAAATCTTTGCCACAACTCTCTGTGTTTTAAGATTGTCTATATTGCAGTAGAACAATATTAAAACTCTTTCTGTTACAGCATTCTAAACATTTCATTACTCTATTCTGAGCCAAAGATACACAGTCTTTGCAGCCTTCTATGTCCATTTTTCTGTTAAAATGTGAGGGATAAATTCTACTTCACCACAAACCATTAGGGCCTCCTATAAAGGAATTAGATATTTTTTAGTTATGCCCCCTTTGCTACAAGATTAATTTTTCATTAAGGTCTTGAACCCCTTTAATTACTTTTAGAAAGTACTGTTAGGTAAGTTTTATTTCTAAAGAGTTTTATATGTCTAATTATATAAAATCATGTCAAAATATGACGTACACTTGTTAAATTGAACAAGGCTTTAAAAAGGGATTTAGATCTTTTTATATTTAATATTTATACACAATACAGATCAGAGTAATACAGAGTAAAAGTAGATCATTTTAAAAATATAAAAATGCAAAACACAAAAGGGCAAGCTTTTTTTTTTAGGGAGACTGCTTCATTGCCTCTACTTCTATGTCTATAAGGAAGATGTACTGTGAAAGGCCATTCAATGCTGATTTCAGCACTATCTAATACAGGAAAGATATACCTTGAGGTCTTTTAAAAATCATTAATTATAGGTATACTCTTTGGCCCATATATGTTTGAAGATTTGCATTTGTATAAATATATGCAATTTGCTGTTTCTTAGTAGTGCTATCGTTTCACCATTCATAAATTCATTTGTGAGTTATTCACAAATCAAAAGTACCGTGACTCCCTTCTATATTCACAATCATTCATGAAGATTTTATGCAATTGTTTACTAACATTATTCATTATCTCTTGAAATGATATATTTCAAAGCAGAAAAAGGCTGCCAAAATGTCAAAAACACTCTCACATAAAATTTAAATTATAGCTTATTTATCTGTGTTTCAAATATAATAAAGGGCTATTTTCTCTTTTGCTGCTATGTAAAGACAAAGTTCTATCCATCAACACCGCTATATTATCTGATGACAAAAATAAGATGATACAAGAAACCTAACAGCAATCCCAGTGATTCAGTTAATAGCTAATCATATTCCCTTTTCTTTTTCAGAGCTTTAAGAGCCAACTTTGTCTCTTCAGATGAGTAGTTTCTCAAAGTTTCCTGCTAGACTTGAGAAATCCATCACCACCCCCACCCCTCCCTGGCCTTGAACAGCTTGTTTTGTCAGACACATGAGAAGTAATGGACCAACTTCACTTGTGTGTTAATACTAAATGTTAGTCAATTTGCCTAAATGTCTTCAAGCAGTGCCCCTAAAATTAGTTAGGGCAGTAGTGCATACCTAATGCCTTGTTTTTGCTGTTGTTGTCAAAGTTGTTTTCTGTTTTCCCTGCTCATATCAATAACACAGTGAAATCATTTGTTTTTTTTGTTTTCTGTGTATCCACGTCCTTTACTGTACAGTACAGCTCATATTATATAGCATTGGCATGGTGTCATTAAGGTCATAAATCCTAATGTTCTTCTGTTTCATTAAATTAAACATGAAATGTTTAATGTTTTGTTAAATTAAACATGAAGCTGTGACTTTGCCAGGGAAATGCTACGCCCTTCAATCACCTTCCTAGATTCTGGTCTGGGCACTTCCTTTGATAAGAAAGCTAAGCTATGATCGGTCCCTTGCCATAGGCCTTATTTGCATAAATATGTTGTACCATGCTCTGTCTTGTGTGTTTATGAAGAATTTTAGACAACTCACTGTTTGTAATGGTAATGTTACTTTTGCTAGAATTATAAACTCTTCATGGAACTGTCTTTGAAGAGTGTCTGTTTCAGAAAGGATTAAAATCTGGATGGGCTCTGCAAAGTGGGTTAATCCCACGGGCATAAAAATTAAAACATGAATTTGGCATCCAGGTAAGGGCAATTCTAAATCCGCAGTCCAGAGGATGCCATGAGATGGTGCAATGGCACAAGAGGTAGTTATTTCAGGAGAAAGGAAACAGAGACTGGCACTAATATATGAACAACTCTCCCTGCACAAAAACTGTAGCTGACTTGCCTATGCTTCCAGAACTCCACACAGGGCATAACTATGCAGAAGCTGAGGGGTAAGTTGTACAGGCAAGCATTTTTTACTCACAAGAATACTTCCCGTATTTGCTTCACTCACTGTTTCATGTTGCCAATGACTAGGAGGTGGTCCAACATCCTCCTACAGCTCCAGAGTGGACCTTCAAACTTCTTGGTGTAGGGGAAGCTGTAATCCTGCCTTAAGGGCTCCAGGATCTCCTAAACTGATTGTAGAACCATAGTGTTTCTCAGTGTAGCCTAATACACAATGCTCTAAATCAGTTTTCCCCAATCTTTGGTTTTTGGACTTCAGTTCCCAGAAGCCTAAGTCAATTCCCCATAACACTGATAAGCCAATGTACTGACTTAGGCTTCTGGGAATTGAAGTGCACCAGTGTTCCATGGAACATAGTTTGGGAAACGCTGCTCTAAACCATCCTCTGGCTCTTTCCACTGGAGATGTGAAATATGATCCACAATAATGTAGAAGAACTTCTGCCTCAGCTTTTACAAGAAGCCAATTATTGTCCCATAACAATGGCTCTCCAATTAATAGAAGCCAAACATCTATTCAGAAATGATGGCATGATCCCATGGTTACAAATGTAATCACCTAACCTTTTGATGCATTCTCCAATGTTTTCTTGGGTCAGTTTTTGAAGTGGTAGCCATATTATTATGTGCAGGCGTTTCAGACAAGAAACTAAACTAAACTAGAAATAACAAATAAAGAAAAATATGTTGTGGCACCTTGAAGACTAACTGTTATGTATTAATGTGAGTTTTTGTGGCTCAAGTATGAGGAGGTAGATTTTATCCACAAATGTTCACATTAAAACAAATCATAAGTCTTTAAGGTCCCACAATAGTTTAGTCTTCTTTATATACTTTTGTTTTGCTTCTTGTCTGATATTTATGCGTCATTTATTTAAGGCAATGCATGTTCCTATCTTTGGCATGTAGAAACAGTATCTCTGCTTTACCCTTTTCTTAATCAATGATATTTTAAGATACTACACTTGATCTTAGCCAAAAAGCCAGTAACCACCCAAATAGGACAGAGAAGTGATGGTTGTGTGTTTTTCAGATCAAATACAAATCAAAAAGCACTTTTCCTTTGATTTGGTTATTTGGTATTCTGGGATTTGAAATGCTTAAGTTTGAGAGGAGGAACTGGTGACAGTTGCTATAGCAAAAGAAGGAAAAGCCAGAGAAGATGACAACTGAAGGTTCGATGAAAGCCAAAATTCCACCAGAAAATCCAGTCACTGAATCCCTGGGGAGGGCTGAAATGGACCTTAACAAATTCTCTCTCTCTTCACCAGATGGAGCAGCCAGGTTTCACCTAGGCATGGAGGGCACCACATCACAATACAATGGACACATTCTAAAATTTTGTTTGTTTGTTTTCTCTAATATGTAGTCATGTTGAAGCTTCATTACACTTAACATTCAGAGTATGTGTGAATTTGTGATTGACAACTGACTATTTTTGTGCAGGCTTTGATTGATCACGTCAAAAAACACTTGGGTCTCTATTGTTTTCTCCTGCCTTTTGTATTGCTTGCTGCTGGCAAATACAAGATAGATTCATGGAAGGGCAGGAGCTAGGCAAGAAATAAAGTGTATGGCTCCTAGGAAGCAAGCAGGAATGCTAACAGATGGGTGGGAGCTTCATAAATGGCACAAGCATAGCAAGGGGAGTAGATGTGCAACTCAGTAGTTGTCACCTCCATACACAGTAAACATTATTGGTCAAACAATTCACCTATAACTTTGTACTTTTCCTTTTCTAACTGGACTGAACATTTTTGCTTTCTTATTCCTCTATGTATTTCTAAGTTTGTCTGGCCATACACCCCGCTACGGTAATGGAGTAGACTGTACAGCCAGCGACTCAATGCTGAGTGTTGGGCGGTGGTGAATAACCTGACTCCCTAAAGGGGCCAATGGCTACGGATGAATGAGCCCCTATAAGTGGAGTGATGGTCCCCTTCAGTGGAGGAAATGCCCATGGAAACCTTCATATTGTGACCAACAGCGAAATGAGCGGAGGAGGAACCACTTCACTATTCTAATTCCCAACTGTCATGGAAGTGGAAGAGGCCATGTCAGATGGATTGGTCGTGAAGTTGCACCTTGTCAACATCTTCAAGGCTGTGACAGACCATTGCAGTCCCCGGTGTCAAATCCTACATGTCTCATTTCATATGTGCCGCAGGAGATGGCTTCATGATCATAGTGTGTGGGACACTTCATGGCAAGCTGGGATCCACCTTAAACAAATTCACACCAATGGCATTTTCCCTGAAAACATTCTCAGGAAAAAATTTATACTTGGACATGAGTTGCATCCGATGATGATGACATTGACAGCGATTTCTAAGTTTAATAAAGAGCTTACAAAGGAAATGCTTGGATTCAATAAAATTATCTTTTAAGGAAAGTATACACAATTCAAAATCAATTCGGCTGGGCTTGCAAGTTGACTAATGGTCACAAAAACTACTTTGACATTCATTATTTTTGCATGTCAATAATTCTATCTTATTAATACATGGCAACATCTTTCAGCTGTATAGCTGATAACGAAAAGACACACATGTAATAAATATGCAGATTGTACTGATTAAAATAGCTTGAAAAATTATCTCCTCAGCTTGTGATAGGTCTTGATAAACACCTTGTTCAGTGCAACTGCCCCTTCAAATCAGCAGTACATTCACTGCTTAATAATCCTTCTCCTTTCCCCTGAGCCTCATGCATTTCAGTTTTTTCTTACGATGCACTGCAAACTACCTGAAATCTAGTAACATAAAGTTATGGCACGTACATTTGATGATGGCCCTGTTTTGGTAATTTAAAAATTCCTCTTCTCCTCCCCTAAGGTTCCTAAGCTCTCTTAGGGTCCTTTTGATCTTGTCAAAGACCCTTGTCAGAAAATCATTGTTGCTGGTCCCACTGTGACTGGTGGTGCCAATTTTTGGATATTTAAGACTTTCCTGTGACTTCAAAAACTACCCCAAGACCAAAATGATCTTAAAGAATCCCAGGAGCTTTTGGGGAAAACTTTTAATTATCAAAATACAGGCATGACCGGTGACATTATCAGACCTATATAGTGTAGCTTTATGTTACAGGATATAAGCCTTTATTACAGTAAGTGTTACTGGAAATTATACATGAGTAACATGCAGGAAAATCACGGCTTATTATTCAACTGCCATTCAGAAAGTATTTGTAAAGGTAAAGTTTTCCCTTGCTCAAAAGCCAGTTGTATCTGACTCTAGGGTGCAGTGCTCATCTTTGTTTCAAAGCCTAAAAGCCAGTGTTGTCTGCTTCTGCAGATGTTTCCGGGGTAATGTGGCAGGCATGACTAGACACTAGAGCGCACAGAACGCTGTTACTTTCCCACCAAAGTGGTCCCTATTTATCTACTTGCAATTTCTTGCTTTAGAACTGCTAGGTTGGCAGGAGCTGGGACAAAGACGGGAGCAAATATTTACAAACTAACATTTTTTTCTCAATGTGAAAATGTGTTTCTGGATGCTAAAAACCAGTCCCTTCTTCTCTATGATAAAGCTTACACTTAAAGAGTAAATTACACATACCAAGTGAATTTGGCATGTCATGATTTCTACCCTCTGATGTAGCCAAAACAGTAACTCTCCAGCATAAAAGTAAACTTTTAAGTCCCTTGGTGGGATTCCTAAGTTTATAAGAATACAGGGGTAAAAACTTCAGGGGGGGGGGAATGGGAGCTAAAAAGAGGGGACACCATAATTCAAATAACTGCCTTATTCAGTGCAGGCACATACAAAGGTCAGTTTATCCTTTTGTCCACCAATTAATTCTAACAATTCTGCTCAGCTGCTTATTTTAGGCACTATTTAAGTAGATCGCTTTAGAAGGATATAGTTTGGAAGTCTGTTGCACAATAATACATATTTTGTAGGCATCATTAAGCCCAGAAAATCAATGGCTTTTCATCTTTTTACAATGCATAAAACTAGACAGTTCTTGTCAGCAATGCCTTAGCACTTACCCAAAACTCCACTGGATCAGTTCATCCTTGTGGAAGATGCAGAAAGGAATACATTCTGTTCACAATTTATCTAAGTCGCACAACCTTTACTGTCCAGTACCCAGCTGAAGGATGAGCTATTCAAACAAGATGCAACTGATATTTAAAGAATTAGTCACCCACAATCTATTTGTAAAGAAAAGTACACACATAAAGCACTGCAATTGATAATGAAGATTAAAAGACCACATGGGTGTTTCAGCTCCATTTACTATACCAACAGCTGACTCCAAGACAACACATAATGTGGGATATACACATTTCTAAAAGAGTGAACATGTTAGATTTACCTCTCCCATTTATCACTCTTCTATTCTGTCTCCTGAATCATGGGAATGAATGTGTACTTAAGTCCACCTCATTAAAAAGTAAAGCAATTGCTTGCAAAGGTTTCCAAATTCTCTTGCTTTCTGAAATTGAGAAATACCTCTGTCCTTGGAGAATAAAGGTGTGGTTCAGAATTTTATCTCACAAATTCATAGTGGAAGGGATGAATTACACATAACTGCTGCTGACACAGACCCTCTACTCATTTCCCTCAGCCTTGCACAAGCCATTGGAGAGTAAGAAAAGGAGCAGTAGTGAGAAAGAGGAAGTATAAAACAGAGTACAATATGTCATCCCTGTTGCCACCCATAATTTGAATGCATAAAACACTCTTTTCAAATTGTATTTATGAAATGATTTATCTATTATTGTCAAGGCACCTCATATTCCTAATCTTCAGTTAACTCTTGAAGAAGTTGCTACATTTGAACGCCAAATTAATACACGTTTAAACAACTTACAGGATATTCACATTCACTTACACAATTGTCTACCTTCTATTTCAACTGCTGTGTTGCTACGAAGATGAAAATTCACTCTGCCTCCCAATTCCACGCCAATAAAGCTGTGTTCATCATTTGGGCATGACTTAGGTTTCCTCTACACTCAGTGAACTTTGAAGCCCTTGTAAGAATTATGGGGCAAGGAGCTGCTGGCAAATTGGAATGACCATGACAACATGCTACTACAGGTTATGTGTCTAAGGTTTCTGCAAGAAATTAGATGGCTCACTGTCTACTATGTGAGTTTTTGGGTTCTCATCTTGGTTACTTGAACTCTGAAACCAATTTCTAGACACCCACACCAGTTTTTACAGACAGTTGATACAAAGGGAAGCGCAGCGGCACAATATGGCTGCTGCGCTCTTTGCTGGCCCCCGCCCCTAGGAGACGGGAATCCGTGCCTCTGGCGGGGCATGGCTATGCTCCCCATAAAAGGGGTGGCCAAGTGGCAGCCCGCCGCCATTTTCAGAAAGATCAGCTGGGCGAATACATTTGCCCTCCACCCCCTCCCTAAGTAGCAGTGTGATTATTTTGGTCGCTTCAGGGCCGGATGGGAATTTTTGCTTGAACCTCCATTGGCCCCTTGGTTCTTGGTGTTTTCGCCCATCCCACTGTTGCCGATGGTTGAGATAAGGGTATTGTTCTTTTTCATGGTCACTTTGGCGGGTAGCACTGGTAAGGTAAAGTAGATGACCCATAGGTATCCGGCAGGTGCGCAGTTGATTGGCCAACCCAAGGACAAGGTACAGGGAAATTTGGGCTGGCCGGTCAAGGGCGAACCATGAACAGGGTGATGCTATGATCTAGACAGCCTGCATCACCTTGATATTTTACTGGATATACGTCAGATGCTGGAGTCAACAGGTAGCATCCTGACTTGGGTCAACAATTTGTACATCGGTAAACAAATTGATACAAATGGATACAAGGTAGCCAATGGTGATTGACAATTAAGGTTACCAGTGCTACTGTGGCCTGCTTGCCTTAATGAATTACGAAAAGTTAAAGTTAAGTTTTAAGTTGAAGTCATAATTTAAGATTAAGGCATAATCAATAAAGTTGCCCAAAATTTTAAATCCATCAATGGTGTCCATGTCTTTATTGGGGAAGTGGGCCGGCAAAAGTGGAAGTTAAGTAAACACTATTGTTTGACAAAGAGCCCATCCTGTTTGGAAAACCTAATTTCACATAAAATGTCTGGTGCTACATCAGTGCTTTTCTGCATTATAAACATAAGTTTACAAGTAACTGCAGTCCAGCAACACAATCATATGCACATCTACTCTGTGGCCAAAATCCTGTTGCTTAGCACATTAAAGCGTACTAGAGTATGCCTACTGAATCAAGGGGGATTTTATGATTTAACTCCTCCACAAATCCCATTTCATAGTTGGTGTTTTGTATCCAGGGAATAGAGATATAAAGTAGTACTTGATACTAATGCCTAACAATAATACTAGGGCTGTGGTGGCTTAGTGGTTAAGATGCTAAGCTTGACAATCGGAAGGTTGTCAAGACCTGAGCATTGCATGATGGAGTGCATTCCCATCATTTGTCCCAGCTCTGCCAAGCTAACAGTTCAAAAGGAAGAAATTGCAAGTAGATAAATAAGTACTGCTTTTGCAGGAAAGGTAACCGTGTTCTGTGTGCTCAGTCATGCCTGCCAAATGTCCACAGGAATGTCTGCAGTAGACACTTTGCCTGTAAGCAGAGATAAGCATTGCCCCCTACGGTTGGACATGCCAGGCTTTCAAGCAAAGGAGAACTTTGCCCTCACCTAGTAATACTAGGATATTATTATCAGATATTCATTTCCCATAGTACTAATTAACATGAAGAGATGGATTAATGGCTACAATACATGTATGATTTGGAAACTATCTCTGACTTGCTGCTCTGCTAGTATGATATTCCTTAGATGGTTTAGGTATGTTTAACATACCGGGATGAGACTCAAAAACAAACAGGATATGTCTGGATTTTAGAGCTCTGATAAGTTCATTTTATGGCATCTGTGCCATTTCCAGTTGTGCAACTACACTATTCTTGTCTTGATGCCAAAGTAGTAAATTTAAGAGTACATGACACAAAATGACATTCAGGGTGTAATGGTAGTCACAAATATTGTTGGACTCATAGAAAGACTCCCATATTGTTTTCTACTATCTTTCACAACAAACATTTCCAAGGCAGGGGGTAGTTACTATACAGTTTAGTTTCTTAAACTCTTGTAAGAGTCAAAGAATAATTATTTTCCTGTCTAGAGTTTTGAAAGATGGTTCTGCAGTATTGTATAAGAACTTATTATTTTCACAACCTAAAATTATATTTTGCTATAGCATGATAGTTCCTTCTTCAGGAAATTATATACTGGGTTATTTAATTATGGATTATTATGATATCTTTAATTAGCAATTGGAGCAGGTTATGTTTGAAGAAGGGTTTTCTATGATTAAAAAGGGGTTGGCACTATCAGAGAAAACAGGAAATCATATTTCAGTACTTTATAATAGCAAAATAAATACATAAATAAGTCCCAGATATTCTGCACTGAATTTGTTCATTTTCATTCTAATTAGAAGTGATGAAATAAAATGTGTGAATTTGGCTAAAGTGTGCCTAATCGGCTATGGTGTTTATATGACCTTACTGCTTTGAAATACATTAAAAGTGAAAACAAATTACATTGGGGCCTTTGTCATCATACTCATTGATGTGCTTCCTAGTCTTTTCCTTACTGCATTTTCTAAACTTCCTATAGGTTTCTGTTTTCTCATTCTTCAAATAAATGCTTCAGTGCATTTTTATTTTAAATAAATCAATGTCAGCAGCCAACCACATAGGAGAAATCCTACACTATGCATTTCGTTTATACATTTCAAGGCAGAAATTAACACAGGGGGGAAATGCTATGCAAAGGGTGTACTTTGAAATAGACTCAAAATGGATCCATTTTATAGGATGTTAAGCTTTGGGAGTTTGCCTTGGTCTATTATATGGATAATCTGAGTCCCATATCAAACATGATTTAAGACTTAGTCATTTATTTATTTCACTTTCAATAGATCAAAATGATCTCTAGTTTTTGTAATGATGGTCAGATTTTTAAAGATTTAGAGCTTGCACATCTGCTGCTTTCTACAAATAATGAAATGTCTTGTCCTGGGTAATCTCCTTAGAGGCTGATAATCTTATTGGAAATATCTTTTAGCAGTTTTGCACACTAAACTTTTGATTTATGATCACTCAGTTCTCCAAATTTTATCAGCACCAATTGTCTAACAGTCTTGTAACTAAATTGCAATTCTAGGCATGTTTATTGGGGAATAAATCTCAGTGAACTCAGAATAAAATTGAACTCCTAAAATAGTATTTTATGACCTTAACAGTAAGATGCATTTGGCTCTTTTGGATATAGCTAAAACATTTAGAGTTCTGGCATCTTGCAGCCTACTCCACATTATACATACAGTATTAAGAGATAGAAAACCTACCTTATTCTCACTTCAAAAACAAAACAAGATAATTTCTTGTTGATCACTTGAACAGGTGTTTTTAGTTATCTTTATCTACAAAGCTATCTATCTCACCATAAACAGGCTTAAGACAGCAGCTGGTGGGATGGTAAGGTCTACAATTCATTGCAAACTAATAGCAGGTGATGTGCAGTTAAGGATGTATGACTTGTGTAATAATTAAGATTTTTAACAGGGACAGATAGCTGGTTCACAAGTTTGAAGCCTAGCAGTTGAGAGAGAACAGGACAGAGCCAGCAGAATCTATTTATAACCATTATTTCAAGCTACAGATATATTTATCACTGTCTTTGCAGTGTGTTGTCAATGACATTTGTTTTGTCTACATTGATGAAGTTCTGCAAACAGAGAGAAATGGTTTCAAATCTAAACTATTGTTACTTTTAAGTCCCATTGAACTCAAGGGGATCTGCTTCTCAGTAAACATGCTTCATGTAGAATGGAAATAGCATGCTGAAAAACACTGGGTTAGGAGACAATATTGGGATTGTGCTAGATAAAGATAGGCTGCATCCTATGATCTAGCTCCTCACTCCAAAATGCACAAGGAGACACTGAGAAAGAACTGAAAAGCCCCCAAAGAGCCAAATTATTCCTCTGATTTCCATGTTATTTTACTTGGCAGTGACTGACACTGGCAAGACCATCAGATATCTCCCTGGAAGAAAGAGGCACAATAAAAAGAGCCCTACAACAAATTTCAATGAGAGTACAAGGAATTTGCAAAGTTTTATTATGAGGAGGACAGGGAGACAGACATTCCTGATGGCAGTCCATCACGTTCCAACCCAGGATCCAAAGAAACCCACCCAGTCTCATGGTGAACCTATTGCAAGGTTTCCCATGCAGGATTCTGAAGAAGGACATGAACACATATTGTTTCTAGAAAAGCGAGACCCAAACATAGACCTACGTGGTCATGTCAGCCTTGCAGTTTGGAGAGACCTCCTTTGGGAGAGGGAGGAGGTGCTCTACTCTGGCACATGTCATATGTGAAGGCTGCCCTGGCATCCAAATGAAGAGAAATGGAAAGAGGCTCATAAAGAGGAAGAGGCAGAGTGCTGAAGTGACTCTGAGAAGGGAATGGGCTTAGAACCGGGGTGCCCAAACTATGGCCTGGGGGCCAGATGCAGCCCCCAGCCATAGTGACCGGCTCCCTGAATCACGTGGCAGTCCCATGGCCCGAAAGGTTTGGGCATCCCTGGCTTAGAAGAAGGAGGAGAAAATCCCATTAGAACCTATGGGGAAAGATGCAAAGGTAGGTCCTGGGGAGAAAGAACAAGGTGCTCTCAGGGAACTGGAAGGAAAAAAGCAAGGTGTCCTCAGAGAACCAGAAAAGATCCTGAAAAAGGTGACTGGGGAGACACCTGGGAATATTGGTTCATGGCCTACTATTCAAAGAACTCCCAAAGAGAAGAGCCTGAATCCCCAGCAGAGTGGGATTACATTTACAAAGAAAATCTATGCAGAGATTGATTCTGGTCCAGCTAAGGCAGGACTTCTCAACCTTTTAAAGTTGAGGGCCAGGTCACGCTCCCTCAGACAGCTTCAGGAGCCAGATGGCAATTTTGCCCTTCCTGCACCACATGACACTTCCTGGTGTGGTGGAGGCGGGGGGGGCACAGGTTGAGAATCCCTGAACTAAGGGATCTCAAGGGAAAAGGGGGAAAACATGGCCACTTCAAACTCTTTTACTACCCATCATACTGGGAGCAACATAAGAGGAGGGCTGTGTGGGAAGCAAGAAAATCTATCCCAATTCAGAGCCAACTATAGTGCAGGAAAAGGCAGCAAGAGTGATATGGCTGGGAGAACACCAGGGGGAAATTCCTGGGAACTGGAATTGGCAATAGTTCCCCAATGAGAAGTTCCCCCCATGGCTGTGCCCACTGTACACCAACCCACCTTATTAGAAGAGAGCCAACGAGCATGGAGCTTCACACAGGAGTCCAGTGACAAGAATTGACTGTTCCTCTCTCAGTGAACTGAACCAGAGGGCAAGAGACTTTTAACAGGGAACTTGGACCAAGGAACCAGGACAATGTATGGACCCAAGTGTTTGTCACCCTCTTCCAAGTTTATTAAAGTTTGTTGTCTTTCAGCCTATTGGTCTGAAGTACATAGATTAAAGGACAGAGGAGGGACTTACTGCTGATCAAGTCAGGGTTGGTGATTTTCCAAAGTTATCCATTCAGATCTGATAAAACTAAAATATCTAATGTTCCTTAGTGTATGCAGACAAACAGTTAATGGCACAATGAAATTCTGTCATATGTTGAATACCTATTTCCAGCAGTGCTGATTCTAGTCTCTAAAGAAGTAGGCCATAACCTACATAAGTTTGTGCCACATTAAATTTAGCTACCCTCAAAGGCACTTTTCACTTTGACGATGAATCTCTATTTTGTCTGTTGCTCAAATGGTGACTGGTCATATTTAAATAAGAAATATTTAATGTCCAGGTTCAAGTATTACATTGTCTGACTCATGAAGAAGCAAGATTGATTTATTCTATAGCAGACAGAAATCTTTGCAACTGTGTGCATATGTTGCGAAAATTTTGCAATGCCGTTGCTTCCCAGGAAGAGCTGCTAATAACTAAGATACACTTAAAATGAATATCAGTGATTTAGATGATTCTTTTTCAAATTAAATATTATTTTTTTTAAAAAAAACTTATTTCACCTAGCACTTAGCTGAATGGATATCCTAAAAGTAGAAAGGAGTTATGAAAAAAGCTGCTGAAATAGCAGACCCTGCTAATAGCTCTACAGCACATAAAAGACAGAATTCATGTTGTAGCATGTTCCTCGAGAAATGGATGCAAATCCTTGCTTGTTTCATTCTCATAGACAAGGAAGAGGAATTCACATTTCCTCCCTTGCAATGCAACAAAGGTGAAATATATTTTGTTTTTATTGATTCAATGGTTTTACACAAGTTGTAATACTTTGTTTTAGCATATTTGGTTTCTTAGCTTGTTAACAGTCAATGTTTTTAATCTTTTTTTTAAAAAAATCTATTTATTGTTTTTTTAAAAATTTCTCCTTCTTTTAACCTTGAGTCCTCTAATGAGAAAGGTGGTCTATAATTGAAACCAGCAAACTAAATAGAAATAAAACTTGTGCTTGCTTCTTTGTTTCATAGACATAAACTATGTTGAAGAACTGGAATGGTTCTCTCCACCTTCCAAAACAACCAGCTAGTCCTTCTGAGTTTGCTGTGTGTGCGTTTCTCAGATGAGCTTGGATACCACCAGGAAAGTAAATTCCAGATCCTCAAAATGGACATGAACCATATATTCAAATGCCTTGTACATGATAAAAGAAGGGATCCTAGTGCCCTGTTCTGTTATTCTTGCACAAAGATGGAAGTGGCTACAGTGAACTACACACTGTTGGTCCTGTGCCTGGTTATCTGGTTACTTGCAAGACCAGGCAACTTCTCGGGCAACGGGATCTTTCTATAGTGCCACAACTGCCCTACAGTTACAATTCCAGAAAAACTGAACAGGAAATTGACCCAAGTATCTGACACACCCAGAGGCTATATTCATTCATTGCTCTTCCAAAATAATGAAGAATGAGATATGTGGCAGAATAATTCCAGAAAGCTCAGTTTTATTACCTATGCCAAATCATGTTGCCTACTAGAAAAAGTGAAAAATAGGGCATTTAGAAAGCTCTTATGTCAGCACTCAAGGCAAGTTGAGCAGTACAGAACAGTGCAGGTAAATCAAAACAAAGGATAGAGGCTGTCTGTAAATGTCAGGCTGGTGGCTACCCCAACACTTGGAGAAGAGAATTCCCCTTGTTTGCTGTACAAGCTGCTGGGGGCATCCTTTGTTCTATCTTCCACGTACCTGAGTCAGAAGATCTCATCCTTGACACCCTGCTATAAACAAGCTTATCTTCCTGACAGATTTTTTTTAAAAAACTTTTTGTTACTTCTCTACAGCATATTACCTCTACTGACATTTCCAAATCAAAATACAGTACTGTAATATTCATGCAGGAGAAAAATGTTTGCCTTTATCCCCTTGAAATGTGACTATAGGGCAAGCTTGATATTATTAGCAAGCTTGATATTATTAGAGTCCTATATCTGAAAAATAACTAATTGACAGGTTGTCATATGAACAAGATACTAGGCCTACCCCCAACCAAGCAAAAACCATGACCGCCCGACAGCTGGCCTGGGGCGAGGGAGGAGAAGAGGCTCCTGCCGCCTCTCCCACCTCTCCCCCCCACCCCCGACCAAGCGAAAACTGCGACCGCCCAACACGGCCTCCCTGTCCGATACTCTGCTGCTGCCTCCAAGCTCAAAGCAGGAAATGCTGGCTTGGCTTGGCGGCGCAGCAAGTGGGAAGTGGGTGTGGTCACTAGAAATTTTTACTACCCCCCCTCCCGGACCGGTGCAGACTGGTAGCTGCCCACCACCGTGCAGTGATGCACTGCAGCAGGTTCTGTCAAGTTCTGCAGAACTGGTAGAAAAAATTCCCTCAGGCCATGCCCACTTGATTGGCCATGTCCACCTCCAAAGCCCATAATGCAGGATGTTTGGCCACGCCCACAGATTTGGCCAGCCCACAGAGTCGGTAGTAATTTTTTTTACAGTGCATCACTAATGGGGAGGTATATAAGTGTAATTGCTATTGCTATTTTTCATATCAAACAAGCATCCTGAAATTTAACCATTTATGGCCCAGATGTCTAGACAACAATATATTTGAATTTCTTTAGAAATAGAAGCAGAGGTAGAGACTTGGATACTGAGAGATACAACATGAAGGGAACAAAACCTGTTGAGGATTCTGTACCTGAAACTACTTATTTCACCTATGTTTCAGATTAGTTTGTTCCACAGTGAAATTATTTTCCAGCTGCCCATCCCCAAACCTCCAAATTTGACAACTTCTTCCTGGAAGAAACATTCGGTGGAACTCTTGGAGACCTGAATGTTGGTTGCAGGAAGGCAGATGGATACCTGCCCCCCCCCGCTCCGACACACACACCTAAAATAATATGCAGCAGATTTAAAAGGACATTTAAAAACAACAGACAAAACACATGATCTGGGATATATTATATTGGTTTTATTTTCAAGGAATATAGATCTGGCTTCTTTTCTGCATGAGAGAACAAGCAGATGTTTTGTGGGAAGTTCTGGCTTAAATAATTAATATAGTTATGATTATAATCTTAAAAGCAGTGAAACTAATTAGTAGCAAGAGTGAGGAAGACAAACCAATTGCTGTAGAGCTTTCTGGTATGAATGCTGAATGTAGTTTCTCTATGTAAAAGTGTCTTTAGTTTCAGGGATGAAAGGTGGTTGCAAAGCACTTTGAAAAACACCTGTGCTTCATCTGATGGGTAAACTAACAATGGTTGACAATCCCCACCCCACCCCACCCCACCCCACCCCCATACTATAGTATTTGATGAAACTTATTTCTCACAGTAGCTGTGTTATATCCACATGTCACAGCTGTAACTAACAATAAGAAAGCAATGAGGGAAGAACTAAACTCATTTGCCTGCTCCCTTAATTAGTTTGAAGTACAATCTTTTGTAGGAAATTGCTGGACACATACTTGTAACTTCTTGATTATTCATTCATTCATTCATTCACATTTATACCCCACCCTTTTGGTGCAAGCACCACTCGGGGTGGCTTACAATGTAATGACATTGACTGACCTATACTATATATGTAACATTCCATCTGAAGATCTCTATTTTTAACTGTTTAGAGTTACACCCACTTGGCTCAAGGATTATATATATATCACTGATATTGCTGTCCTACTTTCTCATAGGCCTCACTTGTAGAAGAATCAGCTTGAACAACCATTTTAGTTGAAGCCCTATAATGTATTTGTACTATGTATTATCATTCAGAGAATATGTGAAATGCATAGAAAGAATATGACTGAAATCCTGTTGCAGTTTGTTATGCACATGTCTGGCCGGACATCCCGCTATGGTAAGGGAGTAGACCAGTGGTGGTGAACCTACGGCATGCATGCCAGAGAAGGCACACACGCCATCACCCAAGCACAGTATGTGTCCTACGCCTCTGCCCAGCAGCCCAATGGAAGCTCTTCCTCCCTTCCCCCAGCACAATGGTAAATAACCTGACTCCCTAAAGGGGCCAATGGCTACAGGAAGATGAACCCCTTTGGGTGGTGTGATGGTCCCCTCAGTGGAGGAAATGCCACTGGAAACCATCAAATTGGGTCCAATGGCAAAATGAGCAGAGGAGAAACTCTGATTCCAAACGGTCAAGGAGGCAGAAGAGGCCATGCCAGATGGACTGGCTGAGAAGGTGCACCTTGTCCATATCCTCAAGGCTGTGGCAGTCCATTGCAGTCTCGGTGTTAAATCCTGCATGTCTCATTGCATATGTTCCACAGGCGATGGCTCCGTGATCATAGTGTGATCATGGCAAGATGGGATCCACCTTAAACAAATTCACTCCAATGACATTTTTCTTGCTTCAGGGGAAAAAAAGAATTCTTGGATATGAGTTGCAGCCAACGACAACAATGTTATACAGCCTAATGTATGATTTACAGACAGTGATGATTTTCAGTAATTAAGGACAACTACTTCCAGTTCCGTGGTCTCAAAAATGATTAAAGGGATTCAATTGGGGGGACCCTTTGAGGAAGAAATGGGATATATTGTATTTCAATAACTTTACCACAGTTGATGTTATTGACTTTATTGACTTTATACACAAAAAATGGCAACAGTATTTCAACAAATACTTCCTATGAGCACCAAAAAACTCCCTTTGCATCACCACTGATTATTCCCAGTTATTTTTACTTAAGGTCCAATGAATATTGAAACATTTCAATATTTCTCATGGGTGATGAAAAAGCATGGTTTGGTATAATGAAACATACTGTATCAAAACATGCTTTTTAATCTACCATGAGAAAATGTTTCAATATTCACTGCATCCTTAGTAACAACAATTGGGGATAACAAGATATAGTGGAACATCTTATTCAAAATGTTTTTTTATTCCCACATAAAAGCCACTGCAGTGGCTAAAATGGTTAAGATGCTGACTGGGAGGCAGAAGGTCAGAGTTCAAAACCCAAATACTGCAGGACGGAATGAGTGCACATCTCTGCCCCAGCTTCTGCCATTGTAGCAGTTCGAAAGCAAGAAATTGCAAGTAGATAACTAGGGACCACTTCGGTGGGAAGGTAAACATCGTTCCATTCACTTCGGTGTCTAGGGATGCCTACCACATGTCCATGGAAACGTCTGTAAATGCAGACAGTACTGGCTATTCGGTTATAAACAGAGATGAGCACTGAACCCTAGAGTCAGATACGACTGGCTTTCAAGCAAGGGTCACATTTACCTTATACTTTACTAAAAGCAAAAAGGATGGCACCCTTTGTTGTTTATGGGGGGGGAAACTATATTTTGTAATAAAGTGCTTGTGTCGTGCAGAAAAGTGCAATTTTACCTTTAAAACTATATGTTTTGCATTAGGTTTTCTTGTGTAAAGGATTTTGCTCTAAAAACACTCCCACAATTTTTGTGAGGAATGGAATATCAGAATGCAAGAAACACAAGAAAGCTCATTCAATGGGGAGAAAATTTTCATTCAAAGGGGAGGGGAAAATTGGATTTGCCTGTGAAAGTGAAATTAAGATACAATGATTTGCATCCTATTTCTTACATCTTTATAATGAGCACAAACCACTGTTCTCATCACACAGTGCACAGGATCTATACACCATTTTCATACTCACAAATCTTTCATCTGCCAATTATTATTCCAGAGTTTAAACCATATTTGACTTTTAAAAAAGAATGATGAAATAGCAGCATAGAAATTATAGTACAGTACTACCAAACATATCAGTATGGGTTGGTCAAACATGTAATAAACAAACCAATTTATTTTATTACTTTTTAAAACTCCTCCTTTAAGCAGCTCAGTAGCTAAGACTGCAAATTCAGGCATGTCTACCTAACAGTATACCGCATTTAAACTCAGTTGATGGGGCTGCAGTGGCTCAGTGGTTAAGAAGCTTGCCTTGTTAGCTGGAAGGCCAGCAAGTTTGCAGTTCTGGACCCAGGTACTGCATGACAATGAGTGCCCATCTCTGTCCCTGCTCCTGCCAAACTAGCAGTTCAAAAGCAAGAAATGGCAAAGAGATAAACAGGGACCACTTGGGTGGGAAAAGATCTTAGGGACATGAAAGGAGCCTCATTCAGACATCCCCTGAGCAGAACTTCCCCAGCCAAAATTCTTTCAACACAGAATAATTTTTGACACAAAATTATTATTATCAACTCCTACATATATAGGAGTGTTTTATGAATTTGTTTCATTTGTGACTCATTTGATCTTAGTTCCATTGCTCAAAGTCTAACAAGTAGCTCAAAAACATTAAAGATTCCAAAAAGGTTTTATTCTTGTGTTTTTTAAAAAAATATCTAGAACAGCTTACATATACCGTGGTACCTTGTACACAGGGCTCCACGGGGCTCGTTGTTGTATGAAAAAATTGCTATATGATGCATGCATCGTATATAGATTTTCCCTTTGGGATGCATCGTACAACAAGTATATGGGGAAAATCGTACAACAACAAAAATTCGTTGTACGATTTTCCACATAGATACGTATTGCATTATATAACAATTTTAGTTGTTATATGGGGCACAATGTTTTTTTAAAATCCTCGTTGTTGTATGATTTAATTGCTGTATGAGGCATTCGTTATATGGGGTTCTACTATATCTATCTACTAGCATATTTTGCCCGGCAGTGCCGGGCTTTATAAAATTGTGTTGGATAGTAAAGGGTTTCGTTTTTTTTCTTGAACCAATGGTGCTGGGCTGTTTTAAATGGTGTTTAAAGGTTTTGTGATTTTGTGACTTCGAGGCGCTGCGTCCGCCTACAGCAGACTTGCGCTCCCAGTGTGTGTTTTATTTTTATTTTTTGTGCATGGCTTCCTCAGTGCCGGGCTCTTTAAATTGGTTTTGGAAGGTTTTTGTTTTATGTTTATGCAAATTTTATTTTAATTTATTTATTGTAAATTATTATTTTTTAATTTAAAATTTAAGTTTGGTTTTTTTAATCTTTATTTTTACAGATTTTTTATTTTTTGTTTTTGTTTTTTTGGAGTGAAAAGTGATTTCTGTTTTTTTTGGTATTTTTGAGATTAGTGTGAATATTTTTGAATGTTTTGATAATTTATTTGATTAATTTGGGAACTAATCTTATTAGTTTCGATATTTTTGAATGTTTTTTCTCTTGTGGCCTCTAGGTGGGGATGGTGAACCTTTCTTCCTTGCTACAAATTTTCTCTTCTGTCCTCTGGGTGTCGCTTCCGGTAAGTATTTTCTTTATTTTCTCAGTTGAGTTCCGGTCATCATGGAGTGAAGACGTCTCCTGGCAAGCTCTCGGGGGGGGGGGGTGTTGTGCTGGGTTTTTTTGGGGGGGTCTTTGTGATGTTTTTGTCACTGTTTTTGAATGTTTTTGTGTGTACTTTTTTTGGGGTGGGGTCTTTTTTTCGTGCGCCAGGCTCGATCCCTGGCCTGTGGAAAGAAAAGGGCGGGGTGTGTGTGTTCTTTTTTTTTCACGGGCCAGGCTCGATCCCTGGCCCGTGGAAAGTAAGGGCAGCAGTGGCGGGGCTAATGGCATGCAGGACACTGGGGCTTGTAGTTTTGTGTGCGCGTGTTTGGTTACTTCGTTTTTTTTCCTGCGTTTTTTTTATTGGCCGCGGCACGTTTCTGAACGTTCTTTTTGCTGCGCTGCTCAGCCTGATTGGCTCTGGTGCGGCACGGCACAAGGAACATTGGGAATTGAAGTTCCCTTTTTTTTGCATCCGGGGGGCTCCTGCCCCCCAGCCGAAAATTTCAACCCGACAGTTACCTGCGAACCCCATTCGGGCGAGTGCACTGAGGCTCGGACGGGGCTAGTGGGGCCTGGTGCAACATCCTTTGTCACATTCCAATGGTTAATGCACCATTTTATAGGTATAGATCTATCTATCTCTATCTCTCTATCTTTGTATATATGTCAGGGAATAGTTGCTGACAGTTAAGAAGCTTGTTCAGACATCATTAATTGTATCACAGAATCCCTCCACTTTGTTAAAACTAATCTTACACAGAGAGAGAGAGTCTGTGCATGGAAACCTCTAAATAAACTATTGTACAGTACATAGTTTTCAGGTACTGGTTTACCAAAAGTGAAACAAAGAAGCACAATATTTTTAGTTCTAGTCCCCTAAAAGACAATTACCAAACTCGTAAACTAAAAATAAATAAAAAATGGCAACCATTTATCTTTATTGAGGGCAAGTATGAAAGATCATAAAGATGATATTCCCCAGATGGCTCCTTTCAAAGATTGGCTTATTTTCAGCAGCATTTGGTTCATCACTTTTTGAAGTGCTTCTGAAATGTTTAAGGGAGTGAAGTACTAAGAGAATTCAATTTAGATTTATCTCCATTGGTAAAATGGGACTTTTGCCTGAGACTATTCTCATAAAGACATATTGGTTATTTTTTTCCATTTTTGCAAGATAAATGTTAACAGAAAAGGGGGAGAAATGACAATTTTTAAATGCCATAGAGATTTTTTCAAATAAAAAATATATAAATAAATGGAAATATCAGGGTGTTTATATGTATTATTGCAGCATCTGCTGTTTATTAGAGATTACTTTGGTGACATCAAAATAGTAATTTCTTCCACATGTATTTAATGTGTTTTAAGGTCATCTATGGAGATCTTTTTCCAAATGCTCCCCTGGTGGCACAGTGGTTAAAATGCTGTAGTGCAGCCAGAACATTGTGAATTTGATCCTGACCTGAGATCAAGGTTGAATCAGCCTTCCATCCTTCCAAGTTCGGTAAAATGAGTACCCAGATTTCTATATAATAAAAAGAAATGCTGTACTTCTATCCCTAAGGATTAATTTAATTTTAGTTTGGTCCAGGACTAGCCCTAATTATGATTCCAAGGAAGCCCCACAAGTAGAGCTGCCAGAGCACCAGAAAAGATTGTGCAGCCTCTAAGACCTGCTTAGTGCATTGCTTTCTGATGTTTTACCTTGTGATAAATTTATTTTATGAAGCCACTAGAGTCCACCAAACTGACTGTGAGCATAGGAGAGCCAGGCAGTTATTTAGTTCTCCGTACTGCTTCTCATTCCTGAACAGAGTGTGAAAGCATGGCCAAGGTGGAGGGGACATGTCACACAAAACAATTATAGCCTCCCATAGCCAACCATCAAAACTAAATGCAGGCAATGTTGGTCACTCAATATCAGCAAATGCTTCTGTCAGAAAAAATCAGAGTGTACAGCGCAGGCAGGCATGTGTGGCACACAGTCACACAACATCACCACATTGATTGAAAGGTAGGACTCATCACAGTCTAATTGAAAAAATAATTTATGGTGGCCCTGTAATGGCCCATAATGATCTGAGCTCAAAAGTAATCTCATCCATCAGCAGTGGGATTCACTAACTGCATTGAAAGGTTACAAAGAAACCAAAGCAAAACAAAAATCCTGCACAGGAAGTAGGTAATGCTCCATGTGACAGCACTGAATGGTGAGAAGCATTGTCCTTTCTATGCAGAGTAAATGAACATCCTATACAGGAAATTGTGGAGAAGGAAGGAAAAAGCTCTAGGCAATCTTGGGACACTTGGCTGTGAAGTTCCAGTGGGGTGAAAAGATTAAGAGAACCAGAAGGGAAAACTATCCTTCCACTGCCCATCACTTTTCAAACATGGTTTTCTAGCTACAACCTTTATTTCCCCACATATTAATCTACAATTTTTAATTTAAAAGCTACCAGCTCAGGGTAAAGGACTGTCATTTATTTATTTATTTAATTTACTTATTTATTCATACATACTATTGATACTCATACAACCATATGAATAATTGATAGTCACATGAATAAGAGGTGAAAACAACACTCAGCTAGGAGCATTGACAAGAGTGTGATGGTCTAATACCTGAGGGAATTTATTCAAAGTTCAAACCTATTTTGGTCCAGCCACATTTTAAGAACATCAGTTTTAAACATGAAGTAATGGAATATTCACACTTTTTGTCAACTGCTCCGTCTCAAGACACACATACCCTAAAACACCTACTTGTGTTCTGTTTCTTTAAAAGCAGTAATTATACTTATTTCTGTTTTTTAATCTCTTTCAATCTCATAAAAGGGGGAAATTACAAAAACAGAAATCCCCCATTCATACACAGTAGAATGGAATGGAAAGCATAATGGGCACTTTCAGTACCAGTACAAACTGAAAACATCTCACTATTGAAATTCATCTTTTGTGTGCAAAGAATGGTTACATGATGCATATCTGTGTACAAGCCAAGAGATCAGAAGCCTTACATTAATGCTTATAACTGATCCATGTTGGTTAAAAATCACATCAAAGGTTTTTGCCATATCACTTTGTGAGAGCCTTGCTCAGCCAACATCTGGTGATAAGTCAGCTCAAATCAGAGCATTAATTACAAATTCTTATCATTTAATGCCATTTCTCTGTTACACAGTGTTAGAGTTATGTATGGGAAAAACAATCAGATGAATTGTCAGGGAATAGTTGCTGACAGTTAAGAAGCCTGTTCAGACATCATTAATTGTATCACAGAATCCCTCCACTTTGTTCAAACTAATCTTACATTTTGCCAAAGGGTGAAGGAGTAGGAGGGACACAGAATATGTTGAGTTGATCAGCAGATGCAGGAAAAACAATAACCCACAAACAACAATAATAGCAATTATTATAAAGGTAAAATCAGCTCAATGAAAAAAGTGCTTGTGAGACTATTTTTGGTTTTACTTTCAGAGCAAAAAATGAATCGATCAAAACAAGCTCTTGTAAATCAAAGACTTACTTTCTGTGCAAATTAATTTTTCTTTTCTTATTTTTGTATCAACATGCAACAGATGACAGTTTACAACGAGACACTATCCTTCACATTTAACCACAAACATAATATTATGAGAGATCAATGGATAATATGCCTTAACAAATTCATTTATAATTCTAAATGTTTTGGGGCATGTGTTGTTCTGGCTGAAACTTGCCACCTTCTCAAATTTTTCAAATAAAGATTATCTGCCCCACTGTTGAGACACAAAGAAATAAAACCTTAAACAGAAACTGCATAATGCTCTAAATTTATGTCCTGTAGGTCTAAGATATGTTACATTCTAGGAGTTCTCAACATTTTAAAGCCGGGGGCCAGGTCATGCTCCCTCAGACAGCTTCAGGGGCTGGATGGCCATTTTGTCCTTCTTCCACAACATGGCACTTCCTGGTGTGGTGGAGGTGGTGATGGGGCCACATCAAATGGCACTGTGGGTCACATTCAGCCAGCAGGCAGCAGGTGGAGAATCCCTGTTCTAGGGATATGAATCTTGTAGACTCACACTTCTGTTGAGAAATCTACTAGCAGCTCTTTTCTCCTAACAGTGAGGTTTCAATATGCAAGATTCCCTCCCTCCCTCCCTGAATAATCTTGTCGGCAATCTCAGAGGTTTGGTGGTTATTTTTAAATAGAAGAAATGGCAAGCAGTACTGGAGGCCTACAGTTCCTGAATGGAACCTCAGCTTTCCTACATAGAATTCACATGGAAGGAGCAGAACATATACCATGCTGTGCTGGATTGTTACATTTCCTTTGAAGAAAGGCACAATCCCTACACTCTTTTTACCCAGAAACGGCATGAAAATGTGCAGAATTTGGCAGTTTCCTGTAGAGAACACCAGGTGGACATGAAACAAACAATAACAGAGGGGGGAAATGAACATGGGTGGGCTAGGAATTCTTACTGATGCTGAGGGAAGTCTTGGCATAGAGTCTAAATGTGGAGAGATTCAGAAACTCACCAGGAACAAGAAAGTCTTCGAGCATATCTCTATTATATTACCCCTTTTGACTAACCTAGTTCACACTGTTGTTTATCATTTATACTTTTCAATTAAATTTCAGTTCAGAAATCTCTGAAATCAGTCCTTTCATAAAAGAAATTGGCATGCCACCAATTCTGACCTAGAGTTAGCATATTGCCTGTAAAACTCTTGCCCCCTTCACAAAAGGGATAACTGTTAATCCTTAGTTACTCATTTACCATCTCCTCTACCCATCAATGTTGCCACCTCCATACCCCAAATATGGCTGATTTCTTCAAGATTGGAAACAACAGTGGTCTGCTTTTTTTACTTCTGCTTCCAGAGATCTGGAGCATGGGAACCAAATGGCAGCAGCAACCAAAGGTTGCTGCAACCTTCCTCTCAGTCCTTGCTTGTGGAAGGAGGGAGAAGAAAAACAGCCTCAATGGTATGTCAGGGCCAAGAATGTGGCCTGGATCACTGAAATTAACTCTACTGCTGGGATGAGAAAGTAAACACTAAAGTGATTATGAAAATCTATGTGAGTGTAATTATCATTTCATTTGTGGGACATACATCCTTGTAGCAATTGAAAGTCACATTTTTGGAATCACTGGCTTCAAAAAAGAATGAACAGTGAATGAGCAGTGAATAGCTGGTCTAGAGGTTGCTCTAGAAGCAGAGAGAATGGAGATACCCAATGCTAGTCCCAGCTATATTTCTCTCTCACTTGGAACAAAGCACACCGGAGGTTTCTCAAGACCCCCTACTAGCTGGGGGATGGTGGTGTTTCAAGTTGGCAAGCACTAGCACCCCAACCTGTGAGCATGTATGAAATGGCCACCTTCCCATGGTTTTACAGATATATCCAGTGGCTGGCATCAGCAGGTTCACGAGAAGAAAGGGGCGCAAACGGTGAAGAGCTCAACTAGTGAAAAAACCGTTTGGAGAGATATCTTGGCTAAGAAAAGAGTACAACCGTCGTATTTTCATAAAAGTCTTTATAGGTGTAAATATAGCCAGAAACGTAATAACATAAAAAATTCCTCTATGGGTAGAAACAAAAACTATAGCTGATCGCTGGTAAATAGGAAAATGAGCCAAGATGAACAAAAATGAGCTGTACAAGCATGGAAGTGCACAGAAATAGCGATGTAGTTCTCTAAGTCGATACTAGTTATAGCGACTTTTCGAATGAGAAATATCTTCTTCAAGGAGATCTATACATAAAAATTACACATAAACAGAATGATTAACATGGCTGAATATAAATAACATAGGCACATAAAAATACAATGAATGTACAGAATGAGAATACAAGCTTACCAATGTGTAATGCTGATTTCTTAAACCCGCGTCCTGCCTCCGCTCAAATTATTAGGTGCATATGGACGTTGAAAGGTGTATGAGAAACAGCTACCTTTATCACAGTTGAAAGCTGACTCATGTGTAGCCGATAGCTAAATTAGAGCTCACCCAGGTGATGAGGATTGTACTCCTACAGAAACGCTGCCAAGTCGAGCTCCTGGTTTAACCCATTAGGATACATTGTGTCGAGAAAATGAATGAAGAATGCTTCCCTTTGTCTCAATCTTTTGTAAATGTCACATCGTTCGAATAATTTTGGTCTAACAATCTCTAATACCACAAAACGAAAGTCCCTATCCGTATGGCGCTTTTCAATATAGTGAGAGACCAAAGGGGCTTCTTTAACCTGATGTCTGATTTTGGACCTATGTTCCGAAATCTGCTGTCTGAGGGGTCTGCTGGTAAGACCCACATAGTGCTTCTGACAAGGGCATTCCCACATGTAAATAACACATTTACTGGCACAACTTGAGAGTGATTGCAAGGTGAATGTTAAACCCTTGTTGGGAACCTCAATTTCCTTAGTTTCCCAAGAAAATTGGCAAACCGTACACGAATGGCATTTGAAATGTCCTGTGGGAAGCAATTTTTCAGTAGATTTATATCTAGCAGTATGGATCTCAACAATAAGATTCACCAATTCCGGGATTCCCTAGTACAATTCAAGAAGAAAAAGTTTTCTAGGGATACCCAGGACTATTCCTCTGATAGAGTTTACAGGTGGAGCTTTCAGCAAGGATCTTCTCGACCTAAGCGTGTCACTTGGAAAGACCAGACTTTCTCTTCGGACTTTGAGACTTCGGATTCCGATGCCCCATCTACCTCCTGTGATGAGTCCCAACAAAAGACTTATGATTTCAGAACTAGGAATCGACAAGGCTTGCCGCAACGCTCAAATTCTTTTTTAGGGAAAAGAAGGACTCTGCGGGGGGGCAGGAAAACATAGTTTTCAATTTGTCTTCCAGACCGTTGGCTAACAATGAGGTACGTCTTCTTTCGCTGGGTCTTACTTTTGTTCCCACTCCCCATTACCGTTCCTTCAACACTCGTGTTGATGTGTTTAAACTCATTAGATTGCTTAAATTGAAGGTCTTTTTTAAGGGGATAGATTCACAGTCCAGGGACATGTTTAAACCTAAGTCTCAGTTTAACCCACCAGTAGACGACCCTGCAATTGAGGTTTTCCACAAACAGGTACTCCGGGATTTGTCGCATATTGAGAAGAGCCACACCAAAGGTTGGCATAATTTATCTAAACAAGACCATGCCACCTTAAATGAGTTAGCACACGACTCTTCTATTGTCATAAAACAGGCAGATAAGGGGGGAGCAATAGTGATATTAGACACCTCTGATTACACGGCGGAGGCAATTAGACAATTGGGCGATGAGTCTTCTTATTTAAACATCAAACATGATCCGACTCATCATGTCATGAATATCATTAAAACGGTTATATTTGAGCGCATTTCTTTGGGCTACATTACACATAATACTGCTAAGTTTTTGTATAATGAATACCCTAGAACTCCTATCTTTCACCTGATTCCCAAAATCCACAAGCCCAGAATTCAGGGCATGCCCACCCCCGCCAGGCCAATCATCTCCGGCGTAAACTCCGCCCTCGAACCCATTGCTAAGTATTTGGATTCTTTCATTAACCCATATGCTAGACAAACCCCTTCATTCATTAAAGACACCACACATTTTATTTCTCAGGTAGAGGGCTTGGTCGTCCCTCCAACGGGGGTGCTCCTTACACTTGATGTGGAAGCGCTCTACACCAATATACCCCTTGAGGAGGCCAGGACTATTGTCCAGGATAAGTTGGATTCTAGAGCATCTTTACTTCCACCAACTCATTTTTAATGGATTTATTAGATATCATTTTTGAACACAATTATTTCAGATTCGACAAATCATTCTACTTACAGGTAAGAGGCGTGGCCATGGGGTCTCCATTGGCCCCCTCCGTCGCCAATATGTACTTGAATAATTTCGAAAGTCTTTACATTCATCACTCCTCCAATCCCCATTTAGGTCACATCATATACTATGGCAGATTCATTGACGACCTATTCTTTATTCTGATTCCTATGACATTGTTGACCAATTTGTACAATGGATTAAATCCATTGACAACAATTTACGCTTTACCCCCCATTACCATACTTCCTCCATCCCTTTTTTGGATGTGGAGGTTTACATTTCAGGATCTAGAAAGGTGGCAGTCAAATTGTATAGGAAACCAACAGATAGAAACCCATACTTAGCATACTCCTCCCATCATCCAGCCTTTGTTAGGAACAACATCCCTTTTGGGCTTTTTGCTCGTGCTAAAAGAAATTCCTCTACACCCGCTGACTTTCACACATCTGCTTCTGAAATTCTATCTAAACTTAACAATAGGGGTTATCCCATGCATATTATTAATTCGGCATTCCAACGAGTCAGGGATACTCCCAGACAGTGCTTGTTCGATGGGAAACAACGAGGTGGGGGCAATTTAATCAGGTGCTCCTTTGAATATTCACCAGTGGCCAACCGAGTCAAGAATATAATCTATAAACATTGGCATCTGGTTCAAGACCTTCCAGGTTGTAAGGACAGACCATTGATAGGGTTTAGGAGAGCGCGATCTATCAGTAATATGCTAGTACGATCAGATCATACTGCTAGATATAAATCTACTGAAAAATTGCTTCCCACAGGACATTTCAAATGCCATTCGTGTACGGTTTGCCAATTTTCTTGGGAAACTAAGGAAATTGAGGTTCCCAACAAGGGTTTAACATTCACCTTGCAATCACTCTCAAGTTGTGCCAGTAAATGTGTTATTTACATGTGGGAATGCCCTTGTCAGAAGCGCTATGTGGGTCTTACCAGCAGACCCCTCAGACAGCGGATTTCGGAACATAGGTCCAAAATCAGACATCAGGTTAAAGAAGCCCCTTTGGTCTCTCACTATATTGAAAAGCGCCATACGGATAGGGACTTTCGTTTTGTGGTATTAGAGATTGTTAGACCAAAATTATTCGAACGATGTGACATTTACAAAAGATTGAGACAAAGGGAAGCATTCTTCATTCATTTTCTCGACACAATGTATCCTAATGGGTTAAACCAGGAGCTCGACTTGGCAGCGTTTCTGTAGGAGTACAATCCTCATCACCTGGGTGAGCTCTAATTTAGCTATCGGCTACACATGAGTCAGCTTTCAACTGTGATAAAGGTAGCTGTTTCTCATACACCTTTCAACGTCCATATGCACCTAATAATTTGAGCGGAGGCAGGACGCGGGTTTAAGAAATCAGCATTACACATTGGTAAGCTTGTATTCTCATTCTGTACATTCATTGTATTTTTATGTGCCTATGTTATTTATATTCAGCCATGTTAATCATTCTGTTTATGTGTAATTTTTATGTATAGATCTCCTTGAAGAAGATATTTCTCATTCGAAAAGTCGCTATAACTAGTATCGACTTAGAGAACTACGCTATTTCTGTGCACTTCCATGCTTGTACAGCTCATTTTTGTTCATCTTGGCTCATTTTCCTATTTACCAGCGATCAGCTATAGTTTTTGTTTCTACCCATAGAGGAATTTTTTATGTTATTACGTTTCTGGCTATATTTACACCTATAAAGACTTTTATGAAAATACGACGGTTGTACTCTTTTCTTAGCCAAGATATCTTTCCAAACGGTTTTTTCACTAGATCAGCAGGTTCACACCAGTTCGCCAGAACCAGTAGCTGAAATTCTGGCTGGCCCCAACAATCCAAGTTTTGAAACAAAGTAGTCCTAATTTAGGTGCAATGCAGGGCTTTTCCCCTGGCCACACCCACCATACCACGTCCACAGTGTGGTAGTAATTTTTTTGGAGCCCACCATGGGTATATGCCTTCTTTCCCCTGAGCTTCAGTAGCTGACAGTAAGAAAAAGGAGACAGGACTCCTTGGTATATTGCGTCATCAGAGATGCATTGAATTGTTCCCTTCCTCTTTCTTCCTCTCAAGCAGGAAAAGGGGGGGGGGTGTGTGATGACAAAAGGCAATTCTCTCTCACCAGAGGAAAATAGGTGGGGGGCTTGTGACAAGCTCATGTGTTCTCAGTTGTTCTCTCCCCCTATTTTGCCTCTTTCCATGTTTCATGTAATAGTTGTAATCAGCCCTGAAGCTAAAACTAAATTTCCTCTCATCTATTTTTAGTACCGTATCAGATCAATACAATGGGAGCATACTTCACCTTGAGGAATTTCTTTAAAACCCAGTACCTATAACAAAAAAGAGTTTTTTTATCCTCTCTGCTTTTTCTACATCCTATTCATATTTTAGGCTGCTGTTCATAAGTAGTAATATTATCACCACACTTGCTCGAGGCAAAGTAATGGAATAACCGCAATACAACTAAAGGTGGTATCCCATTAAAATAACTTGTATTCTTTCAAGAAACAAAAAAGGACATTCCTAAGATAGATATCAGTACCTAGGGGTGCCTAGCCTGTGTCAGGCAGCTTTATAATGGATGTTAATTACTTGAGAAAAGGTTAGACACCTGTGCTTTTATTACCACATGTAAAGGGGGGGAAAGCCAACCTTCATTTTTTGCATGGTAACAGCCTTGAAAATAAACACAGGCTGTTGAGAGAAGCTTCATTAATAGTAGTTTCTATGCATCTGAGGGTTCAACTAGAACTAGATGTTATATTATGAGAGTGCAGGGCAGCCTTACTTTCTTTTTCTACCTGTAAAGAAATGCACAAGAAAGTGTTTTAGGCTGGGCTCACTTAATTCCATTTTATTATTCACACTATGTATTCTATTGTATTCCTGATGACCATGTATGGGTATAAAATTTGGACAGGAAAAAAAGCTGACAGGAAAATAATTCATTCATCTGAAATGTGGTGCTGGAGGAGAGCTTTGCAGATACTCTGGATTGCCAAAAAGACAACCAAATGGGTTCTAGGGCAAGTCAAGCCTAAACTGTCTCTGGAAACAAAAATTATGAAACTGATGCTATCCTACTTTGGCCACATCATGAGAAGGTAAACCTCTGTGGATAAGATGATAATGCTGAGACAGGTTGAAGGCACCAAGAAAACAGGAAGAACAAATACGAGATAGATTGACGACTTAAAGGAATCTACAGACTTGAGTTCACAAGAGCTGTGCAGGATTGCTGAGGTCAAGACATGTTGGAGAGGTCTTCTCCTACATAGGTTGCCACAAGTCAGTTAATTTGACAACACATGACAATAATGGCAACACACTGCATACAACTGCAGGAGATTTAATATTTATCTCTCAGCAATTTCCACCCTAAATTAGCTCCCTGCAGTGGAATTTTAACAAGTGTGTGAACCACACCTTCCCTATCTATGAGCCTAGGGTCTGAAAGGAAGGGAGGGGGAGCTGAGTCCTGTATGCCTATGTACAAGTCAAAAAGGAAGTGATGCATTTCTTATAGTATCTCCTCAACCCTCCTATAACTGTTGTCTCACAGTGCAAACCTAGATACATCTACCACTAAAGATTCCATAGAGTACACTTTCAAGTTTATTCCCCTAAAGTGACTGAAATTTACTAAGGAGAGAAGACACAAAGTAGTTTAATTTCAGAATGCAACAGTAAAATGTTTAATCTTTTGAGTACAATGCAACCAAGCTGCCAGAAAATAAAACGTGATTTTGAAAATCTCCTTCATTAACATGAAGATGGGAATGTGTTTGTGGGCGTCAGACCCCACTAACTGCTGAAAGTATTGCACATCATAATATGAAGGTGTCTGTTTCATCGTTTATGCAGCCATTAGTGTCATAGTCAATTTGTCCTAAGTAATAGGAAAACTGGAAAAAGTTGTCATGGGTCCAAAAACACTGTGTGGTGGTGTGAAGAGGTCAAAGAAACAGTAAAGATGAAAAAAGAATTATATAAATGTTGGATAAAATCAAGGAGGGAAGACTATATAAACTATAGATTGCAATGTAGAGATACCAGCAGGATAAACAAAAAAGCAAAACAAGAATTCTGGGAATGCTTCAGAAAACTGTTAGTAGATAACAGGAGAACAGCCCCACAAACATTTTTCAAGGCAGTTAAAAGTATGTGGAAAAGAGGAGGATTATAATCCCACTGAAATAATTAATGACAAGAATGGAAGAACACTAATAGATCCCCCAGATGTTTCAGAAAGGTGGAGAGAACACTTTAAATAATTCATTAACCCCATAGGAGAGTGCCACAGCAAAACAACACAAGACTACAAAACAACAGCACTAGAACTGGACATGTTAATTGGGGACACAAGAAAGCACTAAAACTCGACATATTATTTGGGGACACAAGAAAGCAACTATTTCAGTTATTCTGAGAAACAGGTAAGCAAAGAGTTCCTTCTGAAAATTACAACTAGCTACCTTTTCCAGCCATTTAAATGTAACAATAATAATTGCATTTTGAATATACCTTTCCAGTTTTGCTTCAGATGTTAACCAACACAACAGGTACTACTTAAAAATAAAGGCAATTCACACTTCCATTAGTGACATGAACCCTTCTTTCTATGGTAAGCTTCCTGCTTCTGCTGTAAACAGAGCAGCAGCCAGTGAAGCAAGAGAGAGGAATCTTACTTCTAGATTTCAGGTCTGTGTGATCACCCTCACTGGTCACATGTCTGCATAAGCAGCACAATAAAAAGAACCTTTCATGTGGATCTTTCTCCTACTTTTCAGGAGTACAGGAGGAAACATTAAGACTGCATTTGATGGCCTTATGCTTGTGGTCCCCAACCTTGGGTCCCCAGATGTTCTTTGAGTAAAGCTCCCAGAAGCCTTCCCTGTTGGCTGTGTTGGCCAAGATTTCTAGGATCTGAAGTCCAAGAACATCTGGGGTCCCAAGGTTGGGAACCACTGCCCTAATCAAATCACCCCTGCTCTATTGGATTTATATATTCAGAATGGGAATT
Source organism: Bradypodion pumilum (assembly GCA_035047305.1). Classification (NCBI taxonomy): domain Eukaryota; kingdom Metazoa; phylum Chordata; class Lepidosauria; order Squamata; family Chamaeleonidae; genus Bradypodion; species Bradypodion pumilum. The sequence goes on along the minus strand of JAWDJD010000002.1, from coordinate 317,530,989 downwards.
TGGAGCAAATTGGTTTCTATGGCAACCATTCTTTGCAAGAATGTCAAAGATACAAAGTAGTAATGCACTACTGTACATAGTAGTAATGGGAGATTTCAAATATCATGATATCTGTTGGGAAACAAATTCTGCCAAATATAGCCCTTCCATGAAATTTCTGGCTTGTACAGCTGATGATTTCCTCCCACAAAATCATTTCTTTTATTTTGTTTAAGTAGAAACTAGAAGAGTAGCTATCCTTGACTTGTCTGTAACTAATAGGGATGAGTTGAGGGAAGAAATGGCAGCAAGAGGAACTCAAAAGAATCATAGCATAAATGAGTTGGAAGGGGCCAATGAGACTATCAAGCCCAGCCCCTCAATGCAGGAACTGAAATCAAAGCAGATCTGACAGATGGTTGCCCACTTGTTTCTTGGATGCCTCCAGCACTGGAGCACTTACCATTTCCTGGCTTAATTGGTTCCATTGCTGTACTGCTATAGCAGTTAAGAATCCCCCTCCCCCATATTCAGTCAATATCTGGCTTCCTGTAGTTTGAGCCCATTATTGTATGTCTTCTGGTCAGGAATAAGAAAGAACAGATGCTGCCCTTCATCTTTATGGCTGTCTTTCAAGTACTGTATTTGAAAAGTGCTATCATATCCACACTCAGTCTCCTTTTCACAATACTAAACATGCCCAATTCTTTCAATCTTTCCTTATTGGTTTACAAAATTGGACAAAGTACTCTAGATGTAGTCTAAAAAGTGCTGAATAAAGGGGGATTAATACATCACATCTCTTGGAGACAATACTTCTGTTAATGCAGTTTAAAATAGCATTTACCTCTTTTTGTGGCCATATTGCACTGTTGACTCATATTCAGTTTGTGAATTACAATTCCAAGATACTTCTCACTTGTAGTATTTCTGAGCCACATATCCTCTGTCTTGTAATTGTGGATTTGGGTCCCGTAACCCCAAGTGTAGAACTTTGCACTGTTAAATTTAATTATTTTGTTTTCAGCCAAATGCTCCAGCCTATCAAGAATTCTGTTCCTGTCTTTCAAAATCTTATTCTACCCAATTTTGTATCATCTAAAAATTTGATAAGTATTCCTTGCACACCCTCATCCAAGTCATTAATGAAAAAGTTGAAGTACTAAGACTTGTAATAGCCGACTTCTTACTCCCTCCAGTGTGAGAAGGAACAATTGATAAGCATCTTCTGAGTATGCCTTTTCCTTGTTGTCCATTATCATTTCCCCATCCCAACTGAGTAGCTGTGCTTCTTTCCTTTGCTACACACATATCAAAAGAATGTGCTTTTTTTGTTGGTTTTTCTTTTATGTCCCGACCAAAACCTGGACTGCAAAATGAAGACACTTTCATGGCAGTGTCATTGGCCAAACCTAAGTCCTCATCCATGCATGTTTCTGGCACTAATTGGCAGTCCAGTAAAGTAGCCAGATCTCTTTTTGTTGCTTTTAGCATCTCTTATCAGCTATTGCCTTCCTAACACAATCCCTGCAAATCTCTGCTACTTGTTTCTACTCTTCTTTGTAGTCTGCCCTTCCTTCCATTTCCTATACGTGTCCTTTTTTGATTCTAGCTCCACTGTGAACTTTTTGTAAAGCCACATTGGTATTTTTTTGCTATTTTCGACAGAGTAGTAACAAATTGGAACAAGTTCAGAGGAGAGTAACAAGGATGATCAGGGGCATGGAAACCAAGCCAATGAGAAAAGTCTGAAAGAACAGGGCATGTTTAGCATTGAGAAAAGGAGACACGGGATGAATATGACAGCACTTCTCCAAATACTTGAAACATAGCCATAATGCAAGCGCGGCGCCAAAATGGCCGCCACGCTCTTTGCGGGCCCCCCCCCACCGGACTTGGACATCCGGGTAGTTAGGGGGCGTGGCCAGCACCCTTTAAAAGGGGTGGCCACGAGGCAGCCGCACTGCCATTTTGCGAAGCGACGGAGAGGAGAAGTTTTTCCCCAATCGCTCCGTCGCTCTTCCCTTTAGCCGGGAAGCCTCTTTCGAGCAGCGGTTTCTTCTGCGCTTCTTTTCTTCGGCTTCCCAGCGAATTGCAGCAATGCCTTCCAAAAAGAAGGCGATGGCGAATGCGGTTCGCACTTCAAGGAGGCGCCAGCCAGGTCGGAGGACCGCGACTGCGCCCCCTCAGCAGGCCCCCTTTCCGGGGGCGCCCACCGGGACCGGTGGGATGGGGTTGATTGCTCCCTGGCCCGAGGCTGGGCAGCCTCAGACCGGCCCTGCAGGGGCTGCGGCCCCCGGCCCGCAATTAGCGGCCACCGGCCCGGGCCTGGCGCATAGCCAGGCTGGGCCTTCGGGCCTTGGCATGCAGCTTCCAGCGGTGGGCTTTAACCAAGGGGGTTGGCTGGGTTCCCTTCCCTGGCAGGGCATGCCCCCGGCCCCTCCGGGACCGGTGGTCGGGGCATGGCCGTATTTGGGCCCCGGGGTCCAGAGACCTGGCCCGGCGCCAGCGACCGGTGGGCCGGCCGGCCCTTTGCCCCCCATCAGCGTTGGGGCCTATGTAAACGTTGATGCCCTACTGGCCCGCGTAGCAGCCCTGGAGGCATCTTTGGGGATAGTTAATCCATCAGGGGCACCCTTTGGTTTACAGGTCAACTCAGCGTCTGCCGGTCCTCGGCAGGCGGCCAAAAGGGTTGAGCTGCCTGAGGCAAGTAGGTCGGCGACGGCCGCAGCCTCGCAGCTCCCCACTCAGTAGATGCCGCCAGCAGGTAGTGGTCAGGCCCCGTCTACGAGCTCGGTTGCAGTTGCGAGCTCCGACGCCCGCAGTGGGCCGGAACCCCCGGTGGGGGCGGCCCATGGGGGTGCAACTTGTGAGTATACGGTCCAAGCTAGTGCACCCACACCACAACCCACTACGGGGGGAGGTTTGCAGTGGCCGTGGCCTCGCCTGGCTGGGGCGGCGGGTCAGCCGCCTCCGGCCCATCCGGGAACAGCTCCAACACTCCAAGGCCCCTCTTGGGGCGGGGCACCCTGTCATGCAGGGAACTTATTGGGGGTGGCGGGGCTGGTCCAGGCTCCTTTCATGGTGCCCAGCACGGTCAATGTTTCGGTGTCGGCCTTGCCGACAGCAGGTTATTCTTTACCCCTTGGGGATCATCTGGCCCAGGCTACCAAGGAAAAGATCTGGCGGGGGGAGTATGTGGACATATTCTCCCTCTTGAATAGAGAACCCACCAAAGAGGAGAGGGAGGGGCAGGATGAGAAGGACAAGGAGCAGTCTCGTCGATGTAAGCCGCCACGCACGTGGGCCAACTGGTTACCCGCATACCTTATATACATGGCGGTGTACCTCAGGACCCGGCCTGACCTGGCAATTCCGATGGTCCAGTATTTGGACAACATATACCGGGCGATGGTTGATTTCCCTGGCCCGTCGTGGTTGGCTTACGACGAGGAATTCCGCATGAGAGTGCCCCTACCTCCAGAGATGAGGTGGGATGAGCCCTGCCGGAAGCTGTGGCTTCTGTATATGACCCCCACGCGCCAGGCGCCAGGGGAGAGGTACCATTGTGGACATTCGGTCCAGCGAGCTACTCCAGCCCAGGCACCCTGCCAGGTGGCGGGGCAGGGGGTTCCAGCCCACCTGCTGTGTTGGAGTTTCTCGGCCAATGGTGCGTGTAACAGGAAGCAGTGCCGTTACAGGCACGAGTGTCCCTCTTGTGCTGGCCCCCATGCCGCAGGCGGACTGCGGGGCAGAGGTAGAGGTGGACAGGGAGCGGGCAGAACTGCCGCGGAGGGAGCTGGTCAAGCAAAAGGCCCCCTCCCCAATTAATGTGGACTTGCTGGAGCGTTGGCTCGCGATGTACCCGAGGAGGGCAGACGCAGCTTACCTGCTTGAGGGTTTCCAGCAGGGGTTTCACATTCCTTTCACAGGGGACAGGTCCCCTCAAGATGCACCCAACCTGTTATCACTCAGGGGAAGGGAGGAGGTGGCTGCCATGAGCATTGCTAAGGAGGTTGCTGCTGGCAGGGTCGCTGGCCATTTCCCAATCTCAAGGTTTCCCCGTTGGGGTTAGTGCCCAAGAAGTCACCGGGGGAGTTCCGTTTGATACACCACTTGTCTTACCCAGCTGGCCGTTCGGTCAACGATGCTATCCCTGACGACCTTTGTTCGGTTAGGTATACATCTTTTGACCAGGCCCTGCGCATGGTGCGCTCATGTGGCCCGGGTGCACTACTGGCTAAGTGTGACATTAAGTCCACGTTCCGTCTCCTGCCAGTGCACCCGGGCGACTTTGAGTTGCTGGGTTTCAAGTTCCGGGGTGAATTTTATTTCGACAAAGCCATGCCTTTTGGCTGCTCCATTTCATGCTCGGCATCTGAGCGCTTCAGCACTTTCCTGCAATGGGCCTTTGTTCGCAGGTCAGGGTCCCGGTCTGTAGCCCACTACCTCGACGATTTCTTATTCGGGGGTGAACGGGGCTGGGACATGTGCACGCGTCTCCTACATACATTTCAGACGCTAATGAAGGAACTCGGTGTCCCTTTAGTGCCCGAAAAGACCGAGGGCCCTTCAACCAAGCTCACATTCCTGGGGGTTGAGATTGACACGGTTGTGCAAGCATCCAGGTTACCTGTTGATAAGGTTTCCCGGATCGTTGCACTCATTTTGGACTTGCTGGCAAAACGCAAGGTGTCCCTTCGGGAGCTCCAGGTGTTACATGGTCACCTCAATTTCGCTTGCAGGGTCGTCGCACCTGGCAGAGCATTTGCTCGACGCTTGTGCGACGCCATGACTGGCTTGGCCAGGCCCGACCACAGGGTCCGACTGAACAAGGGCATGAGGGCTGATATGCTCATCTGGCTTCAGTTCCTGAGGAAATTCAACGGGGTGTCCTTTTGGAGGTCCGGCCTTTTGGTTTCCCCTCGTTTTCAGGTTCAGTCGGATGCATCAGGGTCCCTGGGTTATGGGATTTACTTCGAAGGGAAGTGGGCCTACGGCAGATGGCCGCCAGCCTGGTGGGGTTCGGATCGTTTGCGCGATCTCATGTACCTGGAATTTTTCCCCATTCTGGGAGCTTTGATGCTATGGGGCGAGGAGTGGGCCAATTCGGTCGTCCATTTCTGGTGTGACAATGCGGCAGTTGTCCACATTGTCAACTCACAGACGTCTAAATCTCCCAGGGTCATGGAATTGGTTCGCCAGTTTGTGTTGCGCAGCCTACGCCTCAATGTGCTTTTTAGGGCCAGGCATGTTCCAGGTATTAATAATGATATTGCTGACGCTTTGTCCCGCCTGCAGATCCCCCGGTTCCGTGCCTTGGCCCCGGACGCAGAGGAATTTCCCTCGCCGCTCCCGGACGAGATATGGACGCTTGGCAAGGAGAGGTGAGCCGGGCGATCGGCATGTCACTCGCCCCTCGCACGCGTAAGGCGTATAACCATGCATTTAGTTCATTCAGGGCCTTTTGTGCCCAATCACGGCTGCCTGAAAGTTGGCCCATCCCAGTAGCTCACATCCTCTAATTTATGGTTTACTTACATGCCCAGGGCTTAGCCCCCCGCACCATAGCATCCAGGCTGTCAGCGCTGGCATTCATGGCCAAGGTGGGTGGTTTTGCTGACAGCACAAGTGATTTTCGCATACGACATGTTTTGGAAGGGTGGGTGCGGGAATGTGGGCGCAGCCCGGACGACCGCCACCCTATTTCTCCAGGGGTACTTACCCACCTTGCACGGGGTTGGCATGACCTGTGTTTCGACGGGTATGAGGCAACCCTGTTTCACACGGCTACTACGGTGGCGTTTTTTGGGGCGCTCCGCATCAGTGAGCTGGTGCTACTGTCTAAGGCGGATGCGAGTCGTAGGGCACTGGAACTCGAAGATGTCTATGTTTCTTCTGATTGGGCTCAGCTGAGGATACGCTCCTCTAAGGTTGATCAGCACGGTGTAGGCAGTGGTGTAAGACTGCTACGATGTTCCTTGGCAAACATCTGTCCGGTTGGTGCCCTACAGGAGTTCCTTGCACTACGTGGTACGCACCCTGGCCCGTTTTTTCTGTCACCAAGATGGGTCTCCCCTTACTAAATTTCAATTTTGGAAGGTGACCGGTAAGGCACTAGCCAGTGTTGGCCTCCCTGGGGCTCGTTACGGCACCCATTCATTCCGGATAGGGGCGGCTTCCACCACAGCAGCGTTTGGGTACTCTGGGGCTGAAATATGCAACATGGGAAGGTGGGGATCACGATGTTTTCAGTTGTATGTTCGCCCTCTTCAACAGTGAGTACCAGTTAAGTCACTACCCTGTTTCCTTTTTTTTTTCCTTGACAGACCCTGGGTGTCGTCTTACACCGGTGACAGTATGGCTGGTGGGCCACAGCTATGTGCACAGGGCAGCGCAGTTTGCTGCGGCAACAGAGTGGGGACCCCGACTGGGACTGGGTGCATCCGCAAGTCTCAGGTGGTACGGTAAGCGTGGAATGTTATGGCGGGAACTGTTGCCATTCCTTTTCTCCATCAGGGATGCTGACCCGCCTGATGTCCTTATTATACACCTCGGGGGTAATGATTTGGGACAGGTCACGGGCCTATCGCTGAAGCATGCGATTTGCGGTGACCTGGCCTACTTGCATTATGTGTGGCCTGCCACAACCCTAATTTGGTCGGACATGATACCGCGGCACGCTTACAGGGGAGGGTTTAACCTCCAGGCCCTTGATCGGGCTCGGCGATCGGTGAACAGGGCTATTGCCCGGTTCTTTCTGGACAAGGGTTGGGGGCGCGTCGTACAACACCCCACCATCAGTCTACAAAATTATGAGCTTTACACAGGGGATGGGGTCCATCTGTCGCCGGGAGGTATGGACCTCTTGTTGGGAGATTGGCGAGCAGGCCTGTTGACCGAGCTGACGGTCTGGGGGGGGGGCGGTGAGCCTTTATTGAAGCCTCCCCGTGTGGCGGGTAGCACTGGTAAGGTAAACATTTATGACCCACAGGTATCCGGCAGGTTCGCAATTGACTGGACAACACTAGACAGGCACAAGTTGGTTAACGTTGTCCGGTCAACGATGAACCAGGCAATGGGGTGATGGCACGAGCTAGGCAGCATGCATCACCACGTTATTTTACGGATACACGTCAGAGGGTGGGGTCAGTAGTTAGATTATTGACTACGGTCAACAATTTGTTTGTTGTCAACAAACAAATTGATACAAATGGATACATTCTAACCAATTGCCGTTGGCAATTTTGGGTGGAACCTTACCAGTGTTACTTCGGCCTGCTTGCCTTAAGAATTATAATTGGTGGAATACCAATAGAAATTTATAATTCGGACTAGGGCATGAATCAATAAATGTGGCCCAATGCCATTATTCACTTTTACCAGTGTCTGAGTCCTTTATTGGGGGGTGCGCCTGCAATGCAAGCGTGGCGCCAAAATGGCCACCGCGCTCTTTGCGGGGGGGCCCCCCACCGGACTTGGACATCCGAGTAGTTAGGGGGGCATGGCCAGCACCCTTTAAAAGGGGTGGCCACGAGGCAGCCGCGCTGCCATTTTGCGAAGCGACGGAGAGGATAAGTTTTTCCCCTCTACCCCCTCCCTAGTTAACAGTGTGATATTTTGGTCGCTTCGGGGCCGGGTGGGAATTTTTGGCTGGGACCTACAATTGGCTCTCGGGTCCTGGCTTTTTTGCCCATCCCACACTGTTGCTTTGGTTTGACATAGGGGTTTTTCTTCTGCTGCTATTGACTTTGATCACATGGGCGGGTAGCACTGGTAAGGTAAACATTTATGACCCACAGGTATCCGGCAGGTTCGCAATTGACTGGACAACACTAGACAGGCACAAGTTGGTTAACATTGTCCAGTCAACGATGAACCAGGCAATGGGGTGATGGCACGAGCTAGGCAGCATGCATCACCCCGTTATTTTACGGATACGCGTCAGAGGGTGGGGTCAGTAGTTAGATTATTGACTACTGTTACAAATGGATACATTGTAACCAATTGCCGTTGGCAATTTTGGGTGGAACCTTACCAGTGTTACTTCGGCCTGCTTGCCTTAAGAATTATAATTGGTGGAATACCAATAGAAATTTATAATTCGGACTAGGGCATGAATCAATAAATGTGGCCCAATGCCGTTATCCACTTTTACCAGTGTCTGAGTCCTTTATTAGGGGGTGCGCCTGCAAAGAGAAAGAGAAGTATCTGTTCTCAATCATCCCAGAGTACAGGCCATGTAACAACAGGCTCAAGTTAAAGGAAACCAGATATAAACTAAATATCTAAAAAAAACTCTTAACTGGTAGAGCTGTATTACAATGGAACCAATTACAGTACCTCAGGAGTAAGCACTCCAATGCTGGACAAATTCAAGAGAATGCTGGAAAATCATCAGTCAGATCTGCTTTGCTTTGGATTCCTTCATTGAGCAGGGGATTCAACTCGATGGCTTCATAGGACCCTTCCAACTCAATTATTGATTGATTCTATAGTCATAAATGGGAATACCAGAACACCTTATATATCTCATGGGAAATCTGTACATGAGACAAGAAGCAACAGTTAGGACGGAATATGGAATGAGAGAGTGGTTTGGAACAGGAAAAGGAGTAAGACAAGGCTACATTTTATCACCCTGCTTATTTAACTTTTATGTGGAGCACAAAATGTGCAAATTGAGATCAAAATTGCTGGGAGAAACATCAACAATTTGAGATATGCAGATGATACTACCCTAATGGCAGAAAGTGAAGAAGACCTAAAGAAGCTATTGCTTAGGTTGAAAGAAGAGTGTGCAAAAGCTGACCTGACTCAACATCAAGAAAACCAAGATAATGGAAACAGGCCGTATTGGTCCTTGGAAAATAGATGGTGAAGAGGTAGAAGCAGTGACAGACTTTACATTCTTAGGAGGATCCAAGATCACTGCAGATGGTGATTGCAGCCATGACATAAAAAGGCAACTAATTCTTGTGAGACAAGCTATGAGAAATCTGGGAAACATAATTAAAAGTAGAGACATCACCTTGCAAACAAAAGTCTGCATAGTCAATACAATGGTATTCCTGGTAGTAATGTATGGTTGTGAAAGCTGGACCATAAAGACGGTGAGCACAGAAGAATAGACACCTGTGAAATGTGGTGTTGGGGGAGAATTTTGCGAGTACCTTGGACAGCAAAGAGAACAAATAGGTTGATCTTAAAAGAAATCAACCTTGATTGCTCCTTAGAAGATCAAATATTGAAGATGAAGCTAAAATACTTTTGACATCAAATGAGAAGAAAGGATTCACTTGAGAAATCCTTGATGCTGGGAAAGGTCGAGGGCAAAAGAAGAAGGGGGCAGCAGAGAATGAGATGACTAAGTGGTATTGTTGATGCAATGGGTACAGAGCTGGGCAGGTTGAGGAGGATGGTGGAAGATAGGCGTGCTTGGTGCGTTATGGTCCATGGGGTCGCAAAGGGTTGGACTCGACTATGCAACTGAACAACAGCAACAGTCATAAAAGAGTAATTAATTCCAGAAAAATAATTACTATATCTACTTCATTCAAGAGTCAGTATTTTTAGCTGTAAAACTAACAACATTCAGTATTACATGAATAGCTTTGCCATCAGTGACCCTGAATATTTGTCTCTTGTAACAGACAGCAGAAATCTCTTCATCCTACTGTAGCACATTTGTCACCTCAGTTCAGTAGTTCATATTATTTTTCCGCTTGTCTTGTCTTCCATTTTGATGTGTGGTGACTGATGATTGTTCTGTACAGACAAATTATCATGTGATAAAATGCAATTCTCACATTATCACTCAAGAGAAGTAGATCAGTCAGGGTCTGACAAAGACCATGTTGGTGAACATGTAAAGTATATTGGGCTGTGGTGGAACTAATATGTTGTTTGAGTTACTGATCTTAATACCCATACAGATTATTAATTTGCACCTTGAATATTATATGGTGAAATGTATGACTTTGCTACTAATAACAGTAATGACAGATAGATATCCAAATATAACTCCATCACAATCCATTGAAATTTATGGACAGTGTTGTCTAAACATTAAACTGTCTGTTTCCTATAGAATAATCTTGTCATCCAGCAGTCACTAATCCCAATGAAATGGAATCTATACTGTGTAAAAAAAAGATATATCCCATTGTGTACAGATAGCAGCGTTCAAATAGAAAGGCAGAAATCATCCCTTAAAAAAACAGAGAGTGTATAAATTAAAATATATAGAATTCTTTTCTTTTCTTAAACAGGGTTCTCTATTTATGAGGTAAGGTGAAGTTTGCTCCTTAACAGCAATTTCTATCCTGACCTAGCAGGTGAAAGCAAAGCAGGGGGTAGTTTTCTACCATGGGTGTTTTTCTCTTATGAAAGAGTTCTGATCACACAATCCCCTTTAGAATGGGAGTGAGATTTAAATCCTGGCTCATGAACTCATGCTTAAAAGACAAGAGTAAGAATGTGAAGAATACTTGTAAATAATCTGTTCTCAGTTTGACAGCGAGACAGACTGTCAAGAAATCGCTAGCTTCTGTTAAGAGTTCTCAATTCCAGTGTGAGAATACAGGGAGCAGTGGTTTTTCACAAAGATTTCCATAATTTGCATAAAATATTTCTGCACAAAACTACTGACCAGTTTCTGAGATTTGATTTTAAAAATTCAAGTAACCCATCCAACTTTTTCTATTTTTAAAAGTCCATAGAGCAAGGCAACAACTGTTATATTGCACAACCAATGCCATGTGACCAGAGATCATTTTCACATATTTAAGACTCCTCATTTATACTGACAGAAAATATTTTGCTGGCCTGCATGTAAGGAGAAAATGGAAAGTGGGACCCTGTTCAGTTTTGGTAGGTTGTCTTTCTCTGGTAAGGACTGCAGATTGGGACAATAGTTCCATTAGTGACTTGCTTCTGCAGCAAGTCAGGTAAATTCCCAAACCCAGCACCTTAACAGCCTTGCAGTCAGAGATCCTTTCTGGGTAGACAGCAATGGCATCAATTCCCCTCATCTTATTCACTGCATCAGAAGTTCTGTAATCTGTGGTAGCACTAGAAGTAAAGTAATAAGAAGTGGAATGAAGAGACTTTGCATCTGTGGAACTGCCTGAATTGCTCTTCTTTTTGACTTTTTTATATGAACTCTTTCAAACATATTTTTAAAAAAGCAGTTTCCTGAACAATGGGATATTCTTTAGCTATCAGTTTGGATACAACCTCATAGGAAGACAGTGAGTAGAAGCCAAACTTGAAAGAACTAGATTGAATTTAATCAACACACTAATGCCAGCTGTATCCCTTTAACTGTGTACACTTTCACTACAGCAGTGTCCAAGTTGTATAGATACTTACGTTATACATATTTCCTAGAAATGTAGAAATATATAGGAAAAATGTCATAGAGAAAACATTCAGAGAGTTTGCATTTTCCTCAGTAGAAGAAATAGCTTTATTTTTCAATGAACCTCATAAAGAACTAGAACTTGGAAATTGTTTTGACATCTCTGAAATGGTGATTAAGCCATACAAATGCAAAATTCCACAGATATTAGTTTTTAAAGGATCAACACTTTCTATTCAAGAATTTTGTTCCCTTGTGAATTGTGCCTGACAATAGTGACCATTACAAGATTTTGCCTATATTTCTGGCTGACCTTTCCTGCTCTTATGTGAGTCACCTATTCCTATTAAATGTGTCCCTATATTAGTAATGTGCTACCTTGCACAAATCACAGTCAAAAACCCTTCAGCCTTGGTTCACAGCAATAAATTCAACTGACAGTTGAAATTTGGAACGCTCACTTAATATTGATTTTGAATGTAATAACAAGTGACATGACCTTTTGGAGGGTGTAAAATATGGCTGCCACAACATCTGTGCCACATTTCTTGCTGTTTAGTAATATGCTGTAACAGCATGGAGCTGGCATTAAAGCTAAGCTTTATTATCAAGCAGAACACTCCATTTTTCTGCCTTCATTAAAAATGCTTTAAGCTTTCAACGGATGGTATAACCTGCAGTACTCATGACTGAGCGAAAGCTCTAATTTAACCTGCAAAACTAAAGGTATATGGCTGCTTCAAAAACCTGTCAGATGTCATATTTTTAGCAGGACAGTGAAGATGGAAGATCCATCCAACAAATAGGGCCACTCTGTGTTCCACATACATTGCTTTATCTCACCAAATGCTGTCATGGCTTCCTCTCCATTCACGGGGGAGTTGTGGTGGAGGTGGGGGGGGGGAAGGTTAATGCTATTTCTATTTTCCTGGACAGCGGAAATGTGTTCTAATTTAGTATTACCTCAGGTCAGCTTGAACTTACTCTGGTACGCTGGACTGAGAAACGTTTGCATCTGATTTACTTTAATTTCTCTTTGAAGTGCTGGTATCTTTTAAAATATACTTCAAGTAGCACAACATCAATTTCTGCACTGTTAAAAATCCAATTTAAGTAGGATAAAATTGTCAAAACAGTCTAAGCTCATTCCAGCATGCACGGCTCTCAATCACAGAATGCACAATACAGGAAACTCACATGGCATTGCACAGAGTCTTTTAAGTACCTTTTGACTTCTGCCTCCCACCCATTTGCATACATTGAACTGATTAATTCCATTAGCATTGGAGCCTTCTTCTTTTGATTAAAATTAAGACTGCAGATTTTATAATCACACTTTAAGTTTTTATTTTAGTACCAAAACCACCCAGTCCAACATACAGTAACTCTTTAAAATGGGTTATATCCCAAATCCAGGCTATCCAGGGGGAAGTATTACAATTTTTCAAAGTTCAGTTGTATACAATTTGTAAATAAAAGGTCTGTCAGCAGTTTAAGTTGAAGTATAACTTAGAAAACAAGGAAAACCACTTCCTTCATTTATCATGATAACGAAAGCGCGGCGCTAAAATGGCCGCCGCACTCTTTGCGGGCCCCCACCCACCCGGACTCAGACATCCGGGTGAGTTAGGGGGCGTGGCCACCCCTCTATAAAAGGGGTGGCCACGAGGCAGATGAGCTGCCATTTTAGAAATAGTGACGGAGAGGAGAAGTTTTCTCCATCGCCGTTTGTTCTCTAGTCTTCGGCTGTTTAGCCTCGATCCTTTCCCGGCTGGGAAAGGAGGATTGGTACACACAGAACCTTGGTTCGCTTGGCTACTGCGTGCTTTTGGTGCTAGGTTTTCGATCCCTGGAAAGGGATCCGAAGTTTTCTTTGGAGATATGCCTCCCAAACGGAAGGCACCGCCGACAAAGCCGCAGCCAAAGGGGAGGACTTTTCCTGGCCCTGCGCAGGACGGGGGACAGCCATCGGGTCAGAGGACCAGGGCTGCGCCCCCACGGCAGGGCACGATGCCAGCCTTGCCCACCGATACCGGTGGGGCGATTCAGGCTGGCACTTGGCAGCCGGGCTTGGCTGGCCGGCCACAGGCCGGCCCCTCAGGGGCTTCGGCCCTCGGCCCGCCATTACCGGCCATGGGTCAGGGCAGCGGGGGAGGACCTGGTGCGGGTACACAACCCGTTCCTCCTCCGGCCCCTCATGGGCCGGAGTTTTGGGCATGGCCCTATTCTGGCCCTGGCTCTCCTTTCGGTGTGCCGTTCCAACTGCCTAGTGGGTCTTCTGGCCAACCCGGCCCGCCTTATGCTGGGGGCTCTGTAGCAGTGGATGCTTTACTAGCATGTTTAGCAGTGCTGGAAGCATCCTTGGGTATTCTACAGCCTCCTGTGGAGGGAGGCGCTTCTCTTTCTGCCGGGGCCCCCTCATTTGCACCGGCTACCTCGACGGCTGCCATGCTGCACCAGGCGGCCAGCCGGGTTGAGCTGCTTGGAACACTCTGGCCTGCGCCTGCCGGTGTCTCACAGCTCCCTGTTCGTCCAGATCTCCAGACTGGGAGTAATCAGGTGTGGCCCCAGAGCTCGATTCCAGTCACGAGCTCTGATGCCCGCTGTGGGCCGGAACCCCCAGTGGGGGCGGCTCACGGGGGTGCACCGAGTGAGTATCAGGTTCAAATTAGTGCACCTACATCACAGCCAACTTCCAGTGGTGGGGTTCAGTGGCCCTGGCCTCGTCAAGTTGAGGCTAGTGGGCATCAGTTACCAGTCTATCCCAGTGCCCCATGGTTTCAAAATGGCACTTCATTGGGGGCGGGCGTTTCCGCCCCCGGGGCAGTGACGAGCATCGCAGGGGCTATCCAGGTCCCGCTGCGTATGCCCTCTCTACATAATGTGCCGGTGACGGCTTTGCCGACGGCTGGTTATTCCTTGCCCCTTGGTGATCATTTGTCCCAGGTCACGAGGGAGAAGATTTGGCGGGGGGCGTATGTGGACATATTCTCCCTATTGAACCGTGAGCCCACTAAGGAAGAGAGAGAGGACCAGGATGACAGAGACAAGGAACTGTCTCGTCGTCGTAAGCCACCGCGCACCTGGGCCAGCTGGTTGCCGGCATATCTTATTTATATGGCGGTATACCTTAGGGCCCAGCCTGATTTGGCCATTCCTATGGTCCAATACTTGGACAATATTTACAGGGTGATGGTGGATTTCCCTGGCCCATCGTGGTTGGCTTACGATGAGGAATTTAGAATGAGGGTGCCCCTACACCCGGAGATGAGATGGGATGAGCCCTGTAAAAAATTGTGGCTGTTGTACATGACCCCCATGCATCCGGCGCCAGGGGATAGGTACCATTGTGGCCATGCTGTACAGCGAGCTGCTCCAACACAGGCTCCCCGCCAGCCGGCGGGGCAGGGGGTTCCAGCCCGCTTGCTGTGTTGGAGCTTCTCAGCTAATGGCGTGTGCAATAAGCTACAGTGCCGATATAAATACGAGTGTCCCTCTTGCGCTGGCCCCCACGCTGCCTCCGTGTGCCCGCGGGCTGGTGGGTCACGGGGCAGAGATAGAGGTGGACAGGGGGCAGGCAGAGCTTCTGCTGATGGAACTAGCCAGTCAAAAGGCCCCCTCACCAGTTAATGTGTATATGTTGGAGCGATGGCTCTCAACTTATCCAAAGAGGGAGGACGCTAAGTACCTCCTGGAGGGTTTCCAGTGGGGCTTTTGTATTCCGTTCAAAGGGATGTGGGGACCCCAAGATGCACCCAATTTACTTTCCCTGAAGGGTAAGGAGGAGGTAGCTGCCCTGAGTATTGCCAAAGAAGTAGACGCTAGGAGGGTAGCGAGCCCCTTTTCCGAACCACCTTTTCCTAACCTGAAGGTCTCCCCTCTAGGGCTAGTACCTAAAAAGTCCCCGGGTGAATTTCGTTTAATCCACCATCTATCGTACCCAGCAGGTTACTCTGTCAATGATGCTATTCCTGATGACCTTTGTTCGGTCAGGTACACGTGGTTTGACCAAGCCCTACGGATGGTGCGCTCTTGTGGTCCTGGTGCCCTTCTGGCGAAATGTGACATTAAATCGGCATTCCGATTACTGCCAGTGCACCCAGGGGACTTTGAGCTATTGGGCTTTAGATTCCAAGGGAAGTTCTATGTAGACAAGGCCATGCCTTTTGGCTGCTCTATTTCATGTTCAGCATTCGAACGTTTTAGCACTTTCCTTCAGTGGGCCTTTGTTCGCAGGTCCGGGTCTCGGTCTGTAGCCCATTACCTCGATGACTTTTTGTTCGGGTGTGAACGGGGCTCAGACACGTGCACGCGTCTCCTCACTACATTTCAGACGCTAATGCAGGAACTGGGTGTCCCTAAAGCGCCCGAAAAGACCGAGGGCCCATCCACTACGCTCACATTTCTGGGTATTGAAATTGACACGGTCGCACAGGCATCCAGGTTACCCATTGAGAAGGTAACCCGGATCTCCGCGATGATTTTGGCCTTGCTGGCCAGACGTAAAGTGTCCCTTCGTGAGCTTCAGGTACTTCATGGCCATCTTAACTTTGCCTGCAGGGTGGTGAAACCCGGCAGAGCATTTGCCCGGCGCTTATGTGATGCCATGTCTGGCCTATTAAAGCGCTATCACAGGGTCCGACTGACCAGGGGCATGCGGGCTGACCTTTTGGTTTGGCTTACATTCCTGCAGGAATTTAATGGGGTCTCCTTCTGGAGATCCGACCTTTTGGTTTCCCCTAGATTCCAAGTACAGTCGGATGCCTCCGGCTCCCTGGGATATGGGATTTATTTTGAGGGGAGGTGGGCTTATGGCCAATGGCCTCCAGCATGGCGGGGCACGGATCACCTTCACGATCTTACATTCCTTGAGTTCCTTCCAATCCTGGGAGCTTTGATGCTATGGGGCGAGGAGTGGACCGACTCAGTGGTCCATTTTTGTTGTGACAATGCGGCGGTAGTGCACATCGTCAACGCTCAGACGTCTAAGTCACCCAGGGTGATGGCGTTGGTTCATCAGTTTGTGTTACTAAGCCTACGCCTGAATGTGCTTTTTAAGGCCAGACATGTACCAGGCATTAATAATGATATTGCTGATGCTTTATCCCGCCTGCAGATCCCCCGGTTCCGTGCCTTGGCTCCGGAAGCAGAGGAATTCCCCTCGCCACTCTCGGCCGAGATTTGGACATTTGGCGAGGAGAGGTGAACCGGGCGATCGGCATGTCTTTGGCACCTCACATGCGTAAGGCGTATCAACATGCTTTCATTCAATTTAGAGTCCTTTTGTTTGCAACTCCAGATGCCCGAAGCGTGGCCCATTCCAATGGACCACGTTTTACAATTTATGGTTTATTTACACAGTCAGGGTTTGGCTCCACGCACTATAGCATCCAGGCTGTCGGCACTGGCATTTATGGCCAAGGTGAGGGGTTTTGCTGACTCCGCAAATGATTTCCGCATACGACATGTTTTGGAAGGGTGGACGCGGGAACGTGGCCGCCGCCCGGATACTCGACACCCGATTTCAACAGAGGTACTGACCCACCTTGCACGAGGCTGGCATAACTTGTGTTATGATAAGTATGAGGTGGCTGGCTCTTTTTCACGCGGCTACCACGGTGGCCTTCTTTGGAGTGCTCCGCATCAGTGAGTTGATACTAATGTCTAAGGCGGATGCGACTCGTAGGGCACTGGAACTCGAGGATGTCTATGTCACTAATGAGTGGGCTCAGTTGAGGATACGGTCCTCAAAGGTTGATTAGCACGGCGTAGGCAGTGGAGTTAGACTACTACGATGTTCCATTGCAGACATCTGTCCGGTTGGTGCCCTACAGGAATTTTTGGCAGTGCGTGGCGCGCACCCTGGCCCGTTTTTCTGCCACCAGGATGGGTCTCCCCTTACTAAATTTCAATTTTGGAAGGTGACCGGTATGGCACTATCCAGTGTTGGCCTACCCAGGGCTCGTTATGGCACCCATTCATTTAGGATAGGTGCTGCTTCCACTGTGGCTGCATTTGGGTACTCTGAGGCTGATATATGCCGGATGGGAAGATGGGGATCCATGCGTTTTGCATTATATGTTTGCCCTCTTCAAGCATGAGTACCAGTTAAGTCATTGTTCTCTTTTCTTCTTTTACAGACCCTGTGTGTCCCTGCACACCGGTGGCAGTATGGCTGGTGGGCCACAGTTATGTGCACTGGACAGCGCAGTACGCTGCGGCGACAGAGTGGGGACCCCAGCTTGGACTGCGTGCAACCGCACGCATACGCTGGTACGGTAAGCGCGGAATGAGATGGCGGGAACTGTTGCCATTCCTGTTTTCCATCAGGGATGCTGAACCGCCTGATGTCCTTGTACTGCACCTCGGGGGCAATGACCTCGCCCAGGTCACTGGCTTTTCCTTAAAATTCACGATTTGCAGTGACCTAGCTTATTTGCATTATGTGTGGCCGTCCACAAGGCTGCTATGGTCGGACATCGTACCGCGTCATTCATACAGAGGAGGTATTGACCTCCGTGCCCTTGACCGCGCTCGCCGCTCAGTGAACAGGGCTGTTGTCCGGTTCTTGGCAGACAAGGGTTTGGGGATGGTCATCCGACACCCCACGATTAGTTTACAAAATTATGCTCTTTATGCAGGGGATGGGGTCCACCTGTCGGCTAGAGGTATGAACCTCTTTCTGGAAGATTTGCAAGCAGGCCTGTTGACCGAGCTGACAGTCTGGGGGGGGGGGGGGCGGTGAGTCTTCATAGAAGCCTCCCCGTGTGGCGGGTAGCACTGGTAAGGTAAAGATTTATGACCCATAGGTATCCGGCAGGTTCGCAATTGACTGGCCAACACTTAGACAGGTACAGGTGTAATAGCTTTGACCGGTCAATGACGAACCAGGGAAGGGGTGATGGCAGGAGCTTTTCAGCATGCATCACCCCGTGATTTGACGGATACACGTCATAGGGTGGGGTCAGTAGATAGTTTATTGACTCCGGTCAACAATTTGTTTGTGTCAACAAACAAATTGATACAAATGGATACATTGTAGCCAATTGCCATTGGCAATTTTGGGAAGAACCTTACCAGTGTTACTGCGGCCTGCTTGCCTTAAGAATTACAATTGGATGAATACACCAATTGAAAGTTATAATTTGGACTAGGGCATTATTCAATAAAAGTGGCCCAATGCCTTGATCCATATACCAGTGTCTGAGTCTTTCTTTGGGGGGTGCGCCTGCAATGGCCAATCTCTTGCGAGCCTTCTATATATATATCTGAGTTGGCCTGAGACTGTAGTCTTTGGTATCAAGTGAATTATTAATAGTTCACATCAGTGTCCCAGGAACTATTGACACTGTAAAGAAATAGTAAACATCAGGATTGACTGATAATGGAATCTTGAGTTACATATGCATGCTGATCATTCATAACATAAAGTGATTATTTCTTTGTGCTAACCAACTTCAGTCATCAGCCACACAATGTGTCTGTCACCCAAGGCCACCTTTTAATAATAACTATGTACTGTTAAGTTAATTCCAATTTATGGCAACACTCGCCAGATTTTTCTGGGTATCACATATATTCAGCTGTGGTTTAATATTCCTTTCTCCTATGATACTTTTAGGAATGTGCTCTTGCTCAATGTTACACAGGCTGCTAGGTGGTCTCCCTATAGCCACAGTGAGAAATTAAACTCACAATCCTTGGCTCCATAGCTAAATAGCTAACCTGCTGATCTACTTCTTACATAATACACAACATGTTCCTCTGTAGATAATTTATGTATGCGGTTCAGAAAATCTTTGATCCATAGAGTTTTACTGGTGTGTGAAACACCTCTGAAAATAATTCAGCAATCCAATGTCTTCTGCCAAGGACTCAAAAAGTGTGTATAATGTGTACATGCATAGGCCAACCACAAATATTTCATGTTTATCTTTTCAAAAGACCTTAGAATCAAAAGCTTACCATGAACATGTTTCAAAGGCTCTTCAAGCCCTAAGCATAGAGCAGACATTTGCAACCTGCAGCTTGCAGGCCTAATCTGGCCCACTGTGCCAATTATTCTGGCCCACAGTGAGGACCCCAGAACCGCTGCTGTGGCTGCTACCAGACACTCTGAAAATGCACCGGAAGCACAGAAAAAACAGCAAAAATGCCAAGAAAATGCAGGGGGGGGGAAGAGGTACAAACCTGGTGAAAATGTACCGCTCTTGCCCCCACCGCCATTGGAAGTGGCAGAAGCAGTGGAAAAACCCATAAATACATCATCAATGCACCCACCACTGCCACTGGAAGAGGTGGAAGTGGTGGGAGGAACCATGCCTCCGCCCTCCCACCTGTGTGAGGGGGCATGACCAGCCCATGGCACAAAGACATTGTGAACCTCTGGCATAGAGGAACTTCTGCATCAGAGAGAGTGAGTGTGTGTGTGTGAGAGAGAGAACTGGATTCAGTTCTTTTGAAGGTTCATATAGACTTTGAGAGCCACATCACAAACAGGCACACACTTGCCATTAAGACTCATTGGCTGAATTCCGGTGGCTCAGCATAGTAAGGTGAAACTTTAGTTAGGTGCGCCAGTTGCGCACGCTCCTGGACCGGGGCTCCTTGCTTATGGTCATCCATGCTCTGGTCACTTCCCGACTAGATTATTGTAATGTGCTCTACATGGGGCTGCCCTTGACGACCATTCGGAGGCTGCAGCTGGTCCAGAATGCGGCAGCCCGGGTGGTGATGGGATGCGGACGATATGCTCACGCCTCACCGCTACTTTGGGAGCTGCACTGGTTACCAGTTTGTCTCCGGGTGCAATTCAAGGTGCTGGTTTTGACCTTTAAAGCCCTATATGGCAGTGGGCCAGAATACCTTAGAGACCGCATCATCCCAAGAGTGTCTGCCCGTCCAACCAGAGCGGACCAGAGAGGCTCTCTAATAGTGTCATCAGCTAGGGGTGCACATCTATCCAGCACCCGAAGGAGGGCCTTCTCCGTGTCCGCAACAACCCTCTGGAACCTCCTGCAAACAGATCTAAGACTTCAAAGAGAATTGCTGCCCTTCAGGAAAGGATTGAAGACCTGGCTGGCAGGGCAGGTGTGGGGCCCGAATGGGAACACGGTCCCCGCCTGCTGGCTTATGTAAACAATTAAGAACTCTCTCTTCTTCTTTTTATAGTGGGTGGGATGGGTGGGTGGGATATGGGTCTTTTAAAGTGGGTGGGATATGGGTCTTTTAAAGTGTTTTTATGTGTTTTTAGAACTTGTAATGCTGCCCTGAGTCGGGTTCTGCCTGAGTGGGCGGCATATATAAATATGACTATTAAATTAAATTAAACTAGAGTAGGCACATTGAATTAATGGGAATCTGTTGAGTTGGGACTTATTACACTAAGCAACAGAATTTCAGTCACCACATTAAGTATTGTCACACAACTAACCAAAAGTGAATTTGCAGGCTTCATAGTCAGGAACATACCCAGAACTGTGTAAATTAATTTGTGCAGCTGAATAACAGGAGCTTCTGATGTTAACCATGGATAGAACAAGAGAGGGGATTGTATACTGATATGCCTTTTCTCTAGGTTATCTAAATTTTGAACTCACTTGCTAGATGCACAATGATGGTATCCTAAGCCATTCTTCTAAAAGACCACTGAGGAAGTAGACATCTGCCTCTGTTTAGTCTCTTCTGCTTTGCTCACCAGCAATTCCAAGAAGGGAGGCCAACAGAGTAATGGATTTGCCTTAATCTACATGCCTATATCTTAAATATATGTTGCTCCAGTACATTAAGAAACTTTGTGCTTTTAAAATTAACTAGCATAGTTTGCCCAGTTTTGCCAGGCTGTTTTAAATTGTGTTGGACATTTGTAATGTGTGCGTTGGTGGTTATGGGTGGTTTTGGGTGTGCACAACCACCACCACCCATACAATACCACTCCAACAACCAACAAACACATCAAAAATTCCTGGCAAGGCAGGAGTGTCGTGTGTGTGTGTGTGTGTGTGTGTGAGAGAGAGAGAGAGAGAGAGAGAGAGAGAGAGAGAGAGAGAGAGAGAGAAGCAGTGTGTGTGTGAGAGAGAGAGGGTGAGAGAGGAAGAGAGACTGACAGATAGAGTAGACCACCAGAGGTAGCTAGTGAGTTAGATAGAGTGAGGGACAGGGGAGGAGACAGTCAGACTCAGACAGAGGAGACAGAGGGCGGAGGCTATTTGCTGAAGCTGCGATGCGTGCAGGTATGTTTGGACTGGAGGGAAGGTTTGTTGTTAGGGGGTTGTTCTGCAGTGTGTGTGTGTGTGTGTGTGTGTGTGTGTGTGTGTGTGTGTGTGTGTGAGAGAGAGAGAGAGAGAGAGAGAGATTTCTGTGGGTTGGCTGGGAATGGTTACCAGGGCCGTGCCTCGCCCCGCACTTACCTCCTGGTTCCGGTTGGGTGTTTAAAGTCTTTCCCTCCCGGCGTTTTTTTTTTTTTAAGTCAGCGTGCCGTGCTTTCCCAGCCTGAATGGCTGAGGGGTTGCACAGCACAGAGGACTCTGGGACTCGTAGTTTGTGCAGGTTTTTTTCCTGTGGCTTGATTTTGATTGGCCGCGGCGTGACTCACAAGATTCTATTTGGTCACACTTCTCAACCTAATTGGCTGCGGCTTGCCGCAGCGCACAAGGTGTTGGGTAGTGAAGTCCTTTTTCTTTGTTTGCATTTGTCGGGCTCTTGCCCCACTGGCGCATTTCTCAACCCGACAGTTACATACGGACCTGGTTCGGGCGAGTGCAGGAGGCTCGGTACGGGCTAGTGTGGCCGAGTGCGGGAGCCTTTGTCACATTCCAACGGTTAACGCTCGGATTTATAGTTATAGATTGTTCAGATGCTAAACGTCACAGGAAACAGCTAAATCCTTGTCTCAAATTCAATCATTCTACTGGTTCATGTCCAAAAGAAAAATTCTGGTTCTCTATTTGAAAAATGTTGTATACTAGTGGAAGGCTACAATGTAAGTTAAACATGAATTTATCAAAGGGAGGAGAGGCAAATAGATGGACAATGAGAATGTTGGAGGGTTATATGTACATTGCACATATTTGCCCATTCCCTGTTTTATTGTCTCCTTTTTTAAACTACTTTTCCCTTTATCATTTTGCACTGTTCCTTCAGGCAGCAGAATGGCCTCATTTTCTATCAGAAAAAACAGCAACCAACAACCTGCTGCCCTCTAGGAATGCATCAATGAATAAAGAATATGAAAACAAAGGGCTATACAAAAGCTACACAGGCAGAGCTTAGTCAGCCTGCTTAGTATAAACCAGGGATTCTCAATCTGTGGCCTGTGGGCCAGATGCGGCACACGGCACAATTTCATGTGGCTCCCCCACCACCTCCACCACACCAGGAAGTGTCGTGTGGTGGAGGAAGGGCAAAATGGCCGTATAGCCCCCCAACTTGTCTGAGGGAGTATGACCTGGTCCCCGGCTTTAAAAGGTTGAGAACTCCTTGTAGAAGCCTTCAATAGTCTAAGAGATGCACACTTCAATCACACCCAGTTCTTGAAAGCCAAAGCAATAATAATAATAATAATAATAATAATAATAATAATAATAATAATAATAATAATAATAATAATAATAATAATAATAATAATAATAATAATAATAATAATAATAATAATAATAATAATAATAATAATAATAATAATAATAATAATAATAATAATAATAATAATAATTTACAAATGAACATCATGTGCATTTCTTTTTTATTATTAAAAGTTTCTAGGACATAAAAAACAAGAATGTTTTGTTATTTGGATTTAATATCTTCCTGTTATGTACATTTCTGCTGCATGACAGTTGTTCTTTTTAAAAAAGGTATGAAAACCATACACGGCAAAATCAAAGGATCAGAGATGGTCATGGCACAAACATCTGAGAGAGGATTTGCTGGTCGTATCTGACTCAAGAATTTAACTGCAGAACCGGAACTTAATGTACTAAGCGACATATCCAGAATGAACAATTATCTAATGTAAAAAAACTTTGGAGGCTTCACATTCACTTTACTAGACAGTTAAACACTCACCTGTCTTAATTGCTAAGATGGGGCAGTGAACTTGTTGCTGCCACCTTTCAAGCATGCACAAAGAGAGACACACTTTAAAAATCAACACTAAACCAGCCACAAATTGGATATCTTCTGCATTCTCAGCTGAGGTATGATTCTAAACTAATCTGATTATATGTATATTATGAGCCACTAAACATCTTTCTGCAGCAATTACGAAGCTTTCACACATAAAAGAGGGCATTTTCTTCAGGACTGGGCTAATCCATCAAGTGTTTAGCTTCAAAGGGGAACTTAAAAAAAGAAGAAAAAGAAAGAATGATTGATGTGGGCTTATAAAGCAGTGATATTTCTTTTTCATTGAACAACAGAAGATTATTTTTCAACTCCTTAAAATATCAAAACAAATTTGGAATATAATACAGTTTTTATTTCTTTCAGTTCTATTCTCTCTCTCTCTCCTTTTCTTTCTTTCCCTGTTTTCTTTTCTTTTCAGAGGAAGGATTCCAGAATTTAAGCAAAATAACCCAATGATTCTATTTTGGAGAGTCTGTCTGTATTTCTGACATTACATCGAAAACTGCATCTGTTTTGGGAACATTTTAATTGGCAACAGCTTTTGATAGTGCATACAGTTTCTAAGACATGATGGCCTGATCATTATTTTTAAAGAAATACTCTACATCAATTTGATATACAACTTTTGAGATTTAGAGAAATCCTACGTATAAATGTTAAAAGTGCTTAACTTAGTTGGATTGCCCCATAATTGTAATAAAATATTAAAATCTTTCTCTAAAGCACAAAAATCTACTTACTGGCTCTGTTTATCCTGTGTACACAGTGTAAAGTATATGGACTATACATTTAAAACATACTAATGTCCTGCTAGTCTAAGAAGCTTAGAATTTCTGTAAGATTATTTATTTTAAATTAACAAAAAAAACTGTAATATAAGGTGTTAACTATTGTGTAACACAGAGTGATATTAATGGACAAGCAATAATTTGAATTTAGGTTGTTATAGCTCATACTAGCATATTTGCCCGGGCTTTGCCCCGGGTTTCCCCACCCCCCTGCATGAGGGAAGGGCGGTTCATTTTCTCCTCCCCGGGCTAATAGGGAGTGTGCAGTGACCGCCTTCAGCGCCTTTGCATTTCCCGCTGCCCGGGGAGATGCAGTGGCTGGGTCCTTTGGCCCTGCATCCCTGCAGCAGCCTCACTGTGCACCCAGTGATGATGCCAGCATACTGTCACGCACTGGTGCATCCTGGGATTTTTTTCAGATGGCTCTGGTGGGGCTTCTGCCACACCCATGTCTGAAGGGGGTTGCAAGGTAGGTGCCATGTGCTGGTCAGGTGGGTGGGTGGCGGAGGGGGGGGAAGGAAGGCTGGACCCACAAACGTACGGGTCTCCTTTATAGGTATAGATTCTATGCCTGTGCCTAAATACACTGGGAGAGTATATTTTTACAGCCAACACAACTTGTCTACTTCAATGGCAAAAGGCTATAAACATTATAAAATCTTTCTCATTTTTAAATGTCACTTTTGCTCTATTATACAAGCAAAGGTTTATTTCCTTTCCTTTCTCCATATTTTTACCCATATAATAATAAATGTCTATTTTTGTAGCAAATATTTGTGTATCCTTCTTAAGAAAAAAAATAAAAGTCTGGTGGAGTAAACTGCTGAATGTTATGGTTAAATACCTACTGCTCCTGGTACCAATCAGTTGAACTATTTCATCTGCCATGTCACCACACCCTTCATAGCTGTGTTGAACTAAAGAAGCAAAACATGGGACATTCAATTAGAATCTTCCTATCTCTTTTCTATTTTGGTGATGAAAGCACCAGCTGCAGAAGGGCACAAAAGATTTTAAGAGCATGAATAACTCTTCTTGTGTGGTTTTTGCACCACATATTGAAATGTATGTTTATACATGTTATGGACTTGTATATTTACATTTGTCATGGTCTTTGTATTTTTAAACTCCACAATGCCCAAGATAAAGATACTTTGCACAGAAAATATATTTATAAACAGTCTTTCAGGTCTCTGTGTTCATGTCTTTTCCCCTGTTCAAACATTTACAGTAAAACCCTGGATTATGACTGCCTTGGCTTATGTTTGCCGTGGTTTATTATGGCAAATACAGAGGAAATGACATCTCGGTGTATTAGCTTTTTTGCCCTACAATTGGGAATTCCCCAGAGTCCAAAATGGCTGTAGGGGTATTTAAGACCACCCACAGCCATTTTGGACTTTGTGGGTGGCACAATCACAGCAGGTGACCTTGCCTTGCAGGTTCATGGCACCTCTTCTGGAGCCGTCGCTAAAGTGTGGGATGTCTTTTAAATCCCATGTCTTAGTGACAGCTCCAGAAGAGGTGACGTGATTGTGCAATGCAAGGCCACCCGCTGTGATCACTTGCCTCTCCCCCCTTATGTGCCTGGGTTGATGCAGCGAAGGGGGGGAGCCGATCACAGTGGGCGACCTTTCCTTGCACATTCATGGTGCCTCTTCTGGAGGTATCGCTAAAGCGTGTGAGTCTTTTCAATCCCGTGCCTTAGCAACAGCTCCAGAAGATGTGCCATGAATGTGCACGGCAAGGTAGCCTGCTGCGATCAGCTCTCCCCCTTTGCTGCACTGACCCAGGCACAGAAGGGGGGAGAGGCAAACAGTTCACCTCACCTGTCTGTGGTGTCTTCAGCAAGGGAGCCCTGGATGTGACCCAGTGGCCGAACAAACTGCTCTTCTTCTTTGCCCAATGCCGACCCTGAGGAAGAAGCACTGCAGCCCAGGCAAAGTTGGGAAAGGTAGTGCCCCACATTTGAGGTGGGGTTGGATTTTTTGGGGAGGTTGGGAACTTTTTTATTTTCAATGGATTCCTATGGGAAAATATGCTTCAGTTTACGATTGATCCGGTTTCCTAAGAAAGCTGTCAGAACGGACCACAATCGTAAATTGGGGTTTTACTGTACAACAAATAAAATTTTCCACATCTGTTCTGAGTTTATGGAGTAAGCTAGAATCAAAAGATGTAAATACTGACACAAATCTGTATTCATACATGTTTACTGCAGAAGACAGTTGTTGAGAGTCCATGTGTGATGATATTATTTTACGTTAATTACCTGTTAATTAAGTAGATTTTATCTAGAAATGCTAACCCTGCTTTTCTTTTCTTGCTATGATTTATTCCACTTAGCCTAAGTGAAGCCATTTTACAAAGCACACTCCACCATTTTACCCAGTAACTGTGAAAGCACCTCTTGTTCTTTTCCCAAGGCCGAGGTCTGGGAACGGAACCAAGAGATGGTCCATTCTCACCCAGTAAGATGGGAACCGAGATATCTGGCCACCTGCTATCTTTGATCTATGCACAAAAACTGTCACTCTGAGTGGTCAATTAAGACACCTCCAGACACTTTCCCAACGGGCGTGGCTGGAGAAAAGGTATAAAAACCTACCCAATTTCATAGAGAAAAAGACCATTCTCCAATGCTACGAGGGCCCGTATCATTTGTTATCTCAATGGGCCTCGATCTGTACCATCTCATATGGGGCGGCTCAGACTGCTGTACTTTAACTTAGGCAAGTGTTAGCTTATGTCTTTCTAATTTCTTTTCTTAGTGAAGAAATGTCTTAGTTTTATTTTTAGCTTAGTTAGCACTTATTCTTCATATTCTGCATTTATTGGATTTTGCTATTTTTCCATTAAACTGACAAAAGGAGAATTGAGGAGGGGAGCTAAAACAATAAGGCCTTTCTTGAAAGGAGGTCTTTAACTCTTTTTAACTTTGTGGGGGCTGCTATCTTGAAGAAGGAACACCGCTTCTCATCCTGGATCAAGCAAGTTGATGAAAGGAGGTAACAGATATTTCCCCACACACACCTTTCACACCGCCAAGGCCATTATTTCCCCTAAAGCAAAATAAGGGTGATTTTTGCATGAGAAAGTTGCAAGTTCTACCAGAGGGGTCTTTGTATCTCAATCTCCCCTGCAATATTATAAGGAAGTGCCACTTCTCTGCAAACCTATGAGCCAGACTATCTGGACCAAGTCTTTCTCCACCAAGCAACGAGAAAGCCACCCTTACCAGCCTGCTAGCCATCGAGGCAGTCCACTGCCTGTGCCATGACCCGCTGAACTTCTAACGGAGGGAAAGCCAAGTCTGCCAACAGGCGGAAAGGTGCTGGTAACAGTTATCAGATCACGCTTCATATACAAGAAACATTAACTTTTTGAATACCAACAATTCTGTCTTAACTCTGTGCCTATGTTCTTCACAAAAGGCCATGGGCTAAAGTTCAGTGGGAACTGATTATGGTGCCATCGCCGTTATGAAAGTAGAGGTGTATAAGAGAATTTCAGCCAATATCTATCAAGATTAGGAACATAGGAATGCTATACAGTACTCAGCATTTTCAGTCTCTTATATTCATACTGCACATGAAAATAAATCACATGTTAATTCTCATTAGGCATTCTTAAACCATTACTGTGAGGTTTGAGAATACCTACAATCACCCTCTTGTAATTCCACAGTATGAAAGACAGTGTTCTCAGGAACATCTTTCCTCTGAAGAATGTTATAGTATGTATTATAGTTTTATTTATGTTCAGTTTTACTCAGATTAAGAAATTTAGGGATTGCATTAGTTTTGATTTAATCTTAATTCTGTATTTAATTGAGTTGTATGTAATTTTCATTTTACCAAAAATGAGGATTATATATATCGTATATGAGACACTCAGGTATCCATCCAATACTTAACTCAATAATGCATTTAATTTTTAGTAGCAAACATTCTAATTAGTCTAAAATGCAAACTCTTCATTTTCTGCTTTGCATATATGGAACACACATCTTAAATTCAAAATATTTGTTTGTAGCAAAGAGTAACATTTCTTTAAATGAAACCTGACATCAGCATTTTGTTGTGCTACAGTAGCTAGCTGTACAGATTAATTACATTGTGTTCTACAAATGTGTTCAATAACTCCAGTTGGCTGTCAGGAGTATAAATCCTACTTGCTTCCTAGAAAGAATACACTACTGAATTTATCGGCTTATAAGACACATCAGAGTATAAGATGCTCCCCATTATTACCAAAATAGCCAACAATAGGTCACTATATATAGTTTAAGATGCACTCCATTTTTTTCAGTGTATTTTAGTTGGGGGGGAGTGGAGTGAGTCTCATAGCCCAGCAAATATGGTATATTTACAGGAAGTTCAACAAATTGTACCTTTGAACCTTTAGAATTCAAATAATAAATATTTGTTATTTGTTAAAACAAATAAATGTAATCAATTATGTATGACAATGGAACATGATGGTTTCCTGTCAAGCAGTTCCATGTATATTCTGTTGTTTTAGTTAGTCACATCTTTAGGTAAAAGTACATTGTTTGTTAGCCCTCATAAGGTAACAGCCAGTGAAATGGATTATGATGGACAAGTTAGGTCAGACTACAAATGTACGTTTAGCTCTGATAAAAAAAATTTCTTTACTGTCCCTTTTCTCTTATTGCAAATTACTGATATAAATATACTGTGCATCCTTATGCATATACGGAAATATAGTAGCCTTTAGCTCAGAATCATCAAGGCAAGTCAACCATGACTTGCATGCTCACTCAGTTAAGCAGAAAATAGGCTAAATTCCGGTAGGTTGAGTGAAGTGAGAAATATTTTCTGTTGATGACCATTCTGCTAAGAACATGTGCCTTGTCCATTTTAAGGCAATGTTGTTTCCTCCTTCAAGATATGTAACTTTTTGATTTGTAGTGTAGAAAAGATTTCCATTCCACTTCAGCAAAAATTACTTTCTTTAATATCTCTATGTTTAGTGGTAGAAGAAGAAAAATCTGTAAGCACACAAGGGTGCTGTGAGTACAAAGAGTAAACTAATTTCTAGGGAAAGGAGGAGATGTCAGGTATCCAGCATGACTGGCTATGAAAGAGCAAAAATCTTCACCTCAGGCTTTCAATTAATTTATCTCTAAATGTGTTATCGTTCTTTGTCTGAACTAAAAAGTCTTCACTGGAAGCATTTGTTCAGAGTGCTATGACTTCATCTGCATACCTATTTGCATATGCATATCCATCAGTCATAAGAGAGAGTGTAACACACAGTAGGTATGGCAAAGCACCCCATTGACAGAGAGAATGAACATTTATCTTGAGATCATAAATATGCATTTTGAAAGTTTTCATCCCAGTGTGTGGGTAATAGACTAGATGTGGATAAAGCTAGGTAAACTCAATCCTCACAGGCCCAAATGTCCTTCATGACTAAAAGATGCTCAGTTTTAGAACAAAAGAGAAAGGTAAATGTAGTCTGCTCTCAAGAGAACTCTATGTACACAATATTTCTTATTCAGCTTTAAAAATGAAGCCAGACTATCAAGAGAGAAAACCCAAATAACTAATTCTTGACAGTTATCCCATTATAATTGTGACACAAATGAAAACCATCACCACAATGCAGCAGAAATCAGTTTGAACTACAGAACCTAATCCTAATTTTCTCATTTAAGACTCATGAGTACCTCAGTGGAAGTACAGTATGAACACCTGAGTACCACACTACACTTTTCTTGACCTTGAGTTATATTAAAAACATTTCTGACTTAGTTATCAAATATAGTGGGGAGGGGGGGTATCCAGAATGTTACAAATCAATGTGTTTTGCACCTTAACTTTATTGTGAATCATTTTCAAATCACAGCCTACTCTTTACCCTTGATGCCTCTTCACAAAATTGTAACCACTGTGTGATTTTTCCCATTCAAACAGTTTCCTGCCCTCCCCAATCACTAGCATTAGCAAGAGGTTTACAAAAAGACTTTGAATTTGTTGCAAATACATCCTGAAAAGTTAAATATGTGTGAACAGGGTGGGCTAGGAAATGTGTTTTTCTCATCTACAAGAATGAAATAAGTTTATATTTATATCCTGAATCTAAACAACCAATAAGTAAGATATTTATACTATTTAAATATAATTAAGTACTACAAGAACCTGAGGCTACAGTTCTAAAAAATCTTGCTTTATCTTGATTTTCTGAGAACATAATTACATTACTAATTACACTGAAGTGAACAATTACATAACTATCTCTTTTATATTTCTTGTGATCTTAACATTTATGCTGTGGCCTGGTATCTTTCAGCTGCCAAGCAAAGACACTGCCCTGTTTTCAGTCTCAGCCCACCTTATTCAGCATTCATTCACATTAGCAGATCTGAATGACCCAGAGAGTCAGTTCCTAGTGCTATGACCAGTAGAACTGCATTTGAGCTTTGCTGCTGAACTGATGTATTTAGTATGTTTTAAGGCAAGAATATAGTTCCTATACTGAAAATAAAATATCCTGCGATAGTATTTTACTTCTGTGCAGTCTTCAGGGGCTGGGACTGATTCATTCTGTGCTCATCAGCGGCTGAAACAAAAACCCGATTGGTATTACAATCAATGTACACTGGTACCTCACTTAAAGAGCATAATGTGTTCCATGGGATTGTTCTTTAAGCGAGTTTGCTTTGTAAGCGAAACACCATTGTAAGTGACCAATTGTGATTTCTGGTGAGGGGGATTGCAAACCCTGATTTACTTGTTAAGTGAGTTTATGGTTGGTTTTAGTTGTTAAGCGAGGCAACCAATCAGAGGAAATTCTGCTCTTTAAGCAAGTTACTCTCTAAGTGAGGCACTCTTTATGTGAGGTTTTACTGTACTGTATATAACAGAAGGATCAATAGAAGGTGCCCAATATGCAGTTAAACATTTTTTGCTGTCAGCACAAGCAGACCCCTTGAATAACATAGCTGCTCCATCCCCTCCCTCATCATCCCAGAGATATTGCCACCACTTCCAGTTGTGTGCTCTGACATGGGATCAACAAATATTTCTGCCAGTAACTTTCAGTTTTAATATGTTTTCTTATAAAAAGCACAACATACATTCCTCATTCTTGTTGAATAGTAATTTTACTAAACCTCCCATTGATGATAACCTCTACTGAGATTTCTTACCTCCAGCATAAGAATAGGAAATCAAAAGCCTTTTCCCCATTAAAGTTTCCATAAACTGAGAAATACATTCCTGCACAAAATGTCTTTCTGCCACTTGTGCAACATTGTTCAGCCAAAACTAGTGTCTTTTCCCTTTGTGAGGCAAAACATATATAAACAAAGCAAGGACGAAGGAACTATCTGATAAATTAAATAAATGTAACCCCTACACACATTTTTAGGCTTCCTGTTTTTTAAAAAAAATCTGTGCAGGAAAGAAGCTGTGGTAGTTCATCTACAGCAGGGTTTCTCAACCTTTCCTTCACTATGGACATATACCTTTTAATACCTTTTTGTAGCCATAGACCACCAAGGGTTGAAGGGAGAGTCACCTGGAAAAGATGAGGGTGCTGCTACCTTTCATGCACATCAATGCAGGCATGGGGGTTGGCTTGAGTTTGAGAGGAGCATTGAGTGGAGGGGGCTGTGGGAAAAGGAGGTACAGTACATTGCTTGTTTTAAGCCAGACCAAATGTTTCCAGGCTGGACATTCCTCACTCCTGTTTTAAGCCTTCATGGACTGCCTGTGATGACATCATGGTCACCCAGGGGACCATGGATCACAGGTTGAGAGCCACTGTCTACACAATTTGCAAAATGTCCACAAATATTATTCTCACAAATGTTGATGTTTACAGAAAATGCACAATATCTTGCAGACAAGAAGAAAAGATATTTTATTTCCTTGTTCTTTCATGTCAGATTTACTTGTTATAATAATAATTTCATGTCAGAAATTATTCTGGGTTGAAAGGATTTTTGTGGAAGAAACTCCATTCAGTGAATGCCCAAATGAGGCTCCTTTCATGTCCCCAAGACCTGGGACAGAGATGGGCATGCAAGCCATCATGCAGCACTCGGGTCTTGAACTGCCACCATGTCAGCCTTTCAGCTTACAAGGTGAGCTTCTTAACTACTGCGCCAAGGCAGCTCCCTTGGTGGATAGTGGTTAAGATGCTGAGCTTGGAGACTGGATGCTCATGTTTCGATACCCAAGGGCTGCACTTGGGGACATGAAAGGAGCCTTATTCAGGCATCCCCTGAGCGGAGTTTCTCCAGCAAAAATCCTTTCAACCCAGAGTATCTCTGACATGAAATTATTATTATGCCAAAATGATACAAGTCAGAATTTGTATCCCAGTCTTCTACTCTTACCTGGTTTGAGTTCCAGATCTATGCAAGAAACACCTTCCAAATTGAAATACACATAATTTCTCCCCAGTAAAGTTTCCACAAACTACAGTTGTCCTCTCTCATTTCTTCTTCTTCTGTGTTTAGGTCAAACATCAAACTGCCAAAATGAAGGCTCCTTTTGGTAAGTTCTTTCTGCAGTTCCTTTTACCTGACCTAGTGTGAGAAAGATTAGCCAGCAACACAAGGTTACCATTACCAGGGGATGACCAACTGTGGTTGAAAAATACCACAATCTTCAAGGAGGTTCTTTCTGTGTAGCTTGGCCTCTCTCATGAAACGAGTTAAAGCATTTGTAACCCTAAACACACTACTTAGAGCACTGCTCTTACCTGTATATGTCATTCTGAATTACTGGCTGATTTATGAAGCAGAGTTCAATACATATCAAAGTTTCTTAAATAGCAATAAAACATGAGTTCACCAGGATAGTTCACCAGGATGAAGGTAAAGGTTAACGGAAAAAGGCACAGAAAACGACAGCTTTGAAAACTAGCAGTAATAACAATGGAAAACAAGTTTGGTCAATACTTGATATATGCATATGAATAAATTTTTAAAATAACTATTAACTTGCAAATTTAGCTCATAAATTAGTATACTTGTTTTCTAAAAAATAAAGGTGGAGAAAACCTTTAGTGGGGTTTTGATTGTCCTGCAGCATCAATATCAATGTAATGAACCATCTCTAGCCGAGTGCTCTAAAATTGGGTCAAAACTTTGATTACTAATCTCAGCTATATTAACTGAGGAACCATAATGCAATTGATAAAGCTGAGTGTTATCCATAAAAGCTCATGCTAAAATGAACACAATCAAAATGAAGCACAAAATTCTTTGACATTTCACATTACTTTTCTGCAACTTCAGAATGCCATGTCAATCGTCCAGTATTTACCATGTAGACATACAAATGCTACCCTATGGCAAATACAGTAGTGACAATAGTAATAATAGTAATAATATCAGCAATAGGATTGTGCACCAGATATGGTACAGTGGATCCTCGTTTAACAAATTTAATGCATTCTCAGGTACCTTTTGTACTACGAAAAATGTGTAAAGCAAATTTCCCATAGGAATGCATTGAATGCAATTTCCCATAGAAATGCATTGAAAACCAACATTTGTTAAACGAAACACCATTTCCCATAGGAATGCATTGAAAACCAATTAATCCATTCAAAAACTTTTTTAACCGACCACTATTTTCTATGGATTTCTTATTGTTATGTGAATTTTGGGTTAAGCAAGTTGCTTGTTAAGCGAGGGTCCACTGTACTTTGCATTTAACACTTCCCACATTTTCCTAACCATTATAATAAAAGATTGTGCTAGCATATTATATGATTATACATTGAAAAATGTTTCTGTTTATTACAGATACTGCCTACTTAAGTGTGGTGACTGTGAAAATGTAGACCTGCAATCATTCCACAATTCATATTCTTGTATAGAATGACAAAATGTTGCCAATAGTATTTGGAGTATATATAATAAATAAATTTTCACAAATAACTCTAAAATAGGCATTTTGTTACACTGCCGATTTGCCTGCATTTATCTGGTTGCACCGCACATTTTAGTATTAGGCTGAAATTTTAAAATACACATGGATGATTTTCATATGATGGTCCTATGTTTAATATTCTGAATAACAGTCTCAGTTGGCATCTGATTGGAAACATGCAGAGACAATCATTTTTCCAGCTTTGTCTGATTATTCTTTCTATCCCTTCAGGAATGCAGGGATTTGATAGTGACATGCAATTCTCAGCTCAACAGACAATGTGGGAATCAAACTACTGCTTTAAAGAACAGCAAGATCCTCAGGCTAGCCTGAAGCATGTTGGGACAACGTGTCTGTTAATTCACTTCCTGAATATGACACTGGCTGCTACTGAATTGTGCTTGGGAAATGACGCCTGAATTGTCAATATCTTCCCAAAATATCAAAGTGACAAAATATGTTGGAAATGACTCTATGCATAAGTAACAGAAATGCATAAGTAACAGAAATACTACTACTGAGTACTAAGAAAGCTGTAACAATAACATCAACTAGGATAAAATTAGTTTTGTGACAATAACCTTTTGGAAATAAGGGGATGATACAATGCTAAGAATAGCTGTCTTCAGCCAACGGGCACACAGCTGTGTTATGAAAAGTTCTGACATGCCATAGCACCAAATATAGGAAAAATATAACCTATGCAGGTATACTATACCACAAACCTGTCAACCCCTCTCCCTTGATATGTCCTTAGCACCTGACAACATTCTAGAATAAATCTTGGTGTATTCGATATAAACACCTCAAAATAATTATATAAATGGACTCAGCAGAACCTGCTTTGGGGGCTTTGCAATTGCCTTAATGAAGGGTTCCCAATGGCACTTACTGAATATTTCTTGAGATCTTTGAAATAATTATGCACATGAGACCCTGAAGGTAGGGCTTCTATTTGCAGTTATTTGTTCTATTTGATCATTCATACTTTAGCAACTAAAGTTTAGCCATACTCATCTGCAAATGAACACTTGCATCAAAATCGGGTATAAGTAGTAGACAGATTTTAGAGTAAACCATTTTAACCTGAGTCTAAGGCATAATTTATATAACACCTGCGCTACAGAAAACATGTTGTAATCCCATGGAAGTTTATAGAGATATCATGTAATGAACTAGAATTAAGACAGGATGGCAGACTCAGATATAACAATTAATCAGAATATCAGAGAATAAACAAAACTAAACAAAAAGACAAAGAATGTTGTGGCACTTTAAAGACTAACTGTTGTATGTTAATGTAAGCTTTCATGGATCAAGTCCACTCTTGATGCCATGAAGCTTCACTCTTCTGTATGATGAAGTGGACTTGATCCACAAAAGCTAACATTAAAATACAGCAGTTACTCTTTTAAAGTGTCACAACATTTTTTGTCTTCTTGTTTTGTTTACTCTCTGATATGCCGCCATGCTGTGGCCCATTGGGTTGCAAAAGTGTTGGACTTCACTGTGCAACTTGAAACATAGACTAACACAGCTACCACTTCAAATAAATCAGAAGTAATGCAAGCACAATTTTCTCAAGGCAGCTATGGTTTTACATTGTTATCTGTTGGGCTATGGCAGGTTTGGATATACCAACAAATCACAGTCAAGTTAATCAAACCGAGGAAAGTGTATTTCAACACAATTCTGACATATAATAGTTCAATTATATTCTGAACCCCAAAGTGTCTCAAAATTCTCCATAGGGGAATGGGAAATTGTAGCTAAATGTACCTTTATGTACAAAATATTATCTATTATCTGTTGACCACCTCTTTCTAAACACACACACACACCTATTTTAACTCAAGTAGATACATTTGTGGTAGTACATGTTAATTGCATCTCGTACACTTAAACCCTTTTTACTAAGCTGGCTATTGACCGCAATAAAGTAATTTGATTTGATTCTAATCTATCTGTTGTTATGCAATTTTCTGTATGTATGGTAGCTTTTGGGACACCCTGTATTATTTATTCAATTAGAAAACTAGGAAAGCTGAAGATATGACCTTGAAAGCTGAATAACCTTGTTACTCTCAAACCTCCTCAATCTACCACTGAACTTCAATTAATGTGTATGGTAATTATTAGTGATTTTTGGCTGCTTAATTATTTGTTCTCTATGGCTACAAACCTACACCCAAACAAGTATATTTAACCAACACTGATGTCAAGGATTCTAAGAAATTTAATTGACTCAGAGTTGTAGCTTATAATAAAATACAGTTGAACAATATTGGTCAAGTTAAAAATATATATGGCTGCTTTTTTTCTTTTTGTGAAACTAGAGATTTCATAATATTGTATAGTGTTTCCTCTTTATTTCTCATATTTTTGTCCTTTTTATTTCTATCCATCTCCATCTCCTGAAAATCTTTTTATTTAGTTGAGGGTACATAATAATAGTGTGGTAGCCAGGGACTGCGATGGCTCAAGTGGTTAAGATGGTGAACTGGAAGGTCGGAGATCGATTCCCGGGTACTGCATGACAGAGTGCACTCCCAGCTCTGTCCCAGCTCCTGCCAACCTAGCAGTTCGAAAGCACAAAATTACAAGTACAGTGGTACCTCATACAATGATTTTAATCCGTTCCACAGTGCTCGTTGTTGTACGAAACAACGATCTTCCCTATGTGATGCATCGTACAATGATTATTTTTGCTAAGTGGTTTTTCCCATTGAAAAATTGTTGTATGGGTTTTTACGAAGGGGAAATTGTTATGCGGGACAACATCCCCCCAAAAATCAACAACAACAACCAACAACCCTAATTGTCATGAGATTTCGTTGCTATACGGGGCAATTGTTGTATGAGGTTCCACTGTATATAAAAAGGGCCCACTTCAGTGGGAAGGTAAACTGCGTTCTGTGTACTCCAGTGTCTAGGCATGCCTGCAACATGTCCACAGAAATGTCTGCAAAGCGCTGGCTCTTTGGCTATAAAGAGAGATGAGCAATGAACCCTAGCGTCGGATACGACTAGCTTTCAAGCAAGTATGACCTTTACCTTTACCTAGCCAGGAAGAATGTTACTAGGCAAGGAAGTTGGATACTCTAAAAAGCATTGTTGATATCTATCCTCCATAAAATGCTTATTCCCCTGCCTTTTTCCTCGAGATCTGGCTGGATAGCTCAGTGAGTTAGGTATCTGACTGTGAAGCCAGAGGTTGTGATTTCAATTCACCACTGTGCATCTCAGAAGAGTTAATCTTGGCAAGATGCACAGTCCCAGGATGCCCCCAAAGAAGGGAATGGGAAACCTCTTCTGAATACTCTCTACCTAGAAAACCTTATGGTCATCACAACTACTATTATTTCTTTTCATGAGAACCCAAGGCAGTTTACAATATTAAAAACAAACAGTATAAAACTGGAAGAGATGAGGAAAAATGTAACAAAATTGTTTATCTCTCTCTCTCTCTCTTCCTTTTGTAATTTAAATTCATTTCCAAATGGAAAATTAGAGAAGTGTATAATGAATGAAACACAAAGGAAGTCAACTGAAAATATTGACTCCACACCTACAAATTCTTAATGGTACAACTTCACATGTTAGTACAGTAGACATTATAGCACTAGAAATAAAAATGTAGTGAAAACCTAAACATTAGAGAAGTGTGATTGCTGGAAGAAATAACCTTGAAAATTGATTCAGAAATCTTTCTGTGACCTTTTTATGGAGGAGAAATAAGAAAATTCTAAAAGCTTATATTTTAGAAAAACTAACACGGAGATATTGCTGCTTGTTCTTCAGTGCCTTTCTTGTTGCAAAACATAATCACAAGCTACACTCAATTACCACAGTAATTAATATGGCAGATTTCTGTTTCTGCTTTTACAAAGCTAGAGCACAAGAGAACAATTGCAAAAAGCAAACAAATCATGGTATGAATTTTAGACAGTATTGTCAATGGCCTTCAACCCCTTTGCACTAGAGCAGGAGACAGTTATTGCTGTCATATCTTCTTTATGGTCTTCCCACAGGCATCTGGTAGAAAATAGAAAGCTGGAATAGACAGGCCTTTGGTCTCAGCCAATAGGATCCTTTCTTCAGAATTTATATACTATGGCTAAATTTAATCTGACAATTCAAGACAGAGAGCAAAGGGGAAAAAATATTACTCTCGTTAATCACATTTATATGTATATACAGTAAAACCTTGCATAAAAAAGCACGTCACTTAGAGACTAACTCGCTTAAAGAGCAGAATTTTCTCTGAATGGTCTTCTCGCTTAACAACTAAAAACAACCAAAAACACACTTAACAACTAAATCGGGGTTTGCAATCACCCCCTGCCAGAATTCACAATCAGTCACTTACAATGGCAGTAGGGGCGCTCTTTCAAAGTGTTTCGCTTAAAAAGCAACTCGCTTAAAGAGCAATCCAGCGGAACACATTATGCTCTTTAAGCGAGGTACCACTATATATGCACCTATCCAGTTACATGATAGCTGTAATGCCAAAAACTCAATGTGTTTTTTTCCGGGGACAGACAAGTTTGGAACTTAGGTTCATCCCTCTGTATAGATCACCAAAAATCTGTAACATAATGATGCTCCTGGAATAACCACAGAATAGGATGCCATTCAACACCATACCCAAACTGGCAAATGGTTCTTAGCAGCTGCAGATCCTGGCACTTGCCTAAATAAAGAAGGCCCTTATCAAAATTGAATATAACTGAATATATTAGATAGATCAGCAGATAATGAGGGGTACGCAGAAAGAGCCTCCTCAAAGATTATGGTATTTTTGAACCACAGTTGGGCGTACCCTGCTAACGACAACCTTGTGTTGTCAGCTAACCTTTCTCACACTAGGTCAGGCAAAAGGAACTGCAGAATGAACTTACCAAAAGGTGCCTTTATTTTGACAGTTTCATGCCCAGCCTAGATATGGAAGAAGGAGCAGCTAAGGAGATGCAGTTAAATGCCAATCCTGTTAAACTGTGCTCTGCACAGTACTGTACTTCTAATCCTACTTTGCAAGCAAAGCAGAGCAAATTGTTCTATTGCAATTATAATTTCTGATAGTTGAGTGTGAGAACCTTGCCTCTCAAACCATCTCATTTCCAAGGGGAAAAATACTACACAAAACAACAACACCAAAACACTATGAGAGTACTTCAAATTTTACAGAATTCAAATGTATGTTTATCTGCTATTCTTGGGAGACAGGAAGGAATAACAATCAATACTTATTCTTGTGATCAAATCATTCCTTCTTAGAGATGAAGTCTAAAATGTTTTTATTTAAAAGTTAAACTTGATTTTAAAATGTGGGTATAGTGATTTCTAAAACTAAAAATGTTACTAAAGTTACAGCAAAAAAAAAGGTGAGATGTGGCAACCTAGCAGGATAACCTGAGTTCCCAGCTAAATCAACCACAGTGATACTGCAAGGCAAAACTGCTTCCAAGCAATTGAAAACTGTCTAGATTACTGTAGAAGGAAACATGCTGAGCTGAATTATTGTCATAACATGTGGCTTTTTATCCCCTCATGTCTTCACCTTTACATGGATGAAAACAATAAACACATTCCATCCAAATATCAGCATTTCCTCAATGGAGACTAAAACATCTGCATATCCTTCTATATCACCATTATTATTTTCCCCCATAGTCTAGACAAATTTGTCCCACAGTTCCTTAGAAATATAGAGGTTCTTCCCTGTTGAGAGCATAGTGCAAACTGCATATGCTATACATGCTGACATTTAGGCATTTCACCCTGATATATTTTGACAAGCCCTTAAAAATCTCATTTTAAATATCAATAAACAGAGCATACTTTATATTGTTAAAAAAAACTTCATTTAATCAGTGTTTAAAGCTTATAACAGTATTTTACTGACAAACCCAGTTTCTCATTTTCCCATTCCTTTATATGAAAAGAATTGCTTTTGAGGGTTAAAACCATCCTTGAGTCGAAAGATTTATTTTGGTTGATGGATGCTGTAAAATGCTATAATTCTCACACGCCACATAATTGTTAAAACCTAAAAGATATGGTATGATGGATGGTTTAGAATGATCTAACTTGCTAATCCACCCCCCCCCCCCCCCCACAATTCACCTAACTTTCTCAGCTTGGGAACTGGCAGAATCCTTTTTCTATGCACTACGGATGACTGGATGTATCAGCAGTGGTAAATTCTAGAGCCAGGCAAAAATAACACAATTAAAAGGTTTATTTATTTATTTATTTTTCATGCTTATATACCGCCCACTCAGGTACAACCCAACTCAGGGCGGTTTACATAGCGGACAGTAAATACATAAAAAGACACAAGATAAAACAAAGTTAAAAGTAAAAAAACCCACCCCTAAAAGGTGCACAAGTACTGAAGGGACCTTGGGGGAAGGCACACTTCTCTATACCAACCAGCCAATGGTACCTCCATCCCCAACCGCACCCCAAACTTGGCCCGCCAGCCAGGTCTTTAGTTCCTTCCTAAAGGGCAACAACTCCATCTGGAGACGCAGTTCCACAGGCAGGAGGTTCCAAAGGGCCGGTGCGGACACGGAGAAGGCCTTCCTCCTTGTGCCAGAAAGGCGAGCCCTCCGGGCTGATGGCACAATTAGAGAACCCCTCCAGTCCGCTCTGGTTGGATGGACAGACGTCCTTAGGGCGATGCGGTCTCTGAGATACCCTGGCCCACTACCATGTAGGGCTTAAAGGTCAAAACCAGCACCTTGAATTGCAGCTGGAGACAAACTGGTAACCAGTGCAGCCCCCGAATGGTGGTGAGGCATGGGCATAACGTCCACACCCCATCACCACCCGGGCCGCGGCATTCTGGACCAGCTGCAGCCTCCGAATGGTCATCAAGGGCAGCCCCATGTAGAGCGCATTACAGTAGTCTAGTCTGGAGGTCACCAGAACGTGAGTGACCATGAGCAAAGAGTCCCAGGCCAGGAGCGGGCGCAACTGGCGAATCACCCGAAGTTGGGCGAAGGCCCTCCTGGCCACAGCCGACACCTGTTCTTCTAGCAGCAGCTGCGAATCCAGGAGGACCCCCAAGTTGTGCACCGGATCGGTCTGGGGCAAAACAGCCCCATCCAAAACCAAAGATGGGAGCTCCCGGGATAATGCAGGACCCCCTATCCATAGCCACTCAGTCTTGCTAGGATTCAGCTGTAGCCTATTTGCCCCCATCCAGACCACAACAGCCTCCAGACAGCTGGAAAGGACTTTGACTGCATCACTGGGGTCCCCACGGGCCGAGATGTACAACTGTGTGTCATCCGCGTACTGGTGGTACCGCACCCCGTGGGAATGGATGATCTCACCCAGCGGCTTCATGTAGATGTTAAATAGGAGAGGAGAGAGTACCGAACCCTGAGGCACCCCATATTTTAGGGGCCTAGGACTCGACCTCTCACTCTCCAACCACACCGACTGGGTCCGGCCCCTCAGAAATGAGGAAAACCAGGACCACACCGTGCCCTGGATCCCTAATCCTCGGAGCTGTTCCAGAAGGAAACCATGGTCAACTGTATCGAAGGCCGCTGAGAGGTCAAGAAGAGCAAGGACGGATGGATGACTGCCATCCCGCTCTCGCCAGAGATCATCCATCAGCACGACCAATGCAGTCTCAGTACCATATCCAGGTCTGAATCCTGACTGGAATGGGTCCAGATATTCCGCTTCATCCAGTACCCTCTGCAACTGACGTGCCACTGCCTTCTCCAGAATCTTCCCCAAAAAAAGGGAGGTTGGAGACAGGTCTGTAGTTGGTTAGGATTGCTGGATTGAGGGATGGCTTCTTCAGGAGAGGGTGCACCAGAGCATGTTTCAGCAGTGCAGGAAACATCCCCTCCCGAAAAGCCGCATTAATTATAGCCCCGACCCAGCCACCTGTCACCGTCTTGGAGGCTTTTACCAGCCAGGCGGGACAGGGATCCAATGGACAATTAGTGGCGCAGACCGCCGCAAGGAGCCTGTCCACTTCATCCGGGGCAACTGGATCAAACCAATCCCAGGTAACACCGCAAGACTGCGCACTGGCTCCCAACCGGACCCTCCCCGTCCACGCCAAGTTTGAACCCCGAGCGAATCCGATCGATTTTCTCCACCAGATGGTCAGCAAAGTCCTCAGCCGATCCCTGCCAACCGGGCACAGGCCCCGCCCTACCCAGGAGGGATCTGATCACCTGAAACAGGGTGGCTGGGCGATTATCAGTGGAGGCAACAAGGGTGGTGAAGTATTGCCTCCTCACCACCCCCATCACCACTAGGTAGGCCCTAATAGCAGCTCTAGCTAGTGTCCAATCGGAATCGCTCTGGGTCTTCACCCAGTGGCGCTCAAGGCGTCTCTTTGCCCGTTTGAGCTCCCGTAGTTCTTCAGTGAACCACGGGGATGACCTAGCTCCACGGGCTCTGAGAGGCCATAGTGGAGCGATTACATCCAAGGCAGATGTCATCGACCCATACCACAGGCCAACAAGTGCCTCAGGTGAATCGTGTCGCCGATCCAGAGGAAATTCCCCCAGTTCCCTCTGGAATCCATCCGGATCCATCAGTTGCCAGGGGAGGGCCACTTTAATCGACCCTGCCTCTTTACGATGAAGTGTCGCCCCCAGAAAGTCTAAAGCCACCAGATAGTGATCTGACCATGGCACAGGTGTTATGTCTAGCTTCTGTAAACTCAGATCACTCTACCACCGCCCCGACAAAAAGACTAAATCTGGTGTGTGGCCACTGCCCCTGGTTGGGCCCTGAATTACCTGAGCCAGGTCCATAGCTGCCATGGAAGCCATGAACTCCTGTGCCACCTCGGAACCAGACCCCAGCAAAGGCAAATTGAAGTCCCCCAAAACCATCAGTCTATGGAACTCCAAAGCCAATGCCGAGACGGCCTCAAGGAGCCCAGGCAGGGAGTCCCTTACCCTGCAAGGAGGCAGGTACAGGAGTAGGACCCCCAACTGACCCTTAGGGTTTTTGAAGAAGATCTTTAAGGAGACATCAGCTGTCAAGAAACTGGAAACAACCAGTCATACATTTTCACCCCAATGACTGGGATACACAGAATGAGCCTCCTCAAAGATTGTGGTATTTTTGAACCACAATCGGCCATACATCTACTGATGGCAGCCTTTTTGTGCCAGCTAATTTTTCTCACACTAAGTCAGGCAAAAGGAACTATGGAATGAATTCACTGAAAGGTGGCTTCAATTTGGCAGTTTAAAGTTTGACCTAGACATGAAAGAGGAAACAGATAGAACAGTCTGGGATAAAGTGGATAGAAAATGCAAGGCAATGGCAACTGGAGAAAAGGGATATTAGGTGGACCAAACCCATAAGAGATGGAATTTCAGAAACAAGTGAGAAGAGTTGCAGGGGAAGGTAAGGGAAAGGGCACCAGCCAAAGAAAAGAAGGAACACTTAGGATA
Source organism: Bradypodion pumilum (assembly GCA_035047305.1). NCBI lineage: Eukaryota > Metazoa > Chordata > Lepidosauria > Squamata > Chamaeleonidae > Bradypodion > Bradypodion pumilum. Next base: position 317,487,371 of record JAWDJD010000002.1, on the reverse strand, counting down.
AAATGAGGCAGAGAAAGTTTGCCAAAGACAGGCAAACTGTGATTAACTGCATAATAATTTAATGGGAAAGGAAAAATCTTTGATTTTTAATCCCTGCCAACATGCCTTGCAAAATTTTCAGGCAGGTACAGTTAGCTTTATTTAAATGCAAATGTGTAGTGGCTCTCTCTCCAAAAAAAATAATTTCATTTCCGTCCAATGTATTTGACAAAAACAAAGCAGAACATCATTAAGCATTATTCTTCATTAAGAAGATGAGGTAATCTTCCAGAGGACTGTGACATGTGAGCGGGTGCTTTTAAGGCTGAATTCTGTAGTTTTCCAATTTTAATTCTTGCTACTCAGAGCCACCAGAAATAACTGGAAAGGACAGTATAGGCATTCTTTTCTACAGATTGCCATCTTTATGATCAGGTTTACCTTCACATCTATTCTCTGCTTCCCCATGCATTTTGGTTACTTTAAAAAAAATACTGTATATGCAGCTATTCCTCCAAAGACAGTCCAGTAGCTCCAGATAAGAGTGCAAAAACTGGATGTTACATGTCTCTGGCCTGCGCAAAAGATTATTATAGTAAGGTGTGTATGAAATACAGAACTCACACTGTGATTTGAGAAAATAACTAAATGTGTAGCTTAAGTATTGTGAGGAAATGGCATAAGATGCAATTTCTCTCATCGTGCAGCAGTTTTGATGGAAATTAAGCTCTAAAAACAGTGAGGCTTTCTTCTAGGCAAAGGAGAACAACCTGTACAAGCAATAACTTTCATTAGGTTAGAATAGGAGCCTTGTGCGACAAGACTGCTAAAAACAGTTATGTGTGCAGGAGCGGTTTATAATAGTTGATGTTAACCTATGTACTCAAAAATAGCATTTTAGGGAGTTCAAACCTGAACCCATGTAATATGAACATAATTGCTTTAAATGATTTGTACGTTTGTTAGGTGAGACCTGGTTGCTTTTGCAGGTAACCAGGCAGTTCTTCTGAATTCCTGGCCCAGGAGATCCATTAAATAAATGACTGTGCTTTGCTTTATGTTGAATGTCACCTATGGCTGGTGGCAAACTAATGTGAGAAGTGGGGCATTTTTGTTCATCAAAATACATAAGTATGGACACATTTTCCTGAGCACTTTCTGTACAAAGAGGCAACTATAAATGTTCACGTATTACTTTTGTTTACTGAAAGATAAGCTATCTGAAATATGGATATGCTGATCCAAGCATTATACCATGTGTTGGAGAAATAGGAATTGAATAATTTCAAAAAATATTGAACTTGCTTTTACTTTTTAAGGAATGAGAAGTTTGCTTTTTAAAAGTACTATTTTTACAGTACTATAGCTGCCCTTATTAATGAATTCAGGTATGGTAGACATTTATTTTCTGGAAGCTCTAGGACAGTGATGGCAAACCTTTTAGAGATTGAGTGTCCAAGGAGGAAGAGGTGGCATGTGGGCAGGTACCACATGAGCACCACTTAAGTCATGCCAGTGATGTCGTGTGGGTGAGTGTGCCGCTTGAAGCATGCCGGCAATGCGCACATGCACCCATGTGATGCCACCAGTGACATCACACACATGAACATACACAGTGCCTGCCTGTGTTGCCTCCTCCTCCTCTTTCTCTCTCTCTCTCTCACTCACACACACACACAATTGTAGGTACAGGGGTGGTGAGGTGTCTGGTCGCCTCACCTCAGTGCATATGTCCACATAGAGGGCTGTGATTGTCCCTTCTGGTGGTGCTGCCTCCTCCCTCCCTCCCTCCTTCTCCCTCTCTCTCTCTCTCACACACACACAATTGTAAGTATAGGGGTGGTGAAGTGTCTGGTTGCCTCACCTCAGTGCACGTGTCCACATAGAGGGTTGTGATTGTCCCCTCTGGTGCTGCCTCCTCCTCCTCTCTCTCTCTCTCTCTCTCACACACACATAAAATTGTAAGTATAGGGGTGGTGAGGTGTCTGGTCACCTCACCTCAGTGAACCTGTCCACATAGAGGGCTGTCATTGTCCCCTCTGGCACATGTGCCATAGGTTTGCCACCACAGCTCTAGGAGACTGAAGACAAATTTTTCTGCCAGATTTTTGGAAAGCCTTTGTTGGAAAAGATTAATTGATGTGGTTCTACTATCCTTCTTCCATTCCTTTTGGAAATCATGATAGGTATAATCAGTGGTTCCAAAATTTTCTAGCATCACACCTCAGTTTGGATCTTTGACAAATTCTCATTCCTAACAAAACTTCCAATGTCATTTTAACAAAAAGTTAGATTCATAATTTAAAATTAAAAGCAAATTAACACATAGAAAATATGTAACTTTAAAAAGCTGTTGTTTTTTCATCCTGCAAATTTCATAAACTCATGACCCTTTTGGAATTCTTCACACACCCCGAGCAAAATATACATTCCAGGTAAAAAATTAATGGATTCAATGGAAGTTGGGTCCTATAGAGCTTAATATGTCTATTACTGCTTTTGCATTTAAAATGATATTTCAGAAACATTTTATAAAAACCCTACTCTTGTTGGTGCTGAGTTTTTAAAAAAGTTTCACTGTCTTTATAAGTAACCTCCATGGAAAAGTCAAGAAATAGTCAACAGACCTTTGCTTTATAGATTACAATCTATTTTTTCCTGATGCTAATTCTGTACTAATTGGTTACCTGGATGTTATTTACTAATTAAAGCATAATTGAAGTCAGATAGGCAAGGGAAATGGAGCTGATAAGAAATAATGTGAGGCAAGGAATATTTCACTTGCTAGAATATTAACTGTGAATGTCTACTCTGGGAAGTATGTACATGATTGAAGCCTAAAACTTAAATTTTCATTTGATGTGTACACACAAGTGGTGAATGCAGAGTTAGGAACTTTTTGTGTTCTCAGGAAGTTGAGTTCTGCTGTATTTGGGTTTAGAATATACCTGTAGTGCTTACGAGATATTTTATGGAAGATAGTGTTTGCAGGCACAAAGAGTTTGCTTAAAAGGGCTTGCATCTGGAGAGTTGGGTGTTGCTACTCTATAGGCATTTTCTTCAAGAATAAATGGTATGGTCTGACTGGATTTCCTGGGTGATCTTATATGAATAACTAGCATATTTTGCCTGGCGTTGCCGGGCTGTTTTAAATTGTGTTGGATAGTAAAGGGTTTCATTTTTTTCCTTGTACAAATGGTGCTGGGCTGTTTTAAATAGTGTTGAAAGGTTTTGTGGTTTTGTGGCTTCGAGGGGCTGCGTCCGCCTGCGGTGGACTTGCGCTTCCAGTGTGTGTTTTATTTTTATTTTTTGTGTGCCGGCTTCCTTAGTGCTGGGCTCTTTTAATTGGTTTTTGAAGGTTTTTGGTTTTTTGTTTATGCAAATTTAATTTTAATTTTTTATTTTAATTTTTTTAATTTAAAATTAAATTTTGTTTTTTAAAATCTTTATTTTTACAAATTTTTTATTTCTTGTTTTGGTGTTTTGTTTTTTTTGAGTGGAAAGTGATTTCTGTTGGGTTTTTTTTTGTATTATTTTTCTTCTGTCCTCTGGGTGCTTCTGGTAAGTGTTTCCTTTCTTTGCTCATTTGAGTTCCGGTCATCATGAAGTCAAGACATCTCTTGGTAGGCTCTCTGTTGTTGTTGTTGTTTTTGGGGGGTTGAGGTTTTTTTTGGGGGGGTCTGTGTTTTTATTGTTTGTTTTTGGCTGTTTTTTGTGTTTGCTTTTTCTATTTTTGATTTGTTTTTGAGTGTTTTTGGTTTGTGTTTTTGTGCTTACTTTTTTAGGTGGGGGCCATTTGTTTTCATGGGCCATGCTGGGTGGCCTGTGGGAACGAACCGCAGCGGCAGCAGGGGTGCCTTTCATTTCCATGGGCCATGCTGGGTGACCTGTGGGAATGAAGCGCAGCGGCAGCGTTTTTTTAATTCTTTTACTTTTCGCGCGCCGGCTGCCTCAACATTCTGTGCGCTCATGGCGTGCAGGATGCTGGGGCTTGTAGTTTTGGCTGTGCGTGTTTTGTTACTGGAGTGGTTTTTTTCTGCGGCTTTTGTTTTTTGATTGGCCGCGGTGCGTTTCTGAACGTTTATTTTGACACGCCGTTCAGCCTGATTGGCTCTGGTGTGGCATGGCGCAAGGAACGTTGGGAATTGAAGTTCCCTTTTTTTGTTTGTGTCCGGGGGGCTCCTGCCCCCAGGCTGAAAATTTCAACCCAACAGTTACCTGCGAACCCCATTCCGGCGAGTGCACGAAGGCTCGGACGGGGCTAGTGGGGCCTGGTGCAACATCCTTTGTCACATTCCAATGGTTAACGCACCATTTTATAGGTATAGATTACCAATAGTATGCTTGCTAAAGGTTAGAAAACAGTGCAATCTGATGCCAAGAGAGGGTGGGAGGTTTAAAAAAGGAGGAACAAAACTTTGAGAAGTGTATCTAGTGATGCAGGAAATATATTGATGAAAAACAAAATGAAATATAGGGATGTTTTGGTTCGGGATCTGCGAAGTGTGGACAAAGATTCTTAAGAAAGAGAGTTTTCACCTTCCGTAAAATATTTCTTGAGGTGCCAGTGGTGAAAGGACAGATAATGTTACAATAATTCTGTTACCTCATCAGCAAAGTTATTCACAATAGTAACTGAGAATTCTCTGAGATAAAATGGAAAAGACCCAAGTTTGCATGCTCTGTTCAGCACAAATTGCAGGGATTTTCCTATCCCCACAAGGTGAAAAGTTGCTTCTGAAAGCAGACTTTTTTTTCTGTCTGCACCTCTGAGCTTGGAAGCAAGGTAACAATTACATTTCTTGTGCTCTGTATTTCACGAGACAGTACTAGAAACCAAGCCTAACTAAAGATGGGTATTATGTACCTTGATATCTTCTGAAGAAAGATTTTGTTGTCCAGTCGCACAGTCAATTCTGACCTTGTGTGACCCCATGGAACATTGCACACCAGGCACCTCTATCCTCCACCATCCATCTCAACCCACCCAACTCTGTGCCCATTGCATCAACAATACCATCGAGCCATCTCATTTTCTGCCACCCCCTTCTTCTTTTGCCCTCAACCTTTTCCAGCATCAAGGCCTTCTCAAATGAGTCCTCTCTTCTCATTTGATGTCCAAAGTACTTTAGCTTCATCTTCACTATTTGACCTTCCAAAGAGCAGTCAGGGTTGATTTTTTAAAAAAGATCGACAAATTCATTCTCCTTGCTGTCCAGGGCACTCTCAACATTCTCCTCCAACACCACATTTCAAAGGCATCTATTCTTCTGCACTCAGCTTTCCTTATGGTCCAGCTCTCACAACCATACATTACTACTGGAAATACCATTGCATTGACTATGTGGACTTTTGTTTGCAAGGTGATGTCTCTACTTTTAACTATGTTCCCCAGGTTTCTCATAGCGTTTCTCCCAATAATTAGTTGCCTTTTTATTTCATGGCTGCAGACACCATTTGCAATGATCTTGGATCCTAAAAATGTAAAATCTGTCACTGCTTCTACTTCTTCCCTATCTATTTACCAGGGACTGATAGGGCCTGGTGCCATCATCTTGGTTTTCTTAATGTTGAGTCTCAAGCCAGCTTTTGCACTCTCTTCTTTCAACCTAAGCAGGAGTTTCTTTAGGTCTTCCTCACTTTCTGCCATTAGGGCAGCATTATCTGCATATCTCAAGTTGTAGATGTTTCTCCCAGCAATTTTAGTTCCAATTTGTAATTTGACCAGCCCTGCATTTCACATTATGTGCTCTGTATACAAGTTAAATAAGCAGGGTGACAAAATGCAACCTTGTCTTACTCCTTTTCCTATTCCAAACCACTCCGTCATTCCATATCCTGTCCTCACTGTTGCTTCTTGACTCTTGTACAGATTACTCATGAGACCTATAAGGTGTTATTGTATCCCCATCTCTTTAATTCCTTGCCACATTTTGTTGTGATCCACACAGTCAAAAGCCTTGGTGTAATCAATGAAACAGAAATAGACTTGTTTCTAGTATTCCTTTGTTTTCTCCATGATAAAACATATGTTGGCAATTTGTTTTCTAGTTCCTCTACCTCCTCCGAACCCAGCTTTCACTTCTGGTAATTCTCCATCCACGTGCTATTGAAGTTTATCCTGTATTATCTTGAGCATATCTTTGCTAGGATGTGGGTTGAGCACAATTGTTCAATAATTTGAACATTCTTTGGCATTGCCCTTTTTTGGGATTGGAATATATACTGATCTTTTCCAGTTCTGTGGCCATTGCTGCATTTTCCAAATCTGCTGGCATATAGAATGCAATACAGTACTTAACTCCATCATCTTTTTGGGCTTTGAATAATTCAGCTGGGATACCATCATCTCCACTGGCTTTGTTATTTGCATTGCTATTTATGGCCTTCCTGACTTCACTTTCTAGGATGTCTGGCTCAGGTCCAATGTTCTCATCACTGTGATTATCAGGGGTGTTGAGGTCCTTCTTGTAGAGTTCCTCTGTGTACTCTTGACATCTTTTCTTGATCTCTTCCGCATCAGCTAAATCCCAGCCATTTTTGTCCCTTATCACGGTCATATTCTCACATAAACAGTTCAAGATATTTTCCCCCAAAGATACCTAATTTTTCTGTGTAATATATTACTAAAGGAGGTAGGATGATAAATAGTGCAGTTTAGGACTCTGATCTTCCTCTTCTTTACTTCCTCTTTCACCCCATCGGGTGTTGAGAGAGATGCAAGTTTCTTGTTCTGGCACTTCTTGTGGCCCATTGGCTAACAGTGTGTGCACATTTTCGATCCACTTATTTGCATAAGAATAGATACATGAGAAAAGATACATTCTGCTCCTGTCAGAAAACACAGTTAACATACATAACACTCATACATCTTATTTCCATGGTTACCAACTTTTGCTTATGTTTTGTTGTAAGTGTCCGTGTTTGGCACTGCCAACATAAGGTGGGGATGAATAGGCTCTGTATGAGGTGTTTCTTTGTGCTAATTGGTATTGCCTTGTGTTGTAAAGCAGAGCTAACTGTTCCAATATATGGTTTGCCTTACTGCATCGTATGTTAATGTTAATGAGCCACTACACTATTCAGAATAGCAGGGAAAGTTTAATTCCCCTTACCTGGATGACTGTTGTAGCACTGGATCAGTAAGGGTACACAGATAGCTACGATCTTGATTGGCAAGCAAAAGTGAAGTAAAAAAAATATTCCTCCCACCTCCTTAGTAATAATAATTTCATTTTAGAAATTATTCTGGGTTGAAAGGAATTTTGTGGAAGAAACTCTGCTCAGGGAATGCCCAAATGAGGCTCCTTTCATGTCCCTAAGAGCTGGGACAGAGATGGGTGTGCAATCCATCATGCAATACCTGGGTCTCAAACTGCCAACTTGCCACCCTTCCAGCTAACAAGGTGAGCTTCTTAACTACTGAGCCCCTGCAGCCCCTGAGCCAGCACTACAATGATAGGCAAGGGTAAAACCAATTCAACTTTCCTTGCCCTTGTGCAAAGGAGAAGGGAAATTGAAAATGAGCAATATTCTGAATGGCCTTTTAAGCCTCTTTTGTTTACTCTGGAAGCATCCTTTGAAGGATGCAAGCCTTTCTTCTATAACATCCAAAGTGTTCAGAGGTGCTTGGGATGCTATATTTTTGATCACTGAAAAGTAGAAAACCCTGGGGGGCAGGGAGGTTGCAGCACTCCAGCATCCCTGAAATCTGAATTTACTACACCTGGACTAACCCCAAAGAGCTGGAAAGAACACAATAAGCACTAGTCTGTGTATGCTCTTCCTTGACTTTCCAGAGGTAAAGAACAGACAGGTTATAGCTATAGATCTTGCTTGTGAGTTTTCTAGTGCACACATAGAGGCTGAATGTTAGGCTAGAAAGGCTTTGTAATTTATTTAACATCTTATTTCCCTATTGGTGAACTTGTGGGATAAAGCAGAAATATTAGAAACAGGCAAAAAAACCTTTTACTCCTGTGATACAAGAAAAGAATTTGAATTTTCAAAGTTACACTTGGCCTCCACAATACTTATTATTTATTTTCCTGTGGCTTAGTGGTTAAGACACTGAACTTGATGACTGGAAGGTCGGCAGGCCAGCAGTTTGAGACCCGAGTGCTGCATGATGGATTGAGCTCCCATCTCTGACCCAGCTCCTGCCAATCTAGCAGTTCAAAAGCAAGAGATTGCAAGGTACCACTTTGGAGGGAAAGGTAACAGTGTTCTGTGCATTCTGGTATCTAGTTATCCACAGAAACGCCTGCAGACACAGACAGCACTGGCTGTTTGGCTATAAACAGAGATGAACACCAAACCCTAGAACTGGATACAATATCACAAGGGTGATATTTACCTTTACCAAACCTTTAGCATGCCCAAATGCAGAAGACTAACTCCTTCGATGGCCTTGTAATTAATGCTAGAATTAATATCAACCCAGATTGTCTTCTTTTAAAAAAAAGTTACAAAAACAAAAGAAAAGAGAACAGATCAGTATTTAAACCTGGATGACTAAGCAAATCTGTTGCTTCTTCTCCCCACCAAACACAAGAGAGAGGTTGACAATTTTACTGAACCTTTAAGCCAGGGGTTCCTAAACTTTTTATGCTGTGGGCCTAACCACGTCCCCTCGACAGCTGAGTGGGTGGACAACGTCCCCCAGAAGCGGAAGTGAATCGGCCTGCTTCCACGTCTACGACAGCCACGGGCGCATTTGTGGCTGACATAACCGCATTTACATATGTGTGGGTGCATTTTACGGCTGTTGTAAATGTGTCTGCTTCCACTTCCGGGTCCGGTGGTGGTGGGCCACATGAAATGGTGCCACGGTCCGAGTTTGGGCCACGGGCCATAGGTTGGGAATCCCTGCTTTAAGCCTTCCAATTTGATGACTGCTCTGATTTGAGACTTTTGCTTCTTTGTCTTAACAAGAGCACAGTCATTTCTGAATTTTTTCTTTAAAAAATCCTTCTTTAAGCAGTGTTCTCTCTTCTTAATGAGAAGATCCATATGTTTGCTGTTGCATATTGTGTTTGGTTGAGGGGGGGACCTTCTGTGTTTTGCATTCTTCAAAACATTTGCTGCAATGTCAAGTTCAATGACATATATGTATATTACCAGGTTTTATTTCGGAATAATGATTCCACTTAACACTAACTCAAGCCAATGCTGCTGTATTTTCTGATCTCCATTTTACTTATACTTATTTACATAAAACCATGCAATCCAAGGGCTTGGAGTTTTCCCCTTTCCATGTTTTGATCGGGCATCCTACAGTGAAACACTGTACATTAACAGATAAATGAGAACTGCTGCTGAGTTGCTTTTAGGCAACAATTACATGATTTTTAAATTCTGTTCTTGCTGTTCCCCATTAACTCAAGCCCAGGTTATTAACTGGTGGAAGAAAATACACTAAGTATTCACATTTCTGCTATCAAATGAATGCAGGTTTTTAGGATACAAAATGATGAAAGGTTTAATCTTAGCTGTCAAGCACATTTAATAAAAAATAAGGAAATACATAATAGTATGGACTAATTAAAAACTATGACCTGAAAGCTTAGATGCACTCTTACATGCACTCTGAATGTTATGAGAGTGAGATAGGTAAACATTAAAAGCTGTTCAAGGAGAATATCTCAGCTTCTCTGCATTGATTCCCTTCATTGTTATACCACAGTTAGCATTTAATACTGCAAATAGTCATGAAAGACCTTTAAGTGGCCCATATCCATTCATTAATAAGAGTGTTTATCCTGGCACTGAAACAAATCTATAGTCAAAGCACCCAAGAAATCTGCCCTCTGTGTTATTCTTTTCCTGTGTGCACTATCCTTCACTTACATAAAACATTTAAGCATTTACTAAGGGCATATGAGACTAGAATTTTGGGCACTAAACCCAAAGCACTGGGATTCATGAGGGAAATGCTATAAACACAATAACACGTTTATCTGATAATATCCCTCCCTTGAATTCTTAATCAGAACTTCGACCTGAATAAATTCCATAGGCCACCAGTGCGATGTTATTTATTTATTTCAGGACTCTACTGCATGTACATTTTATCATGTGCCCTTTAGCATGACTTTGAAGAGCAAGGAAACTTTCCTGCTTTACATTTTCCAAAATATGCAAGATTTTACATGCTTTTATACCCTCTCAGCATTCTTGTTTCTAAAGAAAAGTTCTAAGGTAAAAACCCATTATCTATGAAAATATTAAATTGCTCCATTTATTTGAAGTTCATTCTGCCACACTTTTGTTTCTTGTATTTGTTAATTAAATCATCCAGGTATATTTTCATGGCTTTCTCCTATGGGTATGAGTACCCAGCTCTACCCATACCTGCTGTTCCTATCAAAGTGTCCAACGGGGTCAAACTGTGTGATGCATTTAAAAAAAACAGGGGAAAGAAGAAAATAGCACAGGTTATACTGGGTGTCGATAGTCTCCATGAACATGCCTCCAACTGCAAAGTTCTAATGACAAAGGAGGCAAAAAGTATCCACTATAATGGGCACATGTCACCATTTGTATTCAGAGAAGTTCCGCCGGTGAGATGTTTTAAGCAGATTCAAAGCCATGTTATTTTTGATTCAAAGCACACTATAATAGAACCTACTAATTATACAACTTAACCTGCATTGTATTTTAAATAAATGCTAATGAAACTTGATGACAGTATAAAGTAGCACAGGAACTTTAAAACAGATGCCTGTGAATTATAGGGCTTTGCTACATCTACCAAACACAGTACTTAAAGTATAAGTAAACTTGTTAAATCTAGGAGACAATGGTATGAAAAGTAGACCACTATTCTTCCCTCAGAGGTGTAGGATATGTAGCATCATACCTGTCAACCCGCGGCTCCAGAAAAATGGGACCTGCGCACATCGCTTGTGTGCAGGTCGCGTTCCACGCATGCGTGGAAAGGTTTTACCCCTTCCACGCATGTGCGGAAGCGCTACGCCGCTTGCGCAGCCCTTACACAGCCCTTACACAAGCGACGTAGCGCTTCCACGCATGTGTAGAAGGGGTAAAACCCTTCCGCACATGCGCGAAAAGTGTTTCCCCCGCTGCCAAATTACAGGGTTTTGGCAGCGGGGGCCGGGTTATGATGTCAATCGATGTCAATTTACGGGGTAATCCCGGCCAAATCGGGAAGGTTGACAGGTATGTGTAGCATGTATGTGTGTGTGCTCCAGGGCTGTAGCCAGGATTCTAGTTTGGGAGGGAGATTTTTTTCAGGAGGGACAACAATGTCTCTCTCTCTCTCTCTCTCTCTCTCTCTCTCTCTCTCTCACACACACACACACACACACACACACACACACACATAACATTGACATCTTGGAGTGGGTTGGGGGGCTGTTAGCGGAGGGTTTTTGCCCCCCCCCTCGGGCTCCCTCGGGCTATGGCCCTGGTGTGCACATGTATTTTATGTACTTATTCGAGACTGTTATTTGTGGATTTTAGTTCTGCTTTTAATACTATTCTTCTGCATAGACTGGTACCCAAATTATTAGATCTGGGGCTTCCGCCATGCTTATGCAGGTGGATACTAGATTTTCTATCAGATCGTTCCCAACGGGTCAGGATGGGCTCTCATGTCTCTGCGGATTTCAGTATAAGTACGGGGACGCCGCAGGGGTGTGTGCTGAGCCCGCTTCTGTACACGCTTTACACATATGATTGTGTTCCCAGTTACCCCAGCAATAAGATCATCAAGTTTTCAGACGACACAACGGTGGTGGGTCTGATTCCTGCTGGGGAGGGGGAATCGGCTTACAGGAAGGAGGTTGAGATGCTGACGGAGTGGTGCAGCGAAAACAATTTATTCCTCAATGTAAAAAAGACAAAAGAGATCATTGTAGACTTTAGAAAATGCAAATTGAACATTCAGCCACTTATTATTGAAGGGAATTGTGTGGAACATGTGTCAGTGTTTCAATTTCTGGGAATGGAGCTGAGGGATGATCTAACATTGGGAGCAAACACCAAATATCTGAAGAGAGCACAGCAGAGGTTCTTGAGAATCCTCAGGAAGAACAACCTTTCAAAGGACCTGCTGTTGGCATTCTACCACTGTACCATAGAGAGTGTGTTAACCTATGGTCTGTGTGTATGGTTTGGGAGTTGTACAGCTAGGGAAAGAACAATGCTGTCCAGGGTCGTAAAGACTGCGGAGGGGATAATCGGGCATACTCTTCCCACTCTAGATCAAATCTATGCCACCAGGTGTTATAAGAAAGCTGTAGAGATTGCGCAAGATAGTAACACACCCCGGAAATGATCTCTTTCAGCTTCTGCCTTCTAGAAGAAGGTATAGGGTCATAAAGACCAGGACCCGCCGCTTGAGAAATAGTTTCTACCCAAAAGCAGTTCTGGCTTTGAATACAGTGCAATGCAGTCTATGAGGGAGCTTCTGTATATAGTTTTTAGAGTTTTTAGGGTTTTAGAGTTTTTAGAGTTTTAGAGTTTTAGAGCTTTTAGAGGGTAAATGTGTATATGTGGGGTGGGAGTATGTTGATAATTTTGTATAGTTGTATTTTGTTTAGGTTTTGTTGGGTTGTTAAGTGTTTTTCCCCCCAATCTCGTTGTTCTGTGCAGGACAATGGCAATAAAGATTTATCTATCTATCTATCTATCTATCTATCTATCTATCTGTTTTAGTAAGTGACTCTTCTGCCTGTTGTCCACCTGAAGGGGTTAAGATTTGAATCTAGTGGTTGGTTGAGCAAGTTGTCTTCTCTTCTCACAGTCATTCTTTTCTTCCTATTCTTCTATGTAGAAAAATTAGCTGTAAAACTATTTTTCAACCCTATGTGCTGAATATACCACTAAATGAGCAGTCCATCGGTCAAAATGTTACTTTTTTGATTGAATGAGAAGCATCTATGTTTCTTATGCATAACAAGTAACCTCTACTTACTTTCCAAAATTACTTTTTAAGGGCATTTTGGAGGGGCATTGTGACACTATTTTTTCCCCCACATCTTATGCCACTACTTTGTTAATTAAGTTGCACACAAAATATTATTTAGGCATGCTTTTCACATTTTTATAAATATTCCCAAGAGGTCATTCGAGCACTGCCACAAAAAAAAAATGCTGTGTTTTTCCAGACCGTGGGCAGCAAGAGGAATGCACACATTAACATGCAGTGCAATGAATTATTTGCGCAGTTGGAGCAATATTGCTGGCAACCTGATTGCTGAAAAGCAATAAGTCAAGCAATGAGTTCTTTTTAAACATGAAACATCCAGAGCTCTGGCTGATCATTTTTCTACAACTAACTATTCAGTGTCAGTCAATAGCATGCAGCTGTTTTCACTAATGTATTATGGAAGGAAGAAGGTAAGGCCTCTTAAATTTTGTTCTTTGACATTTGTACAAGAAACATGAAAACAACAGAAAAAATATTGCAGTAGTGCTTTGAGTGAACATGCATTTCTTCAGTTCTTAACTGAGAATTTGTTTCAGTGAAAGGTTGAAAAAATTTGAATCAGCATTGTGGAGTATGCTTCACCCATCCCCCAAGCACCAAGTCTGCCTTAGAAGATGCTTCTCAAACTTCTCTTACCCTCAAGCAACTGTCAAGACTTTTGTTGTGTCATTATACAGCAGAAAATTATATTAAAGAAGTGCTGCTGCATGATGATCAGCATTGAGTTGCTGGCTGTATGGTCTACTACTCTGCTCTGTTACTGTAGCAAGATAACCTGGCCAGATTGGACACTAGTCAACAGACTAGCAGAGTTATTCTTCAAGAATGTATTATTATGAAAGATACACTGCAAAGTTGGAATGTATTAAATAATAAAGGAAGTAACCAAACATCATTATTGTACTCAAATGGAACAAGCAGTACATCATAATGGTCTTTTAAAAAATCTGTACTCTTTGTATGCATAATCACCCACTCATTTATTAAGTTAAAACATATCTGCATTGGTTATCAATTAAACATTTTTAAGTGAAGGGCATAACATATGTTGGGCAAGATGCAACTGATTATTTCCACTGACAGAGGTCTTCTATCAGCAGAAGTAGGAAAAGGCTTTTCTTTTGCTCATCTTTATTCAAATCTATCCCAGTGAGTGGAAAATCCAAAACAGATTTTTGGGTGGCATGCAGGGTTTCAGGGCAAAGGCAAACCCATGTCAAACTAAATTTTTCTATCTTTCAATTCAGATTAATAACATGCATTGTCACACGTCTGACAAAACACATGGAAGACCACACAAACCTTTGTTGCAATATATGTGTTAGTTTAGTGTGTCATAAGATTGTGTATTAGCCTTGATGTAGTAGACTAACTAGTCTCTTGAAATTCTCATCAATCAAATTTTATCTCAAATTCTGATGTGCCAAACGATCTGATTTTGTTCTCATGATCCCTCACCACCCCCACTGTCCAACCATATGGTCTCACTGTACCCTAAAGAAGACTCAGAGAATGAATAGGTAAAAACTGTGTCATCCAGGAAGTAAGCAGCTTTCTCCAGCTTATCCAGCAGAGTCCAGGAGGAAATGACTTTGAGCCTTAAACCACTTTGCCTTCCTTTGCCCAGAAAACAAGTCTTCAACCCCTTCCTCTGTATTTTGAGACTCGAGCAGGATATTATTTTTTTGGAGTCAGGCAGAGCACTTTGAACTTTTACTCCATGAAGTTTTATTTCTCTGTTGTTAATAGTGCTATACAGTATATAGATTGAAAATAAATGCTTTGATTTTGAAAGTAACAACTGCCTTACTGTTGATTTTTGACAAAACATTTAGCAGCCAATATAGACCAGATGCTTCTCTGTGCAAAGAAAGTCTTCTAACTGTTCCAAATTTGGGCTTGGATGAGAAGATATTAGCTGAACTCAGCTGTGCACAGATGTCTATCAAAAACCACAGCAGCGCTATAACCATGGGGTGAGATAATGGGAATTGTTACTAACCAGTTCTTGTTGGAACACTGCAAAATGTCAGTCCAAAATGTCCTTCCAAGCAGAGTTTAGCATTTAACTGAATCTGTAAATTAGCTTTCATGACTCATACCATCATGGTTTACTTAAGTCCCTTTACAAGGAAGATTCTTTACATGGCATTGGTAATCTTGTGGATTGACTACTGTAATGCTCTCTACGTGAGGTTGCCCTTGTGTTTTACATGGAGATTACAGCGGGTCAAGAATTCAACAGCCAGGCTTGGTGACAGGCTTAAAGAAATTCAGTCATATTTCCCCAGCCATGGCAGTCCTGCATTGGCTACCTGTTGCCTACCATGTCAGATACAAGGTGTTAAAGCTATCATATAAGGCCTTATATGGTTTGGGACCTTGCTATCTATAGGAACATCTCTCCCTCAGAACAACTCCCCACATCACCCATTCATCACAGTCGGCACAGCACCAGGTGCCTCCCCCGAGGATGGCTCAAAAGTATTTAACTAGAAATAGAGCCTTCTCGGTGACGGCACCAACACTGTGGAACACTCTACCAATAGAGCTGTGCCAGGCCCCATCACTGGCTATCTTTAAAAAGCAATTAAAAACTATTTTGTTCAAGGAGGCTTTTTAGGGTGTTGTCCATTTAGTGATAAATTAGTCAGTCAGGTTGAGTTCCTATGCCCTCAGATGCCAGTTACTATATTTTATTTTAGTTTGTGATGTATTTGTCAGTTGTTTGTTTTGATTTGCTGTGAGTTCTGTTGTTATTTGTTATCTGTTTGTAAACTGCCCAGAGTGGGATACCACCCAAATGGATACCATCCAAATGGGCAGTATAGAAATGCAATAAATAAATAAATAAATTCTATCTGTAGAATATACAGTAAAACCTTGCATAAAGAGCACCTCGCTTAGAGACTAACTCACTTAAAAAGCAGAATTTTCTCTGAATGGTTGCCTCGCTAAACAACTAAAATTAATCAAAAACTCACTTAACAACTAAATTGGGGTTCACAGTCTCCCCCACCTGGAGTCAAAATTGGTCATTTACAATGGTGTTTCACTTAAAGAGCAAACTTGCTTAAAGAGCAATCCCGTGGAACACATTATGCTCTTTAAGCGAGGCATCACTGTACAGCAATATAAAGGGCCAACACAGAGTCAAAGAACAGCCTACAAAATACAGAAGCAACATCCCCTTTATTCCAGTAAAAAGCAACAATTGGCATGCAACACCAATACTCAGGGATACTTAATCTCCATCCAATTGTATGTCAATCACTGCAACAATTAGTTACTAGAACATGGTTGCTTACATTATGGAGGTAATTTACTTAATTATAGTAATATTTGCTTCTAATAATGAAAACTGAAATAAGGGGTCAATCAAAAAGGTCTTGTTTTGCTTTCTTTATAATAAAGAATATTATACCTAGCAAAGCAATGATGATGAGTTTCCTTTTCAAATCCATGGGGTTCTGTTGAAAGTAATTCAAACATTGCCAATGTGGTAGAACCATATCCAGCACCCCCAAACACACACCCCACCCCTGGCCCAAAGCTTGTCTTTTCAAAGATGGCATTGCCTTTCAGGGGAACTCCAAGCACTTAAAGCTCTCACTGTCAGAAAGTCATCAGTGAATAATAAAGGAAAGTGCCACTTCATGCCATTAATGGAAATACGCTAGTCTTCAAGTCAAGTTAAGACAAGAGAGTGGCAGAAAGCACAAACAAGTGTAAAGAAATAATCATGTGATACTGTTACTAAAGAATACTGTTGACATCATGACAATAGAACAGAGCAGAAAAATACCAGTAATATTGAAATTTAGAATAAAGAGATGTCTTTCCATCTATGCTCTTAAGCCCTCTGAGAAACTGCAAAACATTTAAAAGCAATTTGTCTTTCACTTGAACTGCTAGGGATATTGACTTGGAAATGCAGTAAAATTATATTCATCCTGGATGACACAAATTTATAGTGAGATGGAAACTCAGTTCTTCTCTAAAAACAAATCTCTTTATCTTTCAAAAACATTAGAAGAGCAGTAAGAGAACTGAAGAAGCTCTTATTATTGATTACATTTTATTACTCTGGCATTCCTAACAACAGCAACATCTGAGAATCTACCATCAGTAAAATCAAAGACATTGGCTCCCCTTATATATATATTTAAAATTTAATGAGGAACACCCCCCCCCCGGGCTGCATATTTTTATGAAAAATCATCCATAACCTTATGGATACTGATACAACAGAAAAGCTGCTTTTGTTTGATAAAAGATCAGCTAAGGTCAGATCCAATCAAATCCTTAGAGAATAACATCTCCTAATTTGGTTAAGACCCTTCCACAAACAAAAATATGTGAAGGTCTGAGAATATGGCACACCGTTTTAAAGAATTATGAATATTAATGAATAGAATCCCTTGACACCCAAAAGGGTAAAAGAGGAAGTAAAGGAGAAGAAGAATGACTAGAAGTAAAATTGTCAACTGAGGAATCTTCAAAGTGTTGTGCCAGCTGCACAAATCTGGGGATTAGGCTGTAAATGATGTAAAAGACTGAACTGGTAATGGAGCCTACTAGATCAGGTTTTGCTTACTACTTAAAATGGGGTTGTCCCATTACCCCAGCTTTTATAGCAGCTTGCTTCAAACATTACTGTATTTTAAAAGCAATTGCCCTGAAGTACAATAAATATTAAACAGACAAAAAAAATGTTATTGTTTTTCCTTGCAAGCATGTCAAGTGCAAGGGATACACAATTCTCTGTGTACAGTACAACTGTCTATCTGCCAAGATAGAAAAAATACATGTTCTGGATGTAACTCACATTATTCTAGCTGACTGATATAGTATGAAACCACAGGAGACAACATGGACATTCATAGATGTAAATGCAGCTGCTGCCAAATTTCAATATCTCTATATAACATACACATGGGAAAGTTTCAAATGCTTTCCCTTCAT
Source organism: Bradypodion pumilum (assembly GCA_035047305.1). NCBI lineage: Eukaryota > Metazoa > Chordata > Lepidosauria > Squamata > Chamaeleonidae > Bradypodion > Bradypodion pumilum. The sequence continues at coordinate 317,469,472 of JAWDJD010000002.1, read as the reverse complement.
AGAATGCAGAAGCCCAGTGATCTAGAAGAATTAGTTTGATTTGTAGATGGAACTGGAATTCCACTGAAGGGAGAAAGCAGGATGTCAGTTTTAGTCTACCCTATCTGTAGATGCAAGAACTCCATCTTATGTGTCCTGCAAGGTCCCTCACTCCTCTATATAGAAGTGGGAGGAAGAGGAGGAGGAGGAGGAAGGAATAGGAAAAAATCTGAAGATAAAATGTATGGAAATTAAGAAAATGGGACAGTAGAAAAAGTTAGAAAAACAAAAAGTATATAAATATTTTCATATAAAACCTAAGAGTACACTTTCTTGATTGAAAATTATACTATGCTATACATACAAAATTTAGGAATATAGAAGAAATATTATGAAAGCCATATTACAAATGTATCCCATCCTGTAGTCAGTTGCAAATGTGCAGTATCCTATCCAATGCAATCCATGAACAAATTGTTGAAATACAATAGTAAATTGAATGAAATTAAGACCATTGGGGATTTGGCAAGTCCATAAACTATTTGATAATGTTAGCGTTAGCTTTCGTGCATCATGTCCACTTCGTCTGACAGTAGACTTGATTCATGAAATATAGCAGTTAGTCTTAAAAGTGTCACAGCATTTTTTTAAAAATTATTTACTCTTTGATATGCTTGAGACACAGACAAACATGGCTACTATTCCCATAAATCTCCATTGAATCAGTAGCCCTAAACTAGTACAATTTACTACCCTAAATAACACAATTTGAGCCAATGACTGTCTCCTTGTATGCTCCTCTCATAAAGAATCCAAAAAGGGATGTAAAAAATATTTAGGAAAAAATCTTATTCTCTGTCACTTCCCATTATTGTCATGTTAGGACATTTGACTGACAACCCCCACCCCCACCCCCGGTTACCATGGAGATTACTCTTAACATCTGAACAGCAGTATAATATAGTGGCCATGAATGTGAAGCATCCAATTCCAATCTGGTTGCAATCTCAAATTCACCAGAAGATTTTAGTAAAACTGTTGTTCAATATTGTTAGGGTTTCAGCCTCAAATAGTGGGACTGTTATACTAGTTATGACAAATTTGGTTCATGTAGAAATTACTGAGTTATGAAACACCTGGGTATATGCAGTGATTCTACTATGCATATAGCAGGGCTGTAAAAGGCTTGCCAAGGAGGCATAGCTGAAAATATTCCATTCTAGATATGAATATGGAAAGATTGTAAAATTACTGAACAAATGACTGTTTTGACAGTATAGCAGTTGCACGTACATTTATTTATTGAATTTGTAAACCACCCATCTGGGATGTTCTCCCATTCTGGTTGGTGTACAACAGTTAATTAATTGGTTAAACTGTTTGTTGGCTGTTAAAAGATATCTCTTAAAGCAGCAGTTTGCAACCTATGATCTGTTGGCCAGCCCTGGCCTATGGCACCATTTCATGTGGTCCACTACCCTTGCTCCTGCCACCACTGCTGCAAGAAGCAGCAGAAGTGGAAAGAACAGCCAAAAATGCACTGCCCTTGCTTCCTCCGCTGCCGTCAGAAGCAGCAGAAGTGGCGAAAACAGGCATAAATGAGCCATAAATGCATCCTTGGCTGTCGTAAATGCATTTACAACAGCCACAGATGTGTTTATGGCAGGATTTGTGGCAGGGGAACCATGTGTCTGGCACACTCAGCTGTCTAAGGGGGTGTGGTCCAGCCCACACCTGGAAAAGGTTGAGAACCCCTGTTTTTAAGGATGCCTCTTTGAAGAGAAAGGATTTCAATTGCTTTTAAAAAACATCAAGAGATGAGACATGTCCACCATCAAGAAAACTTTTCTTCTACTTGAGGCCTTTCTCACTATCCTTGAGGTCAGCACCTGGAGATGCAACATTTGTGAGGAGCAGATGATGTTGGCTGATGTTCTGTAGGAGAGATGCTTCAACAGGTAAGAAGGGCCTAAACCATATATGGATTTCAATGTCAAGAATAGCCCCTTGAACATGATAGGATAAGGAACAGCTTGCCAGTGCAAGCCTGCCAAGACTGGAGAGATTTGTTCAAACTTCTTTGTTCCTGTAATCAGCCTGGCAGCCAAATTCTGGATCTATTCAAGTTTCCATATTGAGGGCAAAGGCAGCCCCATGTAGACAGCATTACAGTAATCAACATGTGAGATTATCAATGAGTGGACTAGTGTTGTAGGGGATTGTCTGTCCAAGAAGGGTCGGAAAGGCAGCTTTGCACATTGTCGCAATTTGAGAATCCAGGGTCAAGGACGGATCGAATATGACCTCTAAGTTGCATACTTTGATCCCTAAGGGTGAGAAAAGTCCCACCCAATCTAGGGACCATACCACCTAGTCAGGCAGACAAACCCTCCAATACCAAGACCTCCATCTTCTCAGGATTCAGTCTCAGCTTGTTAGCTTTAGTCCATTCCATCACTGTGGCCAGAAAGTCATTAAGACACCAGACCACAGTCCACTGGAGAAGATGAAAAGGAAAGATACAGTGGAGTGTTATCAGCATATTGATGACACAGAACTCCAAGTCTCCAGATGACCCCTACCAGTGACTTCACACAGATGTTAAACAATAATGGGGGCATAATTGACCCCTGTGGAACCCACCCACTGGAGAGTACACAGAATTGAAATTAACTTCCCAAGTTGGATTCTCTGGGTCCAGTCACCAAGAAAGAAGAAAACCACTGCAAAACAATGCCTTGAATACTCAATTTGGACAACTAACCCAGTAAATACCATGGCCAATGGTATCAAAAGCCACTGAGAGATCCAGGAGCACCAGAAGAGAAAATTCTCCCCTGTCAGCTTCCCAGTGCAACCAATGTAGATTTGATGCCATGATGGTCTAAAGCTCAATTGGAAAGGATCCAAACAGTTGGTTTCATCCAAAAAATGTCTGCAGTTGGTCAGCCAGAACCCTCTTGATGACCTTGCCCAGAAAAGATGTATTAGACACAGGCCTGTAGTTGTCAAGAACATTTGTAGCTAATTTCCCCACAGAAGTGGGTGAGTGACTGTTTCTTTTAAACCAGAGGGGACAATATCATCATTTAAAGATGCATTAATTATATTCTACACCCACTCCAAAGATACCTTTACTGATTTCACTAATCATGATGGGCAAGAATCATGCTGAGAGGTCGTAGGCTTACAATGAGTCTCCTCAAATGACACAAGATAAAACTTCTCTCATAAATCACAACAAGAGGACTCAATGAACAATGAACATGTCAACTTGATTTACTGCATTAAATGTGGAGTCAAGATCCTGTCAGATGGCCTCAACTTTTGATCTACAGTGGCTTGTGAATTTCTCACAGCTCTGTTGGTTCAGATGAAGACTCAAAATTTGACCTCCTGTGGTGAAGCTGCAGACTATTTTATAAAGTTCTGCCTATTGGTTAGCTGCCTCCTGAATTTGGTGGGCACTATAGATCTTCCTCACCCTCCTTATATACCACACATAAATAGAGGTAGATTGGTTTCCATACAAGGGTACTTATTTCCATCTGCTCTCTAGCCTTCTCCTTTGCTGCTTCATCACTTGAAGTTTCTCTGTGAACCACAGGGTCAGCCAACCTCTGCAGTGGAGCGATCATGTCAACCATCTGATTTGCCTCTGATTACTATCTGGCAACCTGAGCATTGACAGGCTCTAGAAAAAAATTGCTGAAAAACTACAATAATAACCGTGTGCCATAAAGCTGAATCTGACTTACTGCAACCCTTTCTAGGGTCTACAAGGGAGAGAATGCACAGAAGTGGCTTACAATTCCCTTCTTCTGCAGGTGCCATGGTACAATACAGCTTGTCCATGAATACACAGGCTGGCTCTTCTCCAAGGAGGCACAGTAGGAAATTTCACTCACAACCTCTATGTCTGCATACAGATACCTAAGCCTTTGAGCTATCTAGCCAGTTCTGATAAAATATAACAGTAAAAAAGATAGATTCAAAGCAATAGATGTATTAATTTGTCTCAGTATGTTGGCAAAAATCAAAGAAAGAAAAGAAAGAAGGCAGCAAAATATTGTGGCACTTTATCAGATTTATGACAGCATGAGCTTTTGTCAATCAAAACCCACTTCTGACAGAAGAACTTCCTGAAGAGATTGCATTTTGGTCCACAAAAGATAACACTAAAATAAATCTGTTAGTCAGTAAAATGGAACAATATTTTGCATGCCTATCCTCTTTTTTCCACCTTTAATTCTGGCAAAATGACAGAGGCTGTCCTCAAGTCCCCAAGACCCTTCTGTAAAACAGTTTACTTCCACACTATGCAAAAATAGAGTAGGATAAAAGAATTAGTAGGGACATTAAACAGAAACAAAAAAAAACCCCAAAATCTTCAGAAGATTCTTCAGAAGTGATAAATCAAAGGTTTTAAATTAATGCATATATATTAGCCTTTGATTAGTTTTCACTCTTATTGTGTTAATTGTTGTATCTTTTGGTTAATTAGAGTCCATTACACAGTGCATACTTCAACAAGTTACTATTAATATAAATAATTTCCCTTTTTTTCCTGAAGAGATGCTACGCTGAAACAGATGCTTCAGTGCATCCCATTCTTAAATATACACACTTTTCATCATAGATACGGTATTTAATTTAAATTAATTATAATGTCCGCCACTGAGGGCATATTTACACAACGCAATATCCAAAGAAAGCAGCCATTTAATTAAGCTAACCCATTTATTCATTTATGAATGGCAAACCTGAAACTGAAACTGAAATTCGCTGAACAGGTGAGAAAGAGCCTCTGCAATACTCAGGGGCTTTTGCTTCATCTGGTTTCACTTCGAAATAAGTAGCCTGTATAAACAGTAATTAACTCACTGTGTGAAAGTGGGCAAGAGTTTTAATTTATGGCAAGCAGTCAGAGATGCAGAAATGACCTAAGACAAGAAAAGCAGCATTACATACAGTCACTGATTCTCTCTTTGTGTAAGCTAAGGTTGTTTGTTGAGATATACCAATCATTTATCATGCTTTTTCCCTAGAAGGGCTTTTGTGTCTTGAAGAGCAATATGTTAAGCACAAACTTAGCCAAGGGATGTTGTTGAGTTGTCAAGTACAGTATTCTGTTTTCCTTCACAAAAGGGAATGGCTGCACTTTACTCATATCCTTAGGGGAAAGTACAGCTTATTACACATCAAAGCCTTTTTTAAACAACAACAACAACAACAGCTGGCATTTGACAGACATTTGCTTGGAAAAACAGATGGCAACTGACCAGGTAAATGGCACTGGTAGAAGAATAACAGCCATCTCTATCAAACCACTGCAAACACCATGTTCATCGCAACATTGCCAGGATATTATTCCAGCACTATAAGCAGAGATTTGAGTAGAACTATTTGCACATAACAGTTTTGGATGCACACAGCATCCCAGTATGCAGCAACCAACTACAGTGATACCTCATACAACGTCCAAACTTGGTTCCATAAGTTTGGACTTTATACGGATTTGGACTTTGTATGAGGCATGCAAAACCCTAGCCGCAATGCCTCATACAATGTCCAAATCCTTGCTGTGATGCCTCATACAACATTGTTTCCATAGAGATACATTGTACTGTAACAGCACAGACTTCAGGGCAAAGTCAAGGAAAATGACAGAACTTTAAGAAATCATTGTCTAAAAGCTAAATACATTACAAAAACATGTCAAACAACCCTGATTTTAGGGGACAAACCATACAACAAGTTTTTAACTTTTGAAAACTTTATGAAGTGCAGGTTTAAAAGTTAACATGTCCCGCCATGCAGCACAGTGTTAATTTTGTACAAGCTACTGTAAACAATCACTGGATGGATGCAAGGACAAAATGGATGCCAATATGTCCCATCATGCAGCACAGTGTTAATCATCCAAACAGCAGCAAACACCAAACAATTGACCACCCCACCAAACAGTGCCCCCACAAAAAAGACCAACATAGGAAAAATTATGGAACATGCAATCTGATTTTTAAAATCCACAGCAGCAAACACCAAACAATTGCCCACCCCACCAAAAAATTGTTCTCCCCCATCCAACTCCCCACACCCCAAACCAATCAGAAACAGAAAACCCCATTTACTTACCTTTCCACTGAGCCAAAGAATGGTCCAAGAACCTGAAGAATGCTGCAAAAATCCCAGGAATGCTTCCAAAAATTCTGACGGAAAAATTCAACAAATCCAAAATCTCACTCAAAACCACTCCTAAACACTCTTCGCCTCGTGTAAAACCCACAAGAGCAATGCACACATGCATCCTGCCTTTTATACTGCCCAGGCACAATGCAACCTGGGAAAACCCCCAATGCCTCATACAGAGTCACAGCGACTTTGCATGAGGCAACTTTTTTCAAGGAATTAGGCGATGTTGTATGAATACGATGTTGTACGAAGCGGACTTTGTATGAGGTATTACTGTATTTAGTAATGAAATCTTGTCCCTGTTTTACAAGTTAATTATTTTGTGAACTATTTCTCCCCAACATGTGTTTGCTTCAAGCAGATGATGGTCTTTTTTCATATTGAAGAAAGTCTATGCTTTCCATATCTATGGGTAAAATTAAATTAAATTAGTAATATAGGACAAACTTATATTCAGTTCCAACTATTACCCTTTACATCCAACATTTGATTACTATTATTATATTAACATAATATTCCTATCTCATACCAAAACCAATCAGTACCAATGCTAGGAAAAGATACAGATCTATAATTAGAAATATTCATTGGAGCAGAAAGAGTACAATAGGAAAATGTGTAAGAATTTGCATAGTAGAATTAATGCAGCATGATATAGAAATTCACAATATGGTGCAGTTTCTTCCAGCTTTAAGATGATCTAGACATGTTACAAATCTGGATTTAAAAGCAAAGGTATACAATAAACTACACTGTATATATGATATTTCTCTCAGGACTTAACCTGTAATTGAAAGCTTAAGAATATACAATGTAGTTTAAAGTTATTGAGTGTTTAAAAATAATTCCCCTATCCCCAATATATTCTCGCTTCCTTTGTCTGTAGTTTGTAGTATGCTATCTATCTGGCCATATACAGATTTTATTAAATTCCCATCCTAGGAAGACAAAAGATCAATACTATGGGCAAATGATAACACTGGAAATTCCATTTCAGGGAGAAGAAGAAAGCAAGAAAGAACTCAAAGGATGGGTCACTCACATAATTATTGAAACCGTCCTTAATAATTAAAAGGCTTGGCAATATAATGATTGTTGCACATGTTTTAAATTAGCTACAAAACCACAAAGTCCACTGGGTATTATAACATCACAGTGATTACTCAGTTAAACTCTTTGACACTGGGGGGAAGAAGTCCTGCTTATTGCTGAATAGGGCATCTGGCTCATCTCTGTTAATAAATTATCTCATTGATTACATAAAACACAACAGAAATAAACTGGACGGAACAATCCTCAGTGGGACAGAAAGTAAAGTGGCAGGCCATCGCTTGCAAAAAGGTTATCAGGCTTAATAGCTGGACCGTTCTGTCTCTCGGGGGCCTTTATGCACTTGCAGCATTTTTGACCTTCTTCTGTTCATACAGAAAGACAGCTAGTTGCTCATAGTGAGTTCAGATGTCTGAGGGAGTGACAACCAGTGGTGTTCACGCAGTGGTCATAATGAATATGAAAGGATTACATAGTGAATACATTGGAGTGTTCATCTCTCTGAATGTTCAAATCAGTGGTAGATTGGGCACTTTGTGAACAGTTTGTGTTGGTGAAATTCCCCCCCCCCCGAATACTCTTTTGCAAACAGTTTCTTTTTTGTGTTTTCCACAAAAACACCAACATGTGCAAACAGATGTGAAATAGGTCACAGGCCAATGTTAACAGATCCTCAGTAAGCTCTGCCATATCATTCTATGTGGACCAAGCTATTATAATTTCCATGCTCACAAAATGATGGATATTACAAAATAAAAAAATGACAGGTAAAGTAAACATTTTCAGTGAGACAAAAGCTAACAATAGATCATCATCAGCTGAAAATATATTCCATCATTGTTGTCAATAGCACAACATCAACATAATCTATACCTATAAATCTGTGCGCTAACCGTTGGAATGTGACAAAGGATGTTGCACCAGGTCCCACTAGCCCCGACCGAGCCTCCCTGCACTCACCCGAACCAGGTTCGCAGGTAACTGTCGGGTTGAGAAATGTGGCAGTGGGGCAGGAGCCCCCCGAACGTGAACAAAGAAAAAGGACTTCAATTCCCAGCATCTTTTGCACTGTGCAACCCCTCAGCCAATCAGGCTGAGGGATACGAGCACAGAGGAGGCTGGGAACGGACCCTGACTTTAAAAAAAAACGGTGGGAGCAGGAGGGAAAGACTTTGAAAGACCCAGCTAGAGGGAGCCAGGAAAAGATAAGGGTTAGGTAAGGGTGAGGGGGTGGGTGAGGGAGGCAATGAAAGGTGCTGGGTCCAGAAGGGTTGGGGGACAGACCCCTTTTGTCCCCCCAACCCTACCAAACCCAAGGGACCAGGGAGAGGAGATTGAATACACCCCCCACACACACACACACCCCCCACACACACTCCATTTTAAAAGAGAAGAAACCACTTGGTTTCTTCTCTTTAAAAACGGAGTGGGTTTTTTTTTGGGGGGGGAGATGATCCCTTCTCTGCTGGGTCCCCTGGCTCTGGAAGGGTTGGGGGGACAGACCCCTTTTGTCCCCCCAACCCTACCAAACCCAGGGGACCAGGAAGAGGAGATCGAATACACCCCCCCTCCCAAACACTGTTTTAAAAGAGAAGAAAGAGCTTGGTTTCTTCTCTTTAATAACAGGGTGTCCTGCGGGGGGGGGATCCCCTCTCTGCAGGGTCTCCTGGCTCTGGAAGGGTGGGGGGGGACTATCTATCTATCTATATCTATATCTATATATCTATATATATCTATATCTATATCTATATATCTAGATATCTAGATATCTAGATAGATAGATAGATAGATAGATAGATAGATAGATAGATAGATACACACACACACACACACACACACACACACCACTCCTGCCTTGCCAGGAATTTTTAATGTGTGTGTTGGTGGTTGGAGTGGTATTGTATGGGTGGTGGTGGTTGTGCAAACCCAAAACCACCCCTAACCACCAACACACCTCTTTTTTACATAAATTACCAAAAAAAATTATCCCTTACAACACAATTTAAAACAGCCCGACTCTTTACCAACATTAAGGAAAAAAAAACCTTCCAAAACCATTAAAAACAGCCTGGCACTGCCGGGCAAAATCTGCTAGTAATGTATAAGTTGTGACAACTATGTTTTCTCATATGTAAAGTTCACACAAATATCTCCTTGATATGTTCTTTATCTGCTTCATCAAATAACTCCATGAATGTCCTTTGGCTGAATCCAAAGGTAGCATGAGCAGAAGTCCAGTTCTGCAAGTGGAATTTTCTCCTCACCTGACCTTCCAGAGTAGATATTTAGGACATGTAAGGATTTTTTGAAGGTAAGAGTGAATAGTATTGTTTTCAGTTAGTCTGTGGGGTAGGGTCAAAGTACATTAGGCATTGGGAGCTTGTAAATAAAAGGTGATAACCAAGTTTTCTCTTCAGTAATGTGATTTCTTCAAAACTTGAAGAATGAGTAATTGGACTTGAAAAAGAAGTCCATAAACCAGGGGTTCCCAAACTGTCCTAACAGAGAAATCATTAGGATTGTCATCTGATAACTAGCTGCCAACACACAGTTACAAAAAAAAAACAAAAAAACAACCCCAGCTAACTGATCCAACCATGAACTCTGTTATCTATATATATAAAGCAGAGGTGTTGTTGCATATGTGATGTATACAAAACCACACCCTGCACCGACCACACTGAAACTTCGCACATCCCTACCTTCAGCGATCGCACACACAGCTGCAGGGGTCCGGCAGTCCATTTTGGGGTTTGTCCCCCCCAAAAAACGGCCTGCAAGGGCACTGCTAGACAAACCGGCCAGGGAAGGTGGCTGTGCCCATGTGCAAATGTCCATGCATGCAATCCATCCTGACAGGCAATCCAAGAGGGGACATGTGAGCAGAGCCATGCATGAGGGTCCGGCCAGGGAGCCAACAAACCATACGGCCCCATCCAAAATGGCGCCGCTGGTGACACTGGAGGCCGAGGGGTGCAAGGAGGTGGCGGAGGCGGTGGTAGCAGGAATGATGACGGGGCTGGGCTGAGGCACGGCTGGAACCAGCTGCTTGCCACCCCAAGAGGCACCTCACAAAAACAAGGCTGCAAATGCCCCACCCCACCCCCCACGTGAAAAAAGGCCACGAAAGATGGCATGTGGCAGAAGAAGCACAACAGGCCCCATGCCGGCCATGAGCCACCATGCCAGGACCCCGGATGGCCGGAACGACGGAGGAGCCAGACCACACCAGCAAGGGTAAATGGGGGAAAAACAGGGCAGCCACGGGACCACTTAGCAGGAGCCCGGGGGCGGGACTACAGGTAAGCCAGGCCCCACCTGGCAGGGTGAGCGAGGGAAAACACAGCCACAATGGAGGCAACCCCGCACCGATTACGGGGCACCATGGAGGGAGCTTGGGTGGCTAGGGCAATGGGGCAGAAAGACCCCACCTGGCCGGGTACGCACAGGCATAGCACCCCGGGCAAAGCTGGGCAATCAGCTATTATGTTATAAATAATACCCCTGTTTTATGGGTAATGATTGTTAACTTTCTTTTCATAAATGTTCTAGAAATAGATGAGGTATTTAAGATATGTGTCTTCTTTAAAGTGCAGTTTAATTATTGCTGCTATCCAGAGTGAGTTTCCATGGCTGTGGGGAGATTTGAATCCAGGTCTCCTGAATTCTGGTCTGCACACTATCCATTATACCACAAAAGTACTAAAAGTATAAATTTAAGTAAATCTGGTTTTAGATACCTGCCCACCCTATCCAAAGCATTTATTGAAACCATGCTAATGAGTTCTTCTTACACCAAGGTTAGTTTGAAAACACTATCCACAACTGAAAGGAAATACTAGTGTGTGTGTTTCAGGGGACAGTGTTTTCTTTCTATTTTGATCTACAAATCAGAAGCCTCTGTATAAGATGAACCTTTTTCTCTGAAGGCATTTCTAGATTGGAATAGGTAGCCCAATTTTATCTCAAAGCCTAGTTCTGCAGATGGCTGTAAAACTGACTCTTTAAATCAGGGGTTACCAACCTTTTCAAACTGGGGGCTGGGTCATGCTCTCTCAGTCAGCTTTGAGGGCCAGATAGCCATTTTGCCCTACTTTCACGATGTGTGTGTATGTGTGTGGCCATTTTATCCCAAAAGCTTCAAAGGGGAAGCCATTTTGTTTCTCAAATGCCCTTGGAGGGGTGGGGGGCACATGAAATAGCAGCATGGGCCAGATCCAGCCCACATGACTTAGGTTGGAACCCCTGCTTTAAATAAAACAGGCAGGGGTGCCCAACTTTGCCTGGGTGGTCCCAACCCAGCTAGCTGAGTGCCAGTGTTGCCTGGGAAACCCTCTGGCCAGGAGTGGGCCTCTGATGTGAGCTCAGAGATAACATCACAATCCCCCCTGGTTGGCCTAGCACTGGGGCAGACACACACCCTCCTGTCAAATATACCCCCCTTTGCAGATCAATTTAGGGGGCAACCCCCTGGGCTTCGGGACCCCGACAGTGACCTGCTCACGCATGCAAGGTATGTGTGTGCTGAATCTCATGGGGTTTGGTCAAGGGGTGCAGCAGCCCATTCTGGACACCGAACCCACACCTTTGCTTTTAGGTATATAATAA